>CM008280.1:5022695-5629857 GCA_002319775.1 Fagopyrum tataricum
AATGCTATCTCGCGGCTCCTCTTTAGCTCTTCACGTGATCAACTCACGTCTTCTCTCCATCACAATCACACACAAGCCATAACATACACATTCAAACATCACCCTACCATTCATACAACTAATCATAAGCTAAAGAGATGGAATCCAAGAAGAAAGAAGAGAAGAGGAAGAAGGAAGCTTACCACAACTGTGGTCCTAGGCTGCAGGGAAGATCAACACACACCAAAGCTGGCTTCCAAGCTCAGCAACACACATCACTAGCATATCAACAACCACCAAGCACAACTTCCAAGCAAAACTCCAAGAAAACTCAAGCAAGATCAAGGGAAGGGATGAAGAAGCAAGAAGGACGTAAAGCTAGATTGGAAATGTGAAGAAGTAACCCTTGATAAGCCAAGGAAAGGAAAGAAGTAAGGAAAGGTAAAGCACGGGTCAAAGAAGTTAACAAAACCGGCTGCAGCCGCCGGAAACCGCGGGGGCGGTTCCTTGAGCCGTAGGGGCGGAAACCCGCAGGGGCGGCGGTCATGCCCGCGGGTGCGGAAAGGCCAATCTCGGCCCAAAGCCAATCTCGGCTATGGTCCGATCTCGGTCCGAAAGAATAGGGGTCTCACATTGTTGTCCGCCTAACTTATAACTCGATGTAATAATGTCTAAATTATGATATATAAAATTTAATTACCTACATATAGAAATTTTGTAAAAACCTATTGAACAATAATATTTTTAACTTTTTTTAAAAAAAGTTTCATCAAAAACTTCTTAAAAATCTAAACTCGTCAAACCCTTCTAAAATTTATAAAGCTCTATCAAAGTATGCATATAATGTTTTTAAATCGTTATTTATTGTAATATTATTGGCGACAAGGGGATTTGAACTCATGCCTAAAACCATGTGTCATAAGGGGAGAACCAACTAGGATACCCAATTTATTTTAGAGATTTTTCGGATAGTACTTCTGTGGTTTGAAATTTTTCGAATTTTGCCAAAGAATTTTTTCTAGTTCGAATGGTACCCTTAAACTTTGCGTTTTTCCGGATTTTGTCCGGTTTTATTATAACTACCAAACACTACCTATCTTTCAATAAAAAAATAAAACAAAAATATACTTGAAAAACTAAAGAATAAAATCAAATAAACAAATTAAAAATAAACGGAGAAACAAATCCAAAATATGGAGTATCTGTTACTTCTCCATCGCTTCTTCTTCTCTCCCTCGCTCGACAAGGTTCTTTACCCTCCAACGAAGAGAAGCAATTGCATCATCGTTCATCGCCGGCGAAATCCTCGTTGATCACCGACAACATCGTGGTTCCATACCGTCTCCTTGTTGATGGGCGGCGGCGGCCTAGGGTTCTGATGTTCTGTGTTGATGGGTACACATTTTGAATTGAAGTTCTAGAGCATAAATTTTGTAAGAGTAACCAAATGAATTTGAATTGATTTAAATTCAATTACAATTACAATTCATACCAATAAACATAAATATCTAAATGGGAATCTTTCGATTTTAATTCAAATCTTGTATCCATACACACAAAACATCTGAATTTATGACAAACATAAGTATGGATTAGGGTTTGAAGTTTCCAATTACATCAGGAGAATCCTAGGCCGACGCCGCTGGTCAACAACGAGACGACGGGGATCAATGAAGACGCCGCCGTTGCCTTTCGCTGGAGGGTAACAAACCTTGCCGAGCGATGGAGAAGAAAACGATTCCTCCAATCTTTCAATTTGTTTATGCTTTTTCGATTTGTTTATTTATTTATTTATTTATTGTCTTTCTTTTTTATTCTTTAGTTTTTTTAGTTTGTTTTTGTTTTATTTATTTTTATTGAAAGATAAGTAGTTTTTGGTAGTTATAATGAAAGTGGGCAAAATCCGGAAAAATATAAAGCTTAAGGGTACCATTAGAACTAGAAAAAACTATTGGGCAAAATCCGGAAAACCCCAAATCACAAGGGCACCATCCTAAAAATCCCTTTATTTTATATAAGACTTGAAATATATGAGAAAGGATCTTTGGGTTAAAAGAAGAAAGATTTACAACATTTGGATCAAATAACAATTTTCTAAATATAGCATGTATTTATTCAACTAAAATCATACATACTAATTGATCATATAGTTGAGCAAAAGTTTATTTGAACTATTGGACATAGACATTAACACTTAAATGATTGGTCATATAGTTGAACAATTGACCATATAGTCGAGCAATTTTAAATATAATTGAACAATTGACCATATAGTTGAACAATTTTGAATATATTTGAATAATTGACTGCGACTGAACAAGTTAGGTTCGGTTTACCTAACTGAACCGAACCGAAACTAACAATTTCAGGCCAGAACAAACCCGAAACTGACAATTTATGTTCGGTCTTAGGTCCTTGTTTTTTTTAAAAAATAGGTTTTGGTTAAAAACTGTAAAACCGATGGTTAAACCGAAAAAACCGAATTTTAGTTTTTAAAAAAAAAGATTTAAACATGATACTTAAATAGGATTGTTATTTTTCTAGCTAGACTTTAACTCTTTATACTTAAGTAATTTAAGATTAAATTTTATCGTTATATTATATTCACGAATTTTACGTCATTGGATTTGTATATTTCTTATTTTTTATTTTATCGCTAATTGTAGTTTTTACTTTTTAGGGACCTAAAAAGTAAAAACTACGTGTTATATTTGAATAATTGTTACTTGAACCATTGGTTGTAGATCTTTCCCACTTTTAACGTTAATACCCTTTTCACTTAAACACAACCTTATATATAGTCAAGATCAAGGGATAACTTATTGGTCAAGTTTCCAATGTTGAGATTAAACATGCCCTTTAGTCGATTGGAGAGCTTAGGGCACCAGGTCCTTATGGTTTTTCTTCGAAGTTTTTTAAGGAAACTTGGGAGGTGACTGGTAGCGAGGTGTGTGCAGTTGTCCGAGAGTTCTTTGTTAATGGGAAGTTACTTAGGCAATTAAACTATACTTTAGTATCTTTAATTGCCAAAGTTGATTCACCTACTCGTGTGGATTAGTTTAATCCTATCTCCTGTTGCAATGTTGTCTATAAAATCATCACCAAACTGATTGCAAACAGATTGGGACCGTGTCTTGGTTATCTCATTGACCCCGCACTATCTGCTTTCATTCCGGCGATACTCGGACGCTCTACTCCCAAGCATTGTTTCATACTTTGGATGGCGATACTCGGACGCCTTTCCACTAGAGACAGATTGCATTTCCTTGATATTGACTCTACTTGTCATTGGTGTGGTCAAGAGAGTGAGTCCCATGACCACTTGATCTTTGGCTGTACCTATGCGAGAGAGGTATGGACGCAGGTATGCCAGGGATTTAGGATGCCCGTTGACATGTACACGAGAGCTGACGTCTTGACTTATCTTCTCAATACGGCACCATGAAGGAGCTGGACGAGCAGAGCGCGTATTTACGCATTCTCTGCGACGGTATACTATTTATGGCATTCTAGGAATGCCTTGGTGTTTGACCGGAACAGGATCCCCATTGATAGTCTAGTCCGGATGATCAGAGGGCATGTTTATAGCCTTTTATATGAGGCCTTTCCTTCCAGAATTGGTGATAGATTTGAGGTTTAGTCTGCTTATGTTTTTTTATACTAGAGTTGTATTCTGCTCATGGTTTGCATTTTATTGGTTGGACGCTTTGTACCGGACTCATGACTCATTTGCTTATGGCTTTGCCGAAGGTGAATGATACCTTGATCCGATGGTTAGGCACATCCCTGGTTCATGAGTGTTTCTCTCTACTGATGGCTTTGCCGAAGGTGGAAGGGCCTTATGAACAGTGCCATGAGATACACACTTTTTATATCCAGTATGAGGTAGATGGTATGTTCAGGAGGCTTGCATGCTTGTCTGAAGTACTTGGGCACCTTGTTTTGGCCCTCCCTGTTTGTTTGTTGACATACTCCTTGTTATGTAGGTTTAATTGGGATTTTTCATCCTAGTTAAACTTTTTTTCTTACCCCATTAATGAATTTACCATTTACCAAAAAAAAAAAGAGATCAAGGGATAACCTTTCTTATGGTAATGAGTAGATAATAGTAACAACATCGTGCTCATCGGATGCATGATCATGCACCTTTGTTTGATAGAAGGATGTGCTCAAAAGATCTTGTGCACAATCGTGTTGATTAGGAGTATGATCATATTCATCGGTGCACGATCTTGCTTCTTGTTCATATTTAATATTCATTTAACAACACCCAGTACAAAAAAAAAAACTTGTGACGAGTCATGCCGTCATAATTGAGGACTTTGCAGTCTCAAAATACCTTTTACGACGGCATGAGTGTCGTAACACGATGGTCCATCACAAAAGAAACTTGCAGCGGCAAATACCGTAACATAGTTTTTGTGACAGCATTGTGACAACAAAATTTCGTCAAATTATCATCTTTGAAGTCGTCGAGTTTTTCAATATATTGGCCGTCACAAATAATTTATGTGACGGCAAAATGTTGCCACAAAATGTTCTCTTTATCGCCGTCGAGTTTATCATTTGCAAAGACAATATGCCGTCGCAAATAACTTATGTGAGGTAGATTATTGTTGTGATACAGTTATCTTTGTGGTAGTTAATATTTTGATTTTGATATTTGTGATGGCATCATACCGTCGCGTTATATGTTTCTTCTTTTGCTTAGTCTTGAACCCTTCAAGACCACATTTTGCGGGGCAGTGGAGTTGTCGATATGGGCTTTGAGTTTTTTGGAGCTTTGGGCAATCTTCAAGCTTTTGTTCCTAGTTTTGATCTTTTTGGTTTTACTGTAAAGAGCACCGTCCCCCTAAAGCCCAACATGCTTTGGCGAGTGCTTTTTTTGGTAAGACAGTACAAACGATGGAAGCAACTTTTAGTTTGGCCGCTAGAAAAAAGCGGGTTTTTAGTGTCTACAAACAGCACAAATATAGGCATGATCTGGTTCGTGATGTTTTGTCCTATGCCTAATTGTGAGAGGCCTTTGGATGTTTTTGGGGTGCATGGGGTTCATTGTAAAGAACTACCCGGCTTCAAATATAGGCATGATTTGGTTCGTGATGTTTTATATGTGACGTGTTTAAGAGAGCAGGGATTTCAGCCAAGAAAAAGGCGCATGTATCATTCTTGACTGATCTAAGTGAAAGAAGGTCTACGTTGAAGCCTGCAGATGTGTTAGTTTTTGGTTGGGTGGGTGGAAAACATGCTTGTATTGATTTGACAGGAGTCTCTCATTTGGTTGGTTTGGATAACGGGCCTTTTGTGGTGGGTAAGACAACTCTCAACGCGGCCTCTTTGAAGGTGGCTAAGCATGAAAGGGCTTGTCTTGAAAACCAACATGTGTTTCTTCCATTCGCTTTCGATACGTTTGGTTTTCTTGCGCCTGATGCCGTCGAGATTCTCAAGAGGGTGCAACGGGTCTTGCATGTAATTTTGTATCACATGGGTCTTCAGATGTAGTGTTTAAGAAGGATCGGATTTGCTATTTAGAAAGGATTGGCGGCACAACTTGTTGCCCGCCTAACTTCTAACTCGATGTAATAATTGGACAAGAGTTGATAAAAAAAAATTATTTTTATTTTTGAATAAGGAAAGAAATTCGAATCACTAGTCGGAAACTAGTAAAACGAGAGGCCACAAAGTGGAAGACGGACTAACCGTCATGCTTTGACATACTGATGATGAGAAGAAAAAAGAGATATAGACAAACACAATGCATCGACCGACGAGATTTTGAAACACTAAGAAACGAAAAGTCGGGCAACCGAAGGATAGAGAAACAAGAAGATCATGTCAGTTGCAAAAGTGCACAAGAAAGTTCTCAGGGACTACCGGTGGAAAACTCAGATTTGGACTCTCTTGAACCTTCAGATTTCGATCACTTGTCCACGACTCCTCCAAATAAACAAGGTCAACCTGTCAATCAAGAAGAGCCAAACGTCAAGATGAGCAACCACCCAACCGCGTAATGAAAGTGAAACAAAACCTAGGGAGATGCATGTGTTTGTCAACCAACTCAATTTGTTATTAGAATCACTTTGTTTTGTTTTGTTATTTTTTTATTTTTTTATTTCGTTTTCATTTATCAATTAGTGTTTTATATCAATGGAGTATAAAAGACACATTAGTAGTGATAAATTTGCGTTCAAAGAAGCCAACAAAGACTTGACTCAAATTTTGATTTACTAATCTATCATCAAAACAATAAGATACCGGTGGTTAAGCCAAATGTGTGAATACTTATGATATTGGATAATAGGTTATCCGACTGTTAAAAATTTCAACTTCGAAAAAAAAAATTGACAAAAATTTAAAAATTTGACATTTCCGACTGATAATGTCAACACAAATAGTAACATTTCAAGGTCATCTCAGTCAATCGTTTCGATGTCTACGATGACGTTAAAGACATCACAATAAAATCAATTACATCATGAACAATCTATATAGTATGATAAAAAAATATATCCATTAATCTAAACCATATATAATCTAAACACACTTTATAAATCAATTTAAACTATACAAACTAAATCTTATTTAAGAGTCTTTACTTAAGTTTTCTTTTGGACCTTCGTCTCAATAGCAAAATGAACAATTGCTACACCCCTAAAATATACGACATTAAAGTTGCAACACATAAAAAAAAAAAAAAGTTTTAACATAACTTTTATCATAATTGCAAAACAAGGTTCAAAATTTTCATTTTTTAAGTAAATTTTCTCTATTTTCTTATGTTACCCAAATCTCTCGATCTCTCGATTTGTGTTTTCGGAATTAGGGTCTAGGTTTAAATTTTGAAATTCCAAAGTTACTGATTTTGTGTTGTTTTTTAATGAATGAAATGTTGAATCATGTTTGAAATGCATACCTAGTGTTATTCACAACAAAATTGGACAAAAACATGATTGAAATGTGAAATAAACTACATAATAAGTATACTAATGAATCGTGATAGAAGTCACAGCCTATATTTGTAAATCACAATGTGATACGACTTTTTGTTGTGTATTGATAAAAACCTCGACCCTCCTATTGATCAAGGCGCGACACAACGTCGATCCTACCATCATTTCTCTACGTGGTCGAACATGAAAAAACTTTAAAATCCTTTCGACCCTACTAATCCAAAGTACATTGAAAACTCTTTTAATTTTAATTGTCTCTATGAGGGTTTTTTCCTGGTATGTTAGAAACAAAGGCTTGTATGTAGGGTGTCACTCGAAATGCACCAAAAGTTTGGACACTACACGAAAATAACAAAAGATTAGGGTAGAAAATCAATTCAAATATTGAAAGGGAGAAATGAGGGCAAAGTGGCAAACCGGCAAAAGGGTTGGCTTTCAAATTCAAACGCCGACTTCAACCTTGGGTAGAAAGTTAGAAACCCCCTTTCCGTCGCCACCCTACTCCCCGACCCCAGCCAGCTTTCCTCTAGGTGTCCTCGTAGCCTCTCTCTGCACAGGCATGTCACTCTTCTGTTGATACACTGTGTTTGTTTGGATAAAATTGTTTCCCAATGCTGCTTTTTGGTGATTATTACGTGATCGTAAACTCTAATATTTGTTCATTTAAGTTGAAAATTTTGTGTATCTAATCGCTTCCACTGATTCATTAATATCTGCGAATTTGCAGATTCATATTTGTGTGAATTTTGATTTGCTTGTTTAGCTTGGCATCATCGTCTTCTCTATTGATGGCAACAAGTAAGCATAATCTTGCCTACCTTCCCTTCGTTTTGGCTGTGTTCTATTTTTTTTTCTTCTCTTTTTCTCGCTTTTTAAATTGCATTCCTTTAAGTTAGTAAGGAGTAGTATCTTTATAAACTCATTTGAAGTTGGAAAGTTCATATTTCGGGGAGCTCTTATATATATACTCCTGCTGAAGTGTTCTTCGCAACTCGATGTTACTGACGATTTTATATTCGTTGTACAAAATGCCTTTTTTTTTTTAACTGTAGGGCTTCAGTTTGAGAACAATTGTGAAGTCGGTGTTTTCTCTAAGCTGACTAATGCGTATTGTCTGGTAGCAATTGGTGGATCTGAAAGCTTCTACAGGTTTGTATTTATGGTCATTATTTTTTTATTTACTTGAAACCTTGATGACATGGGACCTATGGTTTTAATCTGCTCGTGTTTACATTGGGAAATGTTTATAGCACATTTGAGGCCGAGCTGACAGATTACATTCCGATTGTCAAGACATCTATTGGTGGAACTCGAATAATTGGACGGTTATGTGCTGGTTAGATCTTGCTTTTAGAGGGGATTTCACTATCACTTCAATGGTTCTGTTGCAATCAGTGCATTTGCTCACATCCATGCCTTCTTTCTGTTGGCAGGAAACAAGAAAGGGCTTCTCTTGCCTCACACCACCACTGACCAGGGTGAGTCTAATGCATGGGCATGCCACTGGTGTCTGTCATTGTTGATTGCTATACTTATCAGTTATCACTTTATTCACCCATTATTATTTTTAGACTGGAGCCTGAAACATTACTCTGTTACATCATGATTTTCTAATGTGGAAGTGGAGGATTAGGAGAGCAATATATATTGGCTTCAGTGCTGTTTTGTTTTTTCCCCTAATGTTTCTTTGAAGAGCTTTTCTTGGTTGAGAGTTTTGATTTTGTTAACTGAAATTGGACTGTAATATTTTATCATGCTACTGCAGAGTTGCAAATTCTGCAATATAAACTAAGGATGTTATATAAAATTTGTGAATGAAGGAAGGTTTTGTGCAATTTTACCATTATAAGGGGTGATTAAATAAAATATACTCAATTTGTTAACATTAGGAAAATATTGGGCTGAGCACTTTCGGTTCTATGAACCGAGCCCAAATGTTTTGGTCCAAATCATACTAAAGTCGACCCATTTTGGTTCAATTTTTGGCTCAACTTTTTCAAGGTTTGGTTCAGTCGGTGTGATTTTGGATCAGTTACGGAAAACCACGTATAATATCCGGTTTGGGTCTGTGAACCAAATCGAGCCGAAGTGTTTTGGTCCAAATCAAAACTGACCATTTTGGTTGGTTTATTGGTCCGACTTTTCCTAACATTCGGTTCAGTTTGGGCCGATGCTCAGCTCTAGGAAAATATGTGGTTCATATTACTCCATAGTCATTTTTTTTTTGGTGTAATATTACTCCATAGTCATTAGTACTGTCTGTTATTGTCATATGTACTCATATTTCATGTTTCTCTTCTTCAAGAACTTCAACATTTAAGGAACAGTCTACCAGATGAAGTTGTTGTCCAGCGCATCGAGGAAAAACTGTCTGCTCTCGGGAACTGCATAGCTTGCAATGATTATGTTGCACTTACCCACACTGATCTTGACAGGGTAATTTCTGCGTGCTGTATGTTCTACTTGCACTGGATGTTACTATGTGCTTGTCTTGGTGAACAATTGACTTTCTGTAATTTTTCTTCAGCAGTTTGTTCATTGTTGATGTTCCTTGTCTTACTGTCACGTGAAGGTGTCAATATATGCTAACTTGTGTTTTTCAACTCATTAAGGATGTTGCTAGAACTTGAGCTGTAGGATTGGAATATTGATTTCAGCTTTCGAGAAATATGTTATAGAAGCCTAAAGAACTTGAACCTCCACCTTCCTCCTTTACTCTGTGCCTGTTGACTAATTTTCTCCCTAACCCTAAATGTCTGCCTTTTGTTGACTATTATGTTTCTCCCAAACCGTATCACTCGTTTGTTTAAATGATATGTTTCATAAGCTAAAACAGCTCTTTTTTGTAGGATAGAGTAGTTTAATCCACCAAATAAGATTGTAAAAGGGCAAACCTTGTTTTGAACCAATTTAAGGAGTCAAACAGAGTGCAAGTTTTGTTTGCTGTTATAGATGCAGGTAGAATTCAGTTTTGTGTCTCTGGATCTGGGTTTACAGAGCTGCCTGATGTTTGAAGTTTGGATTTATAATGTTGGGGCCTGTTTGGTATTAGATGTTTTTTTTAGACTTTGGTAGATGGAGATTATTAGAGATTGTGGTAGACGGAGATTATTGGGAGTCAAAGAGAACCTAAAATTTAGGTGTTTGGTATGGGTTGATTTGCTGAGATTATGTATTTACCAAACACCTACCCAAAATATAATCTTCTACAATCTTGTCCTCCTACAATCTCCTACAATCTTGTCCCCAAGAGATTATTTTCAGGGGTTTATTTCTCACAAATAATCTCGTCAAATAATACAATAACTAAACCCAAACCAATACCAAACACCTATCCAAAATATAACCCCTCCCAAATGATCTAAATAAATCTCCTACAGTCTAATACCAAATAGACCCCAAGTTCAGCTTAGTGGTTATTAATTATATCATATGTTAGTGAGTAAATGTAGATTATTTTGGACTAGCTTTGATTTACTGAACTTGTTAAATGTTTGTATTGAATCTTTGTGTGATGCATTATTCGCCAGGAAACTGAGGAGATGATTGCAGATGTACTGGGTGTGGAAGTGTTTAGGCATACAATTGCTGGCAATATTCTTGTAGGTAGTTACTGTACTTTCTCCAACAAGGGAGGCCTGGTGAGTATAACACTAGATTGTTTCCTCCAAAATATCTCCAAAAAAAAAAAAAGTTTTCTATCCTAGAAGCATTGAACCTATTTGACATTATTATATCTCATGTTATCCGAAAAGGTTCATCCTCACACATCTGTGGAAGACTTGGACGAGCTTTCAACGCTCCTTCAGGTGCCCTTAGTAGCAGGAACTGTGAACCGTGGAAGTGAGGTGATAGCGGCTGGTCTGACCGTGAATGACTGGACTGCCTTCTGCGGGTCTGACACCACAGCCACAGAACTGTCTGTAATCGAGAGCGTGTTCAAGTTAAGGGAAGCTCAGAACAACATTGTCCATGAGATGAGAAAATCTTTGATAGACTCATATGTTTAATAACCTGTAAACCTATTGTTGTTTGTTCATTTGTGGCTCACTTTATATCAGTCTTAGACAGAAAGGAACACTGAATTAGACAATTAGTAATGCAATCGAGAATCTGTAAATGTAACTCTTACAAGGGAATACATGATAGACAGGGCTTTTTGGTTCATCGTTTTTTTCAGCACTTCTTTTTCTATGATACTGGACTTGGATCGAAACGAAGGTCAAAGTGTGACCTGAATATTCTCAATGAGGTAAACGGCAATACTGCATGATGAAATTTGGGGATGAAGATTGTCATTTTTTTATAACTTTTTTTCTTTCTTAGATTATGAATTATTTATAACTTACCATTCCCTTCATCCATAGCCATTTTTATTATTAATATTGATATTAATATTAATAATGGAAAGTTACTTTGTTTATTCTTCAAGTTTTAAATCATTTGGTGTAATTTTAATAGTATGGGTGGTTAATTGCAAATGTTAAAAAATTAATGATGGTTTTGTGTCCAAAATAATAATTTTAAGAGGTGATTTATTGTAAATAGATTAATATTAAAGGTGATTTTATGCTAATTTTTTTTAGAAAGTATAATTTCTTGCCAAAGAGTAATTATTTAGTGTGATTATGTGTAGTTTTCTCTTTATGTTATTTTTGAAATGATAGGTGTCTAATTACACTTGGCTTTATATAAGAAAATTGTTAAGGGTTTTTATCTACCATTCTTGTCCTTTTATTACTATTCTTTGATACTAATACTTTGTCGTAAATTTACCATATATCTTAATAGTAAAATATATTTTGTATCAACTCAAAATCAATTATATTAAATAAATCAAGTTCAAATTTTTTAAAGGTTTTTCGTCTGGTTTGATTGGCCTGCTCTATTTTTAGATTGGGTATAGTTGTGATCTATTTGGAGTGACCCCTATTAATTCCTTTTTTTTAATACATGCTGTCAGAAATTTAGTGTTACTCTACCACTAGACTAAGGAGTTTAGTGTTACTTTACCACTAGACTAACTGAGTATTACTGAGTATTGATAGTTAAATTCATAATTTAAAGCAACTTATATAGTTATTACTTATTATAGTCAATACAATAATAACTCGAATTATACGGTTTGAACATCTTACATGTTTTAACTCACTTTTTCTATTTACTATATTGTAAATTTACCGTATATCTTAATAGTAAGATATATATTTTATTATTTTACGACAACTCAAAATACTTTATTAATTTAAACAAATTCATAATTGAAAGCTTGTATTGATCTCAATAGTCATTATAGAGAAACATTAATGACTCGGATTCTTCGGTTTGAACATCTTACAATTTTTATCTCATTTTTTGTCTTCACTACATTAAACAATTATCGTATTTTTATACATATGTCGTTTTTAACACGTTTTTTTTAAAAAAAAACTTTGTTGAGCATTATTTGTAAATCACAATTAGATAGTGCATTTTTATATATTTATTACAAGCTTTTGTGTGTAATTATATGTAGATAATATACCTAAATTGATAAATAGTCCTTAATAGTTCCATAGATTTACTTTTTGATAATTGCTAAGAAATCAAAGAGTATTTATTTTATTTATAAAATATTTCATATATGTTTTTACTTATCAATATTGACAATTACATGTAAACAAAAAAAAAGTGTTAGGCGAAACAAAGTCCACTCACAAAGTTCTAAAATATGTAATATCACACAAAATTAACAACATTATTATTGAACTGGCTTCTAGAAACATGCATGCCGCTTTCAATTACCATTATTTTTTTTTTGTTAAATGAAAGAATTTTGATGAAAATGCTAAGCGCTTGAAATGCTAAATGTTACGTTTTTCGGGTATCAACTTCTCTTAAAGCAAGGAGTAAGTAGTATTATAGTCGTTAAATAATAGAATGAATGTATGTAATTGAAGGACCACAATAAGTTAGTAAGGGGTGTTCTATTGGATTGTTCATAGCTTATTAATAAGGCTATAATAGATTTATCTTTATGAAAATATTATATCTTATTTTTGGGCTGAATAATCTTTACATTGAAATCAATTAATGGTCGACGATTATGTTCACAAGTTTGTAATTGTCTTTCGTTAAATTAAAATACATATTTTAAAATTATAGGTCGTTATATTAGTATGTTAAAATATAGGTGATTAAATTACTATGTTAAAATTATAGATCATTAAATACCTGATTTATAATTATTGATAGTTAAACTAATATGTTCTATTTGTCTTTCGTTAAATTATCATGTTAAAATTATAGGTCGTTAAATATTTAGTTATAATTATAGGTTGTATAAATTATTATGTTAAAATTATACGTTCATAAAATACATAGTCGCTTGTGTTGAACCCGTTAAAATTATATGTTGAATCCGTTTCTGTTCGCCTCCGAGGCTCCGAGTATGAACAAAAACAAGATATTAAGAGGTCGTTAAATACATGATTTATAATTATTGGTAGTTAAACTAGTATGTTCTTGACTTTTGTTAAATTATCATATTAAAATTACATGTCGTTAAATATTTAGTTATAATTATAAGCGGTTAAATTAATATGTTAAAATTATACGTCATTTCTCAGTCCCTTGTGTTGAACCCGTTAAAAATATATGTTGAACCCGTTCCTGTTCGCCTCCGAGTATGAACAAAAACAAAGAGGGGCTACGAAGAACTGTAAGCCGTCTGCTGAAATCTTCTTCTCTTCCCATTGTCTTCTTGATTCCTTATCAGAGCGACGAATTTCACCTTCGATCGCTCCATTTCCGAGCACTGTTCTTACGTTTTTCTATCGTAGGTTCTGAGGATGCGTCGCGCTTCATTGAAAAAGACGGGGCTATCGAATTCTTCAACAGGGCCTAATGCCGCTGGTGATCTCTCCCGCTCTGCTATTATTTTAAATTTTCACCCCGTTTCCTTATTTGATTCTGCCCCTTTTAGAATTCTTTTTTTTTTTGTTACTATGGTCGATTCGCATGGGATTCGCTAGTTGGATGTTGAATTTTGCCTTTTTAGACCTCTGGTGGGGGATATTTCGTGACCAGGGGATCTACATGATGAATCAGGCTCTCTTTTGTGCTATTCTCGGAAAAAAAATGATCATGTTCTTCTTTTAAAGCACTTCAATTGCTGGGATAATTCCATGGAATCGTTCACTTTTCTGTGTGCCAAGTCCATTAGTCTTCGACCTGCATTAAATGCCGGGCCATTTGTAGGCGTTACAGTTAGTATGTTGGATTTAATTTATTTATTTTTATTATCTTTGTCATGGAGACGGGGATTATCATTTTGTCTTTCTTTTCATCTCCATGATTATTAGTTCTTTTTTCTACTGAATGAGTGGAAAGATAGATCTGGGTTGTCCAAAAGGATGAGCTTCACATTGGGGGAATTGTTATGGATTGGACATGCTATAACAATCGCTATATTAAATGCACACGTGACATCTTTTGAATTTTTTTCTTTCCTCTAGATTCTTTCTTTTGGATAAATTGTTCCCAAGATAAGTTTATATGATCCAACTGCAGTTCTATGTAGTTCTTATTCTGTGAGTATTTTATGTTTCCTCTATGTTTATGACTTTATCATGTCCTCATTTTGACAGCTTCAAGTAGAGCGAGCTCTAAAGAGTCGGAAAGAATTGATCAATTGTTCTATGCATATGCAAACACGTCATTGGGGATGATTGAGTAAGTGTGGTTATAAATCATTCAGGTTGTTTTTCAAGGGTGCAACTGTGCAAGTGGTGCTTGACTCCTTTTGTGTAGCATTTGTTTTGATGAATAATATTGTGTTTTTGTTAGTAATTATGCAGTCTTAATTAGATTATGGCTATGCAACTTTTGTGTGATGATAAAATTAGGTGTAAGTGGATATATACACATGAAAATATGGATTACACCTCCAATGATGTTGTTTTCTACCCATGAAATAAACTAGTAATGATCTTTGTTAATGACATTAGTCTTTAATAAACCACCTATTATACCCTAGAAGTTGACCTGCCTCAGCAGTTGCTACAAACGATCTGCTAATTACAGCTACATGAATTGTTGCTGTCTTTTGAAAGGAATTAATATGTCAACCCATTAAAATTTCTCATTTACCTGTAATTTAGTATCAATTGAGGAATTACAGTAAAAATTGTTCCAAACTATGCTATTATCTTGGATAAAGTTTGTCAACAGACATTCTAAGCATATCATTATAGAGTATTTTATGGTGTAAGACAGTAAACGTCAACTTGCCAATTCCAATTAAGATTTAAGATATTACTTGGCAGTTCATCCTTCAAGTAGTTTTCTTGGTGATTGTTTATGGTGCATTTCTGTAACAATTTGAGTACTTACCAACACATGATCAAAACAGCCCAGAAGGCATAGAGAAACTGTGTTCAGACATGGAGGTAGATCATACAGATGTAAGAGTACTGATGCTTGCTTGGTGAGGAATCTTTTTTTTACACTGAGCTCCATTCTTTCTCTGGCCTTTTTACTAAGTAAGTTCTTATTGAATATCAGGAAAATGCAAGCTGAAAAGCAGGGTTACTTCACCCTGGTATGCAATTGTGCCATTATCACTCTATGTTCACCAAACTAAATTATACTTGTATGAATAGTATTCCCTTCCTTTTAAATCATTATCCTATATCCTATTTGAAAGCTGGAAATTAGATGTAATAATGATCCTATTTTTTCTGATAAGTTGCATTCAGAGGGTAAAGGAAGAAACCAAGCTGGATGTTTTTTCCTTTACGGGTCCACATCCACTGCATGTTTCTTGGATATCTGTAATATGCCTACTTGTGCCCCCTATCATATTCATCATCAAAATTTGTTAGGGTTCTGTCTGGTACTTACCGATAAAGCTGTTGGCTACCATATCAATGTGTTTTTACGTTTTAAGTGAGCTTATTGGTGTCAAAAGGCACCACATTTGCATGTTGCACCAAACGGACAAACACACAAATGAAAAACAACCGGGCAAAAAGACTTAGAAAACTCTTTAGTAAATAAAAAGATAGCTAATAGCTAAAGACTATTCCCTTATTTACATGCAACAGATACGCTAAGGCCACCAAGGTGACTTAGCAGCTTCTAATCCCTTACTGGTCCCAGCCCTGCACTAGTTGACCATTTCTGTAATTCATCACAACCGTAGGCCTGGGTGGCATTTAAAGCCTAACAATTCTTATCTACTTGTGCCAAGATGGCAAGATCAACCTGCTTGCCTTCACCCTCTTATTTTCCTACCTTCATTTAATTTTTTTGTTTGTCTATTAGATTTGTTTGTAGATAGTTGGGGAGTCAATGACAGTTCAGAATGTTTGTAATTTACTTTCTATATTTGTCTAATAGAGCTGGTTATACATATCAGTTTTGAATGCTGATTTTGTAATTTGATTTAATTGCTAGGAAACTTTTCTAGTTATACATATCAGTTTGCTTGCTGGTTTTGTAGTTTGATCTAATTGATAGTAAAGTTTTCTTTGGCAGGAAGAGTGGTGTCGATGCCTTAAACCATTACGTGTTGACACCATAGCTAAATTGAAAAAGGCGCTACCTGAGCTTGAGAATGAGGTATTTTTATCCAGTCTATGCATTTATTTCCTTCTATCTTTGGGATCGAGCTGATTGTTCCTTGTCATAATTTTCCAAAGCAGAAAAGCATGTGATCATTCTGATTTGTCTTTTTTTGTCTAACAGGTTAGAAGAACCAGAAATTTTGTAAACTTCTATTCTTATGCATTCCGATACTGTCTTACAGGTATTATGGCCGGATGGGTACCTTCTCTACTGCTGACATAATATTGTGCTCCACTTTGTGCTGATTGTAAGCTTCTTTATGCAGAGGAGAAACAGAAAAGTGTTGATATTGAGAGCATCTGCCAATTATTGGATATTGTCCTGGGGTCCATATTCCGAGCCCAGGTTGATTACCTTATTGAGTACTTGAAAGTAAGTTGTTTTGATCCCTCATACTGTTTTCTAATACCTTTTCTTCCCCTAAGTTGGTATCTTCTTTTTTTTTTTTTTTGGTTTTAATCTAGGAATTGTGATTTGCTGGTTTCAATTGTGCCTAAATCTAATATTTTCTTTTGGGTACATTTAGTCCGATGTTCAAACTCAGGAGTCTTGTATATTTGAGGCTTATCATGTAATGGAAGAATCAGCAAAAACAAGAACATAAGTTTATGCTTATTCTTTTGGGTGGAAAGAGAAGTTTATGCTATAGCCTATTGGCATGTTATGCAGCACCATCTCATGGAAATGACTCTATTACCCTGCAGGTGCAAGCTGATTACAAGGTTATAAATATGGATCAATGGATGGGTTTTTACAGGTTCTTTAACGAGGTACATAAGTAATCCTTCATATTCATCTATGTTCTTATCGTCTAGAGTTTGGGTATCTTGTCCCAGGTGTAGAGTGGATTATTTTGAGCTGTCAGATAGACCTTCATTATTAATGTTTTCTTTTCTGAACAAAAAATGATTTTGGGTCCACTCTTTATTTGTTCATTTCTGAGGACTGAAAAGCCTAATATTTAGACATTTAGGACCCTGGAAAAGAATCTATACTTACTGATCAATTCTATTTGACGAGATGGAGGAGGGATTGGAGGTTTGTTCAGGGCAATATTGAACTAGTAGTTTTTTTTTTTCCATTCATTCAACTAGATGGACTGGGGATCCTAAGAATTGATTTGTGATCCCTGCCTTGATGCATTCTGTATTTCTCATGCCCTACAGAATATGGAATCAAGTGTTGTGTAGTTTCATTTCAAACTTAGCCTTAACCATATCTGCTTACATTTGTGATGGTGAATAGCGGGACATTTTGACATAACAATCTTACTGTCATTTACAGATAAGTTTTCCAGACTTCAGCAACTATGATGCAGATCTTGCTTGGCCCCTTGTTCTTGACAACTTTGTCGAGTGGATGAAAGAGAAGCAAAATCAGTAATCTGGACAAAATTGGAACTGTATCTTGACATCTAGGTCAATAAAATGTATTGTTGATGCATAAAACTGGAAGGCATGGGCACAAATACAGGGCGTATTTCTGAATGGGGGTTTAAATCCTGTTTATAGAGTGAATGTGAAGTAATTAATGTATGAGTTTGAAGCTTCAGACACTAATTTAATTCATGTAGAGGTTTATCATAGAAGTCGTTTTTTTAATTTCTAGGCAGAATACTCTTACATGAGCTGAACTCAGAACTTCTGTCTGAAAGAATCAACTACATTAAAGTGTAAACTTGTGTAATATCCATGTTCTTGTGTTTGTTCCTCCTCTATTGTACGTATTGAGAAAAATGTATGTTTATGGATGAAGATAACTCGCTGAGGCCAAAGCAGTGTGAATTGATAAGAAGCTTCACTTTCTTGACGTGACTATTAGACTATTATAAGAGATTGACACATGATGTCATGCAGGAACTTGATGCGGACTCCATTTTTGTGGCGGATGCTAGTTCATGCTAACCGGAAGTGCGAATAGGCAATTGTAGAAGCTTCCAGGATTAAATGCTCTGTTGTAGAGCTCGAGAAGAATCTCATTAATCTCGACGCATTCGCAGGAAGCTTAAATAATCTGTTGCAGGCTTGGAAGCCATTACTCGTTGGAAAATATCTCTCAATTGTGGCTTTCTAAATATAGCGTTGTAGATATTTAATCCCAAAATACCCTATTTATAGTATATGGGACGATTCTGCAATCATATGGAGGACAAGGCTATTAAAAGGTGGTTGATTTCAGTTAAATCTAAAGTAGGTGCATAATCGCATTTTGTCGTGCACAAGCATCTAGATTGACTTCAAAATGTTATTCAGATGATTGGTGAAAAGACCAAGCATTGTGTGAAACCTTGAAATTTGGCGGAGAGTTTGATCACTTCAACTCAGCGATCGGTGAAAAGTTGAAGGTTGAAGGTACTTGAAGTGTGAGGATGAGGCTTCATAATGGTACAAGCCACATTCTGAACAATGTGAAGTACATGCCATCGGCAAACATGAACGTCATTTCGTTGGGTGCAATGACAGTGGAAGAGTATAAGTTCGTCGGCAATAGAAGATAGGAGATGGTGTAAGGTGTTCAAGGGAAAATGTTTGGTGATACGAGACCGCAAAGACGAGAATAACATTTGCTTCTTAGACGGAAGAGCGGTGCAAAAACAAGGCGGCGACACCGGAGTTAAGAAGCGGACGAAGGTAACATTTTCGTATACGGCGGAGATATTCAAAAATATAAATTAAGGAGGAATTTTTAGCCTAATTTATATTTTGGATCCAACATATTAAAGCCAATTGGGCTTATAATCAAGCATCATTGTCATGAATACTTTAGAAAGTTGGAGATGCAATGGAAGACTGGAGAAAGCACAAGAACTGCTGAAGAAGTCAAGGATATTTTGCAGAAAATGATTAGTATAAATAATGTAGATTAGTCTAGAATGATCATTACAAAAATCTACTTAGTTTATTGTGTATGTCGGTGGTAATAAACCGACATAAAACTATATATATATAAAAAAATATATATATATATACACACATACACGGAGATCGGCGAGCTGCTGGATTAACTCTAAGGGATGCTAGAACAGGCAAGGAATGCGGGTGGAAAGGTATAACTCAGTTGAGAGCTCCGTGACCGGTTCAAGGGCCAATAATTGACTCAAGTTCCCGCGAGCCCCCTCTATACCTCAATCTTCGTTAGTTCAGTTTCGGCTTTGTCCCAAATTGACCACTCCTTTAGGCCTCACCACACTACAAACTGCAGCGCGATAGATAGCAGTTGTTCCTGTTGCTAAGGGCTTAGCAGTTGAAATCATATCATTGATTTTCCCTGTTAAAAAAAATGGAGTTCTTGATTCTACAACTAATCAGTTAAAATAAGATGTTGCTACTGTTGATATATATATATATATATATATATATACTCGGTGTGAGTTGGGAATGCACGGAATTTCCCTAATTTTACAACTATCACTAACCAAACCGTCACCCAACCATCCCATTTCACCCGGGTAAATTAATATAAAAAAACTCAGTGTGATATACTTTCTCCTTTTCTATATTACCCTTTCATATTGTCGAATTCGTTATTCTATAAAAAATTATATATCGAAAGACATTTCTTCCTATTTTCTTTCATTTCTAGTGGGAGCTCATATTTGATACGGGCCATTACACACCCGGTCATCTCGAACCACCTGAACATTTGGTGAGTGATGGGTGAAAGTTTATGTGGGTGGTGGATGGGATGGACGAAATTTTAGTAAGCTAGGTGATTGGTAAAAATAATATTTCCACCCATCAACTTGACTCATTTTTATTACTAATGCATACTCTCACGTCCATAATTTTTGTAATTCCAAAGTAAGGTTCTCAACAAAAATTGTTGTCTTTGTTTTCCTTTTCTTCATTCTTAAGTAAGGCGATAAAAATTTTTTTTTTGGATCACTTCCCTACATTTTCATCAGTTAGCGCCTCTCACAAAGATCATCTTTATTTTCATATAGTCACTATTTTGTACAAGTTTCTCTTCATGTCGGTTTTAACTTAGAGGATTTTCAATTTTAG
The DNA here is from genome assembly GCA_002319775.1 of Fagopyrum tataricum. NCBI lineage: Eukaryota > Viridiplantae > Streptophyta > Magnoliopsida > Caryophyllales > Polygonaceae > Fagopyrum > Fagopyrum tataricum. Next base: position 5,043,238 of record CM008280.1, read on the forward strand.
ACTTTGCCATCTATGTCGTCGGTTGTATCTTCTCAATAAAATTCAACTCCTAGTCCCACGTCCTTATTAGATCTTGTAGCCCATCCATTTTCGTCCATATGACAACAAATAAAAAAAAATTGTTGTCTTTGTTTTTCTTTCTTCGTCCGTATAGGAAAGTTGTTTGCTCCTTATATTATGCCACAATTGCTAGTCCGATATTGCATATGTTGTGTATTCACTCTCCAACCACACTCCCCTGACATGTTGTCAAGCGTATCTTACGGTATTTATATGACTCTCTTTCACATCATGTTCACTTTTGACCAACACCTTCAATCTCCTTGCACGCCTTCTCGAATGCTGGTTGGATCTCTGATTTTGATGATCCTCCACTTAGCCAATACGAAGCCTCGCTCGTGACCCTTGCGTGTTCACTTATAACATAAGTATAAAATCTTTCTATGAGGAGCTTCATGCTTGCATTTGATATTGTTCACATCTCCAAACCCTAAACAAAGTTGGTTGTGAGAGAGAAGAGAAAGGAAGATGAAGACTTGTGTGTTCTTCGTCCATGGCAGATTGCAAGCATGAGTGATTTCTACCATCTTTACATTCCCCCCCCCCCCTCTGTACTTGTGTTCTGTTTGGTTTTCAACTAAACTAGTTAGATTTTTGGGTCTTTGAGTTTTGTTCGAGTTTCAAACAAGATCTTTATGATCGAGTTGTTTTGGTTTATGAAACTTCTTCGATCAGAATTTTAAACGTTGTATAGATGGGGATCCTTGGCACACACACTAATCCAACTTATAACATTATGTTTTTTGTTGGTAATTTGTGAGCCCCAAACAAACAAAATCAATGTTGATATCGAGCGTGTTTATTTGAGACGAAGATAAAAAATGTCATCGGTAAATAATCTAATGATCCTAATAAAGTAAAGGTTGAAAAAAATTACTAAATTTCATCTACGCACAAAATTTTCTTCTTTACCCTCTTACCAAACGCACCCTTAGCCGATATGGCTAGAACAATAATGATAGAGATTTGTGTTGAAAATGACTCTCGAGAAGGGAATGCCATATGATCACACAAAGAAGTTAATACAAGTATTGATAATTAAAGTAAATCATGTTTTTTTTGGTGAGTAAGTAAATCGTGTTTTTATTGTATGAAAGAACGTAAAGAAGATTTAACAATTGACAATATCAATTAAGAAATGAACGACAATCTTTCTATATTGTAGCAGATGAAGAGGAAGGAGAACCCATCATCAAAGGCGAAGTTGGTGTCACAGATCGTTTTTTCCTGCTCGCCGAATCCGACGGAGAAGATGAAGAAGAATCAGAAGAGGTCATGAATTTTTTGGATACTTCAAACTTGTTATCTCCTCCTGCTACCTTCTCTTCTAATTTGTTGCTGTTCTGCTTGATTTTGGTTGTGCTTACACTTACCGGAACTATACAATTGCAGAAAAACCCTGCCAATCAACCCAAAACAACATCAATAGGAGATTTGATTACTCTTCTCTGACTTATGAAAATAATCTGAAATGAATTCTTTACCGATTCGAGCCAAGCGATTGACCCAACTTGGAATCGGGTTTCCGGTGAGGCGAATGCAAGCATCATTGCAGAAGTGGTTGCAGTTCTTGGAGATGAGGTGATAGGCATTGCCTTTGTATTCCTCTGCAAGTTCTTCCATGACTCTTGTCACTTCATCTGAGCTGAGCTCTGTCCATCCTATTAAAAGTGATTTTCTGAATGTGAAGCCATCACATTGCTTTGGCTCTCCTTCAAAGATCCCTGTGCTTGAATACTCATGTGCTCCAAATGCATACTCTACGCCATGCACTTGTGTCAACAACAACGAACCACAAATTTCAGCACTAAAAAAATATTAAAACTATTGCTTGTAAAGAAGTTCTACTTTCTTAGATCTATCTGAGCAAAGAAAGCATTGCCTTTTTGCTTTCCTTGTAAGAAATGCAACTTTCTTACATTCCAATTCAATTCTCATACTCAATCTTGACCAAACAAATCAAATCTCGTAAACAACATCTTCAGTTGACAATTCAACAACTGATTTATGGAAATTGATGAACTGTATCAGATATATAATTACTGAATCTGCCCAATTCCTGTTATGGAAATCATGAAAACAGAAATCGCATACAAAGATCGGAAGATTTTATAAATTGAAGAAAATTTTTGAAAATAATCGTACCTTGAACACCAGAATGATAAACTCCAAGGCCAAGCCAGTAAGCATAGCCATTAATGGGTGTGATATCATATACATTCAAGTAAACAGGAACCGACCCATTTCTCTCAAGAGCATAGTGTTTCTTCCTGCACAGCATCTCTCATCTGAGTTTCTTTCTGAAACTTGAAAACAGATTCCCAGAGAACGAGAGAGAGAGGAAGAAAAAAGAAAGAGATTTCTCCTTCAAGCTTCAACCATGGTTGATGATTAATTCCCTTCGAAATGCTTTTCAACGATGGCCCAAAACCATTGAATCGAGCTCTCCTTTTGATTAATTTGTAGGGTTTATTTCTTGGATGGGAGAAAAAGCGAAGAAAGAAAGAAAGGGAGGGAATATAGTGTAGTGTTCATGGGATCCACCGGCGTTAGCCTACCCACGCTCTTGCATAGATTCGGGTGCTAACAGAATTGAAACTTCTGTTTAAATATATTGAATATATTCCTTCTACTTCTTGGGTTTATTTATCTCTGTTGAGATTGGAGAATTCTGCTTTTCAATTTTCAAATCTTGGATTTTTAAATATTTGTTTATTGCTTGTTTAAGGAGCTGATTTGATCTGGAAAGGATTTTAACTTTTTTTTTTTAAAGTTATCTTTTGTTATGTGGGAGAAAGTAACGTACACCTCATTAGTCATTATGGTGCATGGTGGAGTTCTATAATATGAACTAGTGGATTACGGATTTTTTTTAAATACTTTTAAATATCATCTTATATTTATCTATAAATATGTTAACAAATATATGAGATATCAAATATACTTTAAAGGACTATAGACATGAACATAAAAAAAAATATAAAAACACCCATTTTTACATGTAAAACTGAATTTAAATGGATAAAATCTTAAGATTTCGAGAATTTACGTTCACAAATTTTTTGGGATAATTTATCTAGTTGAAGATTACGTTTTGATATTAACGGTCAAATGTTAGAGATTTGACGTAATTATTAACCTTTTAAACTATTTTTAAAAGTTGAAGATTTACCAAAAAAAAATTATAATCAAGAGAGTTTGATGATTATAATTCGGATTTAACATAATTATTCTTTATTCCTATTTATAATTAATGTAATTAAAAAAGATTTGTAATTAAGAGATTTTGCTGATTATAATTCGGATTTAACATAATTATTCTTTATTCCTATTTCTAATTAATGTAATTAAAAAAGATTTGTAATTAAGAGATTTTGCTGATTGTAATTCCTTTATTTTTATTTCTAATTAATGTAATTAAAAAGATTTGTATCTGGGAGATTTTGCTGGTTATAATTCAAATTTATAGAAAAATTAGCTATAAATTTTGGGGGATAATTTTGTTAATTATAAGGATTTCTATTTTAATACTTATAAGATGAGATAAGATTATTAAAAGAAATCAGTTATAAATCTATGCTTATTATGTAGGAGAATAATAAAGAAAAGTTAGATTTGTTTATGTATAAAAGACAAGAGTTTATGATTTGTTTACGTTGATAAAATTACGGGCTCTTTAAATGTACCGATCAATAATCTTTAATCAACACCTAAACTACGTAAATCGGGTGTGTAGTTTGAATTTATTATTAGGGTTTCATGACTATGCATATATATGTTGAATGTATTGGAGCCGATTTGAAGTTGGGCAAGCCGATCAACTACAATTGTGTTTGTGGTGTGCGTAGTTTCAGGTTTTCAAACGGCTCACAACCATAAGTATGCTTGTGATATGCGTAGTTGTCCTTATAAAAAAACTTACACAACCATATCTCATTACCGTGCGTAGTTTATATCTTCTTCCCCAAGTTATGCGACACCGGAGAGGTTGTGATCCGGTTTGCGATTTTAGTTACAAATATGTTGAATAATTCAATTTCCAATATACCCTTCTTGTGCTGTACGTGAACACCAATTTTCAGTTTCACTCTTCCGTTAGTCTAGTTTCCAGTTTCCTTCTCTCGAACCGTCAAACGTGATGAGATTTCATCCGAACGTCCTACTAAAATTTATCTGGTTTGGGATACGAACCATAACTTTTTCATTTCGTTACTCCGCTAGGCCCGTCCTAGTATATGATAAGAGTTTTTAATTTTAAATATAAATTAGATTTAGTACTTACTCTTAAATCTTGATGATATGTTAAAAGTTATATCCAAGCCCAAATTGACAACTATGCTAGTTGGTTATAACGATGTTCTATGCATTAAAATGAAAATGGGACAAAACATAACAAATTATTAAGGGTTATTGGAAATGTATATATTGGATTGGTAACGGATCGATCAATATGTAAATATGTTATGGAGTAGTTTATTGTATTTTGACAAAAGTTAATTATGTTTTGAGGACATTATTTAACAATTTATTATGAATTATTGAAAACATTGACGTCTTTCTTTTTAAAGGTAATATAAAGGAATATTTTCGTGTGTAAACCGTAAACAAATTATAGGTCAAGTATGATTAATCATATTCTATACCCATTTCGACTGGAGTAGGGGTCGGCATAATTCAATCCCCAAAACACAAGACCAATCCCGATCTCCTCTCATGTATAATAGTTGGGACGAGACGTAAGATACCTTAATCATGTCCCATTACCGGTCCTCATAAATATCAGAACAAAATTTTAATGCCGAAAAAATACATCCAATGTAAGAGCCTTGATCTTTTGGAGCCGAGCCAGGGTAACCGCCCCTGCGGGTCCAGAGGGCCTCCCCTGCGGCTGGGCTTGTGTTCCGCCTCTACGGCTCAGGGAACCCGCCCCTGCGGTTTCCTACGGCTACATCCAGCTTGTTGACCGAGTGGACCGTGCTTTACCCTTTCTTCTTCCTTATACCTATTCCTTTGCTTTCTGATCAGGGGTTCTTCACTTTTGTAGCCTACCTCACGACGTTCTTCTTGCCTCCTTTCTTTTTCTTGACCTTGTCTTGATTTCCTTAAGTTTGCAAGAGATTTGTGTGTGGCTTGATGATGATGATGATGGGTGTTGTTGTTGAGCTTGAGAGCCAGCTGAGAGTGTTGATTTGATCATTCCTTTCTGCCTAGGACCACAACAGTGGTAAGTTGCCTCTTCTCTTCTTTTTTCTTTCTTTCTTCTTCCTTTTTCCTTTCCTTTAGCTTAGGATTAGATGTTCTAGGCTTATATATTGATGTTGGAATGTGTATATATATGTATGTGTATGGCTAATGGATGATGAAGACGTGAATTCATCACGTGAAGAACCGAAGAGGAAATCGGGGTCACATTCTGCAGCGTCGCCGCCCCCGCGCCAGTGAGCCACCGCCCCCGCGTGACCTTGTCACCGCACCCGCGCCAGAGAGCCGCCGCCCCTGCGGCCACGGTCACCGCGCCTGCGCCAGAGTGTCGCCGCGCCTGCGCCTTCCGCCACTTCGCCCTTGCGTCTTTCCTGTTCCGCAGGTGCGTCTTGTACAGGATCTACTTAGAATAGTATTGATCCTTTTCTTTCCTAGTATGAGCGGATTAGTAGCATGCTAGGTATGTGTACGAGGATAGAATGATGATGAGTATGATATCGATATATGCCGGTTATGGCTTTGAGATTTAGTCGATTATCGAGGTTTATAAGTTGGATATGATCCTTATTAGACCTGTGCAAATCTGGGTTCGGGCCGGGCTTGGGCTGGGCCAACATAAAAATCTGCCCAAAATGTGCGGGCCGGCCCGGCCCGACTTGTGCGGGCCTCTAAGCCTGCTCATGTCCACCCACGTAAAACTCGGGCGGGCTGACGGGCCGGACCGCCCGCCCAATTTATTTTCTTGTGTAGCTTATTATTTTGTTTCTTAGATTTGTTAGACAAAGACTACATAGATAAAACCTTAAACCTTTTAATACAAACTTCCAATTTCCAATCCATTGATACCGATACCTGTAAATATGTAACAACCTTTAAACCTTTTAATACAAACTTCCAATTTTCAATTCATTGATACCGATACCTGTAAATATGTAACATTGCATGGTGCATAGGACTTACTTAACTACCATTCTTATATTGGAGTGGATCGTGGTTGAGAGTATTCCGAGGTCGAGGTAAGTCTATAAGACTTACTTAGCTACCATCCTTATATTGGATGTATGCATGAGTGGTGTGTGATATATGCTTGATAGCATGCGATGTTGATTATTACTGACCTATGGTTTAGTGATCGCCCATTGTAGGGCCGTGATAACTTGCCCTTTCATCCCGCTGGGAGTCTGGGAGGTTCTTTGTAGGCAGGCCAGATCTGGTAAACGGTTCGGGCACTCTCCACTCCCATAGGGTATACGGGGAGGTGTTCCAAGCACCACTCCAGCTGGATATGGGACCCAGAGGCGAGGATTATATATTCCTCGTGTCACATATATTCATATTCATATATATATACGATTTGAGTGTTGGACTTTATAAAGATAATTAACCGGGTAAATGTGTGACCACATGATTATGTGTTTATGATTCCCTGACTTGTTTTGTGCTCGTGCTTTATCTTATATATGTATGGTTAGCTAACGGTTTTATACCGTGTTGTAGATGCTTTGCAGGTTAGGAGAACTGCAGAGTGATCCTGGTGATCCGCTGAGGGCTCCGTACACTAGGTTATGCGTGGGAATTGGGATATTTTGTATGTACAGATACATATTTTGGTTGTACTCAGCGGTACTTTGTATACTCTTTTGAAATGTATATATTACAGTTTGATGTTTGGTTTTAATCTATCTGTGCCTTGTTGTAAGATCTAGTGAACTTGTTGTCAGACTAGGGCCAGGATCCATTGTGAGATCCTAACCCAGTAGCGCCCCGAATCCTACGAATTTGGGGTGTTACATAAAATAGGACTTACCGAGAGAAATACAACAATTGATCTCCACACCTTTGGTTCCAAACAAGCTCCGTTTGTGGTTATAAGGCGGTTATGATACCGAATCAAGGTGCTCATATCCCCTTATCGGATTATTCTGATCGAAGGTGTGAAGATCAGAATAGTTACAAATGTATTTTAATACAAATAATTAATCAAGTAGAGATCGAGATATATAAACATAAAATTCAAAGCTTAGAGGTCATATAACATTCAGAGCCCTATTAGGCAATCCAACGTACTGAATTGATAATCAAAATAATCGAAAAGCTAAGGTTATAGTCGAGGTCAGATTATGATCCATATAATAAGTTATAAGTTACGAGGATAGTAAGAATTGGTGGTACTTGTATAAGAAGAGTCCATCCGACATCACCAAATTGTTTCATTAGACCTTCTCTTTTTTATGTCATTTTGACGGTTCAAAACTTGGGAGTTCAAATACTCTCTCTTTCTTCGTCTTGTTGGAAACCTAATCACTCTTATTTCGGGCTAAACATAAACTATTATGATACCCTTAAAAGAATCAAAAAAATTAACCAAGTTTAGTTTTAATGCGTTTTAGTAGTTATCCTTCTAGTTAATGAAGTTAGCAAAATATGTTCGTAAAAACTGTAAAAATATCCAATATTTTGTGTGATTTGGTAAATAATTGCATAGAATCTTGACGCTTTTGTTTTATCTCGTTTGACTTGGCTATTAGCATTACTTTTTTTATTCTATCTTTGTAAAGGTCTTAGTATCTTTTATTTAGATATGATTATACTCGATCCATTCGTGGTTGGAGATGATTGAGTGAATTATATATTTTTATATCTTATTTCTCTTTTTATACCTAAGAGTTTAGTTGATAGATGGTCAACTCTTTCGGAATTTATATTTCTACAAACCTTTCTATAATATAAGGCGTCTCAGACGTTCTTCGCATGCTTAAGCGCATCCCCCTTTCTAGTGGACATACTAAATGGGCAAGTGGTTTTAATCCCGATTGAATAGTTGATCAATTAGGGTTTCCAGTCTAAATCAAGGTGTCTTAGCGCTTTCGTTTTTTATAGTTTTAATTTTCGTTTCTAGGTGAACGGAACCGGTCCTCAATACTAACGATTTACAATCTACGAAAGAAAGCGTTCGAGATTGGCGTGATGGTGTCAGAGGCGATGAAGATGTTTGAGATTCCACTCTTCGATGGGAAGATCAACTTCACTTTTTGGCAAGTTACGATTCAAGACCTATCGGTGCAACAAGGTCTTGACCAAGCTCTGAAGAAGGAGAAGCCTAAATCGATGAGCGAGGGGAAGTGGCGAATCATCCAGATCGAGGAAGACGGTGAGTACAGTTCGCAATTGGTTGGCATTGACTCCCGAGATCAAGCACGGTGTGTTGAAGGAGACCACACCAAAGGCATTATGGGAGAATCTCGATAGCATATGTGTGTCGAAGTCGTTGACCAACCGTTTGTGCTTGAAAATGGAGCCTTACTCGTTCAAGACGGAGGAAGGAGGTAATCTTCTTGACCACATTAACTCGTTTAATCACCTAGTATGCCAATTATTGAATTTAGATGACAAGATCGGAGAAGAAGAACATTTGTTGTAGTTGCTAGCATCATTGCTCAAGTCCTACAAGTCCTTGGTGTAGACGTTACTTGTAGGAAGGAAGTCTCTCACGCTAGATGAAGTGACCAATACTTTGCGGGAGAGTGAGATGATGATGAAGAATGATGCTACCGACAAAGGAGAGGATTGCATACTACTTTCAAGGGAGCGAGAACGAGGGAGGAGTCAACGGAGGAGGCATGATGACCCAAGATATAGATTAGGCTCTCGACGATATTTGAGTGAGGTCGAGTGATTCTATTGCCAGGTGAAGGGTCACATGCAAGCCCGGTGTCCTCGGATGAGGGAGGACATGAAGAAGTTGAGAGAGATGTCGCCGGTAAAGAAGAGAGAGGACTCCCGTACAAATGTGGTTAGTGATGTTGATTATGGTGATATTTACTTGGCAACAGGTGAGGAAACCACCAAGTCAAAGTGGGTGATAGACAGTGCCTCCTCGATGCATGTATGTCGACCAAGCAATGTTTGACACCTTGAAAGTTGGTGGAGAGTTTGGTTATTCAACTCTGTTGGTGGTGAAAAGTTGAAGGTCGAAGGTACTAGAAGCGTGAGGACGAGGCTTCACAACGGTACAAACCACACTCTACACAATGTGATGTATTTGTCATCCGCGAACGTGAATGTCATCTCGTTGAATGCGATGACGATGGAGGGATATAGGTTCGTCGGTACGAGGAGATGGTGCAAGGTGTTCAAGTGAAGACGCTTGGTAATGCGAGGCCGTAAAGATGAGAAAATATTTGCTTCTTAGATGAAAGAGTGGTGAAAAAAAGAGGTGGTTGCGCCGGAGATAAGAAGCGGATGACGGTGACATATTCGGATACAACGGAGATATTCAAAATATGAATTAAGGAAGAAAATATGTTGGATAATTTATATTTCAGGTAACTTAAATGAGCCATTAGTTACATTAAATCCATATGGGATGTTTTTTGGTAGGCTCATGGTCCAACTTAATGATTACAGTAAAAATAAAAAGTGTGGAGCTTTCTAGAGAGTTAAATGGGGGAGAAAATACAAGGATAATGTGTATTAGAGAATTCTAGATTAGTCTAGGATTAGACTAAATAAATATCTACTTTGATAATAGTGTAGGTCCGTGTATATTTGGTTGAGTGCGTAACAAGATATTCATTTATAATACTCGGTGTGAGTCGAAAAAGCACGAATTTCGCCACATTATGATAATATCATAGGATAAGTTATGAGGATAGTAAGAACCGAGTGGGTACCCGTATAAGGAGAGTTCTACCAACACATCGCCAGTTTACTTTGTGACAACCTTCTCTTGGACATGACATTTTAGTGGCTCAAAAACTTGGGTGTTCGGATATTCTCTTCCTTCGTATTGACAGAAGTCTCCGCACGCTTATCTCGGGCCAAACCATAAACTACTCTGATACCCTAAAATGAATTAAAAAAAACTAAATAAGTTCGATTTTAATGCATTTTAGTAGTTGCGTTATTAGGTTGATTGATTCAATGCTCTAAAATGATGGTATGATCCAGTACAATATGAGAGGATTACATGTCTACACGTTAATTTTGAATCCATCGTAGAAGTAAATGAGAAAATTTGATGTATCATCCACTTTCACTAATATACATTAACTTTTACCCCTTCTAGTAAATTAATGTAAAAATCACGCTTAAGATATTTTGTGTTATTTAATAAATATTTGCCTAGGCTGAATCTTAAATCTTTCGTTTTAATTGTGTGATTTGATAAATATTTACATAAAATATTTTATTCAATTTTTATAAAGTATGTCTTCAAATATCTTTTATTTTAGTATATTTTGTCACAATAGAAAAATATTATTTTACTCAATTTATTCGTGTCTGGAGACGGTTGAGTGAATTATATATCTTTTCATTAGTTACTCCTTCATATATAACTTAAGGGTTTATTTAAGAAGATTATCTCTTTCATATTTAGGTACACATAACTAAATAAAGATGAAGTGAAGACGACAAATGGAAGATTTGAAGATTTGAGAATTTTGTTGAGATTGTTATTGGATTAGAAAACTAAGTAATATTAGGAGTAACTAAAAATGAGGAGTAGTTTTAATGTAAATAAAATCGTATAAGGAGGGTTGGAGATTGGATTATGGATTATGATAATATCGTATTATAAGTTACGAGGATAGTAAGAATTGGTTGGATAACCGTATAAAGAGAGTCCATTTAACACATTGCCAATTTATTTGTTAGAATCATCTCTTGCTTACGATATTCATCTTCCTTTATCTCGTTGGAAGTCTTGTCGCGCTTATCTTGGACCAAACTATAAACTACTTTGATACCTTGAAATGAATAAAAAAATATTAGAAAAAAATGTTCAATTTCAGTAGTTTTGCTATTAGGTTACTGGATTTCAAAGCTATGAAAACATGACAGGATCCATGACAATGTGAGAGGCTCGTAAGTCTGCACGTTAGGTTTTAATCCCGAATGCCTAGTTGGTCGATTAGAGTTTCAACTCTAAATCAAGGTGTCTTAACACTTTTGTTTTTATCGTTTAAATTTTTGTTATCTTATGAAATATCAACGATCTAAAAGATCTACGAAAGAAAGATAAAATAGGGTCATGAACAGATGAAATCATAATGCTATTAGGAAACCTAACGTACTTAAATTGGTAATTAAAATCATCGAAAAATTAAGGTTATAATTGGAGGCCGGGTTAGAACCTCTCTTGTTTATTGACATTTTGGTGGTCCCAAAACTTTAGAAAACTTCCTCTTCCTTCGTCTCGTTAGAAGTCTTATCGCGCTTATTTCAGATTAAACTACTTTGATACCCTAAAATGAATATAATTTTTTTTTGAATAAGTTCAGTTTCAATGTGTTTTACTGGTTGTGCTATTAGGTTTCATCCAATACAATGTAATAGGCTCGTAAGTATACATGTTATGTTTTTTTTTTTGGTAAATCGGCCCTAAGACCATGAAACAAGCGAAAAGGAACTACAAACGAGTCATCCGGGGAAAGCAAACCCCCGCATATCATCTAAAATTAACCTACTCACACTATGGTGCATATCTCTAAAAACGTGTAACCCAACATCTAAACTGAAAGCCACATTAGCAAGCGCATCTGTCGTCCTGTTACCTTCCCTGAAAATATGACCGAGTTTAACATCCTAGTCTCGAATTAAGTAGCTATGGCAAGTAGCAACCAGGCTGAATAAAGGGTGAACTGTATCCACACCCTTCTCAATCAGATTAAGGACCAAGCTTGAATCAACTTCAACCAAAACCTTCTTATACCCCTCATTCCATGCAATCTCGAGCCCATAACACAAACCCCACATCTCAGCCGCTGGGACTGTGGCGATACCCAAGTTCGCAGCATAGCCCACTAACCAATCACCATCTTCGTTTCTCAAAACTCCTCCCGCAGTAGCACAACCTTGATCACCTCTAACAGCACCATCCGAATTCACTTTAATCCAAACTCTCGGCGGCGACACCCAGCGGACCAGCAGCTCCTGTTTTCTATCAGTGCTTTTGTATTACTATGTAAAGAATAAGCTTGAACAATTTCAGCATACCTAGCATGTATAAACGCCACCTTGCACGTTAATTCCGTATGTCCTCTGAATACCAATTCATTCCTCCAACGCCATAACCACCATAGACAAAAAAAAAGGATCCTCCACTGAACCCCATTCCTATCCACATAATTTGTGGCAGCGTTCTCAAAGAACCAAGTCTCCCAGTCTAAGCTGAAGAACGCAAACCTCAGAGCACTCAGCACAATCTACACCCATATCCTCTCTGCATAACCTTTTTGTGTTCGTCATAAGGCGCTTCCACCCCAGCTGCCAAGCAAATATCCTAATTCTCTCTAGCAGTTTTAACTTCCAAATCCTATCAAACAACTCTTGCCTAACCTCGCAACGTCGACCCTCGATATTTCTCAGCTCAGTATAAGCGGACTTGATAGTGTAAATACCCGACTGTGACAGGCCCCATCGAATACAATCATCATTTGTGTCATCATTCACCAGACACTTAGCAGCCGACCTCAGGAAACATGAGTTAGAGATCTTACACTGCAAATAGTTCCAGTTCCAACCCTTTCCATGCTCCCAGAGATCCCTCACACACAATTCAAGATCCAACTCAGACAGCTCAATTTGACAATGATTCTTGACTTCATCATCAAACAACCACTTATCCGACCAAAATTTTGCTCCTCTTCCATTAACCACATTCCAAGAGATATGGTTAGAGATAAACTCATTTTACGTCTTAGCAAAACCCCACCAGATACAAGACGTAGAACTCCGAATGGGTATATTACGAGGCCAACATGTATAATGAAGCTTATACTTATGGAGAATAACACGCGCTCATAACTGATCACTGCACTTATAAATTCTCCAACAAGTTTTACCAATCAGTGCACAGTTTAAAAACTTTGCTTTTCTAAAGCCTAACCCTCCCTCCGACTTCGGTTGACAGAGGCTATCCCAGCCAACGAGATGTACCCGTCTAGCGCCTTGACTGCTACCCCACACGAAATCACGTACCAAACTATCCAATTTACTACAAACAGCCATAGGCATCACAAGCGTTTGCATTTGATACGTGAGGATCGTGGCTAAGACAGATCTTGCCAGAGTGATCCTACCTGCCAAATTCAAAGTATGCAACTTCCATCCTACAAGTCGAGCATTCATTTTTTCAATGATAGGAAAAAAGGTATCTTTATTAATTTCCGCATGAATGACTGGCACACCCAAATATTTGCCCAAAAATCTCGTCACCTGAATCCCACTAAAGACCTCTAGATTCTCCTTCAGGCCACCCTAACATTGTGTGACACCATAAATCTAGACTTCGACAAGCTGACCCTTTGTCCAGAGGCATCACAAAATCTTTCAATACTACCCTTAATAATCTTCATCTGCAGAACAGAGGCTTCAGCAAACATCAGGATATCATCAGCAAAAAACAAATGAGAGAGCTTAGGACCTCCCCATGACAACTGGATCGGCTTCCAATCACCTTTATTAATAGCCAACTCGATGAGATGACCAAGTCGCTCAAGACAAAGCACAAACAGGTAGGGCGAGATCGGATCCCCTTGTCTAATACCTCTAGTCATTTTAAAAAAAGACGTCTTCTCCCCATTCAAAAGAACACTCATGTGACCAGTAGTAACACAAGTCATCACACGATTAATCCAAGTTCTTTGGATATCCCACATCCCGGAGGGTATCCTCAATGAACTCCCACCGCAGATAATCGTAAGCTTTCTCCAAATCAAGCTTCAACATCATCCATCCTTTTCTCCCCTTTTTATGCTTAAACGAATGAACCACCTCTTGGAGAATAGTAACATTATTCGAAATCAGCCGACCTGGAATGAAACTACTCTGCATAGGACTAACAATGTCGCCTATGAATGACTTTAACCTATTCACAAAAACCTTAGTGATTGCTTTATAAAAGACATTACATAGACTAATAGGTCGAAACTGAGAAATGAACTCAGGTTTATGTGTCTTACCAATAAGCACAATTAACGTATCATTCGAGTGATCCGGGAGATTTCTATCCCTCATAAAACTCCTAACAAGCTCCACCAAAGCCGGGCCAACAACATCCCACTGCTTTTGGAAAAAACACGGATTAAATCCATCATCTCCCGGAGCCTTAGAGGCCCCCAAAGACTTAATCGCATCAAGCATTTCTTCTCTAGTCACCTGCACTCCCACTCCCTCCAATTTCTGCACATCAACAGACGGAAAGGCCCCATGCTCTATACAACCAAGAGAAGGGAGATTAGTAGGACCATACAAATCAGAAAAAAATACCCCTGAACATGCTCCTCAAGTGCCTTGTTGTCCATACACCAACTACCATCCTTCAACCGAATGGTTTCGATCCGGTCTCTGTCTTCTAATAATAGTAGAAAGATGGAAAAACTTAGTGTTCCTATCCCCTACAACAACCCACTCCTGCCTGGATTTTTGCCTCCAAAGGATTTCTTCTTGTTCGAGTACCAAGTTCAAATCACTCACAGTGCTTCCCTCTTCTTGAATAAGCTCATCAGTAGGGGTACTAGCCACCGCCAACTGCAACGCCGATATGCGATCCAATAGATAATTTTTACGAGCTTCAATATTCCCGAACCTCGTCCTGTTCCACTTTTGCAAAACATGCTTGAGCTTATTAAGTGCAACAGGGAAAGAAACAAGCGAATCCCAAGTGGTTTTAATGATCTCATTAAAATCCGGATGTGTGTACCAGGCATTCTGAAACCGAAAAGGCCTCCGGGACGGATTACTCTCATTACGTCCCTCAAGATTGAGAAGCAGCGGATTATGATCTGAGGATAGCCTAGGCAGGTGTAACACCGACGCATTAGGCCATTTCAAACGTGCTACTGGGGACATGCAAATCCGATCCAACTGCTTGTCAACCCTCGACTGGGCTTCTTTCCCTCTACTCCACGTAAATGGAGATCCCTGATACCCGAGATCCACCAAACAACTATCTTGTAACCAATGGGCAAACCAAATAGATTCCCGGGACAACCTACCCGAACCCCCCCTGCCGTTCCGATAGATCTGAAATAACATTGAAATCCCCCCCAATAATAATAGGATCCTCAATCGCACTCATTGTTTCGGATAACACCTCTCATACATTACCACGGCGTCTTGGGTCCGGGCATATATAAACTAAAAAGAGATGAGCCGAACAATCATCCCAAGTCATCGAGACATGCAAAAACTGAGAATTACTCGTAATAACCTGCATTGAGCAAGAACCCGACTGCCAAAGAAGCCAAATACCCCCACTCTGACCAACCGCATCCACCCTACTATACGAGTCAAAACCCATTCGATCACATATACCATCAGCAGTAACTCCTTCACAATGCGTTTCAAATAACGCCACATAAACCGGTTTAAACTTACGACACAAATAACGAATTGATCTTCGGAAACTGGGCTTCACCGTTCCGAAGCAGTTCCAAAAAAGACCTATCATAAAAAACTTCGTAAAAGGTAACAAGGAGGATCAGTTAACAATCGTTCCGGGCTAAATGCCCCTCCAACTGTTCCCCAACCACAACCACCTCGTCCATCTCCACAGCTTCACTCTCACATGGTGCGATATCCCCATTAGTAACACCATTCTCTGTACTCAAAATATGAACCACAATGGACGTTGTCTCCCCCACTTCCTTTTCATCTTCTATCTCATTCATTTGCACGTCCCTAGACAAAGCAGCACTTGGTAAGCCCCCATCCTGCGCAGTGAACGTCAAATCCTCAATTCTCTTACCTGGCAAGATATCAACAGCCCTCAGACCCTCCTTCACTTCTATTTGTTTCTGTACCTTCCCATCGTTCACCCTCGAGGAAGAAGCTCCTCCTTTCTTAGACATCAAGAAATCTTTGCTAATGCTTTGACCATCTTTCCTCCCTTGTGACCTCAGTCTCTTTCGGTATTTCTGCTTCTGTACTGTATCAACACCAACCCCCATGGAATCAGTCACCACCTGCTTGCCTTTCCCCTTATCTATTCCATTACTACTCATCTCTTTCTCAACTTCCAGCAAAGCAAACCTATTTCCAACCCCATTCTGTTGTACCGCAATAGCCTTGGGAACATGAACCTGCTTAGCCGGCTTTGATCGCCTTGGTACAATCATCCAAGGGCCATGCCCATGATCCACAACTGAACTATCCTCCATCTCAGCTTCTCCCTCCCTTCTTGCTTCTTGTCCATTATTAACTCGTTGACCAAGTTGAGGAGAAGTCCTCTTTGGACAACGCTCCATTAGATGTCCATACCTTCCACACCCGTGACATATTGTATGGAGATTCTCATATTCCAGCTTCAACCTTTTCCCATTCAGTAACAAATCTCCTTTCAGAGGCCTTTGCAAATCTACCCGCAGACACACCCTAACAAATCTACCGCGGGTTAATTGAAGGGTGTTTTCATCAACTCTTATAGGTTCTCCAATAGCAGAAGCAATGGCACAAATCATACTCCTATTATACATAGCAAAGGGAAGGCCAGAGATGCGAACCCACACTGCCGTCGTATTAATAATAGATGACTCCGGATCAAAAGAAGGATCCCATTGTTGGACCATCATGTAATGTCCAAACATGGTCCAAGGTCCTCCCGTAAGAGCACTCATCATATCCCTCTCCAACTCGAAACGAACGAGAAAAAAGTCATTAGGTAAATCCATAATAGACCATCCTCCTGACGGTTTCCAGATGAGGCGCAAAACTCTTTCAAACGCCGAATACGTCACCATCTGACCAAGAACCTTCACAATCACAGTTTTTCCAAGGTGCTTCTAACACTCTGACAACCTCTTCAGCAACTGTAATAGAGGGCGTAGAGTCGATACCTTTGGGAAAAGCAATGTAAACCTTCCTAGTCTGCACCAGATCTTCCTGAATATCAGGAGGTTTCTTCGATTCATTAGAGGCAAAGAGTTTTTTCGCCAAGGAGACGGAGGAACGCCAAGTACATTCATGGGGATAATCCCGGGGAGGCAGTAGAACTAGGCAATACATGTTATGTTTGAATCTATCATTTAGATAAATGAGATAAATAGATGTATCATCCCCTTTAATATACGTTAATTTTTACCCTTTCAATAGATTTTTATTATTTATTTCTCTAATGGGCGGTATTACCGACTATCTTCTTAAGAAAAATTAATGTAAAAACCGTAAAATAAGCATGTGGAATCGAATCATAATAATAATAATATATTATTACACTTAAAAATCTAGTATAATGCTCGAGTTGGTTTCTGTTTTAAATAAATGTAATATATTTTGGGATACTTTTTGTACCATTTTTCTTGTATCAGATTGTTTTATTAGTTTACAGTTGAAATTACAAACTAATACATAAACATCGAAAAACTATGAACCATGTAAAAAAAAACTAACTTATAAGAACCAAGTAAAAATTTAACCGTTGACATGGTTATAGAACTCTTCCAACCTATTGTAACACACGAGATCAGTTTACAAAATTACACAAATTTATTAGTCATACATTAAAAATACATATTTTTACTTTTATCAATTTTACAATCTTAACCTATAATCTGTACGAATTTTATTATATACATGCCTACAAAACTCTTTCAAACCGACTTTCAATATGCATAAGCTCTAATACACCAATCTAAGTCATAAAAAAAGTAATATTTATACCTCATTAATGTTAAACTAACCCATAAACCATATATTAAATCTATATATGTTGATGTTCATGCATACATAAAAATAATTGGGCAGAGACTTTAGGTGTCAACAGATATACAGTACATTGATTTGTTTTTTGTATCAATAACTAGATGGTTGTTAGTTTTTGACATGGGCCTCATGGTTTTCGCACGTCCCTTGCATTTCCTTCTTTCTCTCTCAACCTTTGACTTCTCACTTTTCAAACAAAAACATTAAAAAAAACAATTTATTTGTTATAGATCCGAAGAACTTGTGTTCTCTCTTGCATTTCTTCTTCTTTTATCTACGTGCATTCCACTCCATGTTAGCTTTTTGTTCATCTCCCTCTCACCAACCCCAAATTCATCCCCATTTATGTATCTCTTCTCTTCCTCCCCAAGAGAAAGCTATGATCTTCATCTTCTACATCCATTCCCACACTCTTTCTTGATTCTTACTCGATTCGATCGTCTTCTTAATTATATACCTCATGCCATTTAACCTCCCATCACTATGTTCTCCTCAAACCTTTATAGGTATCATAATTCTTCTTTATGTATATCTCACTTTAGAGAATTCCATCTCTCTCCACCAAAAAATACTCATCCACCAAAAAAAAACATCCGTTGATGACTCATCACCCGACGTACCTCTCCAATCTCCTCCGCCACCACCACCACCACCACCGTCTTCACCTCCACCGCCGCCACCCCCACCTCCCCCATCTATATCCTACTTAAAGTCGGCGGCGACGGGGGACTTCAACGAGGACTTTAATATCACATGGGGAGATGACCGGGGTAAAATCATAGACAATGGACAAGCTTTATCGCTCTCTCTTGATCGATTCTCGGGTTCGGGTTTCCAATCCCGGAAAGAGTATTTGTTTGCCAAGATTGAGATTCAGATGAAGCTAGTTCCAAACAACTCAGCCGGAACAGTAACAACCTATTACCTCTCATCGGAATCGACTCATCACGACGAGATTGATTTCGAGTTTTTGGGTAACTTGACCGGAGAGCCGTACACTCTCCACACCAACGTGTATTGCCAAGGAGTGGGTAACCGAGAGCAGCAGTTCAAGCTATGGTTCGACCCGACACAAGACTTTCACACTTACTCAATCCTATGGAACCCGAACCGGATAGTGTTTTCCGTCGACGGAATCACGATACGGGAATTCAAGAACATGGAGGATATCGGAGTTCCTTTTCCTAAAGATCAGCCTATGAAGATCTACTCTAGCTTATGGAATGCCGATGATTGGGCCACGCAAGGCGGCCGCGTCAAGACTGACTGGTCTCAGGCTCCGTTTGTCGCTTCGTATAGGAAGTTCGCTGCCAAGGGTTGTGTGTGGCTCTTTGGGTCGTCTACGTGTGATCCTGACTCTCAATACTACGATGATTCGAGTAGTAAAGAGTGGTTGGATGAAGAGCTTGATGCTAAGGCTCGTGGTAAGATTAGATGGGTGCAGAAGAATTATATGACTTATGATTATTGTAAGGATGTGCATAGGTTTCCTCAAGGACTTCCTAAAGAATGTGGAGCCACGAAACTCTAGCGTCATAAGTTGGTTGTTTTTTTGTACCTTGTTGAATCTTTTGTTTCATATCAATTCTTGATTTATTTTTTGTCTTTGACATTACCTTGATCGAGTTATTTGTGAACAGAACAATCTAGTCTAGTATATTTACTTTGAGGAATTGGAGATGCCGATGGCTAAATTAGCTTAATTATGACCACATAAGTTAAGGGGTATGAGTTGTTGATCGAATGCTTCTCCAATTGTTGTCAAATGTGCAATACGGTAAAATTTTCACCACAAGCTTAAGGTGTTAATGTACCCTTAAAGCGTCACTACATTCTTACGGTGTCACCAAAATGTCGTTATACGTTTAGAGTGTTATTATATACTTAGGATTTTCCTTGTTTTGTTCATCAAACTTTGCTGAACTTGATGTTCAAGGTGGGCGTTCTGTACTTGGATTAGGTTTGAAACTTTTCCAATTACTCTTCTAGGTAAATTTTAATTTCTCAAAATAGAAATTTGACATAAATCCACACCTATCTTCCCAAAATCACTTTTGAGTTGTTCTTGTGTATGAAATAAAAAACTGCATGAACCAAACATATATATATGTTTGCTGGTTATACATGTGATCAAAGTGTTATATGGGACATCCAACATGGATCTTCCACCTATCTTATCCGATCCTATTCCTACCCAAAGGAGAAAATAAAAGAAATGCAATCATGCCTTATGTTTTAAGTTCATGTAACTTGTTATTATCGGTAGCAGAAGAATGCCTTGGTATGGATGCAGTTCTTTGACACATAGAACAGGCATCAGGTATGTATCAATTACCATATCTGCCAACAATATCCTTATAGTGCATTGTCCTTTGCTAGATCTTCTCCTTCTGCATAAAAATTAAAGTTGTTGCTTTCAAGTACTCATTTTATGGCCTGAATCTGGGAATTGCAGAAGGCTGCTTTAGGTTATTATCTTCTTCTTCAGGCAGTTTGATAGCAGTATATACGCCCACCCCACATAGTGCTCCAAGTATAGGAGCAGTTAGGTATATCCATATGCCTTTGTAGTTATTTGCAGCTACTGCCGGTCCAAGTGTTCTTGCTGGGTTCATTGAAGCTCCACTAATCGGTCTATGATGTAAAATACAAAATAAATAAAAAGAATCATTTTTCAGTTCAGATGGATAAAAAAAAACTTATCCAACAACATTCAGTTGACATTTCAAATATTTAGTTTGTATTAGAATGAGAGAAATGCAAAAGAGATGAGATGATTTTGAGGCATACCCAGCTATGAGGACGTTGAGCATGATAGTTGCCCCTACGGCTATGCTCGCGAGCTCTCCTGCCTGCAGGCCATTCAGAAGCATCATTCTACTATAATTCTAATTTGGGTCTTTAGTTATTTAATATTTGTAATCTAGGGTGAGATCATGATTTCAATAGTTTTATTGTTGAAATAAAGAAAATATACAGCTTTAGTGTCAGTGGCGACTGCAGTGACAACAAACATGAGGATGAAGGTGATGAAGAACTCCAAAGCAAATGCTTCTGCATAGTTATTTCCTGTAGGCACAGTGACTCCTCCACTCATGGTGGGGTGGAAAATTCCTTTGACTACAAACGCTGCGCTGAATGATGCCAGTAATTGTGCTCCTATGTATGCAGGCACCTACAATTAAAAACATAAATTTGAGCACTTTATAATATATATTTTGAAAATCACTACAAAGAAAAGGTGGTTTCTTGTATAAGTTCTTACTTGAGTCCAAGGGAAGTGTTTGAGTGCAGCAAAGGCAAGCGTGACGGATGGATTGAGATGGGATCCAGAGATGTGACCAACGGAGAGGATGGATATCATGACAGCAAGTCCTCCTGAGGCAGCAAGGCCGACAAGAGTGTCCGAGCCTTGTGTCTTCTGGTTCACAACCGATGCAGCTGTCCCGGCAAAGATGAGTATGAAGGTGCCTATAAACTCGGCTACCACCTATGAACAAAATAAGTCATGAGAATGACTAATCTCAACTTGTTAGTATTGTGATTCATTTTTGTTATGAATGATGTGTATTGTGTAGTGAGTACCTTCTTTGCGAGGGAGACGGGAGGAGGAGTTATCATGGTGAACGAGACGGAAGGCAAGCTTGGCTCTTCAGTGGACCTAATCTCAACTTTCATTGTCTTCTCTCTTACTATACCTTACACTGCACACAAGTGCTCTTTATAACGTTGAGACTGACTTGTTTAGTACTTTGGGATGTTAATATTTTCTTTGAAGTATCAAGTGTAGTTATATATAGGAGTTAGGCAGCGACCAGTAATAACTTTTGACAGAGCTTCATTCTAAAACTTATTAACCTCACCTGTATGGACATCTTTCTCGTACTATTTACAAATATTCGTTAATTGTTAGTGTTAGATATAATTGTTGGGGAAAATCCGCAATTCCCGAGTCACACCGAGTATTTATAAATGAGTAATTTATTGCACACTCACACACTCAAATACAACCTCACTTACGAGCTCTCTTAGAAGCCTTATTACTCTCTTCTTTGATGGAGTTACACAAATGAGGGGTGGTCACCCCTATTTATAGTCATCTCCACCTCCTCTACGGGAAGGTTCCGGAACTCGATTCTCCTAGATCATTCCGGAGCCTTCTCACTCAATCCTATACAAGTCTAGAACTCTCCCTAGATTTCTAGTCAAGTCTACAATGTTCCGTCGAGTTCTAGATGTCTCCGTCATCTTCCGGTAGATCCGCATCGTTCCGGAAGGAAGGTTCCGTCACCTTCCGGAATATTCCGCATCCTTCTAGAAGGTTCTACTACTTTCCGGAATCTTCCGCCTTCTTCCAAAATCTTCTCTCTTCTTCTAGAATCTTCTTCTACCTTCTAGAGTGACCCATTATCATAATATTTATATTTGAAAATATGAATTAGTCTAACAATAATAAGTCTCACAATCATCTAAAGTGGAGACCTTCCGAGCCTAGTATCTAATGTCGGTGTAATCCTCCTATCATCATTTTAGGATGGAATTCTGTTGGGTTTATGTTCTTGTAAATGTATAACTAGACTCTACGGTTCGTCTGTATCAGATTTTGACATGGTATCCAGTCTATAACCTAGTTGCACTTGCGAGGGTGTGTTGAAGATAATAAGTTTCCACCTCTAAAGTAGGGACAATCCGAGGTTGGACCTAGCGCGCATATGTGCTTGTTGTATACACACGACCTCGCTCCACGATTCTTCTGTATTGGATTTTGACTGTTAGTATGACAACAAGTGACTGTTTCATGCTGTATGTATTTGTAGTGTTTATGGTGGAGTGGAGAGTGACATCGATCTTCTGAAGTTGAAGATGACATTTTTTATGTTCATTGTTCTTGCCGTGGTGTTCTTTTCCTTCATGTTTGGTAGAAGATGTGTGAAATAGACCTGCATATGATTTTATCATTCTTGGACGTACTACAACCACTAATTTAAGTTATGTTTCAATGACTTAAAGCCAAGATAAACAACAAAGAGTACCCGGAAATCATTTCACCATATGAATGGATTCCTAGTTTAAAGTGACCCATAAAAAATGTTACCTTTATGATGGTGGTGGGTAGGCCTAGCCGAGGAAGTTTATGACCATCGTATACAGAAATTGAGAACAGTGTTATTTCTTTTGAATATGAAAAATAAATTTATTGTTTATAGGGATGAGTCGCTATGCTATGGCCATTTATTATATCTGTACAGTCTGTACTTTTAAGAAGTTTGGAGTTTTGGTCACATTCATCAAGTGAATCGATGAATTATGAATAATATATGTTTGCCATTCTTTTTCAGATGAGGGTTTCGTCAAGATGATCCATCGTCACTTCTTTTATTCATCCAATGAGCAAAAGTCTTAGGTAGGAATTTTTAAAAAAAAAACTAACAATAAAACACGATACGAAAAAGCTATATGCACGAACTTTGTTTTACCAACGTAAAATTCAAGCGCAATTCTCTAAAGTTCAATGACGCCGGAATCACGAGTCGGCGCTCAATTTTTAAAGAAGTTTTAATTATATTTTTCTTAAAATTATTAAATAAAAACAAAAAAAATAACGGACGCCGGCGCCATATATATTGAGTTTTTTTAATCATATATTTTTTTAAATTATATTGAGTTTTGTATAGCAGACAACCTTTTTTTATTTAAAAAAATTCAGAAAAAAATATAAAATAAAATAGTTGGGCGCCGGCACCTAGATGAAAAAAAAATGTTTGGCGAAGGCGCCATAATCTATTTCAATTCGATTTAATCTTTTTTATAAAGCTCAATGTTCATCACAGTTATCGTTTTCAACCCATAAACCTCCTCTATCACGGTGTAAGCCGTACTATACGAAAAAAGAGATTTATAATTTTAGTTATGTAATTTTTTCGTGGCCAAAACATTTGTTAATAAATTTCGGAGTTCATCAACCAACGCCCGGGTTTTTTTTTTCGGGGATAAAAAAGAAAGGGACGCCGGCGCCATTTATCAGCGCTCAAGCTAGGCGTCAACGTCATTTGTCAACGCTCAAGCTAGGTACCGGCGCCTTGCGATTGTTTTTGGCAACAAGTAATTTGAGATCCGTGTACATAACATGCCCCAACAAGATATTACGGCTAGAATTTGTAATTCCCTTTTTATTCTTCGCATATGATATGTGGTTTATTTGTAAACACCATGTTATTAGAGTCAAAACAAAAAATTATTGATTGTTGAAACTGAACCTTTGTGGGTAGATAATTAGGTAGTAGTTGACTGTACGCACTTTTTTTTATAAATAAGTTTGAGGTGTTTAATTGGAATGACAAATTTATTGGAGCTAACATGTAAAATTACATGAAAGAGTTTTTTTATTTATTTAAGTATTATCCTTTGTAGGACTATATGAGTAATATATCATTTAATAAGCTATCATATTTTTTATAAGTTTTTTTTCAAGCTTATGAAATAGAATTTAAAAAAAATCAAGTTACAATAAACTATCATAATGCCGGTAACCTAGTGCTCTCAAATGCTCACTTTTTAGCTTATATTTTTTTGTCCATGAGCTTAATAAACTTCCATAAGCTGGTATAATATGAGTTTATTTGGAGAAAAAAACAAGCACTGACTTCTGAGGACGACCAATCCATGTTGATAAGAGCTTATGGAGATGATAAAGATGATGAAAAGGATCAAAATGGATGTTTAGGAAGTCCAGTTTATGAAAATCTATAGTTGCTGATGGCTTTTAAAAGCCTTTTATAACTTATTTGACTTTTAAAAGACCTTTAAGTAATTTAGTTTTTAAATCAATTTCTATTATTTTAAAAAGGTTTTTAAGACATATAAATAAACCTTTTCTATATAAGTTGTAGGATATATCAATGTGAATTGAGTTTTCACATATTTATAATCCAAAAGAGAGCTTTTGATGCGAAATGTATTGTTATTGTCTTTTTCCCTTAGTTGTTCTTGATTGTGTCAATCTTCCTCAATATTGGTGCTTCTAGGCTCCATAAATATCATATTCGTGCTCTCAACCACCATTGTTGAGTTGTGTGGAGTTGTATAAGACAAGGTCGTTGGTTGCATTGATTTGGATATTTGATTCAAGATCAAAGTTTATTTTAAGCGTTTTCTCTACGATTTTATCTTCTTTATTCTCATCTCTTCATTTCCATTGAATCTAGTTCATTTATGTGTCTCATTCCATTCATTCTAACGTCTAAATTGTTTTTCTTTTGTCGATTTTACTCATCAAACGTGTATCAATTGAGGCTCCTTTGTCTAGATCGAGAAAGTACGGATAACCCCGTATCAGTACGTTATTCCGATACATGTAGTATTTAATATATCAAAATCCGGGGTAGTTACCGGTATATACCCCGAATATTGGTTGTAATCAGATTGATACTATATACCCCGAATGCATTGCCACGGTGTATTGTCTGTCACGTTCGGGGTATCTTGCTATAATATAATTGTGGTAGATGTTATATAATCCGGATAGATGTCCATAGTATTTTTAGTAATATATTTATCGTAACATTCTCCTTTTTATTAATTATATACCCCACAGCTGTATGTCCGGGGTATTTAACGTGTTTAAAAAATTTGAAAGCTTAATTTGAATTTTGAAATATGCATATCACATGTATATGTAAAACAAAATGAAATATATTTGATATCATAAGCCACAATGGATCTTCAAGTTAACTTTAGCAAGTAAATGTCTCCGATATATCCGAAATATATAAATTATGTTCCTAAACATAATAATGTCACTAAACAGATACCATTATGTTCCTTTCAATAAAAAAAAAATACCTCCAAACATAGATATTCTAGGAAACAATGTCAAAAACTTCTACTAGTAGCCAATTAACTAATGAGAAGAAGACCAATTACAAAATAACAAAGTTAATATAATGAGAAAGAGAAATTCAAAACTGCAAGAATTCAATCAACAATATTCTTCTTATTTTTTTTCTATATACTACATAGTTCATACCTAAATGATAAGCTAAAGTAAATATTTGATCAACTCCTTTCAAATTTCATAAATAATCCGAGCCTGAAAATTACCTATATCGATTATACCCGAATAAAATAGCCTGAGAATAACCCAAATACTAATTTGACCCGAATTCAAAGTAACCTGACCCGAAATGAATCGATGACCCGACCAGATTAACATAACCTAAAATAACCGGATAATCTAAAAACCCGGCCCGAATTATTCCAAGAACCATAACCTATATTCATAATATTCTAAAATATAATTTCTATTAATTTGCTTTTATCAATTTCAAAATAAGTTAATGAAATTGATAATATTTAATAATACCATTTGATATTTATAAATGTTTTTAAGACTAAAAATTTTAAATTTTATTCCGATTAGCATGTTTACTTTACTTTTGTATCATCAATTTGTTTATTATATTGTATTTATGAATTATTTATGAAGTGTAAAGATAAAGATATCCAAAATTTCAAACCTTATTTTCATTTTCTTAGCATATTGTGTTTTAATATTCTCAATTTTTATCATCTACTCGTTTTCGCTTTTATTTGAATTATAATATGTAACTTTGAATTTGTTTTTACAATTTTATTTATGATAAAAATCAGAAAAACATATCTTGATCAAATAGATAGGTTAAATATTTGGATCAAACGGATCAATTAGATACACGGATCGAACCGATAAGTTAGATATTTGGATTAAATGGATCAGTCGTATACCCGAATTTGGTTAAAGTTATTTTCAATCAAACGGATCAAGTCAAAGTCATTTGAATCAAATAGATCACCCATATATCCATAGATAATTACTTGGCTAAAGTCAATTTCGGATACCATGTTTTAGAATCCGGATCATCCGGATATACGTGGATAACTATTGGAGCCAACAAAATGTTCAAGATGTCCAACCGAATCGGGGATTTCTTAAAATTTTGTATTCGGATATCTAGGTCGCATCGGATACCATGTTTTAGAATCCGGATATACGTGGATAACTATTGGATCCAACAAAATGTTCAAGATGTTCAACCGAATCGGGGATTTCTTAAAATTTTGTATTCGGATATCCAAGTCGCATCGGATCAATCTGTTTCCCACTCCTTGTCATAAACGATAACCCAAAACATTTTATAAGGTAATAAATTCCTATAATTTTTTATGAAAAAAATGTATATCAAAGAGCTACCCAACCCGGTAAACCATATTCAACCCGAAAAATTGCCCAACCCAAAACCGACCTGAATCAAGATGTTAGGCAATCGAACTTGGTTTTGACCCAACTCGACATCAAAAAAAAAACATAAATTGATTCGACTCTAACCCGATTGACCCGGCTCAATTGTAAGAGCCTTAGTCTTTTGGAGCTGAGACCCCTTAGCCGCCCCTGCGGGTCCGTGGAGCAGCCCCTGCGGCTTGTGCAGTGTTCCGCCCCTGCGCCTCAGGATTTCCGCCCCTGCGCCTCAAGATTTCCACCCCTGCGGTTTCTTGCGGTTGTAGCCGGCTTTGTTGACCCTTTGACCGTGCTTTACCTTCTCTTCCTTACCCTCTTCTTACCTTAGGATCAAGGGCTTCCTTCACTTCTTCTCCAACCATTTCGTTGTTCTTCTTCTCTTCTCCTTTCCCTTGATCTTGTTCTTGTTTTCCTTTGAGTTTGCAAGAGAGTTGTGGTGTGGCCTTGCTGAGGTTGATGTTGTGCATGGTTGCTGAGCTTGAGAGCCAGCTGAGAGTGTGGCTTTGATCTTTCCTTGCTGCCTAGGACCACAACAGTGGTAATGTCTCTTCTCTTCTTTATTTCTTCCTTTGATTCTTGTTCCTCTTCCTTAACTTAGGATTAGATGTGATTGGATGTGTATTGATGTTAGAATGTGTATGTGTATGTATGATTGTGGCTATGAAATGAAGAAGACGTGATTTGATCACGTGAAGAGTGGAAGAGAAGTCGGGAGGTTGCGCTCTGCACTGTCGCCGCCCCTGCGTCACAGCGTCGCCGCCCCCGCGGGACCTTGTCACCGCACCCGCGCCCGGTAGCTGCCGCCCCCGCGGCCACGGTCACCGCTCCTACGTCAGTGTGTCGCCGCGCCTACGGTTTGCCTTGGCTTCGCCCCTGCGTCCCTCTTGTCACGCAGGTGCGTCTTGTCCCGGATCTACCTAGAGTAGTGTAGATCCTTTCCTTTCCTAGTATGAGCGGGTTAGTAGCATGCTAGGTATGTGTATGAGGATCGGATGACGATGAGTATGATATTGATAGTTTCCGGTTATGGCTTCGAGGTTATGAGTTGGATATGATCCTTATGGATCCCTTGGGTCTAGGTGTGACCCTTTGATTGATAGGAGATTTGATATCTCTTTATACCTTGTTATTGGGTAGTGTTGTCCTCTAGAGTTGGAGTTGATCGTGGTTGAGATTACTTCGAGGTTGAGGTAAGTTCATAGGACTTACTTAGCTACCATCCTTATATTGGATGTATGCATGAGTGGTGTGTGGTATATGCTTGATAGCATGTGTTGTTGATTATTACCGACCTATGGTATATTGATCGCCCATTGTAGGGCCGTGATAACTTGCCCTTTCATCCCGCTGGGAGTCTGGGAGGTTCTCTATAGGTAGGTCAGACCTGGTAAACGGTTCGAGCACTCCCCATTCCCATAGGGTACACGGGGAGGTGTTTCAGGCACCACTCAAGCTGGCTATTGGACCTAGAGGCGAGGATTATATATTCCTCGTGTCACATATGTTCATATTCATATATATATGATTTGAGTGTTGGACGTTATAAAGATAATTAACCGGGTAAATGTGTGGTAGCATGATGATGTGTTTATTATTCCCTGATGTGTGTTTGTGCTTGTGCATCTTCTATTTATATGTGTATGGTTAGCTAACGGTTTTATACCGTGTTGTAGATCATTTGCAGGTTAGGAGAGCTGCAGAGTGATCCAGATGGGGAGATCCGTTGAGGGCTCCGTACACTGGGTTGCGAGGGTTATGGGATTTTGTATGTAAAGTATATGTTTTGGTTGTACTCAGCGGTTCTTATGTAAACCTTTTGATATTTATATATACAGTTTGATGTTTTAGTTTTAATCTATATGTGTCTTGTTGTAAGATCCAGTGAACTTGTTGTCAGGTTAGGGTCAGGATCCATTCTGAGATCCTAGCCCAGTAACGCCTCGAGTCCTACGGATTCGGGGTGTTACATCAATAGACACCGGTACCTCTACCCGAAGGCATAAACAGTTGATGTATCCTGGCCCAAAATGACCTGAAAACCGAACTAAATTGATATTTTCATAAACCGAGTTACTTGATAACCCGTATCGAACCCTAACAATTGGTGTCCGACCCAAAGCAACCCAGTCCAAAATTAATCGTTTGAAAACCAAGAATGTTTTGATCCAACCAAAATCCAACCTGAACTTGTTGGACCCAACCCGATCCTTGGACCCATTTTGACACCTTTAGATATGAATAACAAAGTAATGAAACATAAAACAAATACATGAAACGCAAATAACAAATGAAGTGAATCAAAATATGATAACATATACAAGAAATAAAAATAATCAACTTCATTAATGTATGGTCTACGGAAAGTATTATAAGTAGATATATTAATGCTAATTTGAATAGTAGATATAATTAGTCTAATATAAAATCCGTCATCGTGCAAAGCCTTGATTAAATCTTTAACCTTCCGTTGAATCAACCAATAGTAAAATGGACCACTCAAAAAGCCTAAACTTTGATAACGATAAAATTGAACTTTACTTCTTGACTTCTTGTCCTAAACCCAACGATTCTTAATCTTAATTTCGTTTTACTAAGTTTCCATAGTAAATTTTTATCTTTAAACTTGTCACATATTTAACCCACGATATAAAAGTATGTCATTCTCTAAAGTTGATAAATGTAAGAACATGGTCCAAAAGCTACAAGGATAAGTCTTAAATAAGTTTATTTTTTCAACGAATGATTAGATGAAATTAAAAATGTATGACTTATCAAAATTAAAAATGCAAATAAATTATCTTAATAGTACAATAAATTAAACTATAATCGACTCTAAATATAATGTGGTATATTTTAAGTAGGGTGTGTAGACAAGGAGTGTCTAATTGAAGTCACTATTCACTAAAAGTCAACGTAACTGATATAGCTATTGAAAAAAGCTGGACACGTACCTAAAAGCCAATAGTAACAAATATAGTTGTGAAAACATAGCATTCTATGGTCCAACGAAACTACAATCCAATAGAAACTAATATATATTCTACAAACCAAATGCAAGATGAAATTGTAATCGTCAAGGAGTGATGTTACTCAGATATTACGAAAGAATCAGCACAAATGTAATACGAGTAACGTAATACGAGTGTGGGGCGCGCTCGCAGTGGGAATGCGAGTACGCCCGTTAACTTATAATACGGGTGTGGGGAGCGCTCGCAGTGGGAATGCGAGTACGCCCGTTAACTTATAAAATTAATCGATCAATCAATGGTAGAGAAGTCTTAACCATTACCGACCGTTAACTTATAAAATTAATCAGTTTTTCGGTTAAGGGTGCCCACTCCATCATGCATTTTCACTTAAAGTTGTTGCTACGTAATAGATTATAATGATATAGTGGTTAATTACATGATCCAGCATAACAATTAGGTGATCATAAAATCTAGTTTTTCACTATGAATGCATCAATAGCTATTGTTGTCAAATACTTGCAATTTTTAGTCCAATTGAATATCAGATGACACATAGAACATGTGTATGTATCATTATCATATCTGCCAACAACAATCTTAGTCTGCTTTGCATATACAGATTCAAGACTTTGCTTTCAAGTACTCATTTTATGGTCTGAAACTGGATATTGCAGAAGGCTGCTTTAGTTTGTTATCTTCTTCTTCTTCTGGTAGCTTGACAGCAGTATATACTCCCGCCCCACATAGTGCTCCAAGTATAGGAGCAGTTAGGTATATCCATATGCCTTTGTAGTTATTTGCAGCTACTGCCGGTCCAAGTGTTCTTGCTGGGTTCATTGAAGCTCCACTAATCGGTCTATGATGTAAAATACAAAATAAATTGCATAAGAATAAAAATATACAAAAAAAAGATAAATTTGATGCATACCCAGCTATGAGCACGTTGAGCATCACAGTTGCCCCTACCGCTATACCGGCCAGCTCTCCTACCTGCACCATATTTATAACAAATCATTCTATCAAAATTCTTATCTAGTAATTATTTTCTTGTTTTGAGAAATTATTAAAAAAAACAAAAAAAACATACAGCTCGAGTGTCAGTCGCGACTGCAGTGACAACAAACATGAGAATGAAGGTGCTGAAGAACTCCAAAGCAAAAGCTTGTGCATAGTTGTTTCTTGCAGGCACAGTGACTCCTCCCCCAATGATGGGATGGAAAATTCCTTTGATCATAAACGCTGCGCAGAATGATGCGAGTAACTGTGCTCCTATGTATGCAGGCACCTGCAAAAACATGAATTTGATCACTTTATAATATCTTAGAAGGCAGTTTCCTGTATATATATGTTCTTACTTGAGCCCAAGGGAAGTGTTTGAGTGCAGCAAAGGCAAGCGTGACAGATGGATTGAGATGGGATCCAGAGATATGGCCTGTGGAGAGGATGACGATCATGACAGCAAGTCCTCCTGAAGCAGCAAGGCCGATAAGAGTCACAGAGCCTTGTGTCTTCTGGTTCACTATTGCTGCAGCTGTCGCGGCAAAGATGAGTATGAAGGTGCCTATAAACTCGGCTGCCACCTGAGCTCACATCAATCCATGAACAAAATATAATTAACATATTTTAGGAGGAACATTATTAGGGGATACTTGGTATCTATCTAACTCATACCATCATACGTACTGTTTGATATACAAGTATATGGATATCAATTTGATATCCCAATATACTCTTGGTATTCTTTCGCCCTTTTTTTTTCCCTCCTTTTGATATACTCCAAAAACAAGTGGTATCACATATTTTATATTGATATCTACGTATGAATACCAAACAGACCCTTAAGCATTTTGATACGATTAGTGAGTACCTTCTTTGTAAGCGAGACGGGAGGGGGAGGGGGAGGAAGAGGAGGTAAGCTTCCTTCTTCAATGAACATAGTCTCAACTTTCATGCCATTGTTGGTTCGGCTAAATAGAGATTTCTTCTGAGTATTGTTTGCCGGGGATGCAGAAAGGACCGAAATTGGCTCCTCACCATTCATATTCTCTCTTCTCTTACTATCCCTTACAGTCACTCGCACACAAGTGCTCTTTACAATGTTGAGACTCTTATTTAGTACTTAGAATCAAATATAGTTATATATAGAAGGTAGGCAGGTCGGTTGACTAGAGTGAATTCTTATACAAGGAAAAAAAAACAAAAAACAAGTCAAACTAAAAAGTGGGCATACAACCAATTGGCAATATGAATTTCCGATCTTATATAAGTGATTTGACACATACACAAATCATGGTATTCTTACCCTATCACTTGAAAGTGGAAACTTACTATGAATGCAATAAAGCTCAATAATAACGCAGGAGACAATTGTAGATTGTGTATGGACGTATCTATTGTATATATACTATTAACAAATATTCCGATCTTAGTATGACAGCAAGTGCCTGTATATGTTTGGTATTGGTAAATGACTGTTTTGTGTTGATTTTGGCAAGAATAGTATTATAGAATGAATGTAATCACATGAAGAGGAAAGAAACAAAGAGAAGTGGGAAAGCTTGTAGAGTTGTAGTTCCATGCTTTTGGTATGTGTGGTGTCTATGGTGAACTAGAGAGTGACATCTTCTGAATTCTAAGCTGACTTTTTCATATTCATTGTTTATTGTAGTGGTGCTTCTGTTTCGCATTATGATAGTTTTTTTTTTTTTTTTTCCTGTTTAGTGGAAGTCAAATGGATCAAGATCATGTTTTTATCATTCTTGGACGTTCCATAACCCCGCATTTGACTTGCGTGACTTTAAATCAAGAAACACAATAAAAAGTACCATGGAAATCGATTGGCATATAATTATTGATGATATAAAAAAGAATAGTTTATCAAAGTTTTTTCTATATAATTTTGTAATCGGTGTGAGATTATTTTTTACATTATTGCTCAATACGTTAAAGAGTGAGAATATATATATATATATATATATATATATATATATATATATATATATATATATATATATATATATATATATATAGAGGGATAAGATCAAGTAAGAACCATAGTTACGGTAAGAAATAAGAACCAATCTAAACCACATGATTAAATTAAATCAACGATCATGATTCAATATTATTTTTGCATATTAATTAGATGATTGATATTTTAGGATAGATATATATGGTCACCTTTTAAACTTCAAAATGTATTTGCTACCATTATATATAGCTTGACATAATTAAGATAAACTATTATTCAATTTTGTTTATTTTACCAATTCCGGCGTCTTGCTCATAAATTGAACTTAATGTGCATGATACATATCATTTGATCGTACATTGTGTAATATTATAATATATGCACGAAATGTACATGTGCACAACCAATACATGCATATGCACATTGATGTTCGTTTGTACTTACTCGTGCATACTTTAAAAAAAACATAAAACGTGTAATACTTACTAGTGCACTTACTCGTGCATGCTTTAAAAAAAACATAAATCGTGCAATATTTACTAGTGCACTCAATGCAACTTTACTCGTGCATGTTATCTCTCATTCATTTAGAATTGCACAAGTAACCTTGGAAAGCTTATTATGCACCTTCCATCATGAACGTACAAATTTTAATCTAACGGATCTTAGGAGTTCCTATTCCCTACTCTAAGAGAGGTTCCTATCGAATCCTGACCCTATATATATATATATATATATATATATATATATATATATATATATATATATATATATATATATATATATATATATATATATATATAGAGAGAGAGAGAGAGAGAGTTAAGTTTGTAAGAAATAAATTAACGAGAACATATAATTTCGGTTATATTCTGTCTAATCCGGTCCGATAGTCTTTTCCATTCTTGGATAGGAACTAGCACCCAAAATTCGAATAATTCCAATAACTTTGGACCGCACGTTGATCGGATCCAGTTCTGGACCGGTTTTTTCAACAGAAAACCGACGGTTTAACCAACCAAACTGTCGGTTTTAAAGTTTTTTTTAAAAAAATAAAAAATAAAACCTATTTACCATCAAACCGTCGGTTTGAACCGGCGGTTTAGGTTTTTTATTTTCATAAACATCTCTAATCTGATCTATGTGAGTTGATCGTATCCGGTTCTGGACCAGTTTTTTTAAACTATGAATATGATTAACCAAGAGACGTATATGACATCTCTAATATTTTCACCAAAAAAAAAAACATCTCTAATCTGATCTATGTGAGTTGATCGTATCCGGTTCTGGACCAGTTTTTTTAAACTATGGATATGATTAACCAAGAGACATATATGACATCTCTAAATCTCTAATCTATGTGAGGGGGATTTGAGATATAAATATAAGATCAAAAATCAAGAAGTTCCTTCATAAGTTTTCAAAAAATGAGTTGTCGATAAGAAAATGAAATGAAAATTACAATTGCCATGCACTATGAGATCGATGTCCAACTATATCTCGAGGATCTCTACCATTTATTATTTTAATGTAATTATAAAACTAATTAAATAATCAATATTTTGGATAAGACAACGGTAGGAATTATAAATTTCCGAAACACGAAGACAAGTAATCAAATTAATTATTAGAAGAACTCAAAGAGGAAATCATACATATAAAACTGTGTAGTAGACATGGGCTGTAAACCTAAACCGTCGGTTTAGGTTTACAAACCGGCGGTTTAGGTTTGGCCTAAACCCAAACCGTCGGTTTGCGGTTTAGCGACGGATTTATAAAAAAATAAAAGAAAAAAGAAAAAAAATTGAAAAACCGGCCTGAAGCTTACTACCGTCGGTTAAACCGACGGTTTGTAGTAAACCGTCGGGATGAATTTTTTTAAAAAAAAAAAATTAAAAAACAGAAAACCGACAGTTAACCAACCAAACTGTCGGTTTTAAAGTTTTTTAAAAAAAAATAAAAAATAAAACCTATTTACCAGCAAACCGTCGGTTTGAACCGACGGTTTGGGCCGGTTCAAACCGACGGTTTAGGTTTTTTATTTTCATAAACCTAAACCTAAACCTTGAACCGGCCCAAACCTAAACCGGTCAAACCTAAACCGGCGGTTTGGGCCGGTTTGAAAACCGCCGGTTCGGCGGTTTGAACCAAACCGAGCCCATGTCTATTGTGTAGTCTCTTAGGAATAGTCAACCATGCACCTCAATTCACTTTATTTTTTTACGGACAATTTATTGTATTTTGTATTGCCCATCTTTGCTGCAGAACTCCACCTCCAAAGCCCAAAATCCCTCTACCCCAATTTACTATATATTTATTGGAGTTTGCAAAACGTTAAACGTCACCGTCCTCTCTTGACGTTATCACCGCAAACGTTTCTCTTCTTCATACTCATCCACTAACCCCTCGGATCAATATTTATCATCACTAAGAATCTACCGCTTCCCCTCTTTTACTACCGATTAGGCAGAGGTGTATATATTCTCTCTACCGAACTTGACGGTATAGTATACAAATTCGAGTTGTCATGATCGGCTACTCCCTCGCTGAGTCGTCAAGAGTCAACACTCAGGTTTTCCTCCCTACTCTTCTAATCGATCTTGATTTTTCCATTAATTAATTACAGCTCATTTTGCAAACAATTTCCCGCTACAAGTCATTTCAATTTTTGAAACTCAATGGTGTAGTTATATATTTATTTATACCATTAATGCATCAGTTTGGCTTACAGATTCATAATTTCATTGCATATGTGGTCTAAGAGACGTGTGAGGTGTGACATTAAGAGGCTGCTATCAGTTTGGCTTATAGATTTAGAATTTCATTACATATGTGGTCAATTGAGGCATAGTCAATGAGAATAGAAAACTCACGCCTTTAGTTTTTGGGTTGCACTCTTAAGTGTTTGATGAAATAAGAACATGAAAATGAAAATCCCACACTATATTATCTTTTTGATATTTCTATGTTGCTTCAATACTTGAAGGTTGCATTCAAAGCCTCTATTTATGGACGCCTGTTGCATCTTCCATACCCTCTACTTAGTATGCTTTAGATGGATCATACTTTCACTTAGTATGCTTGACATAGATTACGCATGAGAAATTTTTATCGGATTCTGCATCGAAAGATTGATCAAACAGGAGAAATACTTTTCAACAAGAATAAAATTTTGGAACTACTGTTGTTCATGTTCTTTACCATACATTTGATCAGGTCTTTGAAGAGTTCCAATCGTACTTTTTATTACTAATCGAGTCTCCATTTACACTTGCATCTTGCTTTTGCAAGAGACTGCTGAATTTTGGAACTAAAATGTAAATTGAAAACTATGTTTATTTGCTTAAGGTAGATCTAATAGTATAAATTTTGCATGAATTTTTAAGAAAAATATAAGCAAATCTCCTTTGCATGGCATGATTTGTTCCTTCAATTTGATGAAATTACCTAGCGTAAAATAGGGTTGAATAAAAGCCTTAAATACAGGTTTGAAGAAGCAACCTCTAGAGCTTCCCAGAGATTGAACTTTGGACCAATAATTAATCTTTTGAGTGGTGACTATCTCAACCACAAGCAATTCCCGCTCCCACTATTCACATGAATCTAAATCTGAATCAATAAACCAATCTCTTTGGTCAATGATAGAAAGTGTCCGACCGTCGTTATCAACGGGTCTTTCAATGAGGAAGACGGGCCGTCATTAGCCTTGGGAAGCATCCAAATCTTGTTATATTCACTGCCTTCCCACATGATGTCAACATGGAGGCTTATGGCTTGATACTGGGCTAATTGAATCCCATTTGAGTCATGGGATTGAGAGCCTAGATTGTTGTCTCCCATCTCTTCAATTGTAAATCAACACAAAATGCCTCTGTAGAAGTCGAATCCCATCTCTTCAATTGTTCGTTACATGAATATGGATGTAGAACATACTGTATTGGGACTAAAAATGTTTGATTGTTATTGGTGGAAGTATTGCCGTGGCTTCTGATGAAAGGTTTTTTTTTTTTTTTTTTCCTTTTACACTTATCTTAGCAATAATTTGCATCACAAACAGGTCAAGACACCAAGCAAAGAACATGTTTGTTTTCCCGCATGTTCTAAATCTACTGTTGCAAAGAACATGTTTGTTTTCCCGCATGTTCTAAATCTACTGTTGCTGCGCGTGGGAGGCAACTAGTAGGACTAAAAGCAACATCAACTGTCTAAAAGACTCTAGATGTGACTTTAGATGTACAACTTGAATTGGAATATAACTAAAACACTAACCAAGTTAAACATGTAACTCTCTAGTTCACCATTACAACAACACAGGAAATATCATCCTGACTGCCTCTCATCAACGCCATCTTCACCAGCTCCTCCGCCGCTTCTTCAGCATCCTCTTCATCTTCAACGAAATCCGAGACGTCCTCGTTGCTCATCACCTATCACAAACCAAACAAATCACAACCCTACAAACAATCATACATCAATCAAAACCCAAATCATTTACCTTCCAAATACCATCACTCGCAAGCACAATAAACTTCGTATCATCATCAATCATCTCGACTCGAACATCCGGTTCCGACGTAATATGCTCCTTCAACTTCCCATCCCCAAACGCTCTCGTCATCGCAAGCTGTCCATCAACTCTCGGAACATTCCCCGGAATCTTCGACACATACCCGCCTCTCCTCTCAACAAGCTCCTTCTCCAACTCCGGCTCGTGATCAACGGTTAATTGCTCAACAACTCGTCTTTTACACAAGATCCCGCGAGAATCGCCTACATTAGCCACCACAAGTTGACTCCGATCGATTAGTATCGCTGTTACCGCGGTCGATCCTCCCCGTGACCCCACCACTTTGTCTAGGATCTCTTCATTCATTCTCTTGTACGATTTCTTCACAGCTGATTCAGGATTACTCCAAAATTCATCCTCGGATAAGATGCTGTTAAAGAGATTCTCCTGCAAGTACTTGGCCACGTCACGACCCGAGTGCCCGTCAAAGATCGCGTAAAGCCCGAGCTCTTTAGAGTCGACATTCTTCGTCTCTGCAATAACGTAATCTTCCATGCCATGTCCCATTTTACCCCTAACCATGTGGAACCCGTGACTCACTTGCCTATTATTACGCTTCTTCTCTGTTACATTTTCTTCGTCAACACTATCATCTACATAATCATGGCCCTGGATGACCTGCAGAACCAATATGCCTAAAATTAACAACCAAAAAAATGATTGAATTTTGTTTAGTAGCTATTTTTACCTCCCTTCCAATAGAAGCTACATCATCCTCTTCGCTCAACTTCTTTTTCTGGTACCAACAGAGAGATTATTCGCCTTCCAGCTTATCATGAATACAATAAAACAGAGTGAAAGTTTTCACCTTAATCTTGGCGAGTAGTTCTTCAGCTTGCTGCAGAAAGAAGGCAAACATCAAAATTTGTCAAAGAAAGATTGCATCTTGTAACACAAGATCCGATTTACCTTTTCCTGGAATGAATTGACACCCTTAGCCAAATTCGATTTTCTCTTTGAAACCTGAAGGTTAAACAAACACATAAAATCACTCGACGTGATTTGGTGTAGCTGAATTTTACCTCAAAACAGAGCAGTCGAGGGATTACATTTTGTATGGTTCTTCCTAAAAATGGGAAACAAGGGAGGAAAACAGAGGAGGTGAAGCTTCTGCAAATGTAAGGCTGATTTACCCGCGCTTGGATCATGCATCTCCGCATACTCATTAATTAGATTACTAAACTTCATGAAATAAACATATATATACAACTAATTAGGATCCAAGAAACCCTTCATAGAACTTACTTGCATCGTTTGGTGTGTAATCACAAGACTTGAGAGAGCTTGTATAAGAGTGGAAATAGCTTTCTATATGATTGTATGTAACTTCTGGCTTCAAAGAACGTGTGAGTTCTTATGTAAGGAAAAATAAGAGGATAAAAAGGTACTTAGTTGGATTACACATTTACAGGTGTCTTAGTTTAGCAGAGGATTTGTGGCACTGGAAAATCCTAGACAGCTGATGCGAAAAAAGCTTTCCTGTTATCATGACACGTTTGTTTCCAAGCTTCGATCCACCATTTATTTGTTCCCGCCTATTTTTCACGCTCAATCGGCATCTAACTGTCTTAACTTTTGGTTTTTAAATATCTCAAACAAATATTATAGATTTTGTTTTAAATAATAAATATGTCAAGTTAAGATAAACGAGTACAAGACAATCTTAAACCTTGCTTGCTTTATTCGTTGATTGGGTAATAATGAGAGTAAAAAGAGAAGATAATAATAATAATAAAATAAAACTAGGGAGATAATCCTAAAAATATGGCGCAATGTATAATTTAATAATCTAGCACTCCGTCAAATTAGATGTGTGATTCAACACTAAACTTGAACAATAGAAACTAGAGATGCA
The DNA here is from genome assembly GCA_002319775.1 of Fagopyrum tataricum. Lineage (NCBI taxonomy): Eukaryota > Viridiplantae > Streptophyta > Magnoliopsida > Caryophyllales > Polygonaceae > Fagopyrum > Fagopyrum tataricum. The sequence goes on from CM008280.1 coordinate 5,082,841, forward strand.
GTGAGGAATTGATGGACCTCCTCCCTTCACTGGTCTTTGTTCTGTGGACGTTGGTATGACACAGGTAGATTAATTAGCGTCCTAGGACTTGATGAACCTCTTTTCCTTCTTGATGGTAGAAGTCAGTTGTAGGACGCCGGTAGGTTGGTGTGATAGTTGTCGCCGCCATTACCGGCCGCGGTGATGATGGTGCGGCTAGAGTTTGTGTTGTAGGGTTTCTTTATGTGAAAGCGTGGTTAGGGATCGTAGGCTCTAATACCATGAAAATTTATCTTTTTATTTCCTACGGGTCGAAGACGTGGAGGACATGCACACCAAAGTGAACCTATGCGCACAAACATTCGACACTACATCCTAAAACCAATTGGTTATTGGAGGAATAGCTCTAAGACTTATATGTTATTATATTGTCGATGTTGGACATTTCCTCACTAAACACATTTGTTGACGAATAATACACTTGTGTAGTTGTGTTAGAACTTTTGTAGACGAAATCTTTCCAAAGCTACAAGCGTGTTGTTGGTAATAAGCCTTGACAAAAACACTATGTTCTGACGATACTAATACTTAGGAGTAAGGAACCGAATTATTAATTTGGTAGCGATAACTTTATAGATAGTTTTATATACAACATTGCATGTGAGATTGATAAGACTCTAAAAATACACAGGTCTTGTTTAGTTTTTGGTTTTTTGAGGTTTATTTTAGATTATTTGGACCGAGGTTATAAAATTCTAGACGTTTAGTTGTAGATTGAGGTTATAGGTTCAATTTTTTAAATTAGGTTTTATAAAAATAAATTGCCCAAATATTACGACCTCCTCACCTAAGGTTTTGAGAGGTTATTGAGGATTTTTACGAAAACAATTCCAAACGTGCCTTACCATTACTTATCATACATAAACACCAAACACTCCGAATTCTTCTTGTGGTGCCTTGTCACACTGAAAGCCTTAAAAGCCTAACCTCGCCCTCATGTCTCAACTGCCTAGGTTTCTCATTGTTCTGCGCCGAGATCGGATCGGATCTTCAATTCTCGATTTGATGAAGTTAATCACTTGCCTCCCTTCCTCGAGGCTTGCTTCCTTTGCAAGAAGCATCTAAACGGTAACCGAGATACCTTCATGTACAAGTTTGTTCAATATGTGAACCGGAGCAAAGTTAAGGGCTCTCTTGTAACACCCCGAATTCTGGGAATCCGGAGCGTTACTGGCTAGGACCTCACAATGGGTCCCGGCCTTAGTTTGACAACAATTTCACAACGGACCTTGCAACAAGGCACAAATATTAAAACAGTAAATCTTTAAATAACGTTATCAAAGTATAAAGACGCAACTAAGCAGGACAACAGTCAATCTCTAAGACAAGTAAGTCTAACGATAAAAGTAACTACATAAATAAATAACTGAATTAAAAACCGAACACCCGATCCTAGTACGGAAACCCTGGCTGACCACTTCACTCTCGATCTCTCGGTAGAGATCTAACCTGCATCATCTAACAACGCAGTATAAACCGTTAGCTACAATTCTAATACTAAAGTGTCCCTAGAGCACAAACACACACAAGGCCATAAACAATAAATCACTCAGCATGCACACACAGATCCCGATTTATTATCTTTTCATTACGTAACTTGATCCAGTCTAGTTTCCATCTTATTTTGTAACACAAGAGTCTCCCGACTCCTGCCCCCGTCCCCGTAAACCAGTAGGGTTGGTGTATGTATCTCTTCCCGTATACCTACTGGACTGGTCGTGGGGCAATCCTCCGGCACCATCGGCCCGGACCGACGGTTACGGCACGTTATCATACACTTGTGCCTTACTTAATAAAAAAATACCGTGATCTAATCCGTTCATTTTATTTCTCATAATATAGCACACACCACTCAAATGCACACTCAGTATAAAACGGTAACTAAGTGAGTCCTACGAACTCACCTTATCAATACTGGTCTCAAAGTCTCGCGATCTTGCCATCAAAAGATCCGATTATCCTGATCATTAAATTATTCATTCTTAGAATAATTTCAGTCTTAATATCATTCAACTTATTAATCTCACCTTCCGGGTATGACGCCTAGTGTCAATACCTTAACTTCCTTTAACTTTTCGTTTCAGGGACCTACACGTCCATTCACGTTCTCTTATTGATAACGTAGTCATTCCACTTAAAGACACTTAATTCAAAGGCGTCAATTATCTAATGTAACCACCATTCAAATATTCTTATTCTTTGTCTCACCATTTTATTAGTTCATACTCAACTCGGAATACATCCCAAAAACTATGATTAACGATCGTTCGCCTACACATTATTTTCGTTACGATCCCATAAGTGCATTTTACCCAATTCCGCTAAGTTAAGGTTTCGTCTTCTACTCCGTTATGTATCCTTCATTAATCCAATATTCATCTTAATATATACAATTTATTAGCATGCTTCTAAACGTTAACCATCTCTATAAATTATTGTAAGACTTTACATAATTAATTTAATCGAAAGGCTCGAATTCAAATCTAACCGGGATCGGCTTGATGGCGAGCAACTAGACAAAAGGTATCAGATTGGAAACGCAAGTTCAAGACGAAATTTCACGCTAACTTCCTTCGCGTGTCTGACGACCCAAGTCGATCCTTCCTACTGCACACACAACAAAATGCAGCAGCCTTTCAATTCACTTTTAAACTTACGGATTACAGTCACCACCATATGCAGACTTTAAAGATCGGTTCAAATCGTTAAAAATTCACGGGTATGGGTAGCTTAACGCCATACCCAACTGAGTCGAGACAAGGGTGGGACTCACCGGCGTGGTACCTGGCAGGAAGGGGAATCAGAAGACGTCGTCGCAGCTTCATTTCACCGGGCGGAGATCTTCACCGGCGCCGGTCTCGAGGTGAGAGGGACGAGTCGAGATGCCGTTGAAGGAATGGCGAGATTTCGGGGATACAAGGTGCAGAGGAATGAAATTCAGTGGTGAGAGGGTGCATAGACGGTCGTTGGTCAGTCAATCAGGCATGCGAGGTTGGGAGAGAAGGCCGGGACCCGAAACGCAGGAGGCTTGAATGGCTATAGAGAACGGTCGATCTGGGAGGAGGGAAGACGTAGTTGCAGGGAAAAAGGGAAGGTCAGAGAGCGAGGTTTCCGCTTCAATGCTTGGTCTTCAACGCTGCTCAACGGGTCCGGTAACTGCCGCTTCAAATCACGGCATTCAAGGTCGGATTAATTAATTGGTGTAATTACTGTCATTGACCGGTGTTAAAGCAGTAACCGAGATCGGAATAGGGCGAGGCTGCTGGCCGAACTATTTCCTCTTCATCAGACGCTTGTTGAAGAAGAAGATGGGAGGGCCCAGCTACGTACGTGGCCAAGACAGACAACCATCTGGGCCGTGGAAAGCCCTGACTTTTAGTTGGGCCGGGATCCAATTTCTTAGACACCCATTGGCTGACAAGGTGAATCTAAGTAGTTTAGAGAACCAGTTTGAAGGGTCGGTTAACTCGGTTTCGGTTAGGTTAGATCCGTTAACTCATTTCTTCGTTTCCGCTTCGGTTTTCGGTTTAACTCAAAATAATTGAATTCAATTCTTAACACATCCATGGACATTATAACAAATATTTCCGGTTATTACATCTCTGATAAAAAAAATAAAATTAATGATCTTAATTTTGTGTTCTGGAAAAGGCGACATTCCATTTTATAGCGAAGAGTGCAATATAGAACATATGAAATGGACGAGGCGAGAGAGAAAGACTTCTCTTTAGCAGCTTCGTGAAAAGCGATGAAGAATGTACATAAGGATTCTAGTAATGCTTAACAAAACACTACTTCTACGACTGACAAATCTCAAAGACACTGTTTCTTCACAAACAAACATCCGACAATATAGATTAATCGAGGTTTAGAGAAGAGAGCAAATTGTTTTACGTGCCAAACATGTGCACTTTAGAGGGTATTTTTTGTCAAATTGCATAAAATAACCCACTTTTATTAGCTTCAACTATAATAAAGATTTTAAAAACTCGATCTCCCATGTAACTTTTTTTTTAACCCATAATCTCAAACTAGTGTATTATCCGTGCTTTGTACGGAATTTGATAAAAATATTATTTGTTATTTATTTCTTTTTAAGGGATTATATATAAACTATTTTTTTGTCATTAGGTAGAGCAGATAATAAGCAATAAATATTTTTATACTTTACATATAATATTATATAATACATTAGTAAAATATCTAACTATATAATAACTCATTATATGATTATTTTTTTCTCCTTATTATACTGGTTCATATGTTAATATTTTTATCTATTATATAATATTATATAATACATTAATAAATATTTGCTTAGAGAAGATCTTTGTTTTGTTGGTTATTGAAATTTATTAAACGGATTTCTTGTGGGATTCATTTTTTTTGGTGGGCTGAAAGATTTTTTCAGCAGAATTAATATTTTTATCTATATATTTTTTTATGAAGAAACTTAATTGAGATTTTGATGAATTGTGGTTAAATGCTAAAATGACATGTGGCAGTTAGCCTTTTTCTGTGCGACACGTGGCAAAGATCGCTACTCCTATAATATATACTAGTGTAGTACCCCGTGCACCGCACGGGGATGTGATTTAATATTTATCCTAAATATTTGAATAAATATGATTTTTTTTAGAGCATAATATTACATATTTACTATAAATTTAATTATATTTTATTATACATATAGTACGGTGACAAATTCAAATTATATATTTATATAATATAAAACAAATCTTTTCAAAAATGATAATTATAATTTAAATAGAGACGGAAAGGATTATCATATTTTATTTACGGATTAACAAAATATTAAAATTCAAATTTATAAATATCAAAATTATTGATTTTTGAAATATCAGATTTTATTACTATTAACAAATTATTAAGAATTTAATTTGTAAATATCAAAATCATTAATTTTAAAAAATAACTTTTTAAAATATTTTTGGGAGCTGCGTGAATTGTGGCATTGACACGTGGCAAACAAGGTCTCTCCTTTACTACATACTAGTGTATTACCCGCACCTTGTGCGGTATTTTTCAAAAAAAATTTTTAGCCATATATCTTTAGGTTATGTTAATATTATGTGATGAGAATAAGTAGGGATAATATAAAACAGACGAATATATAGATATTGTCAAAATTAATTTTAATTAATTTTTATTTAAGTTACTTTGTTGGGATGTAAATTAAATTAGACCAATAAATTATTTAAATAAATAAATTAAAATTAATTAAAATTAAACAAATGTTAATTTAGTAATGATGAAATCGTGACTTTCACCGTTCGAGACTATACAATTTTTTGGATAAAGTAAATTTATTTAAATCTGATAAAAAATGACAAAAACAAAATTAATGAATTAGAGTAAACAAAATTCATTTGGTAAATTGAAAAATAAAATAAAAAGATTTGTTAAGATATGATTGTTAAAAAGAATTTTTTAATCTATGACTGTTGGTAATCGATGACAAAAAAATCCGTACAATTTAGATATTAAAAATTACTATTTTAAAACTATTTATTTAAATGATTTTAACAACTTATTTTTACTTATTCAATTTATTTTTAAAATTTTAATTTTAATTTATTTGTTAAAATTTTTAATTTAAATTGTTGAAATAAAATATCATTGAATTTTTTTAATAAAAAAAGTGGTTATAGGGTAGACTTACGTGTCCTATAAAATAAGTACTTAAACTATAAAATGTTGCAATTATTCATTATTTATTGTGTTATATGTAACAATGTTTTAAGTAAATTAAAAACATGCAAAACGAAATCTTTTTAATATATTTTCATAAAGATTTTTCTATTTCTAATTCTATCAATATTCGATTAAAGCATTTAAAATTTTTTTTTTAAATTTCGATTACAAAATCTTGATTTAAATTATTGAATTAAAATAAAGTTTTAGCGGACGTAAATCCTGGCGGCGACACGTGACAAAAAGGTGTCCGCTTTAATATATACTAGTGTATTACCCGCACTGCGGGATTGTGTTTTAAATTTATGTAAAATAAATTTTATAATATGACAATCTAGTATAAAATATAACAATATTTAAATGTGTAATAGTATTCATGCACTCAATTACCTAATTTATAAGTAGTAAGTTTAATCTAAAGTATTATCTATTATATTTTTTTTGGTATGTTATTATCATTATCAAAATTTTGTTTGTTTAAATTCAAAAATAAATATATTATGCAAAGAAAAGTGTAGTTAGCCATATATTATAGAACATGATAACTATAAATTATGATTATACTTGATATTAAATCATGTTATTTATGTGTTTATAAAAAAAGTAATAAAATATTATTGTGTAAAAACATTAACATTCACGTCCAATAATAAATGAATTGAAATAGCATAAGTTAAATGTCCTTCCTTCTTTCGGATAAATTATTTATTAAAAATACCTAGGTCAGAATAAAATAACGTTTATTAAGATAATTTAAGTTAAAATCTAGTTTTCTTTTTCTTTTTTTAATTAAGATGAATTTGTTGGCTTTAACAAAATATATGGCATTTGCAAAATATAAATTTCAAAATATTTTTAAATCCTCAATCTTCAAATTCAAATCCGCGATTTTAACTGACATTTTAAAATTAGATTTTGTAATAATTGAAATTAATTAACATAAATGTAACACCCCGAATCCGTAGGACTCGAGGCGCTACTGGGCTAGGATCTCACAATGGATCTTGGCCCTAGCCTGACAACAATCTCACTGAATCTTACAACAAGGCACCAACAGATTAAATATAAAACATGAAAATGTTATAAAAGTATCAAAAGGTTTATACAGTACTGTTGAGTACAATCAAAACTGAAATCCGTACAATATGGATAACCCAAAAACCCACGATGTCGCCCAGTGTACGGGACCCTCAGCAGATCACCCTCTCTGGATCACTCCGCAGTTCTCCTAACCTGCGAGGGATCTACAACACGGTATGAAACCGTTAGCTAACTATACACATATATAAGAAGATGCTAAAGCACAAACACACATCAGAAAGGATAAACACTTCAGCATGATATCAAACATTTACCTTGTTTATTATCTTTAATAAGTTGAATCACTTAATCGTATAAATAAATATATATATGAAGATAGGTGACACGAGGAATATAATCCCCGCCTCTGAGGACTCTAACCAGTTGGAGTAGTATCAACACACCTCCCGTGTACCCTGTGGGAGTGGTGAGGGGTCTTCCTTTATACCAGATCTGGCCTGACTACAGAGAACCTCCCAGACTCCACTACGGATGAAAGGGAAAGGTTATCACGGCCACTACAATGGGCGGTCAATATAATATAGGTCGGTGACTATCATAATCATAAGCATGCTATAAAGCATATAACAAACACCACTCAAGCATACATCCAATATAAGAATAGTAGCTAAGTAAGCCCTATGAACTTACCTCAACCTCGGGAGTCTCAAAATCAAACTCAAACGGCTCCGTTCTGGAGATCAACTCAGCCTAAACAAGGTATAACACATAAATCACACTCATATCCATAACATGGGTCACACCTAGACCCAAGGGATCCATAAGGATCATATTCTAACTCGTAAACCTCAAGGCCGTAACCGGCACAAACAATACCGTACTCAACCTCATTCTAACCTCATACTCGTACCTAGCATACTACTAGACCGCTCATACTATGAAAGGAAAGGATCTACCTTACTCAAGGTAGAACCGGAACAAGACGCACCTGCGTGAAGGAGAGACGCAGGGGCGGAACACAGGCGACCGCAGGCGCGGCGGCACTCAGCCGCGGGGCGGTGACAAGGGACGCTGGCAACGCAGGCAAGGCGCTGGCTCTGGCACATGCGCTGAGACAAAGGCCGCGGGGCGGGGGCTTCTGGCCGCGGGGCGGCGACAACGCAGGAAGTTATCCCGCGGCTTCTCTTCGGCTCCTCTCGTGATCAAATCACGTCTTCACTCATCCAAAGTTACATACAAGTATATACATACATAAACCCACGTCAAAACACACCTATACATGCATCTAAACTTAAGTTAAGATATTGAATACAAGGGAAGGAAGGAAAGAAAACAAGGAAAGGAACTTACCACAGTTGTAGCTTAGCAAGGGGAGAGCAGAACCAAAGTCTCACAGGCTAGCTTCAAGCTCAGCAACACACACACAAGCATCACAACCACAAGGCACAACAACTCTCACACCAACACTTCCAAAACCAAGGAAGATCAAGAACAAGATCAAGAAGAGAAGAAGAGGAAGCAAGGAGGACGCAAAACTAGAAGGGAATGCACGTGAAACCCTTGCTCAGCAAGGTAGGAGGTAAGTTAAAGGAAAGGGTAAAGCACGGGTCAAAGGAGTCAACAAAGCCGGCTGCAGCCGCCGGAAACCGCAGGGGCGGCAGCCAGGACCGCAGGGGCGGGAAGCCGCAGGGGCGGCACCAAGTGTCCGCAGGTGCGGCTAGCCGATCTCGGCCCAAAGCCAATCTCGGCTATGGTCCGATCTCGGTCCGAAAGAATAGGGGTCTCACATCTCACCCCCCTAAAAACAAGTTTCGTCCCGAAACTTGTACAAACCCAGAAACCTCTCGGACTCGGCATCGGGATACACTCTCTCTATTGGAGGTATCACATCTCGTACCTAAGGTATCAACCCATATGATACTATACCTCAAAAGATCACACTACTATCCGGGGCGTAGAGGGACATCTCTAGCCAAACCATCATCGGGGCATGGAGAAGACATCTCCATCCAAACTATGTCCATCAAAATAGCATGGAGGTAAGAACCATCTCCAGCTATCCCTAACAGTCGTATCACAATAGCATGGAGGTAAGAACCATCTCCAGCTATACCTAACAGTCGTATCACAATAGCATGGAGGTAAGAACCATCTCCAGCTATACCTAACAGTCGTACTAGCACAACAGGATCTAGTAAGATCATAAACACATCATAGCTGGCACGAAAATAACATAGCATAGCATATAAGCATATAAGCACATAAGCACATAAGCACATAAGCACATAAGCACATATGCACATAATCATATCGCTCCTCAGGCTAGTCCTAAGACCTACTCCTGGATCCTATAGGTATATCTATCCTCTCCTATAACTCTGGATACTATCCCCAGTCTCTCCCGTAACCTCATCAGATTCTCGTCTCAACCACTGTATCCTCAACACAGGAATGTTCTATACACGCAGACATCTCATGCCTTTGCTTAGGACTGTAATAGAATGCTTGATACAGATGTGTCCGGCTCAACCACCAAATCATCATAAATCACAGTGTGTCTCAGAGCTGGTATGTAGTCTCTCAGTTGAGACACATGAAACCTAGGGTAAATCCTCGAATCTCGGAGACAGGGCTATCAGTAAGCTACGCTCTTAATCCGATCCAGCAACTCAAACGGTCCAACTCTGAACTCTAAGGCCAGCTTCACTCTCAACTTCCTATTAATTTCAAAGCATCTAACACCTCGTGTCGGAGACACTCTCAGCCATACTAGGCTCCAATTCTGAACTCTAGAGATCTATGCCTCTTATCTGTATACGACCTCTGACGGCTCTGCACAGTCAACAATCATTCTTTAACCAGGACTACCCGAATCCCATCATCCTGAACCTGATCAGGTGTCAAATCACTGTCACTGTTCTGCTCATCTTAGTCTAACAAAGTTAGATATATCTGTCCATACAGTGCCTCCTAGGGCCATCCGAAAAGATGCATACCAACCATTATTGTGTGAGAATTCAACTAGTGGAAGATGATCCGTCTCCACACCTGTCCCCAATCCAACACACAAGCTCGCAGCATATCCTCCAGCGTCTAAATGGTCCTCTCTGATTGACCATCTATCTGAGGATAAAACGTAGTCGTGAAGTGCAAACTCGTCCCTAGGGCAGTCTGAATTTGCTGTCAGAATCTCGAGGTAAATCATCCATCTCTGCTTGAGGCGATCGTCCTCGGTATCCCATGGAGTCTCACTATCTGTCTAGTGTACTCCTCAGCTAATCTGCTCATCAGCCACGTTTCCCGAATAGGAAGGAAACGTGCCGTCTTCATCAATCTGTCTACGATACCCTGATAATATAAATCTTCGATTCGGTCTCAGCCCAGTCACAACATCTATGGTGACGTCCTCCCACTTCCTCTGTGGAACAGGAAGTAGGTGGAGCTCACTCCCGGTCTATGATGCTCTATCCTGATCTGCTGGCAGGTCGCACACGGTGTCATAACTCCGGATACATTGGGCTGTAGCCCTATCCATCACTACAACGTCTCAAATCATGGTATATCTGCTCGAACCAGGGTGCACTAACTATGGCGTATAATGCCTCCCGCAAAATCTTCTGGCTCAACTCCGCATCAGCGGTACCAAGACGCGATTGCGGCGTCTCAAAGCTCCATCTGCTCCTAGTAGAGACTGGGGTGCCTCACCTTGAGACATCCTATCTCTGATCCTCCGTAAAGTCGGGCAGGTCTCCTGTTTCTGTCGGATATCATCCAACAGATCAGGAAGTACCTCTAGAGTATGCAGCTGGGCATCCTCATCAGGAAACTGGACGTCCAACTCTAACCAAATCAAGTCTTTCTGTCACTGCTACTGAATTGTCAACCTTACTGTATCAATATACCTCCCAAGTCTAGCTTGGATGCATCTTTGTAACCACAAAATCAATTGTACCCTCTGGCCATGCCAAATCCAGGAACGGAAATCAGACATCTCTTCAGCTACTCAAAACTCTGCATACCCTGATCAGACCACACAAATCTGGTAGTCTTCCTCAGCAACCTCATCAGTGGATGCGCAATCATAGAAAAACCCTCCACACAGCGTCTGTGATAGCCGGCTAGGCCAAGGAAATTACGTACTTTCTTGACGTTCGTCGGTGTCGTCCAAGCTGCTACTGCCTCTATCTTCGCTGGATCCACCTTGATTCCCTCAGCTGATACTATATGATCCAGGAATGCTACCTCGGACATCCAGAACTCACACTTAGAGAACTTAGCATAAAACTCTCTATCCCGCAAAACCTACAATACAGTCCTCAGATGTCCTGCATGCTCCTCTCCACTGCGAGAGTATACCAGAATATCATCAATACAACCACCAAAAACTGATCCATGAAGTCGATGAAGATACTGTTACCCAACTCCATAAAGACGGTTGGGGTATACGTAAGCCTAAATGACATCACTACAACCTCGTAGCGCCCATATCTGGTCCGGAATGTTGTCCTGTGCACATCCTGCTCCCCTCAACCTCAGCTGGTGATACCCGGAACGCAGGTCAAACCTGGAGAACACAGTCGCTCCCTGTAGCTGATCTAACAAATCATCAATGCACGGCAGTGAATACTTGTCCTTGATGGTCACCTTGTTCAGCTCTCTGTAATCTATGCATAACCTCAGTGATCCGTCTTTCTTCCGTACGAAGAGGACAGGTGCTCCCCATGGAAACACGCTAGGGCGAATGAAGCCCTTCTCAGCCAACTCCTCGAGTTGCTTCTTCAGCTCCAGCATCTCGACAGGCACCATCCGGTATGGGGCCTTCGAGATGGGTCTCGTACCAGGCTCTAATTCGATACTGAAATCCACACTCCTCTGAGGCGGCAAACTAGACAGCTCAACAAAAACATCACTAAACTCACAAACAACTGGGATATCCTCTAATGTTGTACTCTCCCCCTCTTTCATGGCATAACACCAGAAGGCCTCATCAGTTGTGTAATCAATTTCGCTGCACGTACCGCACTGGTCACTATACCTGACCTAACTCGGTGGAGACTGTGACACTCCTCCTACCTACATATCATACAGTCTGATGCCTAACCCTCCAAACCATAACTAAAAGGATATTCTCATACACTACTAGCATGATACAAAGATCAACCAGTAACATACGGGTCCCTACAAAAACGGGACAGTCATGGATCTCACGGGTACCTCTGATCCTACTACCGTCGGTAACCCTAGACTAAGGGTATTCCCTCAACCACATCTAGGCTCAAGTACTCTATACAGGCATCAGAAATAAAAGAGGGCGTCGTACTCGTATCACATAAGACTCTAACAGGCAATCTAGGAAATTAGAAGGGTACCTGTATCAGTCGGTGTGGCTGGATCCTCTGCACTCCTCAGTGCAAAACTAGACCCTGTGGTCCTCTGGTGTCCACAACATCACCATCCCGACCTAAGCCTCTACTCGGCCCCGGAGCAGCTCCCGGAGTAGTAAGGCAATCTGGAATTCTCCACGGTCCTTGTATCTGCTGAGGTAATCTCTGTCCACCTCCCACTGCGAGGGCAGGAAAAGAACTTTGCTGTGATAGAACTCCGCCCCATCTACAGAAAATCTCTAGGTGACCTTGCCCACCACAAGTGAAGCAAGTCACTAACGGATACGTGCATGCTGGTCGTAAATGTCCAAGATCATTACAGTTAAAACACCGTGGACATGTAGCAGCAACCAATGCAGCTGCGGGGTAACTGGAGCGTCTCTGGTATCGTGCAGAACCTACCATTCCTTCAGCACCTCTGGTCGGCCTAGGTTTTTGTCGCTGCTGTTGATGAGGTGACCTCTGTCCACTACCAGCTACCCTAACAGGAAAAGAACCCGGCTGAGACAAGGCTCCACCATGTCTACAAAAAATATGTCTGTGACCTCGTCTGCCACAGATGTAGCAAGTCACTGTCTGCCTCGTGCACCTTCGTTGCGTATGTCCATACTTACCACAATTAAAACATCGCCGTCCTTGATCTGTAACTAGTACAGGTGGGGGTTGACTCTAGCGATTCTGGCCTTGCCCTGAGCCAGCAACCCCACCAGTATCAATGATATGTCCTATCCGCCGTCTCTTCCTAGACCTTCTATGCTCCCCTGAAACTCGGGTAATCTCGACAGCACGTGCCGGTACAACTGACACTTGAGTAATTCTATGCAATCCTTCAAATGATTCCCCCTGTACTGGCAGATCAGAAATACGTTCACCTGCTCTAGCAACCTCCTCCACTTGTCTAATATACGCACGGAAATCTGGTCCCCTTATAATGACATAACCCGAGTCATCTGACTGGACTCGCTGTGGTGTATGTCTCCCAGCTATACCATTCCCAATCCCCGAGGCGGCACTCTCAGCCACATTCTCATGAAGCGCTACTGTTACCCGTACATCAGCAGCAGGAATCCTACCCCGTCCTCTACCTAGAAGGGGTCTACCTCTACCTCTACCCCGTCCAGCTGCAGGTTGTGAGACCCTATTCTTTCGGACCGAGATCGGACCATAGCCGAGTTTTGCTTTGGGCCGAGATTGGCTTTTCCGCACCCGCGGGCATGTTGGCCGCCCCTGCGGGTTCCCGCTCCCGCGGTCCTGTGATCCGCTCCTGCGGTTTACGGCGGTTGCAGCCGGTTTTGTTGACCCTTTGACTTGTACTTTACCCATTCCCTTCCGTCTTACCTTGCTGAGCAAGGGTTCCATTTCACTTCTCATTCCACTCCAGCCCTCATTACGTCCTTCTTGCTTCTTCATCTCTTCCTTGGATCTTGCTTGAGTTTTTTGGAGTTTGATAAGGTTTTGGGTGTGGTTTTGTGTTGCTGAAGGTTGAGTGCGTGTTTGATGAGCTGCAGAGGCCAGCTAAGAGTTAGTTCTGTTCTTCCTTGGTTGACTACAGCTGTGGAGGTGAGCTTCTTGCTTCTCCTTCCTTCCTTTCTTTCTTGTTCTTCCTTCTTAGCTTAGGAGTAGATGAATTGTTCATAGGGCGACGTTTGATGGTGTATGTTGATGCATGTGTGTGACTATAGAAGAGAGTAAACGAGAATTGATCACGTGAAGAGCTAAAGAGAAGCCGCGAAGTGTCTTTCTACACTGTCGCCGCCCCCGCGGCCAAGAGTCACCGCCCCCGCGGCTACCGTGCCACAGCGCCTGCGTCGTGCCAGCGGCGTACCTACGCTTGCCTGTGTTCCGTGTCACCGCCCTTGCGGCTTCTACCTGCCGCGCCCGCGGGTGATCTTTTCTGCCCCTGCGGCCTTAGTTCACGCAGGTGCGTCTTGTCCCGGGACTACTTATAGTTAATTAGTTCCTTTCCTTTCTAGTATGAGGAACTTAGTACCATGCTAGGATTTGGATGTTGATGAGTATGATACAGAAATGCCAGTTAGGGCTTTGAGGTTTACGAGTTGGATATGATCCCTTATGGATCCCTTGGGTCTAGGTGTGACCCTTTGTGTGATAGGATTGTGATATATGTATGTGTGCCTTGTATAGGTTGTGTTGTCCTCCAGTGGGAGTAGACGTTTCTGAGAGTGGTTTGTAGCGAGATACTCCTGAGATCGAGGTAAGTCCATAGGACTTACTTAGCTGCTATCCTTATATTGGATGTATGCTTGAGTGGTGTGTGTTATATGTTTTATAGCATGTGTTATTATGGTCACCGACCTATGTTATATTGACCGCCCATTTTAGTGGTTGTGACAACTTACCTTTCATCCCGTGGTGGAGTCTGGGAAGTTCTCTGTAAGCTAGTTAGTTCTGGTATACGGGAAGGGCACCTACCACTCCATATGGTATACGGGAAAGTGCGTTGATACCACTCCAGCTAGCTATTGCACCCAAAGGCGAAGGTTATATATACATTCCTCGTGTCATGTATATTATATACATTTATTATACGATTGAATGTTGGACTTATTAAAGATAATAAACCGGGTAAATGTGTGATATCATGATGATGTGTAATATTATTGACATGTGATTGTGCTTTAGCATCTTCTTATATATGTGTATAGTTAGCTAACGGTTTTATACCGTGTTGTAGATCCTTTGCAGGTTAGGAGAGCTGCAGAGTGATCCGGAGGGGTGATCTGCTGAGGGTTCCGTACACAGGGCGTACTCGTGGGATTTAGGTTATTTATATTGTACGGGGTATGTTTTGACTTTTGTACTCAACAGTACTTTGTATGACCTTTTGATCGATATATATATACATCAATTTTATGTTTTGTTTTAATCTATCAGTGCCTTGTTGTAAGATTCAGTGAAGTTGTTGTCAGGCTAGGGCCAGGATTCATTGTGAGATCCTAGCCCAGTAGCACTCCGAGTCCTACGGATTTGGGGTGTTACACAAGTGCTCTAATCTGAAACATCAGCAGAGGACGTAACCTACTTAGGAGGCTATATATATGCCGTATGTATAGATATATAGATCACACATCACATCAAATAGTATCTATCTACATATATACCTATACTATCGAGATCTTCAGAGGGGTGATGGCTCACATACACGATATCCCTAAACATTTGTACTCATTTCAAAACCAAAGTCTTTTGAAAAGTCACACCCCTTTTGGGTTCTGTTTATTTATCTATTCGAACTTTATTGCAGATTACTAGTGTCATTGTTGTCAACCCGGGCTCTGACACCAACTTTGTAACACCCCGTATCCGTAGGACTCGAGGCGCTACTGGGCTAGGATCTCACAATGGATCTTGGCTCTAGCCTGACAACAATCTCACTGAATCTTACAACAAGGCACCAACAGATTAAATATAAAACATGAAAATGTTATAAAAGTATCAAAAGGTTTATACAGTACTGTTGAGTACAATCAAAACAAAAATCCGTACAATATGGATAACCCAAAAACCCACGATGTCGCCCAGTGTACGGAGCCCTCAGCAGATCACCCTCTCTGGATCACTCCGTAGTTCTCCTACCCTGCGAGGGATCTACAACACGGTATGAAACCGTTAGCTAACTATACACATATATAAGAAGATGCTAAAGCACAAACACACATCAGAAAGGATAAACACTTCAGCATGATATCAAACATTTACCCTGTTTATTATCTTTAATAAGTTGAATCACTTAATCGTATAAATAAATATATATGAAGATAGGTGACACGAGGAATATAATCCCCGCCTCTGAGGACTCTAACCAGTTGGAGTAGTATCAACACACCTCCCGTGTACCCTGTGGGAGTGGTGAGGGGTCTTCCTTTATACTAGATCTGGCCTGACTACAGAGAACCTCCCAGACTCCACTACGGGATGAAAGGGAAAGGTTATCACGGCCACTACAATGGGCGGTCAATATAATATAGGTCGGTGACTATCATAATCATAAGCATGCTATAAAGCATATAACAAACACCACTCAAGCATACATCCAATATAAGAATAGTAGCTAAGTAAGCCCTATGGACTTACCTCAACCTCGGGAGTCCCAAACTCAAACTCAAACGGCTCCGCTCTGGAGATCAACTCAGCCTAAACAAGGTATAACACATAAATCACACTCATATCCATAACATGGGTCACACCTAGACCCAAGGGATCCATAAGGATCATATTCTAACTCGTAAACCTCAAGGCCGTAACCGGCACAAACAATACCGTACTCAACCTCATTCTAACCTCATACTCGTACCTAGCATACTACTAGATCGCTCATACTATGAAAGGAAAGGATCTATCTTACTCAAGGTAGAACCGGAACAAGACACACCTGCGTGAAGGAGAGACGCAGGGGCGGAACGCAGGCGACCGCAGGCGCGGCGGCACTCAACCGCGGGGCGGTGACAAGGGACGCAGGCAAGGCGCTGGCTCTGGCGTAGGCGCTGAGACAAAGGCCGCGGGGCGGCGACAACGCAGGAAGTTATCCCGCAGCTTCTCTTTGGCTCCTCTCGTGATCAAATCACGTCTTCACTCATCCAAAGTTACATACAAGTATATACATACATACACCAATGTCAAAACACACCTATACATGCATCTAAACTTAAGCTAAGAGATTGAATCTAAGGGAAGGAAGGAAAGAAAACAAGGAAAGGAGCTTACCACAGTTGTGGCCTAGCAAGGGGAGAGCAAAACCAAAGTCTCACGGGCTGGCTTCAAGCTCAGCAACACACACACAAGCATCACAACCACAAGGCACAACAACTCTCACACCAACACTTCCAAAACCAAGGAAGATCAAGAACAAGGTCAAGAAGAGAAGAAGAGGAAGCAAGGAGGACGCAAAACTGGAAGGGAATGCACATGAAACCCTTGCTCAGCAAGGTAGGAGGTAAGTTAAAGGAAAGGGTAAAGCACGGGTCAAAGGAGTCAACAAAGCCGGCTGCAGCCGCCGGAAACCGCAGGGGCGGCAGCCAGGACCGCAGGGGCGGGAAGCCGCAGGGGCGGCACCAAGTGCCCGCAGGTGCGGCTGACCGATCTCGGCCCAAAGCTAATATCGGCTATGGTCCGATCTCGGTCGGAAAGAATAGGGGTCTCACAATAAACTATTTAAAATAAAGAGATTTGTGACTGTGATAAATAACGTGATTCAAAACAAAAAAAAATTAATAAAAAATTTAATAAATTTTTTTTAAAAACATATTAGCAAATTTCATTCTCCATCTCATTCATTTATTAAGTTCAAAGGCAAAATCAATTACATAAACATAATACACGACACGCATAGATGTGTATAAAAAGCAATTCCAAATACGAATGTATGAGAAATTATTGAACCAACAAATTCTAATTTAATAATAACCCTTAAAATACTACATCAAAGATGTACTTTCAACGGTACCCTAGCCTTATTCCGGCTTGAGAAGTCATTGTTAGGACTAAGACGGACTTGACCAGCTATCTGCATGCTACTGTTTGGATTTCTCATCTCCCAAATTATTTGTCATAAATTGTTACCCAGACGTCGAAGTGGGTTGTGTCACCAAGGGGCTTTATATTGCCCGGAAGGAGGACGGGAACACGTTGTAGGGAATGTTCTCGGTCGAGAGGCGGAAGGCGAAGCCCTTACTTGACAATTGACAAACAATGGAGAACCGGAGTGGGGACGGCGGCGAACATATACGAACTGTGGCAATGTTTACATGAGATGGTAGAGAAGGAGGCAATTGGCGATACGATGGAATGAAAGTGTGTAACAATTCAAACAAAATCAATACAATAATTTAGGATGTGTACTCGTGTATCATGAAATAATAATAAATATATTTACCTATCCATTGAAGGACACAATTTAGGATGTGTACTCACGCAAGTCAATCAATGTTGCTAAATACACGGAACACTAAGCATCGTTCTCGGCTACCAGTCTCTGAAATCTCCAACAACGCTACAATCTTGATGGCCAGCAGTTCTATTTGGGACTCAACCATCCTCCCAATATCAAACCAGAGCAATCCATAGACAGACACAACGAAGGTTTTGTTTTGCTCTCTATCGTCATTGGATTGGTTTTATAGTAACATTAGGACGGAGATAATGCAGTTAGTTAATTCAGAATAAAAGATTACGATTTGATGAGATATGTTACGCAACAATGTCGGTGAAAAGCTAAAAATTTAAATAAAAAACAACAACGGAATTGTCGAATTTAAAACGATTTGTTGAGATGAGATTTGAATTACTAATTTTAACAAAAGTCCTAAATCAAATTCAATTTCAACTTTTTTTATATTCGATAGGATCACTGTAAAATCAATTTGAAATTAATAGTCTTTTAGCAATTTAAAAAAGGTATGGTCTCTTATTAACGGAAAAGATATGGGTAAAATTTTCTTTTTAGTTAGCTTTTACAATTGCCTGCTAAATAGACATTTGAAGATGATCTGAAGTTTTATTAATAATTTATTTATTATAACTAAGGTTAATTATAATTAATATTAATCAAATTGGCTATGAGTAAACTTATGGTGTTTTACTTCATATTTTTTTATGATTTTTCATTTTTTTTAACAAATTATAATTAACGAAATGCGCGTCGTGGTGAAAAATTATGTGTTAATCAATTAAATTACGGATTAAAATTTTATTGGGATGATGTTAAAGATATTTATTTGTCACTCAAACTTTTTTTTTCATCCATTGAACACCAAATATTAATTAATTCTTTTGCTAATTATGGATCACCATTGAGATTTTATTAATTTGAACAAGAATTAAAAATGTATGAAAATTTTAGTTTTAACAAAAATGCATTGAAAACTAAAAACAATGATTTAACATTTTTTTACAAAATCAAACAAATTAATGAAAAGAAAAAAGAATTAAAACTAAAAGGAATTGTTAAGATAGATGGACTTTTCCTTGGCTAATGTCTAACGATTTTTTTCTTAATTTTTTTTTTGTTATTGTAAATCAATAAAACTTACGTGTGTTTGACTGACAATTTTTTTGCTTTTCATAACTTTTCTAGTTTTTTTTTTCAATTATAATCTTTTATTGTTATTATAAATAGTTAAAATTAATTTAAAAAATTTTGGACTATAAAATCGATTAGATTTTTTTTTGTTATTGTAAACATATTTGTGATTGCTAAATTAGAATTAAATAAAATTTAATTTTTTTTACTGATTTTAAATAGGGTTTTTTTACTGGTATGGATTATCTAATACCAACAAAATAAAATTATTAATTAAATAAGGATTAGAGATAATTGCAGAAACCTTTTTATTGGTTTTAACAACAAAATAAATTATTAATTAAATAAAGATTAGAGATAATTGCAAAAATATTTTTATTGGTTTTAAATTACGTCTTTAAAAAAGGTTTAGACTTACGTTAACCGTGGAGGCGACAGCAGCAGAGGCATGTAAAATTTTCGTTGAACTAAGAAAAATCCTGAAGGCAACACGTGACAATAGAGGCCTCTACTTTAATATATACTAGTTTAATATCCGCACCTTGTGCGGGATTGTAATTTAAATTTATCTTTACAATAAGCATGTTAAGAATAAAAATAATAATTTGTGTATTAATTAAAAGCATGAGTACATTACTAATCAGTTTTCAAATTGATAATCGAGAACTCAAAATATAACCCAGTTTTCAAAATCTTTTCAAAATTGAAAATCGAGAAGTCAAAACATAACCAAAAAACATGATTAGCCAGTAAAATATTAATATTATAAAATTAAACTTTAGATATAACCTCCGATAATCATTTAATTATTGAATTGGTTAGATTTTATCTTAGTATTTTCCTTTAAAATAGTGAAACTTATAAGAAAATTAATAGCGATTTTAATACTTTTAAAATTTAATCACGAAATGTTGGAGTTAATAGTTTAAAAATTATTGTGTGTTAATTTGTATTGTAAAAAATAAAAACGAAAATAAAAATATAAAAATGATTCTGACGAATTAAATAATAACAATTTTATAAGTAGGAAGCAATATATTGTAGTAAAATAATCGGATAAAAAAGATGGAGATATCATCTTAGTTGTATTTTTTTCAAAAAAGAAATGTTTATATTTTTATATACATGCTCGACTAAAATAATGTATGATGTTACTTACTTTGACATTACTATCACGCCACTCATGCACAGTATGCACTCATGCGACTAAACTATCAATCTTGACAATCCGGATGATCTCATAGTTCTTTGGGCTAACCCAGTTATAGGAGACCATCCTGAAGATAATACCAGACTCTTCCCACCGAGTTCTTGTTTAACTTCAACTATTCTTCTTTGGCTTGATTGCTTGACTGAAATATTATTGAAACAATATATTAGATATAGTATATTAATCACACGATGATAATGAAACTTGCAGCTTAAGACAATTAAAAATCCAGTAAATTAAGTATCTTTCTTGGTAGTCAAAAAATGCTATATATTACATTGACACTTTAGTAACCTAATTTAAAACCGTGTAGATTAGATTTGCACATGAAGATTATACTGATATTCTGCAACTGATTGTTTTTGGGGAAGATTCTCCAAGATTTAAAATTGTAAATTACAATTAATTATTAAACAAATTCAATATTCTGAAATAATATGTATATATCGTGTGTTTTTTTTTGTTTTCTTTAAAATAGTATTACAATTAATTTAGATTTATATATTGTTTTTAAAAATATAAATTAGCACATTCATACGATTCTTATATGTTACTTTGTTAGACTTATATCATATATATCGTTTTCAAAATTCAACGATCGAGCTTAAAGTTCTAAAAATTTATGAAATTTGTTTACTATTTTTATATTATATATATTATTTGAACAGTTAATGATTTTCAAAAAAAAATCCTATAACAAATTCTTTAATTAAATTATGTGATTTTAAATTTGGTGACTTAAGAAAATTTTCTGAGATTTGATAAATAAGAACAATATTTAAAACAAAATATATTTATATTGTATTTTAGATTTTGTTACCTGATTTAATTTTTAAAATTTTTTTTATTCACAAAGTCTTTGTTTAAATTACGTAATTAAAATTTTGGTGGGCTGAGAAAAATTCTAGCGGCGACATGTGGCAAAAAGTGCGTCCGCTTTAATATATACTAGTTCATATCCCGTGCCTTGCACGGGTATTTGTTAATAAATGATTCGAAACTTGCGTATACTAATAATATAAACCAAAAACAATATCGTCAACTTATATAATTGGTTCGATATAAGAAAGACACGAAAAACCATATTTTTTTTATTTACAATGACATAAATATCAATACAATTTTCTATAACATTATGAACTGATTACATAAATAAACTACTCTATCACCGATTCTTGATTGTGTTGTACCTCCCTTAGAATCGGATGATTATGAGAATACATGAAGGAAACACAAAAATGAAAAATCATTTTCCAAGATGAGGTGATTAAATATTTACCAAGAATAATGAAAAAGATTAATGCTTATAGGAAAAAACGATGAATTCACCACAATTATTATATATATATATCGAAAAGTGAGGCGGAATTAAATTCAATAGTATAATTAAACATTAAACTTAAAAAAAAGTAGCATTAAACCAAACTTTTTCAACCAACAAAATCCCATTTTAAGAGTTAAATTTAATGGTGTTAATTTTCCTTTTCTAATAAGTTTATCTTTGAATTTGTTATTATTATATATTATAAAAATCTTTTAAAATTTGGAGTTTATAAAATATAATTTTAGAAAAATATATTATAATATTGGTAATGAGAAGAAAAAAATTTGGATACTCGGTCTTCTCAATCTACTTTAAGTAAAGTGGTGATTTTGAAATATGGTTATTAGAATTTGGGTAATTATAGTTTAATATATTTAGTTAATTCTAGTAAAAATATACTTACATCAGTTAAAAGTATAATTATGACTAATTGCATAAATTTTTTTATTGAAAAGTTTATATCAATCGAATTGTGGAGTCCATGAGCATGAAACTTGTTGAGGGTTGAAGAGTATGAAGTCGTATGTATAATCAACGATATTCATGTTTTTGAGATTGTAACAATTGTATCAACGGAAATAGGATAAAGATGTTTATATTGATTTTCCCCTTATTTATGACTTTGGAGTATGGATTACAGGGTCTAGTGAGCATGAAACTTGTTTGAGGGTTGAAGAATGCTTATATAGATAAAATTTGTAAAATTTTGATTTATGTTATCTTTAAAAATTAAATAGGAATGATAATTATAGAGATACGGTAGATGTAATTTATAGATGTCTAACAAACAAATCAAAATCCAATCAAACGTTTAAGTACATAGTATGGATATACACAAAATTTGTTATAAAATTTTTCATTAGAGAATTCTAGAAGATTTCACAAGGAGTAAAATTTAAACATATTTAGTTAAAACTTGCAAAAGAAGTTTAACATATAATTACGTAGTATGGATAAATACAAAATTTGTTATAAAAATTTTAACTAAAAATCTAGAAGATTTCACAAAAAAAAAAACCCCTTATCTTTTTATTTTTAAAAACTTACAAAAGAAGTTCAAAATTAAAGAAAAGTATATTTTAAATAAGTATTTAAAATTTTTGAATTAATCAATTAGTTATTTACAGGATTTTTTAAATTATGAGAATCCATTCTATAATTGAATTGGCTAAATAATTAAACTATGGGCATACAAATTTAACTTTAATAACAATTTTATTTTAATAAAAATAATTTATGATACAATTATTTATTTTTTAACAATTATTTTTTAATAAAGAGGATTTATTGTTTAATTAATTAATTTAAAAAAATAACGATTTACTGTTCAAGTCTTCTAGTCCCTGGCTCGTCTCCTGTCCCATATTTTCTATTGGACCACGTGGACACCAGTTTGTTAAAAAGACTATGGTTTAATAGGTTGGGTTTAATAAGTTTAGTTTACAACTGATCAACAAAAAATTGTAGTCATAAATTTTCAGTGCCTTCATTCTATTTCCTTGCTGATGAGAAACTTAATTAGGCATCAATGGAGGAAATTTCTAGATTATCAATATTATCTTCATTTTTGTTCGGTTGAAGGCATTGAAGGTTCCATATCTCCCTACTGCTCTGGAATTTCAGCTTTACTTTCTTTCTTTCCTCATTGTTTCTCCAACTTCTGGCTCTATTACAGTTTCAACTTTCCTGATCCATAAAAGCCATGACAGGATGATTTTTTTTTTACTTTTAGTATTGTATAAAATAAGATTGTGCTTTTTAAACAAACAAAAAGAGCAATAAACTCATGCTATTACATCGTATGTCACACAAGTATGCAAATTAATGAATCCAACAACACCACCAACATATATCTCAATACTATTGAATGAATGCTTAATACTATTGAATGGAGAGCCTGACAAATGAATATGAATAACAGTGATCAAAGCTGCTTCAAAGTAGTCAGTTTCCGGCTGTTTTGTGTAAAGTATCTCCACCGGAAACGTTCTCCCAGGTATTGTGAATATGTTACAGTCAAAGAAATAACCCGAAAACTTATCTGCATCCAATGTAGCTGATGTAACAATCAAACGAAGATCGGGTCTCCTCTTCACAAGCTTCTTTAGCAGTCCAAACAGAACATCAGTGTTGATAGTCCTTTCGTGCGCTTCGTCGAGCAACACAACTGAATATTGAGAAAGATTCTCGTCGATCAAAATATTTCTAAGAAGCATTCCATCAGTCATATACCTAATCACAGTTTCAGGACCAGTACAATCTTCAAAGCGAATTGCATATCCGACTTCCTCTCCTAATCGACATCCGAATTCATCTGCAACTCTCTTGGCAACTGACGTTGCGCAACTCTACGAGGCTGTACATGATAATCAGGTGATAGTCCTTTCGTGTAGCCAGCTTCAGCGAGATACTGTGTAAGCTGAGTTGTTTTCCCGGAACCTGTCTCGCCGATCACAACCAACACCTGATTATCATGTACAGCCTGTCAGCGAGCATACGATTAAAAGGGAGCAAGCAATGGAATTGGTGTAGGTTTGTGAGAAAGAGTCTGATAAGAGTACCAAATATTTATACTACGTTAGTGTATCATGGAAGATTTGTTAAATTTTTTATTCATTAATTTGATATTATCTTGGTTGAGATTCGTAACTTTTCACAATAAGTTTTAATTATTTTACGTTTTTAA
Source organism: Fagopyrum tataricum (assembly GCA_002319775.1). Classification (NCBI taxonomy): domain Eukaryota; kingdom Viridiplantae; phylum Streptophyta; class Magnoliopsida; order Caryophyllales; family Polygonaceae; genus Fagopyrum; species Fagopyrum tataricum. The sequence goes on from CM008280.1 coordinate 5,107,279, forward strand.
AATAACAATTTACGTTCAGATATGATCTAGTTCGTTTAGCAATTTTAAAAAAATTTCAACGAACCGTTATTTTAAGATTTTAAGATTTAAAGTATTTTACATAAAAAAAACAATTAATATATTTAAAATTTTATTTTAGTAACAAAGATTTTGTGGCTTAGAAAAAAAAGTTTTAATCGTCCAAAAAATTCTGGGAGCGCCACGTCAGCATAAGTGACGGCTCTTTTAGTATAGGTATATAGATAAGATAAGATAGGGTAAATTGCGGAAAATAACCTAACCTTTTGGGGGTGTTGCGGTTTATGACCTAACTTTTTAAAAATGCAACTAAAAACCCAACGTATACAATATGTTGTAAATTTTAGCCTATGCTTGCCGCCGGTAAAATTTCCGGTGAAAGTGATGAGTTGTCTGATGAGGTGTATGTGAGTCATCTTCTTTCTTTAATGACTGGATAAATAACAAAAAATATATATCCTCCATGAGTAAAATATATATCTTCCATGGACAACCAAAAGACCCGGAAGGTAGACCGAGGAAAGGTACCAATAATAGTGTTCTACACCTCAATAAAACGATCTCTAGAGGCATGAACATATATTTTACTCATGATACCGATCGTGCACACGTAAATGTGAGTATTCTAACACATTTATACATAAATAAAAAAAACTTGAACAAATTTATATCTAACGTGTTTGTTTGATAGCCTGGACTACCCGGTAATGTTTTGTTCTCTCAAATAAACTCTGCTAATGGGTCATCACAACAATGATAATTTATTGTCGCTCCTCCTACCACTCGATTAAGATGTTTAATTTTTTTTCTTGTTTAGACGATGTTTTTCTGCATTTACTATTCTTATGTCTGGATGGTATCTTGCTAGTGATGTGTGGCAGTGTAGGTGATGATTTTCTGTATATTATTGTCGGATTATTTTATCCTATTTGAAAGAAGTTGTTTGTTATAAAACCATTATTGGAGTTTCTTTTATTTTTGTATCCGATACGCATTTGTTGATAAGCATGTCATGCATTCATATGAAAGTTTGAGAATGTATTATGTCATACATATGAAATTATCATCACACTAATCGGATATTTGCCTTGAGGATGATTTGTTATAGAGGTTTTTGGTTAGGTATTGTTATAAATAGTATAGGTTGGTTTTTATTTTCATTTTTAAAAGGTTAAGCTAGGAACAACACTCCCAAAAGGTTTGTATTTTTCGCTATTTATCCAATCCTTAAAGAAAGAAGATGACTCACATACACCTCATCAGACAACTCATCACTTTCACCGGAAAATTTACCGGCGACAAGCATAGGCTAAAATTTACAACAAATTTACCACAACATTCCCAAAAAATTAGGTTATTCTGCAATTTACCCGATAAGATAAGATAACCTCCATGTAATTTACTCCTTTTAAAACCCCATCTCCAACTAAGGGCCTAAATGAGAGATGAAATGACAGAGTCATCCATAGCCCAACCCATTTCATCAACTCATCCCTAACCGGGCCCATTTCATCCAATTTCAAAAACATTGAGATTCCCATCAATCAAGAACCGAGAAGTCACTTGGGAAACAGGGTTTTGATTGAAAAAAAAAAAACCCAGAAGTGTCATTTACTCATTGTCTTCAGTCTTCACACACTTCCACATTAACTCTGACATATTTTTGACTACGAGCAAACAACATCCAGGTGCTGAAGCCACCACCAACGCTCTTTCAAGCTCCAATTCACTTCTCTCCTCTGTAAGCCTCTTGTTCTCTCTCTCACCTTCTTTTCTTCCTAATTTACATGCAACATTTTGTATTTCTCAAATTTGTTTCCTTTAATTGCGGACCTCATCAAGGCTTCTGCTTCCTAGGGTTTCTTCTGTTTGGTATGCATTCGACAATATTAAGATCCATATTTGCGTTATAAATGTGCATTAACCTTGAATCCCTTTTAGTTTGCTTGTAAAATCGATCTTGTATCTTGTTGTGTTGGTTTGTTTAGAGCAAAACCTAGTGTTGAATTTTGATGGTGTTGGGGCTGATGGTCTAATTCGTCAATTTCATGACCTTTGTTTGCTTTGATTCATATGTTGGCTAATAATTCCAAACCCTAATTGCTACATTTTAGTGAAGAATAAAAATGGCTTCACTCCTTTCACACTGAAGCATCTTCTGGAACTGCTATCCAATCGTACTTGATTTAATGCTTAATCGCTTTCCTGTTGTTGAAACTAGGGAATTAGTTGACTTTCATTTTTCCAGACAGTTTTGCTTCATCTCATCATTACTGTTGGTTCAGCGATTGCCAACTCATTTTCAGTTCTTATCTATTGTATCAGTTTTCCCACCCAAGCTCCAATGGATTTGAGCTCAGAGGAGGAATCAGACATTAGCGAGTCTGAGATAGACGATTATGTGGCCAAGCCTTACCAAGAACTGGAGCAAGGGAAACATCAAGTGCGGAAATCGAACGGTAAGCTCAGATGTCCGTTCTGCCTGGGAAAGAAGAAGCAGGAGTATGAGTATAAGGACCTGATGCAGCATGCATCAGGTGTAGCCAAAGGTTCTAAAAACAGGAGTGCCAAGCAAAAGGCCACCCATTTGGCTCTGGCGAGGTTCATGGAGAAGTATTTGTCCACTGGCTTGGAGCATGTCAACTGGCCACCTGAGCCTGCTCCCGTTTCTCAGCCTGTGGCTGAGCGAGAGTTGTATTGCTGGCCTTGGGCCGTGATTATTGATAATCTTAGCAATGAGCAAAAAGAAGGTTCGGATGGGGCTGACCATCTGAAGGAACAATTCTCTAAGTATAAACCTGTTGATGTGGAACTGTTCTGTAATGATCAAGGTCAAACTATGCAAGCTGTGATCATCTTTGAGAAGGATTGGACTGGATTTCATAACGCAGTAGAAGTCGAGAAGAGCTTTGAAGCAAATGGACGTGGTAAGAAGGAGTTCAATGAACTGAAAGAAAACCCTGGTTCAGATATCTATGGCTGGCTGGCACGAGTTGATGATTATCAAGCAGATGGGCATTTGGGTGATTATCTTCGAACCAAGGGGCAATTAAAAACTTTTAGTGATATCATTCGGGAGGCAAAGCAAGACAAGAATAGTGTTGTGGTCAGCTTGGCAAATGAGATTGATTTAAAAATGGAGGATTTGGATGCAATGCTCTCCAAGGTGAATGAGCAAAACATGTCACTCATGAAAATGCTCCAGGAAAAAGACAGGTTGCAGCATGCCTTTTTGGAAGGTCAGTTATACTTCCTTCGCACACTTTTTTGCTTGGTTTTGATTTCGTTCCGTCAAGTTGAGATAAATTACTTGCGTGTGCAGGTTTGTACTGCTAGTTGCTAAATTTATGTGAAAATGCCTTACATTAGTGAGTTTAGGACTTTGACATCCTTCTTGAAGATCTTTTGGAGTGAGGAGTCCTTATTCATTTCTTATTGTTTGATTGCTCAAGCAGTCTCAGTTATCTTCGTTCAAGCATTCTTCTTATCGCATTTGATTATCAGGAGACTTTTCACTGAGTGAGCTGTATGCATATATCCTTCTGTCATTCAAATTTTTTTATTAGCTAAGTGTAGTGCTCTAGTCCTCTTGCATTGGTCGATTTTATCGCTTTTCCTCTATGTACAGGTGTAGGGCCAGAAAAATGTTCTTTATTTAAGGGGCCTTGTTTTCTGTATGTTTGAAATTGTATATGTTTTCTGCCAACCGAGTCTGTACTATTTTTAGATCTTTAGGTATGTTGTATGAATAAATTTTTATTTGTTGTGTTCTATGTTCTAAAACCTGTGTTTTGTTTGCGTCTGAATATAACAGAGTCAAGGAAAATGCAACGGAATGCTCGTGATCATGTTCGGAGAATAATCATGGAACAAGAGAGGCTTAGTCATGATTTGGAGTCGAAGCGTAGACAAATTGAACAACGTACTAGAGAATTGAACAAAAGTGTGGCTTCTACTGAACAACAAAGACAGAAGCTTGACGAGGAGAAGCAAAAGGTTGCTTTCATGATGTCCATTAAAATCCTAAACTACTTCATTTGTCTACAAAATTTTCTAAGATTGCATTTTGTACTATAATTTTCAAATCATGTTTCCTTTGGTTATTACAATGTGCAACACACTTTGAATCTGTATATTAAGGTTTGCCTTGTAAAGAAAACGAAAGATTATAATCTTTTTGTGTCACGGTTAACCTAAACCCTTACAACTTGGTGCTATCAAAAAAAGATGGCCATCGATTCTAAAAAGGACTACAATATTTTCTCTCTTTTTTTTAAAATCAAATTTCATGTAGGATTTCTTATGAAGGTGACTGTTGCTTGATGATTTCAGTTATACAACGTATATTGAACCTAATTTTTCTGAAATTTCACGAACTAATAATGCTGTGTTCTCCAGAATGATGTCATAAATAGTTCACTGGAAATGGCTTCCATAGAACAGAAGAAAGCAGATGAGAATGTTTTGAGGCTGGTTGATCATCAGCAGGTAACTGTAGAAATTACCACATAAATGTCATTCTTCCTTTGAGCGGTTTTCCTATTCTATGTTAACAAAATTTGTCTTCAGAGGGAGAAAGAAGAGGCATTGAAAAGGATTCTTCAGTTGGAAAAGCAGTTGGATGCAAAGCAGAAGCTTGAAATGGAAATTGAAGAATTGAAAGGGAAACTAGAAGTTATGAAACACCTGGGAGATGATGATGATGCTGCTATCAAAAGGAAGATGGAAGAGATGACCAATGAATTGGAGCTGAAAGTTGATAATTTGTCGGATATAGAATCCTTAAATCGCATTCTAATAACAAAGGAGCGAGAGAGCAATGATGAACTCGTGGAAGCTCGTAAAGTGCTGATTGCGGTATGTATGTTCAACTTGTTTATATTAATACCCACACTCCTGTCAGTTGTGAATAATCACATTATGTAACGCAGCCCCCTACCAAAATGTTTACTTGCAAGACCTGATAAACTTGAATCTTATCTGAAAACTTATTAACACTCAATCACATAAAATTGTCTTCAACCCACAAAAAATGACCCAATTGTGAAAATGATTCAAACTGAAGATGACCCGAACCCAACCGAAGACAATCTGAAAATGTGTTTTAAGTCAAATGAAATAATATCCCATATCCCTGTTTTAGTTTAACAAATGATAACCCTACCTGAAACCCGAAATTACTTGACCCTATAATGACCTGAAAGGCAGTACCCCATATCAGCATTGAAATTACACCATCCAAACCCAACGTATCCTACTGATTGTCAGTCTGTCACCTGCTAGATTTTTGAAGGAGATATAAACAACAGTTCTATGCTGAGAATAGAGCTTATCGTTACGTGACAATTCTGATTTCATTGTTCCCGTTTGGTAATTTATAATTTCTAGACCCATCTTTGTTACTAAACATCTTAATCATTTTACAATGTGATTAATACATGTACTTAAAATGGTAAACTTCCTACTGTATTTCTTTCAGAGCTTACAAGACATTTTACCAAGCTGTCGCACTCACATTGGGATCAAGCGGATGGGCGAAATAGATGAAAAGGCATTTATTAATGTGTGCAAGAAAAAGTTTGGAGCTGAAGGGCCACTAAAGGCAGTCGAGCTGTCCTCCTTATGGCAGGAAAATCTGAAAGATCAAAGGTGGTTCCCATTTAAAGTTGTGGAGATTGATGGGAAAACAGAGGTACACTTTAAGTGCATTTCCTTCTCCAGACATCTCCAACCCACATATTGGAAGTTCCTAGTAGAGTATCTTTAACTATTTTAAAATAACAATAAATAAAATATAAATGTCAGTTTTGGTGGAGAATTAGAGGAAATGACGAAAAATTCTGAGAAAGTAATTCAAGAGATTTTAAGCAAGTTTTAGGGATGGAGATCCTCTCAAGTGTTATCTACTTATTTTTTCTAGTCTTCTACTTGAATTCGTGCAAGTAAAAAAGGATTATGATCTATTTATTCAAGTTGGTAAAATGATTTTCACCTGCTGTAGTTTTCTTTCTATTTTTCTGTTATTTTGGGCTTATGAGTTGTAGTAGGAAATTTGGCAGTTGGAATAAAATCTTAAAAATCAGTACTTTACAAGCACTAAATATTCAAGATTTGTGAAAACTTGTTTGTATTCATGAGGTGAAAGCCTGAAAGGAGCACTCTTTGAGAAGCTAATGAACAAGAAATTTGTGAATATTTTGTGAAATGAATCCTCCAATAATATGCAGTTATTCCAGTATATCTGTTTTCTCTGTATAAACTTATCTATCTATTTAGAATCTAACATTATGGATGCAAACCTAGAGTTATAGCATAGACCGGATAAGAGTCTGTATTCTGGTGAACAAAATAACCTCTAGCTTTCTAGGTATCTTTTGCTGGGGATTTAGTAACTTTCTTCTACTGGTTTCTCATGCCTTAAATCGTATGAATTGAAAATTGTTATCTATTTTCATTACTAGGAAATAATTGACGGAACTGATGAAAAGCTGAAGCAATTGAAAGAAGAATGGGGAGATGAGATTCAGGCGTCGGTGATTGTGGCCTTGAAAGAGATGAATGAATATAATCCAAGCGGAAGATATATTGTTAATGAGCTCTGGAACTATAAGGAAGGCAGAAAGGCCACACTTAAGGAGGTGATCAGTTTTATTTTTAAGGATATGAAGACAAAGCGGAAGAGAACCTGAATAGTTAGAGCAAGAAGCATAAGAAAGGTTAGTGTTCTTGCTTTCCCCTGATTTGTGCGTATTGATCTTGGGCAAGTAGTTTCATCAAATTCATCATTTTTCTCTGCTTTATTTGTTGTGTTATATCTCCTTCTCTTGCTTATCTTTCTCCTTAATCATGCAAACCCTCCTGTTTTTGTTATCTTGAATGGCTTTATAAATACCCCTCTCAGGAAAAATACATGCCTATACAAATTTGCTTATCCTTTTTACGCTTGGATGTGTTTTTCTGTACTTGGTAGTTTGCTAGTTAGAAGCTGGTTAAGCAAATAGCCTGTAATTGACTATCTATAATCATGCATCTCTGATGAATCTTGCAAACACATTATTTACAAGAGATTGATTCCTGGTGCTTCGTATGATGCATCGTGGTATGATTGTAAAATTTGGGCGCGTTCAGTCTGCTGATTCCAGTAACCCATCAAATGAGCATTCTTCTGCCAATATGATCAAAATTTGTACCAACTGTGTTTGCTTTATTTTTTGGTAGGATACCAACTGTGTTTGCTGGAATTGCCTTCTACTCTTCTAGCGACAAGTAAATAAGCCAGAAGTCCTATGCTCTTAATTCTGGCTATCTGAAATTCTGGATGCCTTGAAGAATGCGGACTGATGAAGCGGTATGTATGATTGTATCTAGTACGTGTGGGAATACTCTTCTACTTTAGTTGATTCATGTGTAGCTTCGTGGTTGTAGAAACACTATGTTTATCACAAATCCTGGGTTAGTTATCAAAACAAAATAATTCTACCTTGTGAAATGTGTTGGTCTGATCAGATGTTGCCCCGGACAGAAGCTAGGGTTGTGCAAAATTGACCGGACAATAAAACCGATAGCTTGGGTCTGATCAGATGTTGCCTCGGACAGGAGCTAGGGTTGTGCAAAAAAATTGAACCGGACAATAAAACTGATAGCTAGGGTTATGCAAAATTGACCCGGACTTTAAAACCGATCCGGAGCGGAACTTATGGTCCGCCCCGACGGTGTGTACACATTAGGAATATACATATATATGTGGGACGAAGCCCAAAACAAAGTACATATTCATTACACATTAGAAAAATAATTTTTTAATTAAAAAAAGCTATGATTTTAAGAAACCCTAATACGCAAAAGAATAGGGTTTGTTTCTCAATTCGACTGAGCTTAGGGCAGTCATGGCTGCAACTCCACCACCGGCGGTGCAATCCACGGAGGGGTTGGGGCTATTCTGGATGGCAAGGGAGAATCCACGGAGGGGTTGGGGCTATTCTGGATGGCAAGGGAGAAAGTGACAAGCAGTGCAATTCACGGAGGGGCCGGGGCTATTCTGGATGGCAAGGGAGAAAGTGACATATTGAACGAGGACACTAACATGGTGGAAAACCAAGAAGGAATCCTAACGGTGGGATTTGGGCTATTCTGGATGGCAAGGGAGAAAGTGACATATCGAACGATGATACTAACATGGTGGAAAACCAAGAAGGAATCCTAATGGTGGGATTGGGGCTATTCTGGAAGGCAAGGGAGAAAGTGACATATCGAACGACGACATTAACATGGTGGAAAACCAAGAAGGAATCCCAAAGGAGAACCCAATGACGAGTAACCATGAAAGCTATGCTGCACAGAAACGGACACGGATACGGGAAACGGACACGGCGAGAAACGAGGAAGCGGCAATTCTAAAAATCGTAGGAAACGGGAACACGGCGAAAAAAATAAAATAATATATCATTTTAAAGATCTTGTGAATAGAAATTTATATATAATTAGAAGAGATGCATATATGATATAACTAATGACACATGAATGTGTCATTTTATTTTAGGGAAAGCACTTCAATCTTCATAAAAGTCGGCCATAATCAAACTACAGAGTTCAGGAAGAATACGTAAACTAAAGTCCGAATCAAACAAAAGAAGTTAAAGAACTCTTCCAAGTTTGATTCAAAAAAAAAATGTAACGGTCATGAATGTCTTGTTCATCTCTTTTGTATCCCTCTTTGATTCCACATTGAGCCGGCATTCATGATCATGGTTTGGATGTGTCTGCCCGTTCCCGATGTTAGAAACGTGTCTTGACCGTGTCTTCACTATTTTGACCGTGCCCGAGAAGTTTCCGAAAGCTTCCAAGTTTCCAACACATATGGACATGGGAAACGACACTTTCTAGAGGTTTATGTGCATCATAGCAAGAAAGTATTAGTACGAATATGAAGTTTGCGGTAGGACATAGTAACGAGGGAAGAAGAGGGGGGACTAACACTTCGCTCCTGGGGACAACCAAAACAAATGAAACCAACAAGAAAAATCCTTCTTGGAAGGAGGTACTTGGAGTTGGCAATAGTCCATCATCGAAAAACAAAGCAGTGGGTTTGTCTCTTCTTGAAGGAAAAGCAATTGTAACTTTTATGTACGGGCCAGATGGAAATCCCGTCATCAAAGTCGGGAAAGAAATCTCTGAAGCATTAGAAGCCAACCGGAAACACTCTCTAGTCTTCAAATTGGTAGGTTTCCCGAATGCGTTTCCGGTAATGGAGAGAAAGGTCCGAGAGCTTTGGAAGATGGGAAGTAACATGGGGATTGTGGATCTAGCAAACGGTTACTTCATGGATATATTCAATAATGAGAATGAAATGCTTAGTGTGTTGACGGAGGGGGCCTTGGACAGTTTTTGGCCGGTGTTTGATAATGAAACGATGAACATCGGACATTGTTACGTCAGACCCATTCAACACGGCCCCTACTTGGGCTAGAATAATAGACGTCCCGATGCAATGATACGATGAACGTATTGTCTGGCTTATGGCTTCCGAATTTACTGCCGATCCCAAGTCTCTACACTCTAACAAAGGGCATTTTGTTCGAGCATGCATCGAAATTGACTTGAGTAAGCCGCTCAAAATTGTTATGTTCATTAACGGAAAAAAAATCCGGTGGAATATGAGGGGATCCAAACTATATGCTACCATTTGCAGGCGTTATGGACATTATGCTTCACACTGTGGGTTCAAGAAGGTCGATCCCATGATTGTGACAAAAGAGAAGAGCAAAGTACCGAGGTAAGGTTAGAGGGATACAATACACAAGCTGAGAAAAGTGACAGCCAGAGAGGCGAAAGAGAGAGTCAAACGCCGGTGACGCAAACCACCAAGGCTCCGACAACGGAGTCAGTAGGCATGGAATTCGGACCTTGGAGGCTTGTGGCCCGCAAAGGAAATTTCAGAAAAGGAAAGGAACAAAATGGGATACAAGGAAACTATAATTTGTCTAATGGAAAGCAATATACACCTTCCAAGAATGGGAATAGAGCTTACGGAAAATGAAATGTGTGGTTAGGGTTAACAATAGTCATGCAACACGAACAAAGAAACAAGCAATGGCAAATGATATATGAAGATTAGATCAGAAGAAGTACGGGCCAAATGTTTGGACGGCCAAAAAATGGGCCCATTTTCTTAAGCCCATAAACTAGTGAAGATGGGGAGAAAGGAGGGACCCAAAAGGCTGCTAATATTGGGCCGGTGTTCACTATTAAAAAGAATGACAAAGAAAAAGCAAACGCTGAGGAAAAAGATGTTGAGAAACGTAAAATCGTAAGAGGAAAAGAAGTGAGTACATGAAGACAGAATGCAAATAGACGCAAGACATGGGGGTTGGAAACAAAGAGTCTCAATCCTAACGGAAAATTCAGAAAAGAAAGAGACTTGAGGCTCCCTCAAATCAAGCCGATCATGTCGGTAAGCCCCTAGCTAAGAGGGATGATCAAGACCGAAGACCTGCATATTTTGTTGTTATGCCTGGAGAGGCGAGTGGACAAATTTTGATCTCAAAGGAGGGTGTTGTGATCATAAACCAGGAGGAAGTTATTGAAACGAAGATCGAGGTGAGTGGAGACAACACCTCAATGGACATCTCCATGCAAACAAACCCAAGACACATACACAACTCGAAACAAGAGCTGGAAGTGAGTACGGACCCTACCCAAACTGCGGTTGTTGAGACGATTAGAGAAAGAGATTGAGGGGATGGAGGAAAGCATGGAAAGCAACCATCACGGTTAGCCACACAGCCTGTCAGTTTTAATATCTCTTTATAGTTATCATGATCAATGTTATTTTTGTAATGTATGTGAAACTCGCAAGAGTGGGTTCCGATGGGATATTAGATATCTTTGTAATCAGCATAAGGTGGATGTCCTAGCAGTTTTTGAACCCCGTATATCGGGAGATGAGGCTACTAGAGTATGCAATAGGCTCAACTTTACCGGTTGTGTCAAAATGGAAGCAAATGGCTTTACATGGGTTTGGATTGTTTTGGTACAAAGACCGACTTAACCTTACAATTGCATAAATGGACGAGTGCTTCATTCATGTTAGGGTGACCATTGGGGCGGAGGTGTTTAGCCTTATCAGTTATCCCCCCTCCCTGCGACAGTCTCTAGAAGAAAACCGTACTGGACTAGACTTGATGATAAACTCTCGCCTATTGATAATCCTATTATTATTGGGAGAGACTTCAACTACATCCTCTTGGCTAATGAGAGGGATGGAGGGTGTGGTATACTACATAAGGATCCCGATATATCCTAGAGAATCATGGACACTCACGGTTTGATAACATGGGTTTTACTGGCTTAGACTTCACCTGGACGGATGGTAGAGTAGCCAACAAGGATTTTCGTCCAATGGTACACGGCAAGAAGCTTCGATAAGACACCTACCCCATCATGCCTTATCCTCCTTTGCTTAAGACCAGATTCTAAGTGCTTGGGGGAAGAGGCCTTTCGCATGAAACAGGAACATTTTGAAAGGATCGAGACCATCCAGAAAAATCCTAGCTATGCCACTTCTCAAAGACTACTTGATCTGGAGGGGAAGCTCAACCATGGGGCTCGTTCGGTTGAGAGGCTTATGAGTCGACTTATTACGATTTAAGTCTCATTCAAGCCGTTCGGTGACAAAAACAGAGCGACTAAAGAACCGATTGAATCGAATGAAATGTCGATTGATTTCCACAAGTTTTTCAGTCGATGGGGTGAGGTTGAAACTCCTTCAGTCGATTTTGATAATTTCCTTTCTCATTTGTACCCTCATTCCTCCATCATTCACTCTCACCAATTCCAGCGAAGGAGACGGGAAACCCTACGGCGCTGCACAAGGAACACCATCAAAGGTAGTCTTCTCTTCCGCTAAATTCATCCATTCCTTGTTTTGTTCAATCATTTCTCTTCTTATACATTTCTTGTATGTCCTCAATCTTTGTTTACGACACACAACACAATACCTCTCCCTTTGCAATCCCCAAATCGAATGAGGTATGTCATCAGTCATTCTTGTCCCAAACTTTGTTTATAGATGAAATTTATACCTTGATTTCCACTTATGCCGCATCATTGGTTATAAAAAGTCGAAGACAATTTAACATGACTCCTTTTGTCGATTTCAGAACTAGTTAAGGTTATTTTGGAAGTGATTACTGTTAGGGATATGGTTTTATGTGAATTTTTGTTGATTTTCTTCGGTCGAATTGTTGTGATGATGTTAATTGTTGTGGTGATGGTAATTGTTGTTGACGATGATAATTTGAGGTTGAATTGTTGTTAAGGTAGTGTGTTTGAACTTTACTCTAATACCCACTCTGATGCGTGTCTTCAAAAAAGAATACACCTTCTCCTTGTCAGGATTATAAGTTATTAATGTATCTCTCTTTCTAAATGTCCATGTTGTTGTTTTTTTCCAATAATAATGACACTTAAACCCTACTGTTAGGGATGTGGTTTTCTATGGATTTTTGCTAATTTCCTTATGTCGAATTGTTGTGATGTTCTTAATTGTTGTAGCTATTTTTTCAATTATAAATAAACAAAAATACTAATCTTTATTGCTTGGCATATTTGAACACATATACACTAAAATCTCATGCTGTTTTTTTCAATAAATGAAGTAGATATTTTGGAAAATTCAATGTCCATGTTGTTGCTTGTTGTTGATTCTAAGATTTTGTAATTTGGTCTTCTTCCTTTATTGTGATAAAAATGCATAGTATTAGACATGTCCGATTCTGAAGGTCATATGTCATTGCCGTCCGATGCTTCCTTCCCTTATGAGTTCGACCCTGATGTTACTGACTCTTCTTTGGAAACTGATCCATATTATCATATGGTAAGTTATCAAATCAGTAATTTTCATTTCATTGTTTTTATCCAAGCCATCCAAGGAAAAAATATTTATCATTTGTTGTGTTTACCTTCATATGCGTCAGATGCTTGAACTGGATGTGTGACGAACTCATTGATACTCACACAACTTCTCCTATGGGTAACCGTATTCAAGAAGTTGCTCGTCGACTCAGGGCTGACAATCAAAGGCTAAGAGATGAAATCGATATAACGAATCACAACATGGTGTTAGAGTTGGCATCCTCAAACATACAACTCTCCCTAAGGCTTGAGGAGGCGAAGTTGAAGGCGGTTGAAGATGCGAAGATGCGAAATGTGCTAACACGCTGATGGTTGCATTACTAGCTATGGTCGTTTTTACACCTCACATTAGAGGACGAAGTAAGTAGTTGTTCCATCCTATTTGCATCCGTAAGTTCAGATGTGTAGCATGAGACCTTGTGAACATGCTTCGAGTGACGTGTGGATAACGCAGAGACACTGTCACCGAACTATATTTGCCCACTCAAAATAGCCCTTTCTTGCTTACTCAGTATCGGAGGTGCCATTAACTTTACATTAAAGGCGCTTCACAACCTACGCAACAACAAATTAACATTATAATATAAAAAAATACAACCGAAACATGAAACAAATAATAGCATCTGCATTAAAAACAATAGGTTCATTTGTCACACAAGAGAAACATGGATTCAAACCCTACAACAACTTCATTAAAAACTACAGGTTCACTTCACTCACTAAAACACCATAAACTTTTAGGTAGTATTACTAGGTTCCTTAGAAAAAACGCCACTTGAGCCATGATAGTCTTCCATCACCTGGAGGTAAGCCCATGAAAATGTTCCGAGTGTCTTCTGCAACAAGTAAATCAACTACCACACACCACAACGGCTCCCCTTGCACAAGTAAACCGTCAGTCATCATTTGTGCTAAGACCTCCAAACTCTCATCTGATGTGAAACATTTTTGTCGTGTACTTGGGGCAAAGCTACCAACTTCTCCCTCCAACAAGCTCAACATCCTCTCACTAGTTTTCCCAATCATATCAAGCCCTCGATTAAATGCGGTCGACCCCTTTGAGGGCTTTCTCTTGAAATTCTTTTAAGTCGGTGACACTCCCGTTCCTTTACTACATTTTGACTAGTTGGTTGGTTGAGGAACAATTTTCCTTGATGATTTTCCTTGTGTTTGTATTACCTTCATGTACACATCATTGAGTAAATCTTCGTCTGAAACTTTATGATAGAACCGAGTTGGTAAACTCCCCTTCATTTTCAAAAGAATCAATTCCATCAACATCATTTTCATCATCACCATCAAAATGGAAATCCTGTGCCACATCACCAACCTCATTTTCTTCTACATTGTCACCCACATTTTCAACCACAACTTGAGTCATACCAGGAACCACACAATGTTTTCCCGTCGCAACGTATTAGTGAAGAGTTGATCCCATAAGTCATTAATGTCACCAAGTATCCCTTTGTTGCGAAAAACATTGTAGTTTTTATCTTCCTATTAAAAAATGCCCTTAGATAACCATAACTTCAACAAAAACTTTAATAAAACAACGTATGAGTTACGGAGAATTGAAAGTTCACCTTATTTTTTTTCCCACCATGCTTGGTCTGCAATGATACGACCTTGCATTGGATCCCATCCTAGCCCGGTGTTAGAATTCCTCAGCCCATTCCAAAGACCCCAAAGCTTTTTCATATGGTCAAACTTGTTTTTTAAACATATCACATCAGTTGTTAGGCCAGTCGTTTCCTGTACTTGTTGAACAATTGCAAGCCAAGCAAAGGGTTGCTTGCCCATGTTTTAGTTGGTACTCACGACATATGGTAAGGAATTGAATTGTGACACCGTGAGACCAATCGAAACGTGTGGATTTTTGAGAGGACGACGCTTTGGGAGCCATGACTTACTTTACAATCAACAATTATAATTGCCAATAACATACAATTCATAAATCAACATATGATTTTCAAAATTTAGCAAAGTAAAAATTGCTTACAAAATCAGCAGGATACATAACCAAAATAAAGCAACGTAAATCTATAATGATTCAAAAATTCAGCAGGATACTTCTTTCAACTAACAACCGAAATTCAACAGGGTAAAGTTCAGCAACGAAAAATCTGTAAGCTCCTCAACATTCAACCAGATACATAACCAAAATAAACATATGCTTTTCAAATTTGATAAGGGGAATCACACAAAACAAAATTCAGCAAGGTATATAACCTAAATCACCAATTCCAACAAAAATAAACAACGACAGTTTGTAACCCAAACTTCATTACAATCTGATTTTACAAAATTGAATTCATGACGGAATAAGACAATGGCAAGCATACAGTTTGATTGAAGGAATCACACAAAATTATGCTTGCTATATATACCTCTTCAACCAACAGATAAATGAATTATAGGATTTAAGGTTTGTAAAAACAACACAAAAACAAGATTAGTTGCTAACTAGAAGAATGCTTCGTGTATGCGTTGCCCTTGTTCAACCCAGGCACACAACTGCTATTTTCGAACTTCTTCACTTCGACTAACCTAGGACGTGAGATGAAAATATTCGATCCAAGAAGGTAGGTTTTTTTTTGTCGAACTTCCTCTCCTCCCTTGATGTGTTTCCCCTATTGAAGTCAAACTCCCAAATGTTACGAAAAAAACTCACGTGAACAAGGTAATAGTGTCATGTGCTAGTCACGTGCAAACTAAAATAAATACAACCAAGCCTATTTCAGTCTTTTTACCCATATTTCATCCAATTCATTCTCGTTTCAAACGAACACCAAAACAAGTTAACTCATTTCATTCCCTTCAACTTCATTCACATTTTTCAGTTTCAATTTCATTCATTCTACCAAACAGGGCCATGACCTCGACCTTGTCTTGCATCAAGAGGAGATCATTTAACTTCAAAAATCTAAGGAGTAATGGTTAACCCTTGGGAACAGAAACACCACCTTCTTTCATACCTCAACGGTTATTAGAAGACAAAGGAACAAAATAGAATGACTCTATGTAGAGAATGATGCATTGGAAGAGAGAGTGAAATTGTTTGAGAGGTAGGCGTTTAGCTTCTTTCAGAACCTCTACAAGGATTCTGACCCAACGAAACTGCTTGAGTGGTAGGCGATTAGCTTTTTTCAGAACCTCTACATGGATTTTGACCCACATGCTGAAACGTTGGTCGCTGCTCATGGCTTCCCAAGACTATATGAGAATGACTGGACGGGCCCATGCGACAATCCAAGCCAGTTGGAAGTGTGGAATGTTGTGAAGGCTTTGGGGGCTTATAAAGCTTCGGGACTGGATGGTTTCCAACCTATATTTTATCAAAAGTGTTAGGGTATCATCGGTGAATCGGTTTTCAAGAATACTTCTTAGTTCTTTGAAACAAGAAGGTTGTCAATGACCTCAACAAAACGGTTTTTTGTCTCATTGCCAAGGTGGAAAAACCAGAAAGGATAAAGCAATTCAGACACATTGCATTGTGCACTGTTCCCTACAAGATTATGATGAAGGTGTTAGTGCATATACTCCATGGAGTGATTGGAGGATTCGTGAGTCCGACTCAGGGTAGCTTTATTTTAGGACGACTGATTCAAGATAACGTTTTCCTTATGCAAGAAGTTATCCATGCCATGCTGAGAAAAAAGTCGGGAAGGAAAAGCATGGTTCTTAAATTAGACCTATAAAAAGCATACGATCGGATCAAGTGGAACTTTGTCTCAAATACTCTCATAGGAGCAGGCTTTTCAAGAAGCTTGGATAGATATGATCTATGAGTGTATTAGTTCTACGACCATGAGCCTGAATTGTAATGGAGGAGTTCAAACCTTCTAGGGGAATTCTCCAAGGAGATCTAATTTTCCTATATATATTTGTTCTGTGTGTAGAATGGCCCAGTCACCTTATTATTGCAGCAATGGAGTCAAACTTTCTAGGGAAGGCCCCCTGCATCCCACCTCCTTTTTTCTGAGATATAACCCTCTTTGCGGAAACTTCTTGCACACAAATGAGAGTTATCAAGGATGTTGTAAATAACTTTTGCGTAGTGTCGAGTCAAAAGGTGAGCATGCTAAATCAAGGTTCTTTGTGTCCCCAAATGTTGGGAACGATATGGTGAACTCCTTGAGAAGCGTTAGTGGCGTGGATATTTCGGACCAGTTTGGTGACTACTTAGGAGTCCTGATGCTGAAAGGAAGAGTTACTGAAGGCTTCTTCGATTCACTCCTCAATAAAATTCAAACGCGTCTTGTGGGATGGAGAAGAAGGTACCTTAGCATTGTTGGCAAGATCACTCTCACTAAATCGGTTCGTGCCTCTATCTATATGTATGTTATGTCTACCATGCTTATACCGAAAGGAACTTGTGACGATGTTGATATGATCTGCAGACAATTTATACGCGGAGACAGTGAGAATAATAAACCCATGCACACTATTAACTCGGAGACGTTATGCAAGCCGAAAGCGATGTGTGGAACGGATAATTAGAGTATTGACGGGAGAATTTTAACGCATGGTCAGGATAAAGAAAGATGAAAATAAATTAGAGTATGGAACTAATGTGGAATGACCGGAAAAGTTAGAACTGTAATGACAAATTCGTAAAGAAATAGAATTGAAACTTAAGTTAGTGGAATCGAGCGAGTGTAATTCCGAGACCGGAATAAGATTAGAAAATTGACGGGTTATTCTTGAGAGTAGAATAACAATGCTTTTCAGGTAGATAGGCTAATGGAGCGAGTATGCTATGCTTAAGAGAAAGCGAAGGGAGGTGTAGGTCCCGGAACCGAAATGTCAAAGGAATTCAGGATATTGAGTCTAGATGTCATACATGATTATGAGAATGATAAGTTGAATGAAAGTAGGATTGAAATTATTCTAAGAATGAATAATTTAATGATCAGGATAATCGGATCTTTAGCTGGCAAGATCGCGAGAGTTTGAGACCAATACTGTTGAGGTGAGTTCGTAGGACTCACTTAGTTACCGTTTTATACTGAGTATGCATTTGAGTGGTGTGTGTTATATTATGAAAAATAAAATGAACGGATTAGATCACGGTATTTTATTGTTAAGTAAGGCACAAGTGTATGATAACGTGCCGTAACCGTCTGTCCGGGCCGATGGTGCCGGAGGATTGCCCCGCGACCAGTCCAGTAGGTATACGGGAAGAGGTACATACACCAGCCCTACTGGTTTACGAGGACGGGGGCAGGAGTCGGGAGACTCTTGTGTTACAAAATAAGATGGAAATTAGACTGGATCAAGTCACGTAATGAAAAAATAATAAACCGGATCTGTGTGTGCATGCTGAGTGATTTTTTGTATATGCCCTTGTGTGTGTTTGTGCTCTAGTGACACTTTAGTATTAGAATTGTAGCTAACGGTTTATACCGTGTTGTTAGATGATGCAGGTTAGATCTCTACCGAGAGATCGAGAGTGAAGTGGCCAGCCGGGGTTTCCGTACTAGGATCGGGTGTTATGGTTATTTATTTCGGTTATTTACTTCTGCAGTTTACTTTTATATTGTTAGACTTACTCGTCCTAGGGATTGGCTGTTGTTACGTTTATCCGTGTCTTTCATACTTGGAGTACTTTTATTTAAGATTTAATGTTCTAATATTTGTGCCTTGTTGCAAGGTCCGTGAAATTGTTGTCAAACTAAGGTCGGGACCCACTGTGAGGTCCTAGCCAGTAACGTTCCGGATTCCCAGAATTCGGGGTGTTACATGAAGGCCTAGAGAGCTCGAAACAGCCCCGCTCATGAGAAACAACTGAATTTTATTCCTGTCAAGTGGAACCCGCCGGCTCATGGATGGATTAAGGAATTTAAGGTCAACACCGGTGGAGGTTTGAGGAATTCTAACCAAGCTTCGGCGGCGGGGATCATTTGGGATGAACACGGGTCTTTGTAACGGGGCATTGTCCACAATATCGGGATGTGTATGATACTCATGGTGGAACTATGGGATCTTACATGGCCTCGAGATTGCATGGGAAAGTGGTGCTAGAAATGTAATTTTGGAAACAAACTCTCAACTAGCCACCATTCTCCTTAAAAAGAACTTACCCCACTTCCACCCGTTATCTAACCTAGTACATAGGTGCCAAGGCTATATGCGTAGAACTTGAACTATCCAGGTTCGTCATGTTTTTCGTGAAACCAATTGTGTGGCAAACTTTTTAGCAACTCTAGCTTTTGATTTTCTGGTTGGTTTTCATGTATTGCTTTACCCTACCCGAGGTGTTATAAGGATTATGAATGCTTATGTAAAGGTTCTTGTTTAGGAACGGAAAACTTTTTTGCGGTACGTATGTATTCACGTTTGTAGGCCGACACCTTACGGGAATGTGCAAAATCGTCTATTGGTCGACACCTTACGTGAACGTGCGAAATCATGTCAGTCAACACGTGTCCTGTTTCCTTTTTTACGGATTATTTTTGTAATTATTACTCTTTAGTTCAAGTATGTTTATAACTTTTAGATTATTAGCGAAATATCTATATACTTTTACTAAAATAGGCATTGATGTTGAGATGATACACTTACGATTTTTCTCGAAATCATTATTTTTACTAAATCACAAATTAAGCCAATAATGTTTTTTTTTACTAAAACTAGATTCTAAAAAATAATTGTTCCGATTATCCTTTAACATAACGTAAAGACTTAATTAGTAACAATCTTGCTAGAGAGTAGAGAAGTTTTATTTTAATCAAAATGTTTAATTAAAATATAGTAAAACTTGTGGGATGATAATAAAAATCAAACTTCTCATATAAGCTATTTTCAAATGTAAAACTTGTGGTAGAAGCTTTATTGTAAGTTTTGTAACCCCGCTTTAATTTCCCATATATATATATATATATATTACATAATTGTGGTGTATTCATCAATCTCTCGCGTTCCTATAAGCAGAAATCATTTCCGTTATTTCAGGTAAACATTCAATGACTTCATCTTAGAAAATAATTTTTTTTTTTTTCATTTTTGTGTCTCCTTAATGTGTTCTCATAAGTCATAATCATTAGATTCTAAAGGATTCAACACAATCAAGTATCGGTGATAACATAGTAGTTTTATGTTATCGATTCATTAAGTCATAAAATTTTATTGATATATATGTTATTGCAAATAAAAAAGATAGTTTTTTCGTATGCCTTTATATCGAACCAATCATATACTTTGACGGTATTCTTTGGTTTATATCAATATCTACATGTAAAATAGAGTTTTAGAACATTAAATAATTCAAGCAGTAAATATAGAGGATTTTATAACACTAAATAATTTAATCCATCACTTCTTTTTTTTTTTTAATTCATCTATTTTCTCTTCCAAATATATGTAAAATAGGATTTCAGAGTATTAAATGACTTAAGCCAATAAAATAATTTCAGAGCATAATGATTTTTGTTAGATAAATAATTGTAATTGTTACTTATTTAGTTTTTGTTAGATATTTTTTTTTATAATATTAGTTCAAATTAAGACTTGATTAAGTTCGGGTAGTCCGTCAAGAAAAATGGACGGATATGGATTGCCCAAAAAATGGTGCATATGAACAGGTATAAGCCTAAAAGCACGATCTAGATCCGGCCAAGTCAAAAAGCCTGGTCAAGGCACTTGCCTGTCCCGGACTGTAAAAATGGTTTATAATAATGTGGATATTGGTCAGCTGAAGCAAATGACAAGTTTTTGAAAGAAAAAATCTGGCAACCAAATTGTCAATTTAGCCGGAGTTGAGATGATATTATAATTGATTTTGTAGGTGATACTACGAGTAAGTGCAAATTTTTGTTTTATTTTTTTCTTTAACAAACACTTCTTCGTTTGATCTTTTTGTTCAGTTAATTCAAATTATATTATACTAATGATTTGGGTCGTGAATGCTCTAAGAACTTAGGACACTTTTTTTTAGCGCGTTTGGCAAAATGTTTGAGGTGAAATGTAAACATCCCCTCTAGTGTTGCAAGAAGCAATCCATGACATGAACATAAACATATTAGAAACTAGGCTGCTCTGATAATCACCACAAAATTTATACCTAAAAGAGACAATAAAGTAATAAACCAACATATTCTCATCCAAATAAGATCATCGAGGGATGACATTATGTAAGATGAATCAATTTGAGGAAGCACAAAACCCCACAAACAAATTTCAAACTTAACTGTATTTTACCATAAAGCTTTACACAATAGTATGTGTACAGCAATCAGGTATAAACATATTTTTCTTTCCCCTTGAGATTTTTATAAAACATAAACAAAAAAATTCCATTTCTTAGTGACTAGTCTGTCCATTCTCAACCCCTAAGCCATACAAAACACCAGCATACTTCTCCATTGATCCACTAAAGAAATTCTCTTTCAGTTTCCTGAAAGCACACGATGTCAACAGACTATCCGATCCGGCCTGGTGCGAAATTCCCACTCTCTCCACCTCCAAAAGCTCAGCGAGCTTGTTCAATCCGCCATGCAAGCTGTTGCAGAACTTCATCAGATGCTTTATGTCGTAAACAGTCGGAAAGTATGCATTTATCATCTTGAAAAACTCAGTCTGTGTATCAGGCAAGTTTTTGCAGGTCAAGAGCTTCAGCAAATACCCGAAATCATATCCGCTATGGAAAGTAACCCAATGCACGTTGTAATTCAACACGATTCCAGACGACATCAAGAGCTCCCCGAATCTCCTAGCGTCAATCCCCCTTTCGTTGTTCTTTTTGAAATCCATCCCGCTCTGACGGAGAAGCTCAATTGAATCGTTAGCGAAGACATCCTCATTGACATTGAATTCGCGGAAATTGAACTGCCATATGCAGTACTTACCAGTCCCACATGTTGGTAGATTCCCTTCATCGTCGGAGAAAGTTAGGCCAAGCTGAATCAATTTCAGCATGTCTACATTGTCTTTTAGGGTTTGATAATGATAATCGTAGCTGCTTTTGAAATTCCCAACCGGACGAAGAACAATCCCAGGGAATTCAGTGTCCATAGCCACGTAAGGATAATCATCGACGATTTCGCGGATCAGATCGAATTCTTCTTCGAGATTGTCTTCCCATACCTCTCTGATTTGGATTAGGTCGCACTTCGGCAACAGCGACATGTCCAGATTTGATTTCATCAACATATTCTCTTTGTCGACACAAATCATAAACAAATTCACAAGGCTTCAGCGAGCCTTTCCTCTAAGTTATATATATATACACCTCTCGATCAATTCTGTAAAACAAATCAATTCAAATTCGGAAACGAATTTGAACCCTAATTTTATACCTTCCCAAATCATTCTCTAGCGACACCGATTCATATCATAATAGTATGACAGTGCAAGAAATGAAATTTAAAATCAAATGATTCAGGAAAAACGAACCTGGAGAAGATCATCCGAGATAGAGGCCAAGATTGAAAAGCTAAGTTTCGATATGGGTACTGTTATATATAAGGCAGAAAATATCAAAAATTTGAATTTTTTTGGGTTTTTTTTATTTATGAATTGTGAATTATGAATTATGAATATGGGTAATTGAGAATCTAGTAGGCAAAGAAGATAATGTAGACCAGAGGGGAGGGGGGCCTCTCCTTCCTGCTAACCTCCAATGGAGAAGATTGAGAAGGAGAAGAGAGAGAAAGATTAGGCAGTAAAAAAAAAAGGAAAATGATTAATGAATTAATCAAGTATTTGTACAAAATTGGGTTACTTTGATTTGGAAATTTGAAAATTTGAAAATGCAAAAGGATAATAAAGAAAATGAGAGAAATTGAAGAGCATATAAGTGAAAGTTGTTAAAAATAAGAAGGGATATTATTTGGTGTTTATATGTAACCAACCCCACCCAAAGGGGAAGGACTGGAGACCCCTTCAACGTTTTACCCTCTTAAAATAGTGTTAATATTATTAAACTACTGCTATTATTACTAAAAACATGCTCTTGCTACATATAGGACTCATGATGTAATGATTTTGATTTTGTCACGTTCTAATTTATTATCATATATTAAAATAAAATACAGTTTGTTACTGCGATAATTGACGTCAGAATTACCAAAAAAAAAATTATTTAATTAAAATTATATATATTTATATGATTAAAATCAAATCTCTCGAGATACCCATGTTAATGGTTAAGATTTGTAACAAGAAATAAGAATAATATTTGCTCTAAAAATCAATAATATCGCCTATCATCTTAATTATTGGCTTTATAAAATGAGTAGCCTCGTTTAATCTACAAGCCATTAGAGAAATTAGTGTCTACTATTGAAAGAACACCTTGTATGGCTGTATAGTGTCAGCAGCATGTGATGTTTTTCAAGGTATACCTTATCTTTCTTTAACTTGTGAAAACCATATTAAAATGTCCTTTGGTTTTAATATACTTGTGCCTATTGCTGAAATCTATGATATTTGTGATGTGTTTTGTTTGTTCTTTGAGTAAATTTATTATCCTTCCATTTTTGTGGTTATGATCCTGTTCATGAATATGCTTTGAGATATGTTTTTTAAGCAAAGGAGAGGTCCAGTATCCTATGCGTATGCATCCATTTGTGCTTTATATGTTATTAAAATGTAGGTTAAGTGATCTGGATTCTAGGAATAACCCAACTCCTTACATGTCAATCAAAAAATCATTAAAATCCTCCGGTGGATCGATCACTACAATGAAGCCTAGATTAAAGTTGAGAGCAATACTACGGTAAGCATGTCGAATTTGGATATTTCAGTTACTTCGGATAAAGTCTTGGCATATAGTTCCAGACTAGTAAAGGGGTGACCTCGAGGGAGAGTTTTTTTTTAGAATTGTGATTACTACTAGATAGTCGGATTCCAGAATCACTGAACGGTAACCAAAATTCCATGCATGCCCCAAGATTTCCCACAAAGCCACGTTGTCATTCCCCCATGCTATTCCTAATTACGCCCACTACAAAAGCTTGACCATCCTCACACACCGAACCATCGATAGTGATCTTGTAATATCCGGTTAAAGTTTCCCGTGCCACTTGGTTAATATCTTTCGTTGGTTTACTAGTACGTGTTGTTATTTCTTGACTCTCAAGCACGAGCATACTCCCTGCTTGATGAAGAATGGACTCGGCAAGATCATCATTCCAAGTTGTTTGGTTGAAAATATAAGTTACCTCTAATCTAACTAGCAACCGGTTAATTGAAGAACTTCAAGCAATGGCCATGTGCTCCTAATTTTCTCCACATATTGGAAAGATATTAAAATGTATGTACTATTAAGCCAAAACCATGGAAAATTTGTATGCCAAAGGAAATTTTGTTAGCCAACTGTAGTTTTGTGAGCCAACAAACACATATTGAAAACAATAAGCACGACATAAACTAATGTGCAACTTGGGACCATTGCTTGTGAAAATACTAGAAAAACAACAAGCACACAAAACTACAACATATCAAATTCAAAGCAACGAGAACATATTCAACAACCCTCTCTCTTACTTATTATCTAAAGATAAAGTATTTGAGCTGAATGATAATCGCATATATATCTATCATACCTCAAACACATACATCTTAGTATCTAAACACAATATATAACATCACTTTCACAACCGCATACAACTCATTGGGAAAAAGTTTCAACATCTTGGGTAAAACAACTAGAAATCCTAGCACTCTAGTAGTAAAATCATTGTCATATAAGAGTTATTTGTAACAAGGAATCAAACACTACCCACTGAATTTACATTAAAATCATTGTCATTGTGAAGCCAATTTCTATCAAACAAATTGCATTTTTCACTTAAACACTTAGATAACATAACAAGTTCAAACATACTTATATATATACGTTCCGTTGCAAACGCGTTCATTTACAAATTAGTTAATGGAAATACATTCAGTGATTTACAACCGCGATGCCATTGAACCCAAAATCCACCAAAATGAAACACATGTCAACAACCAGTGTAAAACCATTACCATAAACATGTCTTGAACATATTCATAAATACAAAAGGGAGGGGCATTTGTCTTAACAAAAACCTACATATACATAATCATATTGCAAACATTACTTAAAATGTGTAATTGGGGCACGACAACAATACATGTTCAAACTGCCAACAACAACTTCAACTCTAGATTCTTGATTATCGTCTTATCAGTTGCGTTTTGAGCCCCAAGAACACAATAGTCCATTGATTACTTGTCAGTAGGTATAACTCCTTTTGATATTGGTTGCATCTTATCTGTAATGCAATCACTACACCAAAGTTATATCTTTCTAATCAAATAGTAAATTGTACCTATTATGAAACTTTTATCACGGCTAGCTAATAAGGGTTATGAACTACATTAGTTTTTTATGATCCACATTACATCTAGTTTGATAACAAGTCTTCCTTTCTCCTTTATCCGGACCGATGATACACCGAAGTATACAAGGAGAGTTACAAACTTGTTATGACATACCAAACAAAGTAACATAGGATTGACTATACACCAAGATCATTTCCTATTATATTTCACCAACAAAAGAACTTTCTTGCAAAAGTAACTCATAAAATTTGCATAAATTATTACAAAATGTGGATCGTAGCCACGCAAACAGTTAGAACGGTGTTAATAACTTAATAGTCAACAATAAAGAAAACATAAGAAGGTGCATAATTTTATATTACAAGAATAATTCATATTACCTCTCTATAAATCAAAGGTCAAGTTTTTCAAGTCTCCAATATTAAGCAACAAAATAGTAAATGTTGATGTATTTGAATTGTTTACAAACCAGCAATGGAACTAATTGGAGGACTCAACTCGAATTTACCCGTGTATCCCGTTTCTTAAGGCATTTTTAAAAATCTTTTGGTACTTGTGAGTAATTTAACTATGTGAGTATGCTATGTTATCGGTACGAGTTTTTATTCAGATTTGAATACAAACACATAGATTCAGAAGAGTATCTCCATATTATATACCTTGTCATATGTATGGTGAAATAAAATCTGGAAAATCTTTACTTGTTGTATTACTCGTGAAAGACCTGTTTAGGACCCGATAAAATATGAAACCAATAGCATAGTCTACTCTGAAATAAAATGCCATCAAGCATTTGCACATGATTAAGCATAATCAGATTCAAACATTTTTAAAATGGTTTGTTCAAGCCTGCTAAAGAAGGATATTTGTTTTTTCACTGTGGTCGGGAATCAATCTCCCAAGGAGAAGTTGGCTTATGGACCTATATATGGTGACGGTTCATATGCCTTGTTGTGCTTTGAGAATTCAAGATTTTTAGCTCTTTAGTTCGATTTTGAGTATTTTTATGATGTTTTGCATCAACTTCTATCCAATTCAAGTGTTTGTATGACAGTCAATGGTATTAAATATATATCTTTTTGTTTCTTTTGCTGTCAAGCACCGTGAGCTTCCTTGCAGATCTTGGAGGTCTTTACTGCATCGACCTTGGGATAAGTTTGTTCATACCTTTCACTTTTGATCAAATTTCATGTGTAGTTGACGGGACGTGTTAATTTCATGTGTAGTTGACGGGACGTGTTAATTTTAAAGATTATCACGTGCCTCTATAATAATAGATATACTTTGTACCATGGAAGGTGGAAGCTCTAGAAAATAAGATCTACTAGATACATAAATCTAATCTCTTTAGATAAAAGATTTGCATCAAATTAGCTAATCTGTTTGTGTGTATGTGTATATTAAGAACAATTGGTTGTGTACGTTCAGTTGAAAGCTTATTAGACAGAAAACTTGGTGAGTGGCAAGAATGTCGGTGATGGTATCTCTAATCGTAGTCGCAGCATTACTGCTTGTAGCTCCGCATCCGAGTTGCGGAACGGTTCCAGGCTTTACAAACTCAGATGTCCCGAATGGTTTGAAGATTGCGTTCTTCTCTGGGCTTACGTGAGAGGCGAACCATACGGCGATATCCTTATCGACAAAATGCCTTTCCCGGAGGGCTGTATAGGTGCATCGTCGGACCCAAAGTGGTGCGCCGGTGAAGAACGAGTTACTAGATGCTGGTACCCATCAACGTTGAAAATGGGGTACCCGGTAACAGAGACTTTCCCCGTTGTTGTTGCTATCTATCAAGAATCTTGTTGAAAAGGGACACTTGAAGCGGTTCTCGCATTACGAGCTCAATGAGCGTTTTGATCAGATCGGCAGGGGATGCAACGTCGATCCAGTAAGGATAGACGAGTATGGTCATGCTGCTGGTGAATATAAGGTTAAGTTTATGAGAGGCATCCTCGGCGCTGTACGGATAAAGTCCAATCATGTTATGATTATAGTTGTGATCAACATTCTTTGGAGTATTGGTGTGAATTCTTCGTTTCACGAGAATACGATTATCCTGCAACATCTGTTATTTATAAGCATGATAAAGTTTCTGGTGAAAATCATTGCTATAAATAGGACACATCCGGTTCGTCACCCTGGCCGCTACCACTCTGAAGAACTTTGAAATTGTTATTTACTGTCATGTTTTAAGTCTGTTTTTATTGTTTAATTGGTGTGCTGTTATACAAGCAATCTCCTTTCTATTTGTCCTCGAGTTAATTTGGTCATATCAATTATATTAAAGTTACAATTAAATTTCTATTTCTGCATTAATGTTACATGATTTGAACAAGTTTAAAAATCAGATTAGTATGATACAATTGGTTGAAGACTATATCAAGCACACCCTTCTTCTCTGTCAAATAACGAACTTTAATTTCATTGATTGGGAAAAAAAGGGTTAAACATGAGATACAGCAGAAAAATGAAACTGAAATACAGCAGAAAAGAAAAAACATGAGAATAAATAACAGAAAAGTACGTGAAACTGAAATGCAACAGAAAAGAAAAGAAGTGAAACTGAAATACAACAGAAAGAAAAAACATAACTCTTCTAATCCGGGCAATCAACACATCCTCATCATTTGGACACAATAGACGGTTACCTCTCTGCTGCCTCCCCGAACCTATATGGAACCCAAATTTGGGGATGATAAAGATTAAATTCAATCTCACCGAAATAGAAAGTTATGGTGATATTGAGGTCACCATCAGATAAATCATCCCAACACATGTTGTGATGTTAATGGTGATAAGCTGGAGCATCAAATCAGTCCTCCAATTCATACTGGAGAGCATCTAATATATCAGGCTGAATCATCGACACCGGAGTCCGTATCGAGACTCATCGAGAACCCCTCCCAGGAATTGGAATCTCCACTATGCCCCTTCAGGACAGGCTTGTCATTGAAGGAAATTCCAGTGAGACTTAGCTCATACAAATGTTTTTGAAATATTATATTTGACGGATGGTCCAGAAAAGTCGGCGTATCTACCGAATCTCGCATAGCCAACCTTGTTGGTGTCAGCAGGTATGCAATAAGAAAAACACACTGGTTTGAAGCTTTAGTCGAAACTGATAATAAGCCGAGTGTGACAGGCCGAATATACCCGGAGCCCCCATTAGTTCCCTACCTTGATCAAAAATAAAAAGTTTATAGTTCCCCCCAACAAGTAGACGAACCTTCAACACTTTTCCGGAATTTAACCCATCCGAGAATGTGATGATATCTGTGCCTACATATCCGCTGGTATTTGTTCCATCGCCGTATCGGGAGTTGTATGTGCAGTCCGCTGGGTAAAGGGATGAGTGCAGATCACATCTCTCTTGGTTTTTATCAATCCACGCACTGCAATCTGTTTGGTGGCAATTCACACGCTCATAGGTCGACGAGCTTTGGACATCGTAGAGAGTTTCAGGCGGCTGAGGCATGCAACGGTCACATTTTGATGTTTGTAACCATAAGATTGGACTTTCGGTATCAAATACTGTGTATGTCTTGAAAGGGGGGCATTCTTACAGAAAAGTGAACAACATATTCCTCGTTAATGAGCTTTATCCTGCCTTTATAAGGCTCATTTAGCCAATCATCGTTGGGAGCCCACAGGTGAGAAATACTTGGATGACTTTTATGGTACAGTTTTAGGTTAAAACCGTACCCAATATTCGTCAAAGACATGGATATAAAAATGGTAAGAAACGCCAAGAAGAAAGAAATGGACGACATGATTACAGTAATACTGAATACTGCAAGTTTCTCAGCTGCTTACAGGGACATGGGGTTGCCTACTTTAGATGGTGAATACAGAAAACATCAATTTGGCATCTATATTGAGATGGAAGGTTAATCACAAACTCATGTGAATTGTTATGCTATATTGTCATGGGATATGGAAGGTTAATCATGAATTCAATGCCAATTGTTATTCTATATTTTCATGTGATATGGAAAGTGAATCATGCAATATTGCACTGTAAACAAACATTTGACATTTCCAACCTCCTAGCTACAATTTTATCTTTATTTATTTGGATCAAAAATTAACAAACTAGTCTGCTTAAACAAAACCAACTAGAAAATAGCTTTTATATTCTCAACGTGCTTTATTCATGTATTATTCTCCTAATGATGACAACAAAATGACGAGCAAATATGTAGTTAGTGTAAGATGAAAATTAAGTGAAGTCAAGTGTGTAAAACAATCGAGGCTTTTGCCAATAAATGCAACAACAGTTTTCCTTATTCATGTATTATTCTCTTAAAGGGCCAAAAAATTTAGTGTCTTAATATTGGTACTTCTCATATAGAAATTGTGAACAAGTCACTATTTCTTCTTTTTCTGTGCTAAACTCTGCACCATGACACATAAGAAATTGGACCTATGTAACCATGTCTTATAGTAAAGTTCCTCGAGAGGCTTTTTGTTGTGAAAATAGCATATTAGCATACCAGACTCGAAGAAAAAATAACTTCCTTCAATTATGGAATCACGCTTTACCATGAAAGAAGAATTTTCAAATCAGAAAAAAGAAATACGGGAGTTTTGTATGCTTAAAAAAACTATGGATAAAGACAATCAACCAAGTAGAATAGTTATAAAAGTGATGAAAACACACCAAAATATTAAAAAAGTTGTCAAACTTGTTGAAGAAGTCGTAGGCTGTCTGTTATCAACATTCAAGCCTATTCCTGCAAAATAGAGTGATAGCTTATTCGGTAGAAAAATGGAGGATGCAACTCATTTGATTTATAAAGTGGATACCCTTTTTAGGTATATGTAACAAATTATAGCATCGATGAAAGTTGAAACTGAAACAAGAAGGTTATATCAGGAACTTTAGATAAGCCACTAACATCGAACTTTTTTTTTTTTTTTGGTAATGGTAAATTCGGAGACCACCGGTTCGATTGGCTTAACCGCTCTATGTCCGGATCGGGTAGAAAGAACATCGAACTTGTTAGATTTATAGGTTGATGTAGCATCACAACCTAACATGTAAAATAACTGGCAAAGACTGCAGATGTTCAAGATGATAATCACAATACAAAATTGTGTCTACAATCCACAATTTCCACACATCTATTAGAAATCGCATTCATTGCATGAATCTAAATGATTTATATCATCTTCAAACAACAAAACAATATAGAACCACTAGCCTTTCTATCACACACTTCTTTAATGGCTTACAGCTAACGACACAACATATTGTAACAGAGGAACAATTCGGCCATCCTCCATCTGAATGGTATACGAGAAAAGAAGACATCCCACACGTTTGATGACCTCCCTGAATATTCATTACCCAGGTACATATATGTGTTAGAATACTATGTATTGTAATTTGAACGGCTCTTGGTTGTTACATATTCTTTTGTAACGGCTATTAGTTGTTACATATTCCTTTGATAAGTTAAGGGGGTCTTAATTGTTATTAAGACGGGAAATAATTAGTCATTATTCTCCTTAATCACAACCATTTATCCCTTAATCTCCTCAATGTAACTGACATATTGGAGCAATATAATATGAGTTTATTCTATGTGAATAAAATGACTTACTACAATACACTTCTAGAAAAACACACCAGAGCTTACCATTGATCAGTGGCTTTGGGAATTGGGGCGTATATACTTTTGGTCTGTTATCGGTTAACGGTGGACTGAGGACACTACCAGTACGAGTACCGTTAAGGTTAGTACATATCAACAGTGGTATCAGAGCCAGGTGTTCGGCTCTGTCCCGATATCGTTTTGTACCGTATTATCCCTTTGTTTTTTTTCTTGTTTGTGTATTAAACCAGACTTCGAGTTTATCTCGTACAGGTTGCACACGTGTATGTCACGCGTCGATCATCCCTAACCACACATAGTTATTCCCATTTGACAACATCGCTGTAAAACGCCTTCACCGGTTTTGTATCGACATGAGTGCGTTAGGCTATGATTGTTTCTAGTCGGTGACAGCAACTGAGAAAACGCCTATGTGGCACACACTCGCGGATCTGTGTGATATTTTAATGGGAATAATATTTTTTGGAATATTGTGAGGGAGATAGAGTTTTAAAACTCTTCCGTTTTTTTTCTTCTGGTGAGAAGAAGAAAAGTTTTTTTTTTTGTAAGTTGTGACAGTATATGTTATCATATTTCTTGTTTTTTTTTCGCTGCCAATTACTACTTATCAAAATATATGCTTGTACGTACAAATGAGTTTTGTATATCACTACTCATTTTTTGTGAATACAGTTTCACTTTATAAGATATATATCGTAATAATGTAAATTTGTTTTCATTATTTTAATGTCTTAGTGACGTTATATTGCTAATTTGTTTGGCTTAATTTTATGCAATTGAATATGTTTCATCATACATTCTTGTAATAATGAGAGATAAATTCTGAAACTTTATAGTTTACGTTTTTGTGTGATGATTATGAGCATAGTGAAATTTTCGAACATGAAACGTAAATGAAAGAGTTTTTAGTAATTTTATCTTATCTACCGTGCCTAAATGTTCATATTATATTTATATACTTACAGATGGCTAAAAATATGATTGGTGATTTGTCCACCTCTGAAAACTTGATGGTACAAATTATGATATTTGGCATAGGAAGATTCAGTATCTTTTTAATGAACGTGAGGTTTTAGAAACCATATCCGCTATCGTAATGAAACCTGTTGAGCCACAAGATCCTCTTGATAAGAAGTATCTTGAGGATATGAAACTCCACGATGAGTGGGTCCGAAAAGATCGTTTTGCACGCTTTACTATGTTGTTTTGCATGCATAATGATTTGATCGGTGAGTTTGAGACATGTCTGACTGCTAAGGACATGTGGGATAAGCTTAAGATCACGTTTGGTCAAACTTCAACAACTAGGCTTCGTGCCTTAAAAGTTGCAGGGCGTGATGTGACTTGATGAAGAGCAAATAGTGAATGTGCCTTCGGCTCTCTTCCTTCTGATACCGAAGAATGGAAGAATTTCAAATTGCTCATGTTTCACAGTGAAAACATCAAGACATTCGCTGAACTTGCAAAACATGTGGAGATGGAGGTAGAGCGTCAAAAGGCGTTAAAGCCCTCCACTTCTAATGTTGCGCTTGTTGTACAAGGTAAGTCCAAGTACAAGAAGCCTAAGCCGACCAAAAAGGGTCGACGCCCAGCTCAGACTCAAGGACCACGTGATGGTGTCAACAAACAACAAAACGGCAAAAGGTCATCCTAAAGAGACCAATTTAGCCGTGTGAAGTGCTACAATTGTGGAATAAAAGGCCACTTTGCTCGAGAATGTCCCGAGCCAAAGAAGGTACTTGTTTCCACCTATACTCATGAATTATTTGTTTGTTCTCATGCATTAGTTGCTCATACACTTCCT
This sequence comes from Fagopyrum tataricum, assembly GCA_002319775.1. NCBI lineage: Eukaryota > Viridiplantae > Streptophyta > Magnoliopsida > Caryophyllales > Polygonaceae > Fagopyrum > Fagopyrum tataricum. The sequence goes on from CM008280.1 coordinate 5,139,940, forward strand.
AATTGGATTGTAGACTCGGGAGCAACCAAACATATAGTTCGTGATCGTGAAGGGTTTTTGGATTTTCACCGTTTTTCGGTGGGTTCACAAACCGTCATGCTTGGGAATGGCAGCGAGGAAGACGTCCTTGGAACTGGAACATACCAACTCAAGCTCCGTGGAGGCAACAAGTTGCTTCTTCATGATGCTCTTTATGCACCCGGGGTGCAAAGTTGTTTAGTTTCAGTGATTAGTTTGTTGAAACTTGGTTTTGTTTTTAATTTTAGTAGTGATAGTTTGGACATTTTGTATCATGGCGATGTTTTTGGTCATGGTATTTTGAATAATGGTTTTTTCGTTCTTGACTTGGATGATTTTTATGATAATAATCCGTCATTTGCTTTAGTTTCTTGTTTTAATATTGATTCTGAATCTGTTAAATGGCATGCTAGACTTGGTCATGTGGACCAAGAACGAATGAATAGACTAGCTAAAGATGGTCTTTTAGACCAACTCACTAGGGTTAAGTTGCCCAGGTGTGAGCCTTGTCTAACTGGTAAAGCTACCAAGAAACCTTTTGGTAAGGCTTCTAGAGCTTCAAGTCCTTTAGACTTAATCCATTCTGACATTTGTGGGCCTTTAAATGTAAAGGCTCGTCATGGTGATGTATACTTTCTCACATTTATCGATGACTATTCACGTTTTGGTTACGTGTATCTGTTATCTCACGTTATGAAGCGCTTGATACGTTCAAACGTTTTGTAGCTGAAGTGGAGAACCAGTTAGAACGAAAAGTTAAGTCTTTTCGAACTGATTGTGGTCGTGAATACCTTTCTGATATGTTCAAAGGGTTTTGTGAGGAAAAGGGTATAATTAGACAACTTACTATTCCTTATACTCCACAACAAAATGGTGTTGCGGAAAGGAGGAATCGTACCTTACTTGACATGGTTAGGTCCATGATGGCTCAAGCCAACTTACCTATTAGCTATTGGGGAGATGCATTGCTTACGGCAACCTACATCCTCAATCGCGTACCAAGTAAGAGTGTACCCCTTACTCCATATGAGTTATGGAATAATAGAAAGTCCTCTTTGGACCACCTACGCCCATGGGGTTCGGTTGGCTATGTGCATAACCCGGCCCATAAACATGGTAAACTAGGTCCAAGAGCTACCAAAATGGTGTTCATAAGATATCCGGATCACTCCAAAGGATATGTGATGTATGATGAACACCCAAATGGTGGCATGACTGAAGTTGATTCTCGTAATGTCAATTTCCTTGAGGATGAGTTCCCAAGTATTGGTGAAATAAAGAAAGATCTCGAGTTGTATGAGTTACAACAACCATCTCTAGGTGAGGGGGAGGATTTTAATACTCTCAATGTCACTAAAGATAGTTCAATCTCGCCCAATGGAATAAATTATGAGATTAGTCTTATAACTCCAAGGGATGAGAGCTTGCCTACTAATGAAGATCGACTTGAAAACGAGGATGGTCCTCAACCTTCAAGTATGGAACAAGAGGTTAATCCTCAAGTTTCAAACCCCACGCCTACAGAGGATAGTGGGAGAGATTCTTCAACTAGTAATGCAAACGGTGCTGTTGAACAAAGGAGTACACGAGGGAGAGTTCCTTGTCGCTTCTTTGATATTGAAGAACGAGCACTTCTTTGCACCGTTTCCGAGACTGATGAGCCTACTTCTTTTCAAGAAGCTATGAGTTCGCCACACAGTGTAGAATGGATGGAGGCTATGAAGGATGAGATGGACCCTATGTCGACGAATGAGGTTTGGGAACTCGTTGACCTTCCGCCTAAACGTCGATCAATTGGAAACAAATGGGTTTTCAAGGTGAAACGTAAAGCGGATGGATCCATTGATAAGTTCAAGGCCCGATTAGTGTCGAAAGGTTTTACCCAAATTGAGGGTGTAGACTACGATGAGACATTTTCTCCTGTGGTGAGATTTGCCTCTATTCGCCTCTTGCTAGCCCTAGTCGCCCATTTGGACTTAGAGTTGTTCCAAATGGACGTCAAGACTGCTTTTCTCAATGGAACACTTGAGGAGGAGATATATATGGATCAACCTATTGGGTTTGTTTCAAAAGGTGGTGAAAAGAAAGTGTGTCGTCTTAAGTGATCCATATATGGTCTTAAGCAATCTTCTAGGAGATGGTACTTTAGATTCCATGAAGCCATTACTGCTTTTGGCTTTTACATGGATGATGAAGACCATTGTGTGTATGTTATGAAATCTAAAGAAGGGATTATGTTTCTCTCCTTATATGTTGATGACATACTCCTAGCTAGTAACAACATGGAGATGATCAACGCTGCCAAAGGATGGCTATCCTCTGTTTTTAAGATGAAGGATATGGGTGAAGCTAGGTTTGTCCTAGGTGTGGAGATTATGAGAAATCGCCCTAAAAACTTCTTGGTTTATGTCAAGAGACATATATTAAGAAGGTATTGGAGCGTTTTCGAATGAATAAGTCCAAACCCGTTGATACTCCAGTTGATAAAGGTCAATTCTTAAGCCTTGATCAATGCCCTAAAAAAGATTTAGAGAAGAAACAGATGAGCGATGTTCCTTACGCTAGTGCAATAGGGAGTTTGATGTATGCCATGTTATGTACTAGGCCTGACATCTGCTATGCGGTTAGTTTGGTGAGTCGTTACCAAAGTAACTCGGGTCCTGCGCACTGGCAAGGAGTCAAGAGAATCTTGCGTTACCTTTGTGGTACAAGTGACCTAGTCCTATGTTATCAAGGAGGGGACTTGAGTTTGAAAGGATACTCGGATGCTGATTGGGGAGGTGATTTAGACGAGTCTAAATCAACCTCGGGATACGCTTTTGTCCTCGGTGGAGGTGCAATATCCTGGTGCAGTAAGAAGCAAGATTGCATCGCTTTATCGACTATGGAAGCAGAGTATGTCGCTGTTAGCCTCGCCGTCCAAGAGGCGATGTGGCTAAGGAGTTTTTTACAAGATCTTGATCTTACTCCTAAAGTTGATGATCCCGTGGAGATGCATTGTGACAATACCGCTGCTATCCAATTTGCCCAGGATCCGAAATTTCATAGAAAAACCAAGCATATTAAGAGGCGTTATCATTTTGTAAATCGAAACGCCATAAAAAATAAGGAAGTTGCCATTAAGTGTATATCGACTAATGAGATGATTGCTGATCCTTTAACTAAACCTATTGCTAGAGATGTGTTCCGAGCCCATGTTAAACGTTTGGGCTTACGAAGGTTTTAGTTTTTGATTATATCTGCTTTTATTTTGATCGTAGACATGTTTTTGTGTTATGGACATGTTTTGAGCATTATGGAATGAAAATGTTTTTTTTCTTTAATTGTTCATGAGCATTTGTTGCATTTTTCTGGCACGTAAGAATGCTACCAAGCTCCTTGATTGACCTAGTCACACAGGTAATCGCCTTGATGCTAGAGTAGCATGCAAGATGAGACTGAGTCTTGATTAACACTTTGTGTGTACGAGAATGTATTATTACACTTGTGATGTGTAGATAATAAGTTGATTCATTACATAGTCGCCTTATTATGTATATGATGAGACTCTCAAAGAGTCAAGTATGAAATACATGTCTTTCGTACTAGAGCTTAAAACCGAATAACGAGCGTGGGATTGGACATTGAGTATGTCAAATCAAGTGGCTCGGGTTAGATACTTAGGTAGTATCTAGACTATTATTCGCACGACATAGAAGAGTGGCATGCCCTTAGTGGGAACTATGTCGTGACACATATATCATACTATGTGTGTTTTTCGACCATTATAGGAGTGACATACATTTTCCCACTCTGTCACTGTGTGAACCCTATGGACCGTAGTGTCTATTGTTGTACGAAGCCCTTTTTGACTTAGAGCTATGTTAAAAAGTCTAAACACGATGTTGCTACTTTCGTATGATTACATAAAGCCGGAAAGTTGAGGCGTAATGGGTCATATTAAGAAAGCAGTTGTGTCGAGATGTTTTTTCATTAGTGTCTAAGGAAGGTCAATTCAACTGCACCATGTTAAGCCCGGCCGGCAGTTATATTAAGTGTATAACTTTGTAACATGTTAATAGCACAAAGGGACAGTGTATGTTGCGGTGTTGTTTTGAATGACCTAGGGAATCGATGTTATGGTGAAAGTGTTATGTTAGTTTGATGGTAGCTTAATATAACATTACTTGTTACTTTTTGGTTGCACACCCCATTTCCTGTATGAACTGTGTTAGTTTGTTTATTGTAGTAAACTTGGTTGTGTGACCAAGTGGGAGGCTTGATTGGTTGTCTAGCCGAGTGGGAGTATCGTAATTTGAACGGCTCTTGGTTGTTACATATTCTTTTGTAACGGCTATTGGTTGATACATATTCCTTTGATAAGTTAAGGGGGTCTTAATTGTTATTAAGACGGGAAATAATTAGTCATTATTCTCCTTAAATCACAGCCGTTTATCCCTTAATATCCTCAATGTAACTGACATATTGGAGCAATATAAATATGAGTTTATTCTATGTGAATAAAATGACTTACTAAAATACACTTCTAGAAAAACACACCAGAGCTTACCATTGATCAGTGGCTTTGGGATTTGGGGCGTGGATACTTTTGGTCTGTTATCGGTTAACGCGGTGGACTGAGGACAACACTACCAGTACGAGTACCGTTAAGGTTAGTACATTATCCAACACTATCTATATTCCACTATATTCCACTGACTTATGAAACAGAATCCCTAACAATTTATAAACATAAACAAATTAACAATGAAACATATTTAGATACAATTATATGGTCTTCAAATTACTAAAAACTAAACCTCTTCAATTCCTTTGGTCTGAAAATCGGCTACACAAACTGAACCGATAGGAAGCTCGCCAAATTTTCTGCAATCTTGAAACATTAACAACTAATCATCCAGACAAAGAGAAACAAAAGAACAAATAATCTTACAAATTTAAATCTCACTGGGAAACGAGGTCTTGTGTGGAGCGAATGCATGTAAAGTTGGACATCAAACGTCAGGTCCTCATCGTACCTAGGGTTTGGCAACTCCGAGTAAAGGTGACACGAAAATCACCATGATCGGGGAGGTTGAGGGATTCAGCGTTCTTTAGAGACAAGGCAAAGTAGCACAAGTGAAGAAGGTTGGGAGGGAGAACCCATTGATAGAGAACGCGAACGATGTACAGACGGAAGAGTATAGAGAGCTCAGAGTTTTGTTTAAGCAGACTAGTTTGTGGAGGGAAGAAAAGCGAAAAGAACAGACGATGGGATCCGGAGTCTTCGCTCCATGACGGAGAGTGATACGTTTACGCTCAGTGTAAGATACCAATCTTACGCTTGCAATCAGGATGGTACAAGTGTCATAGTAATAGGCCCATAGAATCTGCAAACTAAAGCATAAAACTCTTGCCATCTCTCCTCTCTTTTATCGTCAAACTTATTCTAAGATTTAGTAAATTTAATTTATGGAGTCTTTCTAAAATTCGTTCTTTATAACGGTGCATGTCATCATTTAACCCGCTTTAAATATGTAAAATATTTATTATTATGAATAAGTTAAAGATATATATTATTATATTTTACATACAATGCATAATTAAAATAATTATTTTTTTTTTTATTTTCTAGCGAGAGCAGATATATATAACAGATTTATTATTATTAAGGATAATTACTCAAAATATATTAATTTAGTATAGTTATAACTTATAAGTGCTACTTAAACGAACTAATATCTAATTTCAAAATATGATAATCATTTACTATATATAATTGGATCATAATCTTTTATTAAATTTGTGGAGTCTGAATCAAACAAATAATCAGAAAATTCATGAATAATTTTGGGTTAAATGGGAGAGTAGACCTTTTTTTTAGAAATGAGCACTAAGTAGGCCCTTTTATATTTCAATGGACAAATTATACCCCTCTTACTTATTTTTAAAGATTAATTAAAAGGATAAATTGGAAATATGAAATTACTCAAGCCCAAGCCCAAGTGTTTTAATGAAGGCCCAAAGTGCCAAGTGTTTTAATGAAGCCCAAGTGTTTTAATGAATGTCCAAGTGTTTTAATTAAAGCTCAAGAGTTTTAATAAAAGTCCAAGTGTTTTAATAAAAGCTCGCTCCCGGATCCAATACACTAGTCCGCGCCTGGATCAAATACACAAGCCCGCCCCGGATACAATACACAAGTCCGCGCCAGGATCTAATACACAAGCCCACGCCAGGGCCCAATACACAAGCCCGCGCCAGGGCCCAATACACAAGCCCGTGCCAGGGCCCAATACACAAGCCTACGTTCGGACCCAATAAACAAGCCTACGCTCGGGCCCAATACACAAGCCCGCGTCAGGGCCCAATACACAAGCCCGTGCCAGGGCCCAATACACAAGCCTACGTTCGGACCCAATAAACAAGCCTACACTCGGGCCCAATACACAAGCCCGTGCCAGGGCCCAATACATAAGCCTACGTTCGGACCCAATAAACAAGCCTACGCTCGGGCCCAATACACAAGCCTACGTTCGGACCCAATAAACAAGCCTACGCTCAGACCCAATACACAAGCATAGGACAGGGCCCAATACATAAGCCTACGCTCGGGTCCAATACACAAGCCTACGCTGGGGTCCAATACACAAGCCTACGCTCGGACCCAATAAACAAGCCTACGCTCGGACCCAATAAACAAGCCTACGCTCGGACCCAATACGCAAGCATATGACAGGGCCCAAATACACAAGCTTACGCTCGGGTCCAATACACAAGCCTACGCCCGGGCCCAATACACAAGCCTACACTTGTGTATTCCATTATTGTTTTTTGTAATCTTATACTTAAAACCGAATGTTAATATACAATATTGATACACAATTTCAAATAGAAAATATTTCCGTCGTTTACACAGGTTACACAAGTCTAAGCTTCAAATAGACACTTCCGTCAAGTTATACAAGTCCAAGGTCCATCAAGTTACACAAGTCCAAGGTCCGTAGATTTATACACGTCCAAGGTCCGTCGAGTTACACAAGTCTATCCGTTGAGTTACACAAGTCCAATATCCGTAGAGTTACACAAGTCCAAGGTCCATCGAGTTACAACTCCAAGGTACGTCGACATACACAAGTCCATTACACAAAGTTTAGCTTTTAAAAGACATTATAACTACAACTAATACACAAGTCTATTCCGAGTGAAATAAATCACTTTCCTTGTTATCATTTAAGCACTTTGTTTAATTTATGAACACATGAGCTTCTCAACTTCATTGCATAGAATAACATGTCCGATTAGGAATCCCTCAAGATTTAAAGTAACTCTGTGTTTCATCAGTAGATCCTATTATGAAGAAATTGATTCCAGTTGTAGTTTACTCTCATAATTTCAACAAATTTGTCCTCTCTTGGGTACATTTTTGCAGTTTGTACACAAGAATTGATCTTGAGATCAACATTAATATTTCTTATTGATGCATATTAATGCCTTATACACAACCATTTTTCTTGAGGTCGGCATTCCTACATCACTTGGTACATTTTTGCAGCTTGTACACAACCAAGTTTGCATCAAGGAAGCACATTATACACATATAATAAAATGAGAATAATATCGTAAATAAGATAGCTTAACACCAAGAGAAAAACCCAGATGTTTAGATACCCAATGCCAAGTCCAAGAAATGGAGGTACAACTAAAATTTTGTCCAAAACTCGAAACGAAAGAAGTCGCTCTAATCATATATTGTGTGTAAAATGTAATCTAGAGAATGTCAAGATTAAAATTATTAGAGCCTCACCATTCCGAATAACCATTCTTAGTGTCTATCCATAAAAGTTGAAGCATGTCCAGCTTCCTAACAATTCCCATCATTATACGGCCGTACATTAGGCCTGGGATCACCAGGAGGACCACAAAGGGTAACTCCATTATCGTCAGGCTCCATGACATTAAGAAGGCTGTCATTTCGTTGCCAACGAATGATGCTATGTTCATTAGAAAATTGGGCACCTGATTTTTTTAGTTCACAAAAATTGATTGTTTCATCAACTTCATTCCAAACCAACATCTTAAAACATTATAACGTAGCAGATACAAGATATTTAGAAATAGTACCTTTTCAGCTATGTAAATTTTGAATTACTAGACTATCATTGGAGACTATTGTGATGATTTCTGAAGTGTTAGTCTGCTGCAAATCGAAGAAACTGATGTCTTGCCTTAATATTGCTTCAAGGCATTCGACTCGCATTCAAGCAGCCTATCTCTCTGCCGTTCCTGTCCAGCAGTATCCCTCTGGATGAAATTTTCATCGGAATCGTCAAACACAGAACAGAATCAGAGAAAGCAAATCATAAACAAATTTTAATTACGATGATGTTTTACCCAAGAAACAGAAAAAGCCAAGCCTCAAAAGCCACACAACACAAAAGAAAGGCGTTCTGTCAAAACCATTGCGAAGTAGAATACCGGAAATCGAGCAGTAGATTGACGGACTCTTCGCCAAAACCGAGATCGATGCAGCAGGATATCGCCGGGAGATGAAGAATCGAGCGTCGTAGTATGAGGATTTGAGGGAGTTAGGGGAGATTCTTCGGAAGTCGAGAAATCTCTCCAATGGCGGTTCGTAGTTCGACCTTCTCTTAGCGTTCTCTGCCAACACCACCAGCCGCAACTCGCTCGCTCACTTGCCGGTAAAATGTCAATTGCGTCAAGGGTCTGAAGAAGTTGGGGAAAGGTACGAAGAAGAGGAAGAGCAGAACGACCGTAGATTTTAGGGTTTTAATTTGTTCTCCATTATACCCCCTCTGTATTATTGTTTTTAGATTTAAAATCTTAAGGTAAAAATAGAAAGGCCTACTTAGTATCTATAAAACCAAAAAAGCCCTAGTTTCCCATTTTTCTCAATAATATTCTAATTTGATATATTTAAATTTTTATTATGGTATTAAAATTTAGATATAAAATAAATATTTTGCCCAAATATTTTATTTATTTTTTTGGTAAACTTTTTTCGCCCAAATATTAGTTTTTAACTCTGCGACAGTTGCCAAGAACGACTATTCCGACTAACTTTTTAAGGTTAAACAAATTATATATGTGTAAATTGGGATTGGTTCCGTACCATCCCGTCCCTGTCCCAACCAAGATAGGTCTTGATGATTTTTAATATAAAACACAACGTTCGTCGTGATCCCGTTCCATATATATATATATATATATATATATATATATATATATATATATATATATATATATATATATATATATATATATACGGCTTTTATTTTACTAATGTAAAAGATCTGAATATATATATGATCGCTTTGCTAAATCATATCTTCAGATCTTTTACTTTTATTTTGTTTTTTTACCAATCAGTCTCCTTTTCTCCTTCTTTTATTTTATTCTATTAGTTTATTTGTTCAATTAAAACAGACATAGTCTTTGAGTTCGATAACCCGTATACTATAAGTGATCTCGTATCTTTGTGGGAATATAGTTTGATTACGATAAAATTTACACGATCATATATGTATATATATACTCTTTTTTTCGTCATCGCATTGCGACGATCTTCGGTATCCGAATATTTAATTTAATATTGTATAAGTTACATACCCTTTAAAATTTGTTAAATGAATGGATAACTTTTAGACCTGAACATATCCGGGCAGCCCGTCAGGCCTAACCCGTCCGGAAAAACGGACAAGTATGAACATATGAGGAAAAACGGATGTGTACAGCGACCCGCCATCCGGACCCGGGCACCACTCTAGGCCTGCCACAAAATCCTTGTCCAACGGCCTACATAAAAAAAAAATTAAAAAAAATAATATTGTATATATGAAATATTAAGCATAATTATTATAAATTTGGTGTATATTACATATAATATCTTAAATAAACTTTATATTTAAAATTATTTTTTAAATTATTTTTTTTTAAAAAAATATAACGGGTACCTGGAGGCCCCGTCGACACAGCTGGTGTGTACGGTGGACAATGTAGGCTCGCCATCCGGACTTGACCTAAGTCCAAATAAACGGGTCAAAAATTTCATAAAGTCCGACCAGAGCCAAGATATAAACGGTTCATTAGCTTTGTAAATAAATTCAAAAAACATTGTGTTATATGGAATTTTGCAAACGTATTTTTAGTGTGTAATATAAATTTGAATATATATATATAATAATTTATGAAAAGTTTTACAATAATAGCTCAACAAAGTTAGTTAAAATATTATTTTCTCAAGCAGATTTATTACATAGCGTAAATTTTGACAATAAAAACGGAGAACGAAGATGAAAGGATTTGGTAGGCGTCACAGTGTCACCTATATTAGTAATTCAGTTATAAATGACGTAAATTTATACAATTACAAAAATAATCCTTATCTTATTTAGTTTCGGAAACTAAACACATAATTTTAGGACTAATTTTTTCGGACGTAAATAAAGTCTTTGGCATGCAAAAACGAAAGTTATAGCATAGTTTTTACCTTAATTACAGATATATGATTTGAAAGCATTATTTTTCTATTTTTTATCGGTTATAAAAATTACATCCAGTAAAATCGAAAGTTCCGGTCTAATTTATTAAATTGCAAAATGTGTCAAAAAAAATTTCAATTTCCTTTCAATTTGTCATTTTCATCTACTCTTTTCCTTAAAATCTTAATATTCAATGTCAATTTTCTGACTCGAATATTGGTCAAACTAGTTTATATATCGTGTCTTACGCGGATATTAATTAAAAATATTTCTTCATATTTTTCATATGATGCTTAACATCTGTATTATTTTTATTTAATAAAATTTTGGTTGGAGAGGGTTTGTAGTATCCGACACATGTAGACGTGCTTTTACTAATAAAAAATTGTGCTAAGTAGTAATCAATAAGGTGATAGTAATTTTGTCTGACGTCTCACATAGTAAGAGAAAAAATATCCATCGTAACCTAATAAGAGTCAAATAATAATTTTGTCTTATAGGATATAAAAAGCATAATAAAAAAATCTAATCCAAAATAAAATAAAAGACAAAGATAATTATAAATAAAGTTAGATATCACAGTTAAAAAAATCCGGTAGATTAAGGGTGTGTTTGTTAGTAGATTAAGATTATTTTGAAGATTATTTTAGATAAAAATTAAAAGAGATTAAAATTTTACATAAGATTTATTAGGGATTAACTAATTTAAGATAATTTAGATGGGCGGTTTGGTAAGAGCTTTTTAATGGGCTTAATTAATAGAAATTTACATATTCACCCTCAGGATCTTCGCCATATGAAATCGAGATCAAGCCAATGATCGGCGATTACTGGAACAAATTAATGACTTGATAAACCAGTGAGGCGATCGGAGAGGACCCTTGGGGTAGACGGCTATGATTGACAAGCACTCATTTTGGTTTTTCTTTTGTGTCGGGTTTTGTTTATGTGAGGGTATATGTGGAATCTATAATAATTAAAAGAAATTAATCCCCTTTAACCTTGGTGGAGGGAGGTTATCTTTTAGCAATTTTTAATCCCTAATAATCTCCCCTATAATCTCTCTTAAAATTTACATCTTTAATCAAACATGTCAATAAAATTAATTCCCAAATTATAATCTAAAATAACCTTGACTAATTTACTAACAAACACGCCTTGGTATAAACTAATAAGATCAAAGAATTTGGGTGCATCATAAGTTTATGCGCGTGATTCACATGTTTAAAATTTTATAAAAAAATATCACTTTCAATTAATAGCTTAACATATTTCACAGCAGAACATTATCATTTAAATGTTATTTAGTTAATTTCGCTCGAATTCAGTTTAAACCGATCGAAATGTGTTCACGTTTAAAGCAGTGAACCCACAATCCAAGCGAAATTTGTTCAAAACGATCATTAACATCCCATATTTGTATATTTCGATCGAAATAATGCCATTCTACTAATTTTGATCGAAATTTCTATATTAGGAGCTAAATCTGACATTAGTATATTGTATATTTTGATCAAAATATAAAATTTCGATCGAAATATACATGTTTAGATCGAAATATATATGTTTCGATCTAAGTATACATATTTCGATCGAAATATTAGGTTTCTACTTTAACATCGCATATTTCTATATTCCGATCAAAGTATGTTCATTTCGATCGAAAAATAGTGTTTTTTCTACTGATTTCGATTGCAATAGTGAAATTTCGATCGAAATTGTATTTTTTTCTACTAATTTCGACAAAAATTATTAATGTGGAATGTATACATTATATTTCGATCGAAACGTATTCGTAGTTCAGACGCAGTACATGTCTTTTATATTTATGTTATGTATTTTACGTCTAAAAGCGAATTCTAAAGAGTTCCAATTTGCCAATATGGTAATAGGGTGGGAGGAAAGGCCTATTAACTAGAGTTCGAAACTCTAGAGCGGCATTTTTTTTTAACGATTCAAAGTATTATCTTGATATAAATCAAATCGATCGAAATACAATAATTTCGATCATAATATATTTATGTTATGTATTTTACGTATAAAAGTGAATTCTAAATATTTCCAATTTGTCAATATGGTAATAGGGTGGGAGGGAAGGACTATTAACTAGAGTTCGAAACTCTAGAGCGGCATTTTTTTAACGATTCAAAGTATTATCTTAATATAAATCAAATCGATCAAAATACAGTAATTTCGATCATAATATAGAAAATATTGGTTGGCACATACGTTGGTATTTCGATATGTATAAAGTAATTTCAACCAAAATACATATTTTATATTGCATGTCGTATGGTTTTATACGTGTTTCGATAGATTTGTTTATGTTTTGATCGGATTGTACTGATAAATATTACATATGCCTAAGATATATTGTCGACATAATTAGAAGATATTATCTTCATAAGGTATGTTATTATATGTTAAAATTTTTATAAAACTCTTCTATATTTAGGGTTAAATCTTAAACGTTCATTTTATTAGATCAAACATTTATGATAAGTTTCTACTATCTACGTGGGATTAGGTTTTACTTGATCGTATCACGTAATAATTTATATAAATATCATCTTTTTAGAATGAATGTATGATTAGTGAAGATAACCTCTAAGTTTCTCTCATCAATAGGATATATGTTTGAAATGTGATTTTTTTTTTTTTTTGTGTGTGTGTGTGTGAAAAGTGGGAAAGGGGATTTGACTTGCATAGAGTTGAAATCCATATTATCGTTAATAAATATGTAAACTAGTTGTTAGATTTATTCATTTTCTCTTCATATACTTGATTACTTTTATTGACTTTTTAGTCTTTGTACATTCTATAACTTTTCTTAATATCCTTCACAAATTTGTTAATAATTTTTATTGGATTCAAACCGGTTGTAATAGTGTGTCAAAAAAATTATAATTATTAATTTGAGAAACAAAACAAAGTTTATTAATTATATTGTAAAATTATTGCAAAGTCAAATAAAATAATCTTTTAAGTCAACAATATTTTCTCATTGGTTAGAAAATAAATTATGCTAATGGATTCTAATATGGAATCTCTATTTTTTATTTTTTTTTGAGAGATATAGGAAATAGATTCGATCACCATAAACAAAACAGTAAACCGAGACTCCGAGAGACCGATAGAATCGGCAGACGAAGCTAACTGTCAAAGGGTACAACCCAAAGTCAAAAGAGATAACTAAGCAAGCCGGCGAAAGAGATAATGGAAATAGATTCAATCACCATAAGGAAAATGATAAATCAAGAGGCGGAAAGAATCGGCGGCGGAACCAACCGCTAAACGGAAAAGACCAACGTCAAAAGAGACACCTAAGAAAACTGGCAAAAAAGAGTGAAGTTGAAGGAGGACAACAAGCTAAAGAACGACAATGAAAAGCGTCTCCCAAAGATGAAGCAAATGATAGACGAGACAATCACTATCAAAGTAGCACTGCCGGATGCATGTACAACAAGACGAAATTTCAGGAAGCGTCTCCCTTCAAAAAGAATATGTCATGAAAACACACAATTCAAACATCATCGTCCTCAATCTTAACAATAGTATTATGCAAATCTAGAAGAATTGTGTTCAAATGATCTAAGTGTTTCACGAAGTTACGTACCTTCCTACCTTTGTAGGCTGAAGTTGCTTTAGAAGCAACTTGTTAATGAGAGACTTCGTCACGTAGAAGCTCTCCAACTCCAACCACATTTTGGTTATGGTATCCTGTTCTGAAACCTCGCATAAAACATCATTTGCGAGACATATTATAATCGCATAAGTGTTGCTTAACAATTGTTACATTTTTTAAGGTTGTATGCGCTCGTTATCTTGTGCTAATGAGTGTTATCTAACAAAAATCTATAGGCTAACGATTAGTTATATCAAATTGTGTACGTAGATAACGATTGTTAGCCTATGTCAAAGTTTTTGTTGTCTAAAAAATTTCTACTGCCAAATCTTACCGTAGATGTAGGGTTATAACACCTGAATTGCGTAAACAATTCTTGTATCGATCTTGCTTTAATATTTTTCATGGTTAACAACTGCATTAAAAATACAACCCCTAATGTCAAAGGTCGAGAGATTAATTTATACAAAAAGGATACAAGGGTTCCGAGCTCATTTTTAGAAGAGACAATTTCATATTTCTCCAATCATCAAAACAAGTCATACACATTTACCCCCGTTTGGTTATAACTTCGGAAACGGAAACTGATTGGAAATGAATCTAGTTCATATATGCTACTTGTTCATTGAATCATTCGTGATGATTTCATGCAAAATGCACTTGCTTTTTCCATTTTGTTTCTCTATATGGTATCAAAACTAATCAAATTTCACTACAATTACTTCAAACCACAAGGAATGATTCCAAAATATTTAATGAACACATGTAAACTAGATTCGTTCCATTCTGTTTTCGTTTTCGGAGTAGATACCAAACGGGCCCTTAACTTTTCTATTCCCCATTTCAACATAAAGGTTTTACATTATATATAAATAAAAAAAAGCGTGAGTCTAGTATTAGACGATACGAACAACGTACAGTAGGAGACTGGCTAGAGAGCATGATTATCTTAAGCATTAATTAACACAAAGACTGTCTATTATTAAAGGCAAAACACGCCAGCATACAATTTACTATGTCATTAGACATAGCAAGAACCTGATATTTTGCATACTAAAATAGTAGAAAATTCAAATTTCCTATTGTTGTCAAGGCCTTATTGGTGCTTTGCTATACATACTGCTTATGAGATCATTCCTGATGATAAATAGATAATAAATATAACACCCCAAATTCGTAGGACTCGGAGTGTTATTGGGTTAGGATCTCACAATGGACACAATGGATCCTGACCCTAGCCTGACAACAATTTCACTGATCTTACAACAAGGCACCGATAGATTAAAACAAAACATGAAACTGATATATATATCAAAAGGTATTACAATGTACCGCTGAGTACAATCAAAACCAAACTGTACATCAAAATATCCAATATTCCCGATACCGCCCCAGTGTACGGAGACCTCAGCGGATCACCCACTCTGGATTACTCTGCAGCTCTTCTATCCTGTAAAGTGTCTACAACACGGTATTAAACCGTTAGCTAACCATACACAAATATAGGAAGATGCTAGAGCACAAACACACATCAGAAATCTTAACACATCATCATGCTTTCATACATTTACCCGGTTCATTATCTTTATAAAGTCCAGCAATCAACTCGTATATAATATCCGTATAAACATAAGTGACACGAGGAAAATAAACCTCGCCTTTGGGTACTATAACCAGCTGGAATGATGCCTGGAACACCTCCCCGTGTACCCTAAGGGAATGGAGAGTGCCCGAACTGTTTACCAGGTATGGCTTGACCACAGAGAACCCCCAACTCCCAACGGGATGAATGGAAAAGTTGTCACAGCCCTACAATGGACAATCAATACATCATAGGTCGGTGACCATCATAACACATGCTATAAACATATATAACACACACCACTCATGCACAACATCCTATAAAGGAATGGCAACTAAGTAAGTCCCACGGACTTACCTCAACCTCGTAGTCGTCTCACTGGATCAACCTCAACTCAGTCCACTCCAAACTGGAGGATAACACGGCATATACAAGACATACATACATATCAAACTCCTATCACACAAAGGGTCACACCTAGACCCAAGGGATCTATAAGGGATCATATCCAACTCATAAACCTCAAAGCCCTAACCACCAATTCCATAACATACTCGTCAACATCCGAATCCTAGCATGGTACTAAGTTCCTCATACTAGAAAGGAAAGGAACTACCTAACTATAGGTAGTCCCGGGACAAGACGCACCTACGTGAACTAAGGACGCAGGGGCGGAGGAGATCACCCGCAGGCGCGGCAGGTAAAATCCGCAGGGGCGGTGACAAGGAACGCTGGAAAAACGCAGGCACGCCGTTGGCACGACGCAGGCGCTGTGACACGGTAACCGCGGGGGCGGTGACTCTCAGCTGCGGGGCATCGATAGTGCAGAATGAAACCTCGCGGCTTCTCTTTAGCTCTTCACGTGATCAATCACGTCTACTCTCTTCCAGATTCATACACAAGCATAAACATACACATATAAACATCAAACCTACATTCAATCATCTAATCCTAAGCTAAGGAAGAAGAAGAAGAAGAAG
Organism: Fagopyrum tataricum; assembly: GCA_002319775.1. Taxonomy (NCBI): domain Eukaryota; kingdom Viridiplantae; phylum Streptophyta; class Magnoliopsida; order Caryophyllales; family Polygonaceae; genus Fagopyrum; species Fagopyrum tataricum. The sequence continues at coordinate 5,156,623 of CM008280.1, forward strand.
AAGAAGAAGAAGAAAGAAATACCTACCACAACTGTGGCCTAGGCACGAACTGATCCAAGGCAGTATCTCCACTAGCTCTCAAGCTCAGCAACAACATCTTACCACATCAACATCCACCAAAACTCACACAAACAACTCTCCCACACTAAGGAGAAAACAAGAGCAAGATCAAGTAGGAGAAAGGAAAAAGTAAGAAGAACGTAAGGGTAGCTGGGGAAGATGAAGAATGAAGAAACCCTTCATCCTAAGGAAAGGTTAAGAAGGAAAGAGAGTAAAGCATGGTCCAACGGTCAACAAAGCCGGTTGCAGCCGCAGGAAACCGCATGGGCGGGTTTCCTGGCCGCAGGGGCGGAACAACAGGGGAGTCGCAGGGGCGGCTTCACAGACCCGCGGGGGAGGCTAAGGCCAAAACTAGCTCCAGAAACTAAGGCTCTTACAATAAAACATAAAGATTTTCAAAGGGACTGTCATATAATTGTGTAGATTATTTCCTGTAATCAGTCAAGCAAAGTTAAAAGTTTTTTGTTAAGCAAAGTTATGTGTGCAAAAAATTGAGAATAATGAAATTCATTCACTTACGTCCCATTGAATTAGGAGAAAAATCCACTAGTGAACCCAATGGATAGCCCTCTTGTTGATGATGTATACAAGACAATAGAGTGTACGTGCGAATGCTCAATTGAGTCTGATTAGGTCTAGAAATTGTTTAATGTGCCCTAGAAAAACCATGCGTAGAGGTTGCACTTGTGTTCTCTGCATCGGTACGTTGCTGATTTCATACTATTTTTCATCTACTGAATGAATCATGTGCTGCAGCTCAGGTTAGAAATTTGATTTTAACTTTTATAGAAGTGATAAGACCAAATTAACTTGAGGACAAATAGAAAGGAGATTGTTTGTATAACAGCACACCAATTAAACAATAAAAACAGACCTAAAACATGACAGTAAATAACAATTTCAAAGTTCTTCAGAGTGGTAGCGGCCAGGGTGACGAACCGGATGTATCCTAGTTATAACTAAGATTTCACCAGAAACTTTATCATGCTTATAAATAACTGATGTTGCAGGATAATCATATTTTCGTGAAATGAAGAATTCACACCAATATGCCAAAGAATGTTGATCACAACTATAATCAAAACATGATTCGACTTCATCCGTACAACGTTCTACGATACCTCTCTCAAAGTTATTCCTATAATCACTTGCATTTCGTTCATAATATATACTCCGCGGATCGGTCTTGCATCCCCTGCCAATCTTCTGGTAGCGCATATTGAGCTCGTAATGCGAGAACGGCTTCAAGTGTCCCTTTTCAACGAGATTCTTGATTGATAGTAACAACAACGGAGAAAAGTCTCCGTTACCCGGGTACCATTTTCAACGTTGATGGGTACCAGCATCTAGTAACTCGTTCTTCACCGGCGCACCACTTTGGGTCCGCCGATGAACCTGTACAGCCCTCCGGGAAAGGCATTTTGTCGATAAGGATATCGCCGTATAATTCGCCGCTCACGTAAGCCCAGAGAAGAACGCAATCTTCAAACCAGTCGGGGACATCTGAGTTTGTAAAGCCTGGAACCGTTCCGCAACTCGGATGCGGACCTACAAGCAGTAATGTTGCGACTATGATTAGAGATATCATCACCGACATTCTTTCCGCTCACCAGTTTTTTGTCTATAAGTTTTCAACTGAATGTACATAACCAATTGTTCTTAATATATACACAGATTAGCTAATTTGATGCAAATCTTTTATCTAAAGAGATTAGATTTATGTATCTAGATCTTATCTTCTAGAGTTTTCACTTTTCATGGTACAAAGTATATCTATATCTATATTTAATAAAACATATTAGACATAGTATTATCAAATAATTTTTATTATGAAATGATATACAAACAAATTATATTGTCCAAAATTATTTATAAAAGCAAATATACTTCAAAATCATTAAATATTTCAATTTAAAAGTTTATTAAATATGTATCGTTGATTCATTGCTTACTAAACAATTTTGCTTACAAGTCTATTTTAGATTAACTAAAATAAATAAACTTTTGTATAGATTGTTTTATATTAATTGAAATAACTATACAACTAAAAATATAAAATATCAAGGTTCGTATATAAATTAAAAGTATCGATTCTACAATTAGAGTCATTTTTCCTAATCAATGAGAATATATCGTTGACTTAAAATTACTTTATTTGACTTTACAATATTTTAACTGTATAATTAAATAACTTTGTTTTGTCTTTCAAGTAAATTATTAATAAAATCTTTATAAAAAATTTTTTGTTGACTTATAATCTATTTGAATCTAATAAAAATTATTAATAAATATTGTGAATGATGTTAAGGAAACTTCTAAAAATATATAAACACTAGAATAAGGGTTGACTTAAAATTATTTTATTTGACTTTACAATATTTTAGGAATATCCGGATAAACTTACAAAATCGGAAATGATAACTAAATATTTCATTTCGTTTAGAAATGATTAATGAAAGATATTTTTAAAGAATATGTCGTTTGGTATAATCTACAAAATCTTTATTATTGTCAATTTAGAAAATGATTTCTCTATATAAATGATATTTCGGGTATTCATTCATATCACTTCACAGTCTTATCAAAACCTCATCGTTTCTCTTTCGAATGCAATTTCATTTTCTAATTTGATTGTTCATTCATATTGTTTGTTTTATTTGTAGTTGAAAAGTAACTGTGAGAATGAATTGTTTGTTAGGTTAAGATGATCATTATTGATACTCCGTCCTCTTGAAGATTATAATTCATTATTTTGCTACTCATGCACCATGTGTTCATTATGTTATTAAACATCGCACAAATATTCTATAGTTTGTTGTATTGTTGGTATGGGTAAAAAAATACTTTTAATCTCTTCTTTGTTTCTCTTATTAGTATTATTTGTATAATAAAATATTTGTTTTGTCTAAGCAAGACCATCTTTGTGTACAAAAAATTTGCACATACGACATAGGGCTAGACTCTCCTGGTGTTCGTGGTTGTAATGCCCGACTTTCTTGATGTTGTGATTTGTGCAACACTCTTCGTCGCATGGAGAAGAAAAAACAATTTTGAAGATAAGAAGAAGAAGAAATATGAGAGTTGAAGCATATGACGATCAAATAGGAAAGAAGGGGTAAATGGAAGGAGAAAAGAAAGAAATAAACCTTTTACGTATTAAGTATGTATTGAATTTTCTTTTTTGGTTATTTGCCCAATTATATATAAAGGCACTTAGTTTTTTATTTAATAAAGTTATTTAATTTCATTTAACCAACTCATACATAATTTTGGTGAATTACGCGCAGTGAACACGCCCCTAATCGCGAACCCTCCCATCTCCCTTCCACGAAACCTTAATCGGCAACCAAAGAACCACCGTTCTTCTCAGCCGAAAACTGAACCAAAAACTAACGATACCTTCGAAAACCTGTTCATCTCACCCCTACGAAATCGATATCTTTCCCAATCTGGCCGACGACAGTGGATATTCCCTTCAGGCATAGCATTCGAAATGACCAGTTGAGTTCTCTCGACAAAGAGAAAGGAGACAAATCATAGTAACCCTGAATGGGTTTTGAGAGAAAAATGGGGGCATAAGAAGGTCCGTCTGAAGCCTCCTTGGGAGCGAGATGGGCAAAGAATTAGGTCTCGGAGAGGATTTCGCATCGCCTGGAGAAAGTTCTTGCTTCTGTTGAAGCAATTCAGGCCGGTGGACGAGGCTGAGCAGAATGGAGTCTCCTGTTGCGGGGAAGTGGTGTTGATGCAGCCAGTTCCTCCTAGATGGCTGCAGCGAAGCTCTTCAGTGCGTAGGACTGGCTCTACAAGTCTGGATACTCAGAACCCTGAGGATGTTCTTACTAGGAAAGATATGATCGTTTTTCTCCAAAGAAAACTTGATATACTAACTTTGATTGAAATGCTTGTTGAATGCCAAAATAGAATAATGCCTTGTCTGTCTGTTAGTTATCTTAGAATAACTAGGAAAGGGATGAACTTTAAGAACCATAGAAAACTATATATCTTAATTTGGACTGGATTGGTTGAAGGATGCCAAAATAGATCAATGTCTAACCTATTTACTAGTAAATTTAGATCTATCATGAACACAGATAGCCATTGTCTCTGGTTTAGAGGCCTGATACCCTTTTTTAAGAACAACAAACCCATTGTTAAGGTCTCTGGGTCTCACAGATCGATTATCTATCACATCATTTATGCTCTTCTCAATCACTATTATAGTTGGTATTCAATGTGTGAATATTCAATTAATACTTATGAACAATTGTCGAATGAGGAGATGAACAATGGAGCCACTCCTGCTCCTGAACAATTACGCCAAAACGCTTCTGCTGAAGCCGCTATGATTAAGGGTAAATCCCCTGTCTCCCAAGGGTTTGAGAAATTCATATCTAGCTTGCTCAAGATCAAGAATGAATCCCAAAAGCAACAAGAATCTTCTCCTGTGGGATGTATTCTTGGTAACTTGACAGAAAATGTGAAGTTTACGAGTTTGTTGGTTTTTGATTGGAAAAGTTTCAAAGGTATAAAATCTTTGAATAGCATCTCCTTTCGTGGGTGGAAGGAGTTGTTACATCACATTAAAACAAGCTGGAACCTTATTAGTAGTCCCTCTATGTATGAATTGAAGTCTTGGCTTCAAATTGTTAGTTTTTGTTATAAGATGAAGAATGAGAGGCTGCTATATTGGTACAACAATGTTGTTTTTTCTTTGTTTTGGTTTGACATTGTTGTGTTGAATGATAGCTCTTTAAAAGAACAAGTGATTTATCACCTCTTCCCAACCATAATTATTGACTTTTTTGCCTTTATTGACATTATTGATGTCAATAGGCACAAAAACTGTCAGGTACAACTAAGTTGGTATCTCTTTGTGAAATACAGGGTTGTCTTTGTTTGGAACAGCTTGGTGGCTCTGCCATCGAAAGGAATGAACGACAAAAAAATCCATTTATTGGATGGCCCAATCAATAAGCAGAATCCTGTATTGAACAATCGGACTAAATTTCGTATCCGAAAGGAAAGAACTCTAGGAAAACAAGGAAATTTTGCCTTTTTGATAATCTCTGAACTGTATGATCAATGTAAAGTTGTTATGCCTATTCTCTTCTCTCTTAGTTGGGGAACATGCAGATTTTCCCCATCTGCTATCTATGTAATCTGGTGCTATTTTTCATGTATAAGCAGGAATAAGACAGACCATAAGGAGATGCCGAGTTGTCCGAACATTAGAGCACAACACGATCAATGGCATTTTTCATGGCCAATTTGTGAGAAGTCTATCAATCAAGTTAAACTGCATGAGAACAACGGAAATCTGAACTTTGAACTAAGAATACATAACAAATTCCATATAAATTTGTATTGGTCCCAGTGGTGCTTTACTGGGTTGTGTGCTCAATATAATTATCCTTTAAATCTGAACAAAGATATGAAAGGTATAGCTCGGCCTCCGTTTGATAGACTAGGACAGCTTTGTGCGTTTGATATTTTTTATCTAAGGCATGATATTGTTTCTATTGGCATATTTTGGTGGATCCTTGTTAGCAAAAAACACAAAATCTTGGCTATTATTCTAAGAACTTATTTTTATAAGCAAGCAGGAAAAATTACCTTATTCCAAATAATTATCAACTCTGAAAATTTCAGGTACCCATCTACTCTCAATATAACCTCTAATCGAATCTCAAATTATCGATCTATGATGATCGATTTTGAACGAAAACTGTTTAACACCATTATCAAATGAAGATAGCGTATTGGAATTGTCGGGGTATGATGAAGAAAAACTTTTGGACGGATCTCAAAATTACTACTCAAAACGAACATATTGACATGATATGTTAGCTGAAATTAAAACTGAAAAAGAACCTAATGAATCTTGTTGGCGCATTGCAGGTTATGATTCTTGCACGTTTATTCCGTCTATTGGCCGGACGGGTGGCTTGTGTTTGCTTTGGAAAAACTATAAATTAGTTAACGAAAAAATAAAAATTTCTCAGCTAGATGAGCGTCTCCTTGTTATGGAACATCGAAATCTCGAGATCAATTTCTCTTGCAATATTATTTTTATCTATGCACCACCGCAAGAAAATGCTAAAGATGCATTTTGGGCGTTGTTGACGAACTTGGTTCTTAATCTAAATCTTCCATCGATAGTCATGGGGGATTTCAACGAAATCAGCTGCCCTTCCGATAAATTGGGTGGGGTTTATCCTAACAAAAACAGATTCCTTCGAATAAATAACATTATTCAAAATTGCAACCTTGTGGATCTTGATACAAGGGGTAACGAATTCACCTGGAGACTGAAAAAAGATGGAGACAATAATACTTTTGAGAAACTTGACAGAGTGTTGGCCCACTTCGAGATTTTAAACTAGTATAACCAATTGAACGTTTGGAATCATGCATTTGCTTCCTCAGACCACTGTATGATTTCAATCCATCTCAACCTAGCTAAACAAAAATTCAGAAATAAACCGTTCAGATATGAACTTATGTGGAATGATAGGCAAGATTGCGCAAATATCATTAAACAAGCATGGCGTGTCCATTTTCCAGGCACGAATATGTTTAAACTAGTAAAGAAAATCCATCTAGCAAAGGTTAAAATTAAACAATGGAGTAAGGAAAAATTCGGAAACATTAATAAACAAGTCAAGAAAGTTGATTGTGATATTGAGAAACTGCAAAATCATAACTATAGATTTTTTGTCAAGAAACCAATGATAAACTAATTAGGCTTAGTAAGAAGAGAGATTGCTTGATAGATTTTCAACAAAAGTATTGGAAACAAAGAGCAAAGGCGAACTCTTTTGAAAAAGGCGATAGGAACACGAAGTATTTTCATAGAAAAGCAACAGGCAGGAGGAATAGGAAAATAATTAATAAAATCAAGAATAAGGATGGACATTGGATAGAAACAGATGAAGAGATTTCTCGGGAGTTCCATTTTGATTTTAAAAACAGATTCAGTGCTTCTTCGAGTGATAGGAGCCTCTGTGATCGCTATCTCCAAGTTATTTCCAAAGAAATTAATAATGAAGACAATATAGCCCTAACTAAACCCTTCTCAAATAGTGATATCAAGAATGCGGTGTTCGATATTGGAAGTGAGAAATCCCCCGGGCCGGATGGTATGCCGGCGGGTTTTTTTCAGAAACATTGGAAAATTGTTGGCCCGGCCGTATGTAGAGCTGTGAAAAGCTTTTATCATTCCGGAAAATTATTGAAACAAGTAAACCACACATTTATAACTCTCATCCCAAAGAACGATAACCCGGTATCGACAAAAGACTTCAGGCCGATTAGTTTATGCTCCACAACTTATAAAATAATTGCAAAAATCTTAGCTAATAGAATCAAGAATGTCCTCCCAAAATTAATCCACCCACTTCAAAGTGCCTTCGTCCAAAAAAGAGCTATTCAGGATAATATACTGATTGCGCACGAAATTTTCCACAGTTTCAGAACAAAAAAAGGAAAAGAAGGATATATAGTAATTAAATTAGATATGGAAAAGGCTTATGATAGAATGGAATGGTCTTTTATTAAAGCAGTCCTCGATAAATTTGGATTTGACCCCAAATTCTGCAATTGGATCATGGAATGCATATCGACAGTTTCTTACTCCATCCTAATTAATGATAAACCTTCTGAACTGATAACCCCTAAAAGAGGACTTCGACAAGGGGATCCCATATCCCCTCTGATCTTTAATCTGAGAGCAGAAATCCTTATGCAAAATATTCAGAAAGAAAGTGATCAAAACAAGAAGAGCATAGGTTTTCCTATCTCGAGAAGGGGGTCCTGCATTCCTTTCTTAGCCTTTGCGGATGATATCATAATTTTCACCAAAGCCTCGACTAATGCTAGCTCCAGGATTTTGGAAATCCTGAATGGGTATTGTGAGATTTCGGGCCAAAAAATAAACCTACATAAATCCGTTTTCCAAACTTCGAGTAATGTAGAAAACGCTATCAATCGTCAAATCCAGCCGTGCCTTGGTATTCCAAGCTCTAGCAGCCTAGAACAGTACCTTGGATGCCCAATCATTAATGGAAAAGTAAATAAAAAGGTCATTGAGGATGTAATCACAAAATCTAAACTTCAGCTCTCTAAATGGAAGGTCTCGACCTTATCTCAAGAAGGTAGAACTATACTTATTAAGGCTAATCTAAACGCCAAACCCAACTTTATAATGCAAAGCTTCATGCTACCGGCCAACATCCATAAAGAGCTAGACCATATCAACAAGAATTTTTCGGGAACAAAGGCACAAATTTCCATCCTCTCATTAGCTGGGACAGAATTTGTAGACCTCGGAAATTTGGTGGTGTTGGCATTAGAAAAACTGAGGACATGAACAAAGCACTCCAAATGAAATTGCTATGAAAAATCTTAAACGAACCTGAGAATATTTGGGTTCAAATCGTTGAGGAAAAATACCTAAAAGGCTCTATTTTATGGAACTACGAGGCCAGACAGAATACCTCTTGGCAGTGGAAGAAACTTATGAATCTAAGAGCTGATTTCTACCTTGGCTTTAGATGGAATATAGGTGATGGAGGTACAGTGAAGTTCTGGAAAGACTGTTGGATTGACAACAAACCGCTCAACAAATTGTGTTATAACCCAAACGTTATCCCTAATGACATTATTGTTAATCATTTCATCCATGAGAATAAATGGGATGTGAACAAAATTGATAATGAACTTGGTAATTGTTTACCATCTGAAATCATTAAAACGATCAAATCGTACCAACTCCCGATTTCCTTTATTCGGGATTGTCTCTATTGGGCCCCTTCTGAATGTGGTAATTTTACAACGAAATCCGCTTTTAACTTTATCTATGAAAGAAGTAATCTCCCTTAATGAAAATGACTAGATTTGGGACTTGGATCTCCTTCCCAAAGTCAAGAACTTCCTCTGGAAAATTTTCATTAATAGACTTCCAACGAAGGAAAATTTGGAAAAGCAAAAAGTCTCTATTCCTATGGTATGTTGTTTCTGTGATCACCCTTTTGAATCAGCTGACCATTTATTCTTTAAGTGCCAACTCTTGATGGACTCTGTGACTAATCAACGGATTAATTGTACGGTTAGCACTTCTGGTAGAAGTAGGTTGAAGATTCTAGATAGGATTAACTGGCTGAGGACGAACCTTTCGAGTGTCGACTTTAACTTCCTAATCATGACCTGGTGGAACATTTGGACCAATAGGAACCAACAAATTTTTAATAATAAAGAACCTCAAGATATTGAACATAATGTCCGCAATCAAATTAAAGACTGGCAGCAACTCAATAAAAAATCAAAAATACGCAAAGAAAAGATAAATAAGCAAAGGAGGAAAACGAAAAATATATGTTGGACTAGACCTGAAAGAGAATTTATTAAACTTAATTTTGATGGATCTAAGAAAGTATCTGGGAACTCAGCTTATGGCTTTATCCTTCGTGATCAGGATGCTTCGACAGTCTCCCTAGGCTTTGGACAATGTGGCAACATATCTGTCCTGCAAGCCGAAGCTTGTGCGCTTAGGGAGGGACTTGTTAAGGCATATGACTTGGGGATTAAAAACATTGAGATCGAGGGAGATAATCTCTCGATTATTAATTCGATTAAGCAAACCTGGAAACCCCCCCGGGATCTCGATCTTCTTTTGTCTGACATTACTAATATTTTAGTTGGTTTCTATCAGGTTAAAATTAGGCATGTCTTCAGAGAGGTCAACAGGGTTGCTGATTTGCTTGCTGATCTAGGCTTTTTGGATCAGGTAGCTGCTAGCTCGTCAATGTCTAGAGTTGAGGAGCTCATCCGGAAGGATGCTCTAGGGAGGAGAGTATCAAGGAGATGATTCTCCCTAACCGCTTACCTTATATTATCAAAAAAATAAAATAAAAATTGGTGAAGTTATTAAAAAAATCATTATTAATATAAATTGTTCAAATAATCAATTTATGAATTAATATCAACTTTAATGTACAAATCTAATTTATTTTCTCAACTTTTATTAAAAATTTTTAAATTATAAATCTACTCAAATATGACGAAAAAACACGATGGTGTACCACATTATGGAGAAAGGGTTAAAACGATGGTGTACCACATGTCCAAATTCATTTATATTCAAAACATAGAGAATATACTTTCATTTTGATATACTTTTATTTTTTAAATTTTTTTTATTTATTTAACGTAATTATTTGTCTTTTAACATTACGTATATTTTATACAAGTTTTTATTTTATATTGTAATTTAAGACAATATGATCTTTAATTGTTTAAAGATTTAAAGAAATCTCGTGCAAGACACGGGTACTAAACTAGTATATATATATATATATATATATATATATATATATATATATATATATATATATATATAAAGATTAGCTAATTTGATGCAAATCTTTTATCTAAAGAGATTAAATTTATGTATCTAGATCTTATCTTCTAGAGTTTTCACTTTCCATGGTACAAAGTATATCTATTATTATAGAGGCACGTGGATAATCTTTAAAATTAAGCACATAATTTTATATATCAAATAAAACGGTGACAGTAATATATAAAAAAAATAACTTTGCTGTAAAAAGCTCATCCCACATCGGTAAAAAGATAGTGTCCCTTACCATTATAAAGTCAATTATTGATCCCATCGGCTTCTTCCTACTTCTCCATAGGAGATTGATTCAAACGTTGAATATGAATAGTTACTAGTTAAAGTAGTTAGTGCATAAAAGTATAAAACATTGTTAAGATGTGATAAAAAAAAAAAAATGAATTATTTAGCTAATGAACTTTTTATTTATTAAGGATATTAAGCATGTAATTTTTAAAAAAAACTTGTTGACGTACTTATAATTTTTATTTATTATAAAATAATAAATATTATTTTAATGGATTTTATCAACATAAAAAGAAGGAAAGAGATATTATAAATATTAATTTAAATATCTTATAAAGAGTAAAAAGAAAAAGAGATATTTCTAGGAATATGAAAAATTAATTTACATATTCTAGAAAATTCTAGGGGAAGAAAATTATTAATTGGATAATTAAAATTCGGTAAATAAATCAGATAACACATTAGGCATTAACATATTGGATACTATGTATTGAATATTAAATATAATATTACATATAATATATAATATAAAATAATATTTTAAAATGTACATTAATAAATACAACATATTCCCAATAATTAGTTTTATCCTAGCTTTATACGGCTCGTTTAGCTAATCGTTGGGAGCCCACAGGGGATATATTTTGATGAACACAACTCATCCACGTCAGCCAAGACAATTACAACACGTGCCACATAAAGTCTTGTAATAGATGATAGAAGTTTGTTACAACATATTATTACATAACCTGTATATATACATGTACTCTTACAGAAGAAATAACAACTTTCATTCGCAGTTCTTACACAAATTGCCTATCTCTCCTCTCTTGATCTTTCATGATCATCTTTCTCTTGATCTGTACGATCTCTCAATTCTCATAATCTCTCGATTGTAACATGGTATCAGAGGTTGACAACGATCCTCTCATCTCCAATAATGGCGAAAACACATATGTTCCTCCAATTGCTTCTTCTCGGTCAGCAGAAACTGATCATATTGGCCAACTCTTTATTCATCATTCGGATTCTCCAACCCTGAAGCTGTCAACTACACTCCTCAATGAACACAATTACAACCGCTGGAAACGATCGGTTGAAGTTTCATTGATGGCTAAAAACAAACTAGGCTTCGTCAATGGAGAGTGCACGAAACCACTGGAAGATCCATTGCTCATCTCCAAGTGGAATCAGTGTAATAATATGTTGATATCATGGCTGGTTCACTCTGTCGAGAAAGATATTGCAGAGTCTATCCTTTACTATAAATCTGCAGCACAAATCTGGAAAGAACTTGGTGTAAGGTTTGGCAAATCTAATCGTACCTATCTTTATCAGATTCAAAAAGAGTTAAGTTCAATCTCTCAAGGTAACTCATCCATTACAACTTACTTTACTCGGTTAAAGAAGCTTTGGGATGAATACCTTATAGCTGTCGAAGATCAGATTTGTTCATGTGGCTCTAATGAAACTACACTTTCTTTGTTAAAGGATCAACAAATAATTCAATTCTTGGTTGGATTGAATGATTCTTTCATTACTGTCAGATCTAATGTTCTAATGATGACTAACCAGCCAGATATTGGTAAAGTGTATAAAATGTTACTTCAAGAAGAAGCTCAAAGAGGCCTCAAGTCATCCACAGTCATCAGTGAAGATGCTACTGCACTCTATTCCCACAATCGAGGTAGTTCCTCTCGACATTCTTTCAAACATCATGAAGCCAGTACAAATATCACTAAAGGTTTATTATGTGATCACTGCAAAGGCACTAATCACACGGCCAATAGATGTTGGAAAATGCATGGTTATCCAACCGCATTTGGTCCTGAAATTTCTTTTTGTATGTGATCATTGTAAGGCTCCAGGCCACGTTCTTGCAAAATGCTGGAAAATACATGGCTATCCACCTGGTCATAAGCTTGCTGCGGCAAATCTTTCTCAAGATCAACTGACTCATATCTTATCCTTGTTTCAAAATCCTACCACATCAGCCAACAGTAACGATGCTCATAGTGCTTTCTTGGCTGGTAAGCCACTATGTTTCTTTCCTTCCAAATTGAAAACTCATTAGATTATCGACAATGGTGCTACATACCATATAGCACCTCATCTTGATCTTTTCTCTTCCTATAAACATGTATCCAATCATGTCCATATAACTATGCCTAATGGAATGAATGCCAAAGTCTCCCATATAGGCACTGTTATTCTCAGTTCAGAATTAATATTACACCATGTTTTACATGTCCCAGAATTCCAATTCAATCTTCTATCAGTAAATAAACTATCAACTCAGATGATGACTGATATTGTCTTTTCCTCTTCCACTTGTTCACTTCAGACCCCTTCGATGAAGCAGCCTTTGGCGATTGGTAGAGCTTGCAATGGATTGTATGTTGTTGACAAAATCTCCCTTGATCCTCTTCCTTTATCCTTACCTTCTCATTGTAATAAAACTAATGATGAGCATCATCTTGTCAATGCTTCTATAAGCTCAGAAATATGGCACTGCAGACTTGGTCATATACCTTTTGACAAATTGCTTCAAATTCCCTCCATTAATGTCAATATCAAAAATTATTCTCTTTGTCAGATTTGTTCCCAAGCACGACAACAAAAGCAACCTTATCCTATTTCTTTTTCTAGAGCTCAAAAACCTTTTGATATTGTTCATATTGATACATGGGGTCCCTATAAACAGCCAACTTACAATGGCTTCACCTATTTTTTTACCATTATTGATGACTACTCTCGGTGTACATGGACATACTTTATGTCCAACAAGAGTAATTCCCTTTTCCTTCTACAATCGTTCACCTCTCTTGCCCATACTCAGTTTCATACAAAAGTTAAGATCATAAGATCTGACAATGCTCAAGAATTCACAAGCCATACTGCCTTATCTTTTTTCAATCTTGAGGGAATTATTCACCACACCACCTGCCCTTACAATCCACAACAAAATGGTGTGGTTGAACACAAACATAAACACATTTTAGAGGTTGCTCGGTCTCTTTACCAATAATCCAAAATCCCTCCTCAATACTGGGGTGATTGTATCCTTACTGCAACACATATAATCAACCGTTCACCCTTGTGTGTCCTTGAAAATAAAACACCCTATGAACTTATCTTCAATAAAACACCTGACTATTCATCAATGAAAGTCTTTGGATGCCTTTGTTTTGCCAATACACTTTCAGTTAATCGTGATAAATTCACACAAAGAGCTTTACCTTGTGTCTTTCTAGGCTATCCTTTTGGCAAGAAAGGCTTTAAGGTTCTTACCTTAGACACAAGACAAATAATGTACACTCGAGATGTCACATTTCATGAGACATATTTCCCATTTCATTGCATTGCTTCCGCTGATTCTATTCTCCCCATACCCTCTGATTTTACCTCTTTTGATACTTCCATCTTTCTTCCTAATCCTAACACTCTTGATCATACAATTTCTTCATCAAACAACCCTCAAGATACCATTATGGAACCTTTACAATCTTCACCTTAAAATCATGACATTGATCCATCTTCACAAGATATTTCTTTATCCTTACAACCTTCATTTAATCCACCTAGACGTTCAAATAGAACACACAAAACACCTTCCCATCTTCAAGATTTTGTTTGCTCATATAGTTCTTGCTCTTTACCATCGCCAGGTATGTTTCATCAATCTTCTCTACCTATTTCTCACCGTGCTCTTATCTCATCTCTTTCCTCCTATGTTGAGCCTTTTTCTTACACTGGAGCATCATGAGATCCTAACTGGGTTAAAGCCATACAAATAGAGTTTAAAGCTTTGCAAGATAATCCACATGGGACATAATGCCTCTTCCAGCTTCAAAGAAACCTATAGGCTGCAGATGGGTTTATAAAGTGAAATTGAAAGCTGATGGAAGCCTAGAAAAATACAAAGCCAGACTTGTGGTTAAGGGGTTTACTCAAAAACCAAGTATTGATTTCTATGAGACTTTTTCCCCTGTTGTAAAAATGACTACCATCAGAACCATAATTGTTGTGGCTACTTCAAGGAAATGGACATTGCATCAGTTGGATGTCAATAATGCCTTCGTACATGGTGATTTATATGAAGAAGTTTACATGAAAATGCCTCCATGAATATCTAATCCATTATCTCTTGTATGCAAGCTTCGCAAGTCTCTTTATGGTCTTAAACAGACATCTAGACAATGGTTTAATCGCCTCACTTCTTCCTTATCTACTCAAGGCTATATTCAGTCAAAAAATGACTATTCTTTATTCATCAAGCAATGCTCAGGCCTTATCACCATTATTGCTATATATGTCGATGACCTATTGATTATAGGTTCTGACATTGTGGAGATTTCAAGATTAAAGAAAGATCTTGACTCTACTTTTAGTTTGAAAGATCTTGGCATATTGCATTATTTTCTGGGATTGGAAACGAGTTATGTTTCTGAAGGCATTATCTTGTCACAGTCTAACTTCACAAAGGAATTGATAAATGATGCACAACTCTCTGATGAGAAGATTGCTTGCACTCCCTCTGAATCTCAAACTTACACCAAATGATGGTGTTCCTTTGAAAAATGCCTCTGAGTATCGATGCCTGGTAGGGAAATTGAATTTCCTGACTCATACTAGACCTGACCTATGTTTTGCAGTTCAAACTTTGAGTCAATTCATGCAAAATCCATATAGCATTCATCTTGAGGCACTTCAACATACTATCAGATATGTAAAAGGTACAATTGATCATGGAATTATTTTAAATGGCTGTGACAGCCCTTCTCTACTTGCATACTCAGATTCAGATTGGACATCATGTCCATCTACACGAAGGTCAGTTGGTGGTTATGTTCTTTTACTTGGAAAATCACCTATTAGTTGGAAATCAAAGAAGCAAGGAACTGTGTCTCGAAGTTCTGCAGAGGCTGAATATCGGGCTCTAGCTTGTGCTGCAGCTGAGGTCACTTGGTTAGTTCGTTTACTTGCAGATTTGGATGTCTCTTCACTTCAACCAGTGAGTTTGTTCTGTGATAATAATTCAGCCATTCAAATTGCAAAAAATCCTATGTTTCATGATCGCACAAAACACATTGAAATTGACTACCATTTTACTCGAGACAAGGTAATGGAAGGTCTCCTTCAACTTCATTTTGTACCTACTGAAGCTCAGTTGGCAGATGTATTCACCAAAGTTATACCATCTGTCAAACAAGACTCCTTACTCTCCAAGCTGGGTATGACCATGCCATCCTCCAACTTGCGGGGGGGATGATGAACACAACTCATCCACGTCAGTCAAGACAATTACAACACGTGCCACATAAAGTCTTGTAATAGATGATAGAAGTTTGTTACAACAGAATATTACATAACCTGTATATATACATGTACTCTTATAGAAGGAATAACAACTTTCATTCACAGTTCTTACACAAATTGCCTATCTCTCCTCTCTTGATCTTTCATGATCATCTTTCTCTTGATCTGTACGATCTCTCAATTCTCATAATCTCTCGATTGTAACATATTTGGAGTACTTTTATGGTATTGTTCTATGTTAAAACTATACCCAATATTTGTCAAAGACAAGAATATAAAAATGACAAGAAAAGTAAATAAGAAAGAGGTGATCGGCATCAGTTGTATTGAATACTGCGAGTTTCTCTGGTGCTTCCATGGACTGTGGAAACAGAACATCAATTTCGCACCTATATTGAGATGGAAGGTTAACCATGCATTCATCCGATGTAAATGATCATTTCAATTGTTATGATATATTGTCATGGATGGTGAATCATGCAATATTGCATTGTTAACAGACATATATAAATATCAATTTCTAGAATGAACGTATAGTCTCTAATAAACATATAAATTATTTTAGTGATTTTTTTTTTTGGCATATGAGACTTAAAATTTATAACACTTGCTATACATTGTCAAACATAAGTCTACAATATAAATAAATTTATAACTTTTGGTAGACAAAAGCATCGGTAATTAAGAAGAAAAGCATCGGGGAGAAGTAACTTTGGGGCATGAGTTCTTTGATCGAGTTGAGCGGGTAGAATTACATAAGACAAGGAGTATGTAGTTGAGTAGGATAATCTTATTTTCTGCTACGATATAATTAAATTCATAACTTTTGGTAGACAAAAGCATCAGTGAGAAGAAATTTAGAGCATCTTTATCCCAGAAATTCTCATTAGAGGTTCTTATCTATTTTTAATATATTTTTAATATTTTTATAATATGGAGAAACCTGTTATTCCATCCCAAAATTTATTAAAGTTTCTTAAGTTAAAATAAAATATAAAATCAATCTAAAAAGTAAAGTAAAACTCAAAAAGTAAATAATTAGACCAATGAGAATTTAAGTTTGGCAGAAAATTTGTCAGATTGATTGAGTATCTAGAAACTTCTTTCCACTTATTCTCTCTATTCTATCACTGACATTAATTTTTATTTTTAAATTTTATATCAGTAAAGAAACTCTAAAACTCTGGATATCTAGGATGCAGATGCTCTTAGGGGCATGAGTTTCTTTGATCGAGTTGAGTGGGTAGAATTACATAAGAAAAAGAGTTTATAGTAGAGTAGGATAATCCTATTTTCTGCTGTGGAATTCTAGGAATCAATCGTATAACTTAGTTGCCTTTCTAGTAACCTAATCTCTGAGTTGATCACGTGTAATTAAAGAATAAAGTTTGGTTGGCTCTGTCTCCCGGAGGATAATCCTATTTTCTGCTATGGTAATTCCATCATTTGGTTGGCTCTGTCTCCCGGAGGGATTTGTAGGGCGTGCTGCGGGCTGATGCAAGTCTTAGCAGTCACAGATTGAGCTGATAGATGGGCCAAGATTTCAGAAAGTCCAGAACGAGACCATGGCGGCCCAAAGTAGGGTAGTTACTCATCAAGACCTAGGTTTCTTCCGCATGCTTAATTAATGATTTACTTCTCTGACAGTTCATCCTTGCGCTTCATACTACGTCTCTGCCGGTGATCCTCAGTAACCTGCTCACAAGGTCACCATCTCTCTCTCAACACACTTCGATAGACTTACTTGCAAGTCGCAATTTATGATTGATTTAAGTTTTTCTTTTTACTTTGCTTTCATTAACGAAATTGCTCGAGTGTTGTCGAAATTTGGATGTGTAGAAGCCTTTTTAATTTGCACGTGTGAATATATTTGTGGATTAGTTTTAGTGGTGACACTGATTTTGCGAAATATGTGACTGTAAGGGCAATGGAGTATGAAGAACGAGTAGAATTCAAATGAATCATATTTGCAAGAACAATTGGGTCGGAATATTTCTTCAGCAAATCAAGTGATCTTTGAATTTGTTATTGAGATGTAAAAATATGCGATTTTGTTCAGGCGTTGATATCTTCATCTTTCTTCGCATAGGGTTTTACAACTTTTACATTCAGCATTGAGCTAGTGCATTATATGTTTGATTCATTGTCTGGCTTGGAGTTGGAAATTAATGAGGTGACAATTTCTTAATAAAACTTAATTTGGATTTGCACAGTTATCTTCATAAATGAGTAATTTCTGGTGCTTCTTCTGAGTTAGTTCATACCATTGATACTTATGTACAATTGTTCCTTTGATTTGGTGCCAAGTAAATCATTATCTTGCTCATATTCTCTATTGTTTACTTGTGTCGGACATGCAGGACAAGGAGTTTTCAATCTACTAATACAAGATGGCTAGGTATGCATTCCTATTGTCTGTCGTTTTTTTAATCTGTTCTGTAGTTGAATTTATGTCAAGGCTTGTTGATTTTATTGAATCGTGACATATATTTATTTAATCTTTGTTCCAGTGAGGATGGTGCGGTTGCAGTTGATGCCCCGGCCCCAGTCCCAGCTCCAGCACTTGGAGAGCCAATGGACCTCATGACAGGACTGCAGCTAGTTCTTAAGAAGTCACTTGCTCATGGTGGTCTTACTCGCGGACTTCATGAAGGCGCTAAGGTGATTGAGAAGCATGCTGCTCAGCTCTGTGTGTTGGCAGAGGATTGTGATCAGCCTGACTATGTCAAGCTTGTTAAAGCCCTCTGTGCTGACCACAATGTTAACTTGCTAACTGTACCTAGTGCCAAAACCTTGGGCGAGTGGGCCGGCGTGAGTGTCCTCTCAATCATTTGGTCTTTTTAAGCCTTTTGCTGTCATTGTGAAGCAAGTGTTTTGGTATTTCACTTCTTGCAGTTATGCAAGATTGACTCGGAAGGGAATGCAAGGAAAGTTGTTGGCTGCTCATGTGTTGTTGTTAAGGTACAAAATGACACTTTGATTATAATATAATGCTTTCTTGGTAAATGACTTTGATTAAGCTTTACCTAATGTTAATGTTTACAGGACTTCGGTGAGGAACATGAAGGTCTTCACGTTGTTCAGCAGCACATCAAGTCTCACTAGCTAAGTTGCCGGGAGCTAACCTTATTAGATTCAAGTCTCATCTTCTTGCCCTAGACGGTTCTGAGGTTCATATAAATTTTGATCATTTGCATTGTCATTGCCAAATCTGCCTTATACATAATTTATAATTAGAGTTGCAAAGGAAATTTATATATGGTTGTATTAAGAAGTGCTTCTTGAGATATTTCATTTCTTATGCACATAACATGACATACGAGGTGATCAAAGTAACTGTGCCTGTTTTTCATTTGCTGCATTGCTTGCGGAGTTCAGCATCTGCGTCTCCGCGTCGGATGCAGCTTCTGTGTTGCCTGCACGTTTTGATAGTACCTATGAGACTACGATCACTTGTTCTAATATGTTTTTGAGTAATAAAAATGAAATTTAAAGAAACATATAAGAAATGGAAAAGGTTATTCACTATAAGGAAAAAGTCTACTCTCTCCTATGTGGACGGAGTCGTCCGTTCATATTGGAGAGTAGCCACAGTACGAATTCTTAAGAAATGGAAAATTGGTTATTCATTATAGTGTTTCCGTTGCTAAGAATTTAAAAAGTTGTCCGTATGCAACATTTCTTCATTGGCAACCCTGCATCGATGAAGTCAATTTAAGAGTAACAAATAAACACGACATTAAGGGCCCGTTTGGTTTGAACTCCGAAAACGGAAACGGACTGGAAACGTATCTAGTCCTTACGTATACCCATGTTCATGAAGTTTTTGGGAATCATTACTTGTGGTTTGAAGTAATTGTAGTAGAAATTGATTAGTTTGAAGTAATTGTAGTAGAAATTGATTAGTTTTGATACCCTATAGGTAATAAAATGGGAGAAATCAAGTGTATTTTGCATTAAATAGCATGAAATGATTCAATGAACAAGGTATCAAAGTGGACTAGATTCATTTTCATTCCGTTTCCGTTTCCGGAGTTACAACCAAACGGGGATAAATGTACACTAAATGATTGGTCATTTTTCCATTTCTTGTCCCTGTCCCAAAGCTTAAACTTAAAGGTTTCGTTACCAAGATATTGATCTAGTCTCTTTTATCTATTCATGTTGAATATTCAACATTTACATATCATTTTCTATGATAAAGTATACGCAAAATAATTTTCATTTTTGAAATTAAATTTAAAAATCCAAAAAAAAGTAGTTTTTTTTTCCACATGTGTATGACATGTCTTTAAATATCATGATATCACCTCTAACTTGCTCGCACCCATAGCTCCAACTATCCAACCATAAGTTATGGTTTTCATATAACATACTCTTGAAGTTTAACGTTGTCCTTGCTCACTCTTTTGTCTTCAAGACAAGGTCATTCCGACCTTGTTAACTCGATGCTCGATCCCAAACTATAATAACTCTCATGTGTTTTTGTAATCCAATTGCATGCTTATCATACTATTCCACTTACATAATTCACCATTTTTTGTCTTTGTTTCACCCTCTCGACCCCCAAGGTTGTTTGGCGAACGAGAATTCACTCACTCTCTTTGAATAAAAATCCACCTATTCAACTCTCTCCTTCTCATAAAGACACTTAATTCCACGAGCCAAAAGATAATAGCTTTAATAGGATTCCACCTATTCCTTCCCTCAAGAAGACATTTGATTCCACGAGTCACTCGAATTCACGGACAATAACTAAAAAACACGTGTTAATTGAATTGAATGCATAAAAACGCGCACCTCTTATTCCTTATATAAGCAGACGGAGGACCTCTAAAGAGCTTACGAGATAATATCTAATCTACGGGTCAAAGCTAATCTAGAGCCCAGACAAAATAAAAAATGCTATTGCATCAGTTTCGAAGACATGTAGCACTACCGCCAACTTCATTTTCATCGATCTTCTTTGTTTGATATTTTATATCTTTCACGACTCTTGAAGATGGTCACTTCATTCACATGTGTCGATCCCAATCATCTTCTTCCATCGACCCTCCGGAGGCGGCACATTTTTGTCATCGTTCCACATCATAATCTCATGATTGCCCAACTTATATCTTAAAACATCCTATTGTTTGGTACTCCGTATATAATTCTCAGTATGCACTTGGCAGTGTCAAACAAGTCACTTTATATGATTCAAGTAATTGAATATTGTTTACTATCTACAATCTCATCACTCTTGATTTCCAACCAAGAACTCGGTCTCATACGACTCAAGCCGACCAATCAACATACACCTCATTTCCTTACGAGTCATAACATCATATATATCTTTATCAAGTCATGCTATCAATTAATGTAAATTTCTTGTCAATCATACAATAATCCATATGCATATACTCTACGAGAAAATTAGACAAATAATTCTAGAGTAGCTAGCTCTAAGTAAATCAAATGACTTAATTGCCTTATTTTCGGGAACACGAGATTTATATATTAATCTCTCTTTCCGAAGGACATTCTATCCATCTCGATCCTCTCATCATTTTCATAATCCAAGACTCAGTTTCAACCCATAACAATATCAAACAGTTCCAACTAACACATCTAACAAAAATTAATCATAAATAATTCATACGAAATCGTATTAACAAACCTCACTTGTCCTGAAGTAAAGTTAAAGACCTCAAATCAAATAATCATCCCACATATCATAGTAATATGTACATGCATAACAATTGTATAATTCTCTCACATGTGTTGTGTTTATACATTATTTTAGAATAGAAGTCAAAGTATACTTTTGGACTAAGAATTAGAAATGGACTGTACACTGTTCCGAGTGCAGAAATGAATGAGTTTTAATCGTCTTCAAAACGACTTCTGTTACCCATGCTAAATGCAAAATCAAATTCCATTACACAGGTCAAATATGTAATTAATGTTTATCTTAATTCAGTGCGTAACTGAAGCGGTCAAGATCTTCTTTATCCCTCCTCATGTGTATCCTTGTATCCCTTTCGCGTGATTGGTAGAATTCATATTGATTTTGTAAAACAGTAAAACTCTAATCCTTAATTATTTAGTCTCAACCAATCACAGCATAGGGATACATGTATCACTTGTATAAGATGATACAGGCGATCTCAATTGTAACTGAAGATGCAAAGTAAAATTTATATTTAATGAGATACTTTAACGAAAAACATATCGAAAGAGAAGGTGATTCCATTCATATGGGAGAAGCCATTAGTGACAATTCAAAGCTGGCCGGATGCAACATCGATGAAGTCAATTCAACACTTAACAGTAGCAAAGAAACCTAACACATTAACACCAGGTCAATTATAAGTAAACGTAGCTGCAATTTAAGACTCAAAATTGTCCACTAAATGATTGCCCATTTTTCCATTTCTTGTCCCAAAGCTTTAAAAGCCACCAAATATGTTTTCACTTCCCAATATATTGATCTACTCTCTCTAACTATTCATCTTCAATATTCAACCCTTACATACCATTCTCTAACTATTATAAGTGAAAATACAAGAAAAATTTTAGATTTTCAAACAAACATTTCTTTTTTTACTCTACGGCCTTTGCTGCTGGGTTGTCTCAAATATACTTTCTTCTTTTTCTTTTTCTTTTTTTTCATTTTTGGTTGACTGGGGTTTTCAATTTTCAATAGATTTATTTATCATAAAATTGTTTTTTTTTTCCTTTTCCGATAAATATAGTGTTAAGCATTATGAACTAAAAATTGAGAAATAAAACGATTTGTTCATCAAATTTATTTTGAATTGGTGAATTTTTGGTTTTTATCATTTTGGTCGATCTACTTCGAGTTCTCAAATAATCCCAAACCATATTACTTGAATGTTCAAGTTATATTTGACCAACTTATTTGAATGTAATACACTTATGGTCCAATTTATTTTTGTTCTGGATTAGATGTGATTTTCGGTCGATTGATCTTAAGTATTTTTTTTTAAAAAAGTTATCAATTAGGTTTTAAACATGTAAAATGAACCAGTTTTCTAGTCGTGTTTATATTTGATAGCTCTGGTTCTAATTAACAACCACTAAATTTAAATCGATTTCTTGATTTATTATATTATTTAGCTTAATTTTTAGTTGAGATTTGTTTTTATAGCAAAACGCTTTTTTTAAATAAATTATATATATCATCCTGAAAATTAAGTTCTAACTAGCTTAAAATTTGTGCCTTGCATGGATTTGTGATAAAAATATATTCAATAATAATGCTATTAATAGTATAAAATTTAGGTAGAATTTAATTTAATCGATGTTTATGAAAATTTATAATATATTTTATTATATAAATGGTACATATAGCAAGTTTCATATTATGTGATTTGTTTAAAAAAAAGTTATAAACTCAAATTATATTTTGATATAATATTAATTTTTTTCTCAATCCATGAAATATACACAGTACATATATCAATCAACTAGTTCCTAATAAAGCGTAGTATATATAATAAATTAAGATTTAATTATTTTATAAGTTATAAATATAGTGATTGAGAATTCTTAATTACTAAATATAAAAATACATAATAAGATAGTTTGTGCAGGGAAAAAAAGGAAAAAAAATAAAAAATTTAAATGATACAAAATAACATAATTAAGATCATCATTATTTATAAATGACAATAAATTTATTATCATCTCTATATATAAAATTAAAAAAAAATATTTTAAAAATGAGGTAGCACAACGTAAAAACGACACATAAAATATGACGTGACTTAACGAGAGGATGTCACAGTAAAATCTAACGTGGCTTAGCGTGATAACGAATAATCACTTCTATTTTATTATTATATATATATAGTAAATTTTTACCCGTTAAAGTTGTTTATTACAATTTACAATTATCATCTGCCATCTATAGTCTACCCACGTGAAAATCTTGATCTGAATTTACATAGACCTTTTGGCGGCTGAATTAAGGATTATAAAACTCAAAGACGTATTGAAGGAGTAACGTTTATGAATAAGTAAAAAGTAGGGCCGGGCACAAATCCTGTAAATTTCGGACCCATCCTGATCTCGTCTCGATCCTGGTGGTTTTTCATCTAAAAATTTTAAATTCCGTTCCGTACCATCAAAAATATTGCGGGACGGGATATGGACCTTACCTTTCTCGTCCCGCAAGGCCTGTACCGTCCCACATATATTATAATTTAAATATAAATTAAATAATTAAATATATAAACCTAAGGAGCAGTAATCATTATGTAATTTTGTTATTATAAATTAACAATTGTTTAAATTTATTTACAAAGGGCAAAGGAAAATTGAACTCACGTTGCGACATTGTTTAAAGTGTAATGATAATTATATAATTTTGTTCTTATATTTTATTTTGGATGTTTAGATTTGACAAGTTAATTATGATTTGTAAATCTTGTTGCGACATTCTATTTTGATGTCTTTCGTTTTAAGGATATCAATGAATATTTGCTTTCGTAAATTGTTAACTTTAAAACGAAAAGGCGAAAATAAATTTTATATAGATTATGCGGGATAAGGCCCGTTCCATCCCGTTCCGTTCCGATTCCAACCGGGATAAGGCCCAATGATTTTTAGTAAAAAAAACTCAAGATCCGTCCCGATCTCGTTCCATATATAATGACCGGGATGGGACATGAAATGACCTTAATCCGTCTCGTCCCGTCCCATGTCCAACCCTAATAAAACGAATGTGCAGATGATCCTCTTCAATCTCCATTTACAGCGTGCTACTAGCCTACTAGTCTACTACTACTTGGTGATTGACAAAATCCTTTTGAAGCGGTGATTCCTCTACAAAATTAGGTGAATACTTTACCTATGTAAGAAATAGACACTTTTTTAATTTAAACACATTAATCATGCCAATCACATCACTATTTTGTCCCACCATATTATTCACATAATTAATTTTAATTCATCATAATTCATAAATAATCTAAATTTTCTACTATTTTTTAGTGGAAAACAAGTAAACAATTATTAAAGTTACTAGAGTTCTTTAAACAATCCGGACCATTAAGCCACTGACCGGACCATTTCAATGTTTGTATGAAATGGTCTATGGACCGATCCGAAGCGTAACTGTCCGGTCCAATACGATTCGGTCCGAACTCTTATTGATTTTAAAATAATAATAATTTTTTATGAATTTAATTCGGTCCGATTCATTTTAGAAATTACCGGACTGTATGCAGTTAATGTTCAAAAATATTTAAAAGTGTAAATTAGTGTCGGATCGGATCGGAACATTACGATTAAGGACCGGACATAAACGTAATTGCCCGTCCGGTCCAAACATGTGAAGCCCTAGAAGTTACCAATGTTAGGCTCCTCTTGGTTACGCTCAAAATTAAGAATATTAGAGCTTATTTTTATGAAAATTAAATTTTAATACATGAATCAAGTGTTTGGTAAAAAGGCTATTCACATTAAGGGGATGGAGTTTGATCGTTTTTCTTCTTTGTCTTCTTTAAGAGTCGTTAACATAATTATTCACGACAAAATTTGTGTACAAGAGTTCTTTTTTATGTTAGTAAAATATATAAGGTTTCTGATTTTTTATAATAAAGTTTTATATTTTTTGAGCATACAAAAAACTAAAAATTAAAATGTCCGTGAGTTTCAAATTCTGCTTTCCGAAACTAATATCCAAATCTGATAACAATATTTTAATAATCGTAAATACCAAAAGGCATAACAATTTTCATTAAAAAATTATTTATTAATTTATTTCTGTATAAAGTCTTATTTTATTTATTAAAATATAAAAAGGCACATTTTATCACCATGTAATTATAAGAGGTTCATTCACCTGTTTAATCTAATACTCATTTACGTTCTTAAAATTATACTCATAAACTTTATTTTTCAATTTTACATATACAGAGTTTATAATATATATTTTTTTACTAAACACCAACCTAACTTATTTTCAAAAATGTCTCCTTAAATCATCTATTAATTTTTCACATCCTTCGACTTCATCTACCGGTCATATCTTATTAAAAAAAAAAAAAAAAATCATATTACCAAATCGACCCTTAGTCAAATTAGTGGTCTGAATTCGTAGGTTCATTTGATTTAAACCCAATACCTACTTTATATAATACAGACAAAATTTATAATTCTCACTGGTATTTGACAAGATTATAAAGAAGAAGTTTCTTTAATCCACCTCAACATTAAGCATGCAAATCTCTTTTTTTTTTTCTTTTTTTTTTTAATAGAATCGCAATTCTCTCAATGAGATTCTTCTTATCCTTTTGCATAAGACCAACTTCTAGTTTAATGATTTCTACAAGAATTCCAATTAGTCTAATAAGATATATCAATTTTCAAGCTTATCTTCGATCGTGCAAAAACAAAGGCATATATGTTAATTTCCTCTTTCTTCTTTGGACAATATATATATTTCTTACGAATGAGTAATGACCTTTCCCTTACTTACAAAACAGCATGAGATAATGAGATCCTTCAATTCTTTCTTTCCTACAAAAGTGAAAAGTGTAGTTAGAGTTGCCATGACTGCAAAGTTGTCTCGTGACTTCATCAAGATCATCCTCCTCATCTTCCATTATTTTGGTAGCATGAGCAATCTTAAGATAAATCTCCTTAAAGGACTTCTCCAAATTTTGGACCTCTAATAAAAGCTCATGATACCCACGTATGTATCGATGGAGCATAATCGTCCGACGTGTACTACCTACCTTTACTCTATTTAGGCCTTAGTTGTATGTTTGGCCCTAGTATATATATCTAGGATTTACAAAAGTGGTATGTACAATATCTTATATGTCTAGTGATCTGAATTTTCACCTCAATGAAACAGAATTGCTTAATTTGTTCCCCGAAGGTATAGCTAATCTTCTATTAGTAAATCACATAGATACAAATATGTATCTTTCTTATTAGTGTTTTTGCTATCTTTCCTCCTTTGTTCATCACCGAATACTTATAACTTTGATATTATGTCAAAGTTAGACGGACTGATATAGATGTTGAATCAAGCATTTATACTATTAAGTTTGGTATGAATACACTAAACAAGTGTATAGAGGTTTAAATTTGCATATCAAACCACTTAAACCCCTTCAATGGTCTAGTTTTAGAATGTCAAACACTTTCATATAAATCAATGAATTATCTAGTTTTGATATGTCCACACCGTAAGAAGAATTAAATCGCACTTTTCTTGCTATTTTATTTAACTTTAATATTGGGCTAAGCGTATTATTTGACCCGTAAGAGGTTATATTACGTGATGTAAGGGTAAGACTATCACCAAGTAATTAACATTTAGGGCTCGTTTGGAAGCCTTATGAATCATTTCCGGTAACGGAATGAATCCGAATCAATCAAAAGTTATGTTTGTTTAGAGGTCTTTTAACACATAAGAGTAATCCAATCATTTTCATTTCATTTCTTTTTCCTTAACCGATTTCATTCCGTTTTTAATCCACCACTCCAACCAAACGGGCACTTAGCCTATTTCCTTATGAATACAAGTGGCTAGATGAGTGGAGGGTACCGGATGTACTTTCCATTAAAAAAAAAAGTAATTAACCTATTGAAATCCTTTTAAATTAATACTTTATCCAATTCTAGATATTTGGTATTATAAAAAGAAAACAACACATATTAAGCAAAATATAAACAGATGTGTATTAATTATTGATGTACAAATGTACAATAACTTAAAAAAAATGTATAAAAACAATGATATAACGTAAAAAGTTATACAAACTAGACAAAATAGTGTTTTGGAAACACAAAGTATATTTGATAAATCAATATAAATTTATTTATGAAAAATCTAAGTATTAATAAGATTTGTAATGTAACTTTTTAGTTCTAAAGTGAAATATTAAGAAGCAGAATAAGTGCAACTTTATTTTATGTATTTATCAAATGTGTCTGTACACGTTTTATAGGTGCAGTAATAGTAATGTATTATAATACATGTCCCCATTACGTACCCAAGTGAGCCTTTACATTGATTTGTGTATAGACCAAGAATTTATGTACCGCCTAACCAATAGCCAATATGGATTGCATGACAGAATCAAATTGGATGGAGATATGCTTTAAATGACATTCTATTTCTGTCCTTGGGAAATTGGTAGAATCAGAAACTCTCTAAATGCTACCAAACGTAGTCTCGGTGGAGTCGGTGGTAGGTGAGGAATTAATATATTACGCTAATTACCTTATAACTACGCATTTACCATTCTCTCTTAAGCTCTTCATCCACACCCAACCATAGACAAAGAAAGGACAGAAGAAGAAGAAATCCTTATCTCATTTTACATCCCCCAACCAAACCAAACGGCACCTTTATTCAAACACCCACAAGATGCCGGCCGGCGAGACTGTGTGCGTCACTGGTGCCGGAGGATTCATAGCTTCATGGATCGTCAAGCTTCTCCTCCAAAATGGGTATTTCGTCAAAGGAACTGTCAGAAACCCAGGTAATTTTAAGAATTTTTTACGATTATATGTGACGTTTGCGTTAAGATGTTTGTTTGACATTGTTGTTGTCGGGCGTAGATGATCCCAAAAATGGACATTTATGGGAGTTAGAAGGAGCAAGGGAGAGGCTCCAACTGTGCAGAGCTGATCTTTTGGATTATCAAAGCCTCAAAGAAGCAATTAGTGGCTGCCATGGTGTCTTTCATACTGCTTCTCCTGTTACCGACGATCCTGTAAGTCCTTTCACTTTTACTTTGGTATTCTCGTATTCAATTTGTTTATAAGGTAAACGAGTTCGAACCGAAACCGAGATCAATTTGGATTTTGGATAACCAATGTTAAATTTCTGCAAATTTAAAGTGCGAAAACATGATTGAAAATGAAGGAGGAAATGGTGGAGCCGGCAGTGAAGGGAACAAAGAACGTGATAAGAGCAGCAGCAGAAGCAAAGGCGAAGCGCGTGGTATTCACGTCGTCGATCGGTGCAGTTTACATGGATCCAAACCGGGGGCCTGACGTCGTTGTTGATGAAACTTGCTCGAGCGATCTTGAATTTTGCAAGAACACTAAGGTCCTTAAACACTAATCTACTCATTTCAATATATATATATATTATGTGTGTGTCTGTCTAAGCATTAGGAGATCGATGTTGTAGAATTGGTATTGCTACGGGAAGGCAGTGGCGGAGCAGGCAGCGTGGGAGGTGGCGGAAGAGGTGGGGATGGACTTGGTGGTGGTGTGCCCAGTGCTGGTGTTGGGCCCGCTGTTGCAGCCAACTATCAACGCGAGTGTGGTGCACGTCCTCAAGTACTTGAATGGCTCGGCTAAGAAGTACGCAAACGCGGTGCAAGCTTACGTGCATGTAAAGGATGTTGCATTGGCTCATATTCTCGTCTATGAAACCCCCTCGGCCTCCGGAAGGTACCTTTGCGCCGAGAGTGTTCTCCACCGTGGTGATGTTTGTCACATTCTGGCTAAGTTCTTTCCCGAGTACCCCGTTCCTACCAAGTAAGTTTTTTTCTCCCAATATTATAGTCTTAGGACCCGTTTGAAATTACTAAGAATCATTTCCGAAAACGAAACAATACCAAATCAATCAAAAATCATGTTTGTTCAGCAACTAGAGTATAATACTTAGATCTTTTAATACACGAAAGTAACATTACTATTTTCAAATATAATAAACTTTTTTTTTGGTAAATAGGATACGATTGTAAAGGTCGTCAAGTGTCACTATCCTCACCTAACACACGTGCATGGGACAAATAATCTAGATACAATTACATTTCTTTATTGTTTTGATTTATAAAGGATACGAGTCTCTAAGCTAGCCCATCTATAGCCTATTTGCATACATGACAAAAATGACATGCATGCGGAGTTGTCTGCAGTTGAATTTGCTACTATGACCTCCATTGAGTGGGACCCCAATTCCACCCAACTCTCCTTTAGAGTGAAATTTTAAATCTGAGTTAAAAAAAATGCACTCATATTATGCTCGTTTTACAAATGAATGAATTATTTGAATGCAGATGCTCTGATGAGGTAAAGGCAAGAGTGAAACCATACAAGTTCTCGAACCAAAAGCTTAAGGACTTGGGGCTCGAGTTTACTCCAACAAATCAATCTCTTTACGACACTGTTAAGTGCCTCCAAGAGAAAGCTCATCTTCCTCAACAGCAAGACCCACTTCATATAACATCCCAAGTTATTAATATTTCTTAATCACTCTGTAAGTTGTATGTGCAATGCCATTTATGTTCTTGAAGACGACCAAGAAGCCTAAATATGTATATTTGCATACATATATATATTTGCCATAGTGATTTGTAGCACTGTAAGTTTGTAACCTCTTTGGATTCATATGATACAAGCTGCTTTTAATCATCTGAAACTCTTAAAAGAAGCAAATGTTTGCATTTGATTCAATAATGGAAAGTAGATTTTCATAGGGCCCTTATCTATGATAATCTATCTATTATTCTTACTTGGAAATTTTCCTCTTTCCTAGGGTACTTTCTAAACTCTCCACGTCAATGGGGGTGATATTTATTGATATCAAGTACATACTAACCTGAAAACTCAATCTACATCTGCATTGGCCCTCATCCTAGGCAACTGCATGCTCGTTATGTCGTCTCTAGGAAGGCTATCTGGTTCTTCGTTAACTTGGTGGCTATTATCGCTTCTTGTTAGTGACAAAAGGTGGCTGTGCTCCTTGTTTTTACGAATGATCAGATAACCGATTGCGGCCAGATACACCAGCATTCCTGAAAATCCGAGTATTCCAGAAAATACCTTCATCTCTGTCTTCAAGTTGTTGTGTATCAGCAGCTTGATAAAGCTGCTTGTAATGAAGAATATGTTTATGATCATTATCAGTAGACCAATTATCCAAGTTATAGCTGAAACCTACAGATCAATTTTCCCAAGTTATAGGAGAAATGGGAGGAAGTCAATCAAGAATCAAATAACTGGTTCAAGTGACTGATAGGAAACTCACCAAGAAAGAGTTGGCATAGATGCCCATCTTTGTCTTGCTGCTAGTAAATTTGAGGAGGGGAACAAGAGCAAATGGGAGCTCAAAAGACAAAATCATCTGTCAAGGCAATACTGTAGGTTATATTGTGCTACCACCTATGAAATGAATATCCTATTGGAAATTGGTTTTAAGATGAAACCAACCGGGTTTATGTGATTGCAATTGGTTGCCAACTACAAGATTATTCAAATCTTATTTGCTATAATAATTGTGTTTCAACATGTATGTTATCCCCTCTCAGCGCTCAATCTTTTGTGATTGAGCTTCAACCTAGTTTTCTAGTTAAAAGGCTATCATCTTCAGTACAGATATCAACAAATTTACAGGCATTAAGAAATAGACAAAGGGATCTTGGATAAAACTGAAACAAGGTGCTAAAATGTTTTACCGAAGCAATGATAATCAACTTTCCAGCTCCTGAAGAGCCACCAACAAGTGCAACAATTAAACTAGGGACAATAGCCAGGCATCGAGTTAGAAGGTTTCTCATCCAAGGGACCAACCGCAGGTCAAGGAACCCCTGTATTATATTAGAAGAAACAAAATCATTGTCTAAAAAGCCCGGAAAGAATGAAGTTTTTATGTTTAAGTCAAGAATTATCCACAATGATGACCACTCCTTTATTATCTTTTCTTGCTCCAACGCAAACCTGATATAGGAATGTGCCAATCATTTTTTTTTTAATGTTTTCGGTGTCCTTCTAAATACTTCCTTCCTATCCACTTTGTCTTTATATACATATTAATTTATGATATGTGATCTTTTGAATACAACTTTTACCTGCATGACATATTGACCTGCATAAGTTCCAGTTATTGTAGAACTCTGTCCAGAGGCTAGCAATGCAATTGCAAAAAGCTTGGAGCTCCACTTTCCCAACACATTCTGTGGAAAGCAAACAATGAACAGTTGATCATCGCCGGCAGACAGGAGAGCATGTATTAGAATAAGTGGGTGTGGAGAAGCAGATCATACCTTCAGCAAAAAGGAAGCCCTGTTTAAGTCCAAGTCACTGCAGCTTTCTTGATCTTCAGGATTTAAAATAGAAGAGTTGCAAATTGCACCACTAACTGATATAACTGATACATTAATGAGAAATGCAATAGCAAGAGCCATTCCACTTTCTATCAGATAATATCTGCAAGCCTCCTGCCAGAAAATTTACATATCAGTTCTATATGGCTCCAATGTTGCAAGTTATAACCACACGAGAAGATTAACAAAAAGTTTGAAACAAAACAAAATCACCTTGATGCCACCAACAGATCTTGGTATTTTCCTGGAAAGTACCAAGGCTGAATGAAGGAAAAGATTGTGGCTGCACCATTAAGTTAAGCAGAGGAGATTAGACAGTCAGATAAGAAACTGAGTATACTGCAAACTCTCCAGAAACGTGAAAAATTGAAAACTGATGTTAGGAACTTACGGCATAACCATGGCACCAAGTAAAGAAATAGCAAGCCCAGTTGCACCATTTCCTTTGAGTTGAGGAACAAAAAGACCATTTATGACTTCTGGAGCATGGGGATTGGCATAACCAAGCTCAATACAGAAGCATATAGCAATAGTCAACACCAAGGTTGCTACTAAGAACTCAAGCTTGCGCACCTATTCAATTATCAAAAGTAATAATGTCTTAAGAGCTGAGAACAATTATTCACTATTATGGTCTCTTCAACTAACTAAATGTGATTGATTGAAGCTAAAGTTCCTAGTTGACAGCAATGCACGGGAAGCAACAAAATCTCATGTGGAGGTTTCTGATATCCAGAACTTAAACAAGTGCATTCTTGTATAATAAAACAGAAAATCCTGCATCAATGTCAGTCACTGGACCAGCTCAGCTTGATTTTCATCTGCAAAATCTCAAAAGAAAAGGGTGATAAATAGGCAGACATACCCCATATTGCTGTAGTGCAAGGAGAACCAAAGTACTAAGGCCTGTCAACAGAACTCCAATCCATATTGGAATACTGAACAGCATGTTTAGTGCAAATGCTGTTCCAATCACTAGATAAAAAAAAGACGGAAAAAGTCACGAGCAATTCATTCTAACTGTTATCCATTAAAAACAGAAAGTATAACAGATTTTATGACTTATCAGTGAACGAATCAGTGAAAAAGTACATATATTTTATCATATTCATGAAATAAGTGACATGAAACCTTCAGGGATGTCACATGCGACTATGGCAGTTTCAGCCAAAACCCATAGAATGAAGTTTGTTCGCTTTGGGTATTCAGCTCTACAATGTTCGGCCAAATGCTTTCCTGAAAAATAAGGATATTGACTTAATACCGGGTCAGCGTGAATACTTAATGTGGGAGAAAAAAAAAGGCATTACAACAAAAGAATATGCCTGTAACAACGCCAAGATTTGCGGCCAGAGACTGAATAAGTAGTGCAGCACATGAAGCCACTAAAATGATCCAAAGTAACTGAAAGATGAAGAAATCACACCCAAAGAAACGGAAAACATCAGGAAATAACAGTTTCAGCAAGTTGTATGGAGAAGAATGAAAAAGCAAGATCATTCTAACAAAGGTAAAACGGACATAAAACTTTCAGCAACATATTTTAACTTTGTAGCAACGAGCAGACAGTGAGGATATTATCATCACTTGCCAGATCTTAACCTCATTGATATAAGTAATCAAGAATGATAGAAAATATATGTCTATGGACCATTCCTGTAATATTGGTAATCATTGTAACCCGTATATATAGTGAATAATACAGTAGATAATCCCCAAGGGAGAAGAATTATGGTATTCTACATCCTCTCAGAGTGAAGAAATTGTAAGGGAAAAAGACACTTTACAGAATTACGGATAAAGACATATACCTCATATTTGAACTGTGCTCCAGCTTGCAAATCCGTTTCAACTACAAGTCATCAATATCACATAATTAATGGTGGAACTTACATAACCCATGATGGTCAACAGCAAAAGAAGTACATAGACATACAGTTCCCAGGATCAATATAACCAATAGACACAAGGAACCCTGGACCCATATATGCAAATATATTCTTCCAGCTTTTCTTCTGCACAAAGAAGAAACTGTAAGGAACAAGCCTTTGTATTTGTTGATCATTTGGAGCAATTAGGCTAAAACTGTTGTTTCTCTTCTAATAAATTAATAGATATTCAGTACTTTCAAAACATCCCGATCATTGAGTACTGCTACATATCTGGCTACATTTTTTAAAGCAGCATACTAAAAACAAAATATCTTGTAAAAGCTAGAAGTTCTAGAACTACAAAGTTATTGTTCTTGCATAAACTATTACAGATTCTTTTTAAAGGCCAGCATGTCATTTTGACCGAGGCTTAGGGGCATTCAAAAAATAAATAAATAAATAGTTGTTTAAAATTTGTGTCCCCTCCAAGAGCACACATCCTGATATCCGAAACGAGGCAGACGTGGTGCATACATGAGCTTGATTCCCATGGGACTTGGAGGGTTTTATCATTCTAGTTAAAATTCTGAGCGATGTTATTGAGAATGACATATCATCAGCTCCAAGGAGCAAAAGAGCAGTTATTCACAGAGGGTGCGTGGATGCGTCAGAATCCAAAAACGTAAAGGAAGAAGTTCAAAGGAGAAAATTAAACAGCATTTC
This sequence comes from Fagopyrum tataricum, assembly GCA_002319775.1. NCBI lineage: Eukaryota > Viridiplantae > Streptophyta > Magnoliopsida > Caryophyllales > Polygonaceae > Fagopyrum > Fagopyrum tataricum. The sequence goes on from CM008280.1 coordinate 5,191,323, forward strand.
AGTCAGGCTATATACAAATCAGAATGTCAAAACATCTGTGGAGGCTTTGTGATACTACATGCATCATAATAACGAGTTAGGACTCAGGGCAATAACTCAGCTGAAGAAAAGGAAAAAAACAAAAAACAAAAACCAATACTCACATCAGGAACAATGATCTGGTCAGGTTCAATTGAATCAATCAATGGCGCAATCACATGTCCACCTGTCCCGTTTCCCACTATGAACTGATGTTGCTGCTCTCCAGAACCCGAACCAGCTGCCGCCATATTCCCTTACCTTGGCTCTCTTACAAAATTGCAACCAAGGAAGTATTGGCCACCGAATAAAAAATCATAGACCTAAAAGAAGCAAAAAAGATATATATCGAATACCTCGAATCAAAATCTGCGAGAGAGCAAGGTCGGAAGCGGAAGCAAGCTCCGATGGTAAAGCAAGAGCTAATAGTAACAGTGGAGGGCTATTGGTAGAAGCAACGGCCAACATGGTTCTTCAAGAAAGCGCAAATGTTGAGTTTTTATAGACCGTTGCTTTGAGAGAGTGGAGGACGCTGGTCTCGCCGGATTCTTATCTTCCAAAATTGGAATTTAACTTATTCTCTTACTCTTAGCTCCCATAACATTCACGTTATTGTTGCCGTCAAGAGTTCCATACTTCCTTCCATGGGTGCAGATAATCCTGGTCTTTTTTAACAATAAAATACTCCTTCCATTCACAAATAAATAAATAAATATCATTTTAATCTTACATTTTTTTTTAAAAATAATTGTTATTTTAGTTCCATACTTCCTTCCATTCACAAATAATACTTATTGGTTGTAACTTTGAATAAAATAAAAAGTAAATGAATAATTAGAATATAATAGTATATTTCATATATTTTTTAGTAAGGGTGCAAAAGGTTAAAACGATAATTATTTGTAAACGGTTAGCAAGGGATATTAAATACATGAGCCAAAATTAATAAACGCTGATAAAAATGCGCGTAGAACAGATAATCCACACATATTAATTAACACTTTCACCCACATTTTGTGATTTGAAATTAACTCTATTGCACCATATGTGCAAGAAGGCTAAATATTGGTAAAATTTAAATGGTAAAATTTAATGTTGGGGTTGGGGGTTAAATTTAATATTACGGTTGAAAGTTAAATTTAATGTTACGAATGATAATTTTAGTATATATGTGTCTGCGTTAGAAGCTGGAAGATGGATAAGAGTTTAAGAGAAGTTTGAAGAGAATTAGAGTGTTTAAAGAGAGGTTTTGGAGAGTTGGGTAGTTTTTGCTCTTACCAAAACACATGTTTCAAGTTCTTCTATGAAGGAAAAGGTCAACGAGGTCATATTTAGATACGGGGTAAAAATATTATTTGAAATCTATAATTTTCATTAAATTTCTAACATTTACAAAATACATAGTTCTAAAATTTATAATTTAGGACAAGAATAAATAATAATTTACATGTAAGATGTTAAAAATTGTAATTGCATGTTCAAAATTATAAATTGCATGTAAACTTACTAAATTTACTAAATTAATACAAAAACACGTGGTTGCATGTAAACTTACTAATTTCGACTAACTTAAATTTCATATAAAATATACTAGCTTAAATTTCATCTAGAATATACTAAATTAAATTTCAACTAAAATTTATCTATTATAAAATATACTAACTTATATTTCATACAAAATATACTAACTTTAATTTTATCTAAAGTTTGTCTCAAATATACTAATATAAAATATACTAACTTATATTTCATCTAAAATATGCTAACTTAAGTGTTAATCCAAAAACACGTGGTTGATTCTCTCTTTGACACAAGGTTACAAGCACAATTTATAGACAAATTGGTTCCTCTCTCTCACGGATAAGCTAATTTATCATAAAAGGGAGGCATTGGAAAGGGGCAGAATACCTAGGGAAAGGGAGGAATCTCTTCACGGGCAAAATTTAAAAATGTTGCCCTCTCGCACCTTATATGCGAGAATATATCGGGATATGTTTGCAAGAAGCATTGTCTCGACAATGCTTTTTGACCGAGCATTTGTCCTCTCGCATATAAGGTGCGAGAGGTGTTCGTCTATCCTGAGAATGTCTCGGGACATGATATTTTCTACTCTAAGACAACGTGTGTCTTTTTTATTTTTATTGTTGAATGTTTTTTGCTCACTCGCACCCTATGTGCGAGAACCTGTTCTTTTATGGGTGCCGGTATTAATATTTTATGTGTCCGAATAAGGGGCTTGAAATGAAAATTGTGACTACACGTCTCACTCAAACTCTTCAAGGGAGAGAATCTGGTAGTCGTCTCCTCCTCTAATGTTGTCGGAACCGGGTCCTTCTCCTCCCCTCTTCTCTCTTCTTGTCACTCATATTGGTTCAATTTTTAATCCCAATTTCATGCTTTATTCCGGTGTGTTTTGCAATTAGGGTTTTAATGTCTTTCTAAAAAAACACGCAACTAATATTGTCGTCTCTTGAAGTAGTATTCTCGTTCTTCTAGAGTCGTCTCCTCTCCTCCTCTCTGTTGGTTCAAGTTTCAGCTTCTAATAACATACATTTCTGTTTATAATGAATTAAACTGGTGGAGTTTGCTTGAGAGAGGTTGCTTGAGAGTTATTTTTTTTTTTCTGTTTTATTTGCCTGAAAAGCATTTTTTGTTTATTATTTGGAGTAAATTATTTGTCATAAGCAACATCGAATAGTTATTTGGTTTCAACATCGTATTCGAAAAGATGATATGATGAAATAGCAAAACAACCATTTGTTGGATTTGCATTTATTTTAGATTTATGTTGAATATGCGTCGTTAGATTTGTCTTGACTGTTTAAACTTTAAGTAACCGGTCAAAATGTGTGTGTTGTCAATGTTAAAAAATCACCTATAATTTAGATGACACCCACAAGTCTCCCGCAGTCAAAGGAAAGAAAAACAATATGTATGGAGTCCTAGTCCAACAATGAAGTTTCTCGGCAAATGTTGCGGTTATCAAAAAAGTATGGTTTCGAACAACCCTTTTCTTTGTCGGAAATGGATGAACAACTATAGGAACATACCAAAAAGCCGTGAGACTAGTTCTATGTGAAAAATAAATTCGGGAATGTGAAGGGTATTTGGTGTACTTGGTCCGACTTGAGGCTTTATGAGAAATGCCTAAGATTCGATCACCAAACTGGTCGGATTCTTGTTGACGACTCTTAGTGGGAAAATAAAATTAATCTGAGATTTGTGTTTTGATTTTAAATTTGTACAAAGTTAAGGTTATGAGTTTAATTCAAGGTGAGCTTGACGGCCAAGATGATATTGTGGAACTTGTTGAGGATGGAGAACATAATGATGAGTCCGGATGCAAAGACGTCAAGAGGTTTGCATATCTCACCCCCATTCCCCTCAATCTTGGTGGTCACAATGACGATATTCTTCATGAAGTGTACATACATGATGCAAAGAGGATTCAAACTTGAATCTCTAACCTAACACTGAAGGAGTGTCACTAATTAAAGGAAGTACTTTTTTCACCTTTGAATGCGCTCTCATGTACAACGAAGCCTTACCATGATAAGTCAAACTAATGAGAGGATATTAACCTTGTTGGAAGGCGATGTTGCTTTTTCAACTCGTTGTCGACGAAGAATCTTATAGAGGGTGAAAAATTTGGTGTTTTGTTGTTAATTCAGTGATGGAAAAAGATACGAGGAACTATTTCTTGACTATACCTCATGATTCAGCAAGGTTTTCATGATTAAAGTGGCGATTCTACAAATTCGGGAATTGAGTTGAGAAACAAAAGTGTTATATTATCGAGTTCTCAAAACTTATCCCCCCCCCCCCCAAAAAAAAAAAAAAACACATATTGTTCATAAATACAGAAGGGGTGACATCTATCTTAGGTATGGGCTCGGTTTACCCCAAACCGGCGGTTTAGGTTTGGCCGGTTCAAGGTTTAGGTTTGTAAAAATAAAAAGCCTAAACCGCCGGTTTTGATGGTAAATAGGTTTTTTAATTTTTTTTTATAAAAACTTTAAAACTGACGGTTTCGTTGGTTAAACCGTCGGTTTTTTGTGTTTTAATTATTTTTTTTAAAAAAAATTCATTCCGACGGTTGACCGTAAAACCGACGGTTTGCTTCTGAGCCGGTTTTTCAATTTTTTATTTTTATTTTTTTAATAAACCGTAGCTAAACCGACGATTTGCCGGTTTTCACTTACTAGGTTTGGCCTTGGGCCAAACCTAAACCGACGGTTTAGGTTTGCAGCCCATGCCTAATCTATCTTAACAAAAACCTACGGGTTCATGTTCATATTACAACGCTAATTAAAGTGTTTTAAGAGGGACATGACATCAATGCATGTCGAAACTATCACAACAACTTCATCTTCTTGTTCATCACCTTATCCGTTGCATTTTGAAACCCGAGAACACAAAAAACCGTTGTTACCTTCGAAACTCGTTCAACTAAGATGTTGTTGGCTACACGAAGGCCCAACTCTTCGGCTCATGCCTTACGAGCTCGCTCCTTGGAGCATCATGAGCGGCCTTCTGCCGCATATTGACTACAATTAAATGTCGAGATTATGGATAATTATCCCCAAAAGTACACACATGTCCGGCGTTTTGTAAGAACATAAAGAGTTATTTTCACTGTTGGATAAGATCTACATATAAATCAAAGATTGTTGTCAACAACCATTATTCTCATAAACTCACAAAGTCACAAATACACATATAAGTAGAACCAATTAGATGACTATTAAACAAATATATAGTAAGCAAGCTCACCAACTTCAAGAAAAACACATATCGGCAAAAAAAAATGTAAACAAGTGCACAAGAGAGTATATGGGGGGGCTTGTGTAACCTCTGTGGACCCGAGTCTCACACCCGCTCATATCTCCAGTACTTCGACCAGTCAAACCGTCCTATTTTTCCAAAGACCTCCTTCTACGGTACAAAAATTTGGTGACTTCGTATTTACCCTATACAAACCCACCAATATGAGGTAAATATGAGTATTAAAATTATTATGGGGGTTCTAAAATTAAGTTCCAACATTAAGGCAACTCCAAATATTAAAGTTAAGTTTTAACATATTATCACACGGAGATATTTTATAATGATATGAAAACAAGAACATCTTTTGTAATGGTATGAAACAAAAGGCATCACATTTCAAACATATAACATGTATAAAAAACATAAACATGAAAATAGAAGTTGACAAGAGTTATACTGGATTTGACAAGAGATAAATATGCAAATGAAAGCATCACATTTGATGGACAACTGAAGCATGTACGTGTTGGATGTGTCTTCCCGTTTTTATTTCATTAGGGAAGTCTACACAAATTCGTAATAACGACATATAACTGATAACATATTCATAAATTGGCCTAAAAATGACAGACAAGGGTGAAGGGAAGCATCATAAAAGACAACCATGCAGAAATTCATAAATTAACCAAATTTCAGGTAAAAGAAAAGCATGCACATATATGTTCATAATAGATAAATATAGCATAATCATAAATTAACTAGAGAGCATAAACAAGGGGTTTGGGAATCATGAAGACGTAAAACCTTCACAAACTCATAAAAAGAAGTTTTGATAACGAAAGACGCAGCGAAAACTAGGGTTTTAGGTTACCATTTCGGCGGTGTAGGTATAACAATTTCCGTCTACATCGGTTCTTTGTCCTATCGACGGTTGTCACTAAAATGAATCTTTTTCCTGATTTACGTACCATCTGTGAATTTGAAATATACAAATGAAAGCCGATTAGTAACACAAGAAAGAAGAGAAGAAAATGGTTGATTCTTAGAAAATTAGGGAAGAAATCATACCAAAGAGTGATAGTAAAGAGGTTGAGCTCTTCGTTGCCTGCCGGATTACACAATTCTCATAATTTAATATTTACAATCTAATCTCCTTCATGTCCTTCATTCTCAATCAAACAAAATTATAGAGAATTATTTCACCTCTATAATCTTCATCCTTTAAATTTTAACCAACCAAGCACAACCTTTATAAACGAGGATTTTGATCAACAAAGTCATATTTTTTTCCACCTTCCTAATTTCGCACATGAAGTGAAGAATTAGTGTTCAATCAATTCCGCACATTGAGTGCGAAATCAAAATTTAGTTAATTAATTCCGCTCATAGAATGTGGAATATTAATTGAGTTTAACTAATTATGCACATAGAAAGCGAAATCAATATAAATAAAATTAATTAATTAAATTAAATGATTTTGCGCCAGTTGAATTAAGTAATTTTATATATAATTTATATGAATACATCTAAGAAAAAAATTTGGTAGGACAACCGAACTAAATTAGGTAATTGAAAAACTAACCCCCGATTATAGAGCTTTGGAAAGTGACTTTTATATATATATATATATATACTTGTTGACCTTTTATTTTACATTTGTTGACTGTCAAATTTAAACTTGTTGACAATTAGTTTTGCACTAGTTGACAATCCAAAAAACCTATGAAAAAACATACTTGTTGACTGTCCATTTTACATTTGTTGATAATTTGGGAGAAAAAATTATGAAAAAATATATATACGTTAACAATTTATTTTAAACTTGTTTACAATCCATTTTACACTTGTTGATGATACATATACACTTGTTAACGATCTATTTTACACTTGTTGAGTGTACATTTTACATTTGGCTGTCAGTATATGTTATATTTTACAATGTCAAAAATAGTCGACAATCCACAATTTTGCACCGTCAACAAGTGTCAATCCACAATTGCATTGCTAAAAAAGTGTTGACGTTCACAACTAAACTGTCCACGTATGTTGACAATCCGAGAAGATAAATAAATTTATTGTTTAGAAATTAAAAAATATATAAAAAGATGACGGTTAGATTTTCAATTTATAATTTAACTATGTTAGTTAAAAAAAACTCAGCTGACCTTTTAAAAAATGCGGTTTTAATACACATATTTAGTTTTCAGTTATTTTAATTATATTGATATAATTGGCAATGCTCCATGTTTGCATTTTTTATATTAAAAGATATAATTTTTTCTCATAAAATTAAAAAAACGTATAAAATATCATATTTTCAGAAAATTTAAAGAGTGATTTAACGAGGCACATATGCATTTACACTATTAGGCCGTAAAATTAACGAACATGCATGTCGAGTTTTAAAATAACTACGAAATATAGTTTTCAAAAACAAAAGAGCCTTATATGTAGAAATTAGAATATTAGTCCATTTTATCTAGCACATTAATATTCTACATGAAAAATATAACGTTTGCAATAAAATAGACTATATTCTACATATAAGCCTTTAAGCCTTTTTTATTTCAAAAAAAAACGTATATTTATACGTTTATATTTAACAAACGTGATTTTTAAACGTACCGGCGAAAATTGTTATTTGTCACCGTAACTACGCACTTCGCGTGCGTAGTTGAGAATTCATCAACTATGCACTTGGGGTGTGCAGCAGTAGTTTTAAAAAAAAAAAAAAAAATTTATTCCCTTCCCTACTCCTACTACGCTCCCCAAGTGCGTAGTTCACTTTGTTCAATTTTTTTAATTTTTTCTGGACTCTAACTACGCACCTCATATTCGTAGTTGAAGTCCACTCGACTACGCACGCGAAGTGCGTAGTTTTAGTTACAAATAGTAATTTTCATCGGTACGTCTAACAATGCTCTTAACAAACCGGAAACAATATATAAGTTATTTATAGACAAATATTTTTCATGTAAACCTGGTCTATTTTCGAGATCCCGATGAAAAATTACACTTTAAACATTCAAAAAAATAATATTTAAAATAATGAAACATGATGTTTGAACGACTGGAACACAACTTGTGAACTAACAGCATAGAAGGTTAACAAAATTAATAGTATGAAAGTTTTTGAATAAACAAAACTAGTAAATAAAACAATAAATATGTGAAATAAAAATATAAAATATTTGATCTAATGGAATAATTATTTGAATTAATAGTATAAATATTATTTTTATGAAAATTTTGAACAAACAAAACTAACAAATAAAAAAAGATGTGAATTAATAATATAACAAATTTTTTTATAAATCCAATGATACAAAATAGTTGATCAAATGAAACACATTACTTAAATTAATAATATAAAAATTTTGAAGTAATATACCAATAGTTATTCATTTATTTTATAATTCTCGATCTGGATATTGTATACCAAATATAAAATAATATGAATTAACAAAGTAGTTTAAAATTTAAGTACTTAGGGGGGGGGGGGTCAAATATTTAAATTTATTGACCAAAAAATTGAATTGATATATAGTTTTTAAACAATAAAAATTACAGATTTAAAAAAAAATTACAAAATGGTAATTATAGCAATAAGTGCTTAATATTAGCCAACGATGTATGAAAATCACATATATTTATTTAAAAAAATAAAACTGTTAACTTCTTCTTTTGGAAGCGAGTCGTTATCTTATCTTCAAGACTTCAACTAACTAATTATTTTAAAAGAAATATTCTATAGTAGATATTATATTTGATATGTTTTATTGGGCTTTTGATCTGTAGTCAATTACTATGACTGCACCATAAAACTGTTTTTAGGTCCAAGTTTGTTCTCGATCACCCATTTTGCTTGCTTTTGTTAACTTTACATATATTCTATTCTACGATGAAGACAAATAATTCGAGTTTTCAACGTTGAACTTAGCGTTTGGAAATAATGAGGTTATCGGAGTTATTTGTTACCATTTAACGGTGGTTATATAAAAAACATTATTAGTTTGATTTAATAGTGATAATATAAAAAAAAATTATTAGTATTAATAGATGATTTAAAATTATACTATAACATGGAATGTGTGATATTAAACTATACATTCATTAATTTGTAGTATTTAATATAGGTTATAGCTAGATAAAATATTTCGAAACTAACATGCAGATGATTACAAAAATGTACTAAAGTGTACAAAATAATTGTGCAAAATAATTTTAAAAAATGTACTATATGTACTAAATTGTGTAAAAAAAATTATTTAAAACTTAAGAAGAAACTATATAGCGTTTTGTTATTTAATATTTTTTATTAAAAATATGATAAATGTTAAAATGACATATATATATAGTTGATAGGGGAGTGATTTTTTGACTTAGATAGACTGTAAATGAAATATTGAGATTATGGGAAATGGAAGATCGTGCGAAACCCAATTGACATCCAAAAAACGTGCTTCTAATTCTTCGACGTCTCGTGTGTAACTTCCCCTTGCACTGAGTTGGGCAGCATATGAAGTTTTTAGGTTGCCATGTAACGTAAATGCTTGACGTAAGGGAACACTCTACTCTCAACTGAATTTTGTGCCAGTAAAAGGAGTATGCATCTTTCCAACAAACATGTAGATGAACCAGAGTAGTCAATGCAAAAGAAGCGCCCCCAAATGCAAAATTTTGCACTTGTAGATGAACTAGAGTAGCCAAGCTCTCCGGTTGGTTCCTTCAACAATGGCAGTGATGGTCAAAATCGCATAAGGGGTTGATGATTCTTCTGCTGCATAAATAGACATGAAAAACATGGAGTGGCTCCTGAAACTTCGTTTGGTCCAACATTGACTGCTCCCTTTGTTTATCTTCCTTGACTCTCTCCCTCTCACATTCCAGCTGCTTCATTTGTTTCGCAATTTCAAATTTTTCTGCAGAAACATCCTACGCTTTGGAGGGTTTTGAAAATTGCAAATCTACATCTTCCCTTGATTTAGGTCGATGGGCTAAAGATGCAACAAAAAAAAATTATGTAAATATAGAGTTACCAAAGCAAAAGAAATGAGCATTTAACTATATGAAAAATAACAAGGATTAACAGAAGCTTTCAATAAAAATGTGCTGAAATTTAAATTAAAGAGATTGTAGAGTATACCTGTGTGCATCGAGAGAAAAGAGGTCGGGGGAAATAAAAATTGTTACAATAATATATTTTATATTTAAAAAAAAAAAAAATTGTTACATTGAAGAGATTGTAGACTCGAAGTCAAGACATCTTGTTCCAGCCATTTTACGCCTCCCTTGCAATTGGTGGAACTCGAACTCCCGGCATCCATCTCCTCCTGCCTTGCCGCCCTCCTTGCCAATCGTAGGACTCGATTTCTTTCATTAATTTCATTATGTTTAGATGAGAATTTATCTAGTGGAATAAATTAGTGGACGATACTACAAAACTGGATCGATATAGAATTTGAGGAGTTGAGAAAGGAAATTAGACGATAAGTAGAAATACAGACAAATGACAGATGTGTGTGTTTTGTGTGTGTGGTGTGTGTGTTGTGTGTGTGCGCGTGTGTGTGTTGTGTGTGCGCGCGCGGGGATTGATGAGATCATATGGAATGGACAACTAGGTCTATGGAACCATAGGACCTAGAGATTGATAAGAGTAGTGATGCAAGATATCTTACTTTTTAAAAGTAACGAAATAATAGGACGAGTGCACTTAGATGTTGTTACATCTTAACCAGGATTGTGAGATCGCCGACTAACTGATAGGGATTAACGTACTAGGATATCGGATCAGATGAGGTGAGTTCATCGGACTCATTTAACTACCTTTAATAATATTAAGTGTGTGATTGAGGTAGTGTGTGTATTGAGTGTTTAATAATTAAAACGTGACTAGACCACTACACTTTCATTTTCGGTAAGACTCAAGTGTTTGATAACGGGTCGTGGCATCACTGTTCAGCGCTGAATGCGACTGAAAGACTCCCCGCGACCAACCCAACAGAGTATACGGGGAAATGCATAGAAACCACTCCTGTTGGTTTACGGGGACGAGGGTGAAGGTTGGAGGATCTTTGTGCCATAAGTTGAGTTAATTAGATTGGAATCACCTAATGTAAAGATAATATAATAACAAGGACATTGTTTGCGCATGCTGATATTTTATCATTTTACTTATGTGTGTATGTGCCTTTAGTTCACCTTATTATTAGAATTGTTAGCTAACAGTGTATACCGTGTTAATAGACTTTACAAGTTAGGTGTTTTCCGAGTAATCGGGAGTGGAGTGGTCAGCCGGGTTTTCATACAGGTAATTAGGGAATGGGCGTACTTTCATTTTATTAGAAAGACTTGACTAGACCACTGCACTTTTATTTTCGGTAAGACCCAAGTGTTTGATAACGGGTCGTGACATCACTGTCCAGCGCTGAATGCGACTGGGAGGCTCCCAGCGACCAGCCCAACAAAGTATACGAGGAGATGCATAGAAACCACTCTTGTTGGTTTACGGGGACGGGGGCGAAGGTTGGAGGATCTTTGTGCCACACGATTAAGTTGAACTAATTAGATTGGAGTCACCTAATGTAAAGATAATAACCGGAACATTGTTTGCGCATGCTAATATGTTTACCATTTCACTTATGTGTGTTTGTGTCTTTAGTTCACCTTATTATTAGAATTTTTAGCTAACGGTTTATACCGTGTTGATAGACTTTACAGGTTAGGTGTTTTCCGAGTAATCGGGAGTGGAGTGGTCAGCCGAGTTTCCATACCGGTAATTAGGGATTGGGCTAACTTTCATTTTATTAGAAAGACTATTTATACTGTAACACCCCAAATCCGTAGGACTCGGAGTGCTACTAGGCTAGGATCTCACAATGGATCCTGACCCTAGCCTGACAACAATCTCACTGATCTTACAACAAGGCACCAATAGATTAAAACAAAACATGAAACTGATATATATATATATATATATATATATATATATATATATATATATATATATATATATATATATATATATCAAAAAGATAATACAATGTACCGCTGAGTACAAACAAAACCATACTATACATCAAAAGAACCCATATCCCCGATACCGCCCCAGTGTACGGAGCCCTCAGCGGATCACCCCCTCTGAGTCACTCTGCAGCTCTCCTATCCTGCAAAATGTCTACAACACGGTATAAAACCATTAGCTAACCATACACAAATATAGGAAGATGCTAGAGCACAAACACACATCAGAAATCTTAACACATCATCATGCTTTCACACATTTACCCGGTTCATTATCTTTATAAAGTCCAGCAATCAACTCGTATATAATATCCATATAAACATATGTGACACGATGAATATAAACCTCGCCTCTAAGTCCAATAACCAGCTGGAATGGTGCTTGGAACACTACCCCGTGTACCCTAAGGGAATGGAAAGTGCCCGAACCGTTTACCAGGTCTGGCCTGCCTACAGAGAACCTCCTAGACTCCCAGCGGGATGAAAGGCCAAGTTATCACGGCCCTACAATGGGCAAGCAATATACCATAGGTAGGTGACCCTCATAACACATGCTATAAACATATAACACACACACCACTCATGCACAACATCCTATAAAGGAATGGCAACTAAGTAAGTCCCACGGACTTACCTCAACCTCGTAGTCGTCTCACTGGATCAACCTCAACTCAGTCCACTCCAAACTGGAGGATAACACGGCCTATACAAGGCATACACAGATATCAAACTCCTATCACACAAAGAGTCACACCTAGACCCAAGGGATCCATAAGGGATCATATCCAACTCGTAAACCACAAAGCCCTAACCGACAATTCCATAACATACTCGTCAACATCCGAATCCTAGCATGCTACTACCGCTCAACTAGGAAAGGAAAGGATCTACCTAGCTTTAGGTAGACCCGGGACAAAGCGCACCTGCGTAACAAAGGGCGCAGGGGCGGAGGCAAGCAACCGCGGGTGCGGCGGAACGTAGCCGCGGGGGCGGTGACAAGGGACGCTGGCAAACGCAGGCACGCCGCTGGCACGACGCGGGCGCTGTGACACGGTAACCGCGGGGGCGGTGACTTCTGGCCGCGGGGGCGGCGACAGTGCAGAATGAAACCTCGCGGCTTCTCTTTAACTCTTCACTTGATCAAACACGTCTACTCTCTTCCAGATTAAACATAGGTCACAACATACACATACATACATCAGTCCTACATTCAATCATCTAATCCTAAGCTAAGGAAGAAGAAGAACAAGAAAGGAAGAAGAAAGAATGAAGAAGCAAGGTGGAAGATGCTCACCACGCTGTGGTTAGCTCAGGTATAGATCACCAACAACTTACTGGCTTCCAAGCACAGCAGTACTCACCATCATCAACCACAAAAGCCACAACACATCCAAACTCAATCCAAACTCTTCCAAACCAAAACAAGATCAAGAGGGAACAAGGGAGAAGTAGGAAGGACGTGAACTGATTGGGAAGTATGAGGAAACCCTTGCTCAGCAAGGTGAAACGAAGAAGGTAAAGAAGGGTAAAGCGTAGGTCAAAGAGTCAACAAAACCGGGTGCAGCCGCCGGAAACCGCAGGGGCGGGTTTCCTGGCCGCAGGGGCGGAACAACAGGGGAGCCGCAGGGGCGGCCTCACAGACCCGCGGGGGCGGCTAAGGCCTAATCTAGCTCCCAAAACTAAGGCTCTTACAAAACCCGCCATATAGGTACGGGTGGTATCCCTCAGACGTCGGGAAAACAAATACACGTGTTGGTCTACAGCAGGTGTAGTTGGACCCAGCAATGCCAGGTCCTCCTGAAATCTCCTAATAGCCTCTGAGACCGGTACATCCTCGAACCCAACCTCAACAAAGTCTCGCAGTTTCTCCCTCCTCAACGAGGCAGGGCAGAAACGCTCTCGGATCAGAGTCTTCATCTGCTCATAACTAGTAACTTGTACTCGTACAGACCTCCACTAGTGTTGTGCCAAATCTATGAACAAGGTCTGCACCAGCTCAATCTGCTTGTCAGCTGGACATCTAATAGACTCCAGAGCTGAGTCTACATGTCCTATCCAAAGCGCCACCTCTAGCCCCACTTTCCCAGTGAAAGGGGGTACTCCCATCTGATGAAAAGCCTTCAACCAAGTGTCTGGTCGAGGCCCTCTATGCTCCTCTGTAGCCCGAGCAATCTCAACGGCAGGTGCCGGTGCAGCTGGCACCTGTGTAACTGCATGGGATCTCTCAGGTGATCCCTCATGTGCTGGCAGATCAGGAGCAGGCCTACCTACCCTGGCAGCCTCCTCAACACGTCGTATGTACTCGCGGAAGGCTGGTCCCTCCATGGAGACACGGTCAAACTCCCTAGATTGGGCTCTCTGTGGCCCCTGTCCCTCAGCTGCACCGTTCCCAGCCTCAGGAACGACACTCTCAGCAACCTCCTCATGGACCTCTCCTGTTGCTTGTAAACCACCCGCAGGAGTCCTACCCCGTCCTCTACCCAGAGGGGGTCTACCTCTACCTCGTCTTACTGCAGGTAAGGCTCTAGTCTGAACCATCTGCAGAAGACGTAAACCTATCTTAGAAGGCTATATATATGCCATATGTATAGATATATCACAAATCAATCACAGCAGAATATCTATATATATATCTATATTGTCGAGGTCTTCAGAGGGGTGATGGCTCACGTACACGGTATCCCAAAACATTTGTACTCATTTCAAAACCAAAACCTTTTGAACAGTCAGACCCCTTTTCGGGTTCTGTTTAGTTATCTATTCGAACTTTATTGCAGATTACTAGTGCCATTGTTGTCAACCTGGGCTCTGATACCACCTTTGTAACACCCCAAATCCGTAGGACTCGGAGTGCTACTGGGCTAAGATCTCACAATGGATCCTGACCCTAGCTTGACAACAATCTCACTGATCTTACAACAAGGCACCAATAGATTAAAACAGAACATGAAACTGATATATATATATATATATATATATATATATATATATATATATATATATATATATATATATATATATATATATATATCAAAAAGATAATACAATGTACCGCTGAGTACAAACAAAACCATACTATACATCAAAAGAATCCACATCCCTGATACCGCCCCAGTGTATGGAGCCCTCAGCGGATCACCCCCTCTGAGTCACTTTGCAGCTCTCCTATCCTGCAAAGTGCCTACAACACGGTATAAAACCGTTAGCTAACCATACACAAATATAGGAAGATGCTAGAGCACAAACACACATCAGAAATCTTAACACATCATCATGCTTTCATACATTTACCCGGTTCATTATCTTTATAAAGTCCAGCAATCAACTCGTATATAATATCCATATAAACATAGGTGACACGAGGAATATAAACCTCGCCTCTGGGTCCAATAACCAGCTGGAATGGTGCCTGGAACACTACCCCGTGTACCCTAAGGGAATGGGAAGTTCCCGAACCGTTTACCAGGTCTGGCCTGCCTACAGAGAACCTCCCAGACTCCCAGCGGGATGAAAGGGCAAGTTATCACGGCCCTACAATGGGCAAGCAATATACCATAGGTCGGTGACCATCATAACACATGCTATAAACATATAACACACACCACTCATGCACAACATCCTATAAAGGAATGGCAACTAAGTAAGTCCCACGGACTTACCTCAACCTCGTAGTCGTCTCAATGGATCAACCTCAACTCAGTCCACTCCAAACTGGAGGATAACACGGCCTATACAAGGCATACATAAATATATCACAATCCTATCACACAAAGGGTCACACCTAGACCCAAGGGATCCATAAGGGATCATATTCCAACTCGTAATCTTCAAAGCCATAACCGGCATAAACCATTCCGTACTCACTCTCATTCTAAACTCATACTCGTACCTAGCATGCTACTACCGCTCAACTAGGAAAGGAAAGGATCTACCTAGCTTTAGGTAGACCCGGGATAAAGCGCACCTGCGTAACAAAGGGGCACAGGGGCGGAGGCAAGCGGCCGCGAGCGCGGCGGAACGTAGCCGCGGGAGCGGTGACAAGGAACACTGGCAAACGCAGGCACTGCGACACGGTAGCCGCGGGGGCGGTGACTCTCGGCCGCGGGGGCGGCGACAATGCAGAATGCAGTCTCGTGGCTTCTCTTTAGCTCTTCCCGTGATCAATCACTTCCACTCTCTTCCAGATTCATACACAAGCATAAACATACACATATCAACATCACCCTATGTTCAATACATATATTCCTAAGCTAAGGAAGGAAGAGCAAGGAAGAAGGAAGGATGAAGAAGCAAGGAGGAAGAAGCTTACCACTCCTGAAGGTCTAGACATGCAAAGGCATAAGCACACTCAGCTGGCTTCACAAACTCAGCAACCACAACCACACACAACTCTACCAACTCTCAAGTCCAACTCTTCCAAAACTCAAGAACAAGATCAAGGAAAGGCAAGGGAAGCAAGGAGGCAAGGAGAACGTGAAGAACTAAAGGTGAAGAGATGAGGAAACCCTTGATCAGCCAAGGAAAGAATAAGAGAAGGAAAGGGTAAAGCACGGGTCAAAAAGTCAACAAAACCGGCTGCAGCCGCCGGAAACCGTAGGGGCGGGTTTCCTGGCCGCAGGGGCGGAACAACAGGGGAGCCGCAGGGGCGGCCTCACAGACCCGCGGGGGCGGCTAAGACCAAAACTAGCTCCCAAAACTAAGGCTCTTACATATACTTCATATTTCCCTTATCATTATGCATGGTTGTTGAATACATTATTTTATTGAACATCTTTAACATTTTAAGGATTTTACTGATTTAATATTTGTGCCTTATTGTAAGATTTATGTATCATTGATGTCAAACTAAGGTCGAGACTCATAATGAGGTCCTAGCCAATGACATCCCGAGTTCTCAGAACTCAGGGTGTTTCACAAACTATTTTACAAAACAAAATTGCAAGTTTAAAATAAAACATGAACTAATAATATAAAATGTTAGAACTAATATAACACTCGATCTATATAAACTAATAGCATAAAATTTTAAACTAACAAATGTTGTAATAAAAATATACTAATAAAATTTGTGTTCCATACATATCACCTATGAATAGTGCAAAAAAAAAAAGAGACATGAACTAGATAATGTATAATATGTTAACTAAATTAACAAAAATATCAAAATGTATAAAAAAAAACGTGAACTAAAACTATAACAACTATGTTTTCAAGAAAAACAAAATATTTTTTTAAAACAATTTTATGGTGAAATGGGGAAGCATGTCTCTATTGTACAATTGAGTAATTTTAAACTTGATAATCTATTGTTTTTTTTTTTTTTAAAGTTATACTTAACGCCTAATTACACAAATGAGTGTTACACAAACATAAATCAATTTACAAAAAGGTCATCGGTTTACACAAGGCCATCGGTTTATACAAGGTCATCGATTTTCACAATCACTGCTTTGTGTATTTGTTGTTTATGTAATAACCGATTTACTAATGCCGAGTTACACAAGGTCTGTCGAATCGAGTTACAGAAGATCCAAGTTTCCTAACAATAATACAAATCTTGTACACAAACCCTTATACAAATCACCCGACAAGGCTCGATTTACACAAGCCTATTAACATCGATTTACACAAGCCAAGCGATATCGATTTACACAAGCCAAGCGATATTGATTTACACAAGCTTATCGATATCAATTTACACAATTCTATCGACATCAATTTACACAAGTCTATTGATTCACTCACCATTTATATGCTTCTTCAAACGGCAGTTCCTCCAGGATCTAAGGAATCATCCAACGACAGCTATCCAGCCGTGTTCGGCAGAGCCAACTTCGATGCAAATATGGTCATAATCCTCGCAGCTTTGCTTTGCGTTCCCATATGTGCGTTAGGGCTGAATCCAATTGTGCGATGCGTGCTTTGATGTAGTCGTGGGATAAATGACGAGGAGCGTGAGGAGCCTCCGACGAGGCTGAGATCGATGACGGGGATGAAGAAGAGCGTTTTGCGCAATATTTCGGTTTCTGTCTACAGATCTGATGGAGTTATGTTTCATGAGACAGAGTGTCCCATTTCCGGCAAAGGAGGATCTGGTCCTGGATTGCTCGAAGACGAAATAGATTTGTGGTTGCTACTCCGCTAGTGCGAATTTGTTCCGGCATGGACCCTCCGACGATGACAGTAATGCCGGCAGTGGATTAATAAGAAGTGAAGTATGGATTTGAATGAGAATCGAGGGAGAGGAGGGTACCGTAGAAGGAGACGAGGATCCCGGCGATGGAGTGGTGATGTTAGTCGCCGGAGTAGGAGACACCGGTGTCATCGACGACGACGGTTAGTCGGAGGAGGGTTAAAGATCATGTCATAGAGAAGGCGACGGCTAGGGTTTTGAGATTGAGTGTGAATTTATAGGGTTTTTTATCTTCAATTTCCCATTATAACCCTCTTCTTATTAATTGTTTATAGAATTAAAAATTTATTAACAAATTAGTAGGAGCCAACTTAGGGTGTGTTTGGACAGGGATTGATGGAGGTTATTTTAGATTAAATTTTAGAGATTAATTTTGTGGAGGTGTTTGGTTGAAGATGGAGATTATAGGGGAGATTATAAAAGAGGTTAAAGGAGATTAAAAATGGGAAAAAAAATAACCTCATATCAGCAAGGTTAAAGGAGATTAATCTCCCTTCATCAATCAAGATTCCACTCATGCCCCTGCTAGAAAAACAAAACACGACACATACATGAGAAGTCAATCGACATTCTTTCTTCCCACCACTACAGTTGTGCATCCGGCCCGGTCCGAAATTTTCAAAAACCAGGACCAGGGACTAGACTGGGGTCTATTCTGGTCCTTTACGGTCCAATCTATTCCGGTCCGTGTTTTTCTTGTCTATTCTAGCCCGGACCGGATTCGGACCAATATAGAATAAAATATTTTTAAAAAAAAATTGCAAAAATTAAAAATATAATTTAAAAATATATATTTTTTGAAATATGTACACTATTTTATTAATATAAAAGATAAATTTATTTTAAAAAAAGGATCGGGGACCGGTTTTTTTGGTCCGACCTAGTCTTTTACTCTAGTCCAACCCGTTCTTTTAATATATAAAAATATATTTACCCTAGTCCGACCCGATCTTTTCCCGTCCGGAGTGGGACCATGATTTCCAAAAACCATGGATGGGGGACGGACCGGTTTTCGGTCCGGGTCAGTTTTGCACAGCCTACTCACCACCATGAGTTCTCCAACGAACCAGGAGAATAGAGGATAGCGGTGGGGAAATTGGTTCCGACGAGGCCACCGGCGACGAGGAGAACGAATTGGGATGTTGAAGACGAGAAGGAAGGTTGAAGATAGATCAATTTGTCGAAGGTATACGCAGAAGGCCGGGTAGGAACATCTCGACACAGAACCACGTAACGAAACCAAAGGATCTTGCAAAAAAAATTAATGTTAAAATAAGGGTAAATTTGTAAAACTATATTAATTAAATCCATTAAAAATCTCCTACCAAACAACCTAATATAGATTATTTTAAATTAAATAATTTCTAATAAACCCCATATAAAATTTAATCCCTTTTAATTCCCATCTAGATTAATCTTCAAAATAACCTCCATCCCCGACCAAACACACCTTTAGTATTTGGTTTACTAAAAGGACTTTGGAGTCCCATTTTTCTTAAAGTTTTTTCTATTAGAATTTCAACTCAATTCATAGCATGTGCACTAATAGTTCATTTTAGGTTCATTTTTTTAAAATAAATGTTTAGTTTATATTTTATTAACTAACAATTTATATGTTACGAATGTTAAGTTCATCACTTCGTACCTAAAGAACTTGTTTTAGATGAATCACTACTATTAAAGAAAATAATAATAATAATAATAAATTTTATACAAAAATGCACAAAAATATGAATCCGAATTTTCAAAATGAAAGTGATCACAGGATGGAAATGGATGCACAACCACCCAATCGAACCGAATACACGGGTGAAAACTCGAAGAATTGCAGATGGTTGGAGGTTGACATGGGAAATTGATGGGTGGTGGGGCGGTATGGGTAGAGTTACAAACACTTATCACCCGCACCACACATCCCATTCCACCCTGTAAATTAAAAAAACTCTAAAACCTAAAACATATACTAGTTTTAACATAAATTAATATATAATAAACACCAAATCCATAAAATATATACTAGTTTATAACATGAACTTGCATCCCACTCTTCGGTTTTTTAAAAAATATTTTCGGGAAACCTTCGAGTCTTTGACACCTCGATATAGTACCGAGCCGCCGACCACGTTTATTTGCTCATGTGAACACTTCACTTTTTCGCCACTAGCTCCCTTATCTGCTTGCTTACCTCTAATTTATGTTGATTTATGTACGTTGTATGTGAAAATATTTCATTTGCTTACATCATTTTATATCAATTGGAATTCATTTAGACATTGGTTTGTAAAGAAAATAGTACGTATTTCGTGAAAATTTAGATTTAGACTCGAGTTAATTTAAATACAAATTAATTTTATACTTTTAAAAGTTAAGAAAACGAAAGAAATACTACATATGATTATTTCTCATAAACTACTTGAAAACCGATAGGTGATGAGTAGATGAATAACCGGTAAAATATTAGGCAGGTGGTACGCGGAATGACTGAGATTTTTTAATCAATTCGGTGATGGATGAAAATTATATATTCATCCATCAATCAACTAATCTACTATATAATACTAAAACAGAAGTGAATATTGTCACATGTCATCACTACATTAAATTCGCCACGTGTCATTTTTACATTAAGCCACCTCACATTTTTTCCACATGTCATTTTGAGGTGATGCCACTTCATTATTTCTTAAAAAAATTATACACATTAATGAAGATATTAATATGTACTATATCCTAATTTGAGATTTAAAATTATATATATTTGGAAAGACTATATTATGAAAAACAAAATAAAATATATATTAGACAAAATTTATCTACACAAGATGAAAATTACAGAGAATCATATATATTGATGTCATAATTATACCATATTTACCACTTATAATATTTATAAAAAAAAACTATTTATATCATAAATTTTTATAAACATTTAATATTGTAATATATAAAGATGATCATATCGCTCATTTTACTCTATAAACTTAAATTTAATTTATAATTAATTTTTTTTACCTTATTATTGCAATAAATTGGATCCTAAGTATAATAGATTAATTTAAACCAAACCCATACATAACACGAAACTAAACTAAGCTAGTTTTCCTTTCTAAAATTCTAATCAACGTTTTGACCCAATGAATCACCTGGTTCATAACTCATGGATATAAATACAGATCAAATATTGATTAACCGTTCTAGATCGTGAAGGACGATTCTTTGGGCCGTTGAATATGATCTGCATGGCTGCTGAGGTTCAACATAAAGTTCAAGTTCTAAGGCATGAGTTACGCCAGTCATCATAGAATGCACGTGCTTATAGTGTTGACCTTTAAGAAAAGTCAAAGTCCAGCAGGCGTTTGCAAAATTTGATTTTTTTCCCCCTTCGAGTTATTACGATTCATTCTGAAGTCAAACTTATTCATATTTTTTCTAGTTAGATGGGTTTAGTTTTTGTCCTCTAGCAAAACAACTTACATATTTATATTTTTCTGGATAAATTTAAAATAAATATTTCAGTATTTTTCAGAAACAAAATTGTTAAATTAACACATTGTGTGGCCGTTTAGTTTGAGTGATGAAATGGAATCGGTTAAGAAAAATGAATGAAAATGGAAATTTTTAAGTGTAAAAAGACTCTAAACAAATATAGTTTTTAATTGATTCGAAATTATTTTTTTTTCGGAAATGATTTCTAGCGATACCAAACAAGCCCTGAATAGCCATAGATGTTTAGGGGTTTTGTTTGTAAATATTGGAAGATAATACATGAAATTCTTTTGTTTGATGACATAAGAGTAGTATCCTGTTATTTTAGATTAGTTTATATTGGATATTATATTTTGTGTTCTTTATTTTTATTTTAATATTCTCTTGTATGCACTTGGATAGTGATAATAAAATTGTTTTAATTGTGGTTTTATTCAACAATAATATGTTATGTTAATAGAGTCTATCGATCGTGAACCTGAAATCCTACCGGTGTTTAATTAATCATATTATTGTCACCGATCGACTAGTGGTCTCATCGATCTACATGTAGTGTCACCGGTCTATATATTAGTGTTTTGATATTTGTTGCTCGTTGTTAATGGAGATGTTTTATTTGCTCGTTGTCAAATAAGGTGTTCTATTTTTCAACGTTTGTTTGTCTATACACTCTTTGATTGTTGGATGTCTTGAAAGATACATTTAATAATATTTTGATATATTATTGATATATTTATTGGTAAAAGAATATGGATTAGACTCCACAAGTAAGAATTAGGCCGATGGGAAAGACATTGGATCAAATTTGGTTTGTTTTGTTGATGTAATATATTTTTCATAAAAGACGACATCTCTAGTAAAAGTGAGAAGTGTGTCTAAATAGTAAAGATGATGTTATTATTTACTAGCGGGATATCCTAGAAAAATGGATTCGTGACTACGAACATGAATTTATTTGAATCTCGTGGAATTTAGATATATAATAGAGAAACTAAAGAAAGATTCGTAATTTATTATGGTTTGGAGGATGGTCGGAAAAAGATTTTAAAAGGTGATTTTCAGTGATAAACTAATGAACGAGTTTGGTTTATTAGTAGTAAGTGCCTAAGTGGTAAGGAGTAAGGACACATTTTTCCGAAAATTGAAGGGGGTACAAAACTACAAATGCTTGAAAAAGGAGAGTATGAATGATACTTAAAATATGACAGTGTCTGTGTTCCACACGTCCATGTTGTTGGGTGTATAACAAAATTGATCTTATAGCTATACACTCGGAGCCATTAGCACTTTTGGGTTTATTTTTTTTATTGGTTTGAGAAATTAGGTCGGCCTCATTTGACAAAATTGCTAGAGACATTTGATTTGTGTTTTAGCAAAAAAAAAAAGCAAACAAACAAAGTAATACGAAAAATACCATCAACCGATGTGAAAAGGTAAGATGTACCACGGAAAGATGGAATTCAATAAAGACCCCAAATGAAGCAATGAACTAAATAAAATATCGAGGTGTGTGAAAAGGCGTTATTTAACCTTATAAAAGACACCAACATATAAATATTTGATTTTATTAAACTCGAAAAAGGTAACTTCTGGAAAACATTATCCTAAACGATAAAACGGATGTCCAAGCCGAAAGTGTCATAATGTTGAAAGGTCATGATGGTGGTTGGATTTGTGTGAGGTAAAGGAATAATTCAATGTTGCTAGTATAAACTATCATGAGCTTCATCCGCTCTCATAAGAGTCTGCAAAGAACTCTTGTATCACGTGCAATTTGTTAGCTATAGTTATCACACAATATGAATGTGCGGTTAAAATATATTACGTTACTATGTATAGTTGATCCTATTTGTGCGTATAGGTTGAATAATATTGTAGAATGTCGTATTTTCTTATGCGTATTCATCCTCTATAATTATATATGTAACTTTGAAAATGAGTAAATCATATTCAAATATACATTTCTTAAATCATTGCTCAAATCCTTAAGCTTTATCCACATTCACCCATGAACATTTGGTGTGATAATCAAATGGCGTTTCACATTGCATCAAATCCGATCATCATGAACGCTTCAAACACATTGAAATTGATTGCCACAACATTCGTGATCAAGTTCAAAATGGGACCATCAAGACTCATCACATCCATTCCACAAACCAATTGGCCGATATCTTCAACAAAAGTCCTTGACCATACAATTTGATCACTTACTCCGCAAATTGGTCATTCGGGAACATACATTTTCCAAATTTGTACACATGAATAAATCAAACACATTGAGGAGGCATATATACATTACCATGTATAGTTGATCCTATGTATATAGGTTGAATAGTATTCTAATTTCCTTAAGCATTGTAATCATTCTCTTTATATATATAACTTTGTACAAATGAATAAATCAGATTCGAGTATTCAATTCTATCTTTTAAAATTGAGAACGAGATCAAATTACATTGAAGTCTTGGGACGAGCAACGCATTATACAATTTAAATTTCGAATAAAGAGACACGTTGCCGGCCTGCATTGTTGATATGACCCCGTTTAAAAGTTTAATGATACGGGGAGTAACATTTAACATTCTTCAAAAAGAATTGTTTCTATTCACATAAACTGATACAGTGTGTCAAGTATCCGGGAGTTCCAAAGGTTATATGATTGAACATCTAGAGTACTCTAGATGTATGAAATATACATATGAAATATTTATATTTAATGTTGTCAGATGCATAGTATATATTATATTATAAAAGATAAAATTAAATATTATCTAATTTTAAAAAATGAGACAATATTCGTATTAATAAAATAACAAATATATCTAAATATTATCATATGCATCTTTCAATATATATAGTCGTTGTTTGGGTCTTTTTTAAGTACATTTTTTTAAAAAAAAGTTTAAATTATAACAAAAAAAGTTGGAAATTCGAGTTATTATAATGAAAAGGTGTAAAACAACTTCCACTCCTCGTGCGGTAGACTGGAAAATAAGGAAATGAAAAGACTCTTTATTACTAATAAGAGAGACCCGCCACAATTGTGTAGGACAATTAGCAGAAAATTTTGAATTTAAACACATGGCTTATGACCACCTTTATGTTCCTCGATAGGGACAATACTCACAATACTGTTATCCAACGATCGAATTCAATCAGACTAGTAAAATAAATAAGTCATGTCATGATTTTTGTAATTTAAATCAAATTCAAATTACATAAAAATGGTTTAATTCAATGGAATAAGAATTATCACGTTAATGTTTAAATAGGGATCAAATTTTAATTATATTGTTATTGAACGGCCTTTTAGGAACATATATAGTGTTTACTGCTTATTTTAATTTGAATTTGAAGGAGATTATTATTTTAATAAGTGTTTGAAATTAATTAGATGAAGATTATACATTAAATTATTAAAATGGGTTATACAAGTGAAAATAACCTTAAAAATAACTCATCTCAACCAATATTATTAAAATTAATTTCTTAGTCTTGTATAAATTAATCTTCTAAAAACCTAAAACATTCCTCTGATATAAAACACAATCTAAGTAAACTTTTTGTGAGAAGAATTAAGTCACTTGTTATCTTTCATCATCGTTGTCAAATAAAAATAACAACTTTTCAATGTATTATTTATCTCAGTTTTTATGAAAGTAATCACTTTCGATGGATGATAATACGTACTAGTTGCGGGAAGAACACGTGAAGAATGGTCAAATAATAGGAAGCATCAAAAGCAGACGTTTATTCAAATAATGCAAAAGCATGTATAATACTTCTAGGAAAGAAACACAAGATTGTTTATCCTAAAACAAACATCACAAAGAGCAACTTAATTTTTAGGTAATTTAACAGAGAAAACACTAGGAAGAGGCTCACGTACGTAGACGGTACAACAGGTGTCTAAGGTGATGATGTCTAGGGGTGTTATACGAGCCGAGCAGTGCCATGCTCAAGTTCGGTTCGTTTATAAACGAGCCGAGCTTTTGGCGAATCGAGTCCAAATAGCTCGTCTAAAATAATGCTCATATAGTGTTATTTTATCTGAACGAGCCGAGCTTTATCCGAACGAGCCGAGTCTAGACATATGTTCAAGCTCGGCTCGTTTATAAACGAGTTGAGGCCGAACCGAGCTTTTAAAAGCCGAACGCGAGCGCAACCCAAGTAGCTCGTCTCATGTAACAGCCCTAATGATGTCACAACAAGTGATGTGATATATACGAAGTAGTAAGGGATGTCATCCAAAAGCCAATCGAAGGCGTAACACATTTTGCCTACTCCAGTCACCGTTGTATGACACAAAACTTATCAACGAGGTTTAACCACACCTAACACATTCGTGTTCAAACACGAGAAAACTTAAATGACAAACACACTCTTTTCCGTCATACGAGAAGAGAATACGTTGGATTAAACACATATTAAGACATTAAAATAAGAAACTATAATGCACGACAATGTGTTAGTGCGGATATTGACGGCTTTGAATTGGGCGAGTCAGATACACATATTTTTGGACAAGTATTAATGCATTATTATTCCGTGTTTGTCACCTTGAAAATTCAACGTAAAAGCCACCGGGTACATACATTGACCTTATCATAGCCACAATTATAACTCATTAACTACTTATTTTTTACGTTTTCAGACTTAACTAATTAAATTTCTATTTATGGAAGAATATGTTGGATAAAAAACATAATAAGTACCGTTTTTTACTTAGCTAGGGTACGTAGTGATGTTTCAGGAAATGTCATCTCACATTCTGACACTATCATAATTTTTAGTTTTTTCAAAGTTTAATTCTCACGTCGGTGCCATGATCTATAAACTATGAATATTACGTAAAACAAAACTTACTCTAAAACTATTAAAATATAGAGTGTGAGGTCATACTCAACAGTTGGATAAGTTTACTGGGTGGTTTTCTGTAATTTACGTAAAAAAGTGGTTATCTGTTGTAAATAGGGTTATACTCATAAGTGGCAACTAGAAGGCAGCCAAACAGCAACTTGATTTTGAAATCCCACCTACGCATTGCCGAGTCATTTTACCACCTGTCTGGATGCTCCTATATATATATATATATATATATATATATATATATATATATATATATATATATATATATATATATATATATATATATATATATATATATATATATATATATATATCCCATCTCCCTTGACCACCTGCAAACAATCTGCTATCAAATTCAAACCACAAAAGAAGAAACCAAACCAAAAAAATATATATATTCAAAGAGTTACCATATATGGATCATTCAACATGGTTGAGCTCATCCTTAGATCTCAAGGTTGGAAAAACCATGAGCAGCAATAGCACCCTTCAGCTTTTCGAGGACTCTCCTGTTCGAGAGCTCGAGAACGAGATCAAAGACGAGCCTCATCAGGTACATATATACTTTGCTGGGTTTTTTCTTGTTTCGAGATTTTTTAGATATATCTGTTAATAATCTGTAGTTGATGATTACAGGAGACAACAGCTGCTTTGCTAGAAGAGGAGTTGAAGAGGCTAAGTGCAGACAACAAGAGGCTTACAGAGATGTTAGTGTTTGTTTGTGACAAGTACAATACTTTAAGAACCCAGATGGTTGATTACAACATTATCCCTTCGAATGTTCTCAACAACAACGAAAACAATTTTATCGAGTTTCATAACAGCTCGGGAAGTTGTGCATCGAAGAAGAGGAAATCGGGAGATAGCAGCTCGAGTGATGAGGAAGAAGATTTGTGTGCGAAGAAGTCCAAGGGAGAGGCTATTATTGGTGTTACAAAGATCTCAAAGGCGTATGCAATGACAGAAGCATCAAATACCAGCCTTGTGAGTAATTTCGTCTCGGATGTGTCTTTTGTTTTCTGCCTTGGTTTCTGATTTTGTGTTGTTTTTTGCAGATTGTGAAAGATGAATATCAATGGAGAAAGTATGGACAGAAGGTGACGAGAGATAACCCGTGTCCTCGAGCTTACTTCAGGTGTTCATTTGCACCAAGGTGTCCTGTCAAAAAGAAGGTTCAAAGAAGCCTTGAAGATCAAAGTATACTCGTAGCCACCTATGAAGGCGAGCACAACCATCCGCCGACTTCTCAATCACAACCGTCTCCAGCCAACAGAATTGTGGTGTCAAGCTCGTCGTTAGGGCCAAGCACTGTCACTCTTGACCTAAGCAAACCAAAACCAATACCTAATGCAACTACTTCTCAAAACATTGACAGTAGTTGTAGCCAACAAAGAATCAAGAACTATCCACCCGAGTTTCAGAAGTTCTTAGCAGAGCAGATGGCTTCTTCGTTGACAAAGGATCCGAGCTTCACAGCTTCGCTTGCAGCTGCCATATCAGGGAGGTTTATGCAGAAGAACTTGGAAGACAAATAGATTCGTTAGTGATTAGTGAGCACCATCATGGATTGTAAATACAGTTCAAATTAGACTAAAAATTTATATATTCTAAAATAAATTGATAAGCTTATATATATATTGGACTTATTTTTTATGTGTAAGGTTGATTATTCCATACGAATGTTATAGACAAAATGTCAACATCTTCGTAATGAAGGCTAGATCCTGTCTGTGTTAGATCTCTCTTTCCATATTTTCAGCTCATCTAGATGGTCAAAGAGCTGACATATGAAAGAGCACATTCTAGTGGATACCATCAACTGCCTCCTGTATTAGGTTAGCTAGTCAAGAGAGTTGTTCTGCCTCCTGCAAAAATAACCTACCTTTTGACAATATCAATGACCACATAACTTGTGAATCATTCTTAGATGTACATACAAGTAGAACAAGAACCATGTTGCAGTAGCAGATTATAGTATAAGTGTCTATCAAATAACAGAAATTTGCAGGTAGATATTGATCTTGCTGTTTCTCTCAAGAACATACACAAAAGGAAGAATTTTTAATTGCGCTGAACGACATTGGCAACATGGTTGAATCAAGACTGCACTATACAAGACACATGACACCTAAACTTACACTAATTACGTACCTCATCCTACGCAACAGTTGATTTTGAACACTCCTTTGTAGTTCTCGGAGCAGGGAGTGGTATAATGGCTTACAGACAGTAACTATCCCCCAGTCTCCCGGTCAATTGTCTACAAATCTGAGCATAAGCTAATTTCATCGAGACCTCTTGCTAGTTCGAGTTTGACCATGTCAGTGCTGGGTTTTTGCTCTTCAAGGGTATCCTCCTTGAGTTCATCTTTTACTGACCCGTCAGTAACAGCAACACATTCTTCAAACCTGTAGCAACTTATGAGATGGTCGTTTGTCAGGCCTGCTGCTTGCATGAATGAATAGACCACAGTGGGGCTGACACTCCGGAAACCTCTTCTCACGAGATCTTTGCTTATTAGATCTGCCTTGGGAGTCTTCACTGGTACTTGACGGGGATTACGAAATTGGCTAACAACGGGCTTTTGGTTGACAAAGCCCCATATGTACTTGTCAAATGAGCCAAACTCATCCATAACCTATACATCCACAAGTAAATGCATTAGAATTTCTGTTTCTCATCAACTAGTTCATTCTATTGCATCCTACATGTCAATGTGGCTTCATCTCCGGAGTTTCACTAAATATGATTCGCAGGATACATCTTGTTCGCAATGGGCAAAATAATGGATGATATGAAACATAACAAAAACATTTGATCAGAAAACTAAAAAACAAACTAGTCCAGCTCCCTCGCTCGTGATCAATACTATCCCAAGATACCCTGCTGCATCCCACCACAACTATACGTTTGAGACAAACAGAGCAGCATTACCAGTGTTGTTTAGATTACTGATACATAATGAACCTGCAAACCACATTACATTCCCTTATTCTCCCAGCATTCAATAACATTTATCATTTTTTCCCCACTTTTTAAGAACATGGCAAACCCACATGTTAGCTGGAGTTTCCTTATTCACTCTCTTCTTTTATGTGTTACAGGGAAAGAACACCAGTGACTTGTCATTGATTGTCTAGCTATTCATGATACGATAACTTGGCTTGAATATTCCGAAAGAAGCATGTATGTTTTGAAAAATCAATTCAAATATAAAGAAACTGGACAAGACAACATGAAACATTGACTGGAGTATCCCGTCTCTTTTTTCTAGTTGAGATATCACCAAGTGACTGCACAGAGCCACTGTACGGAAGAATAACATGGTGCAAATTCATGTATCTAGTCAATGGTATCCCCTTTGGCGTTAATCATGATGACATTTATTGTTCTGGATACAAAATAGCACCCTAAACTTTAACTTCTTCAAATGATATCCATAGCTGTATCCGAAGACCATAATACAAAAGATGTGGCGTCAGGAAAGTGAACCTTACTTTAGATTTGATCAATTGAAGTGAACAAAATTTTAAGTTACTTGGAGTGGCATGATTTCAAAGACCATGATACAGTTACTGCAAGAAGATATGTAGAACTACATAGTAGATTGTAGATACAGTTACTTGATCAAGTGAAGTGAATTAAAATTTAAGTTACGTGAGTATTCCCAAGTGGCATAACCTTTTTGGAGGTTCCCTTTTAACTTAGCCAAGCACTAGTATAAAGGGTGTGATGTAAAATGTAATATGGCTGGCTCGGTGATTGGTGAAATAGCCAGATTAAGATGGGATACCATCCAGCTAAGGGATGTAACTAAACCTGATGAGACCAAATGACATATTTTGTAAGTATCTCTTCAGAATGAACAACAATGTCCATCTTTTTCAGAATAACTACTGATAACATGTCCCCAGAATGCTTCCGCCTACATTAGAATGAACCCTTTCCCTACCAAACGAACCACACATATTCCAAAAGCAGGGCAATAGTACAAATGGAAAGATTCTCCACGAAAACTAAACTTTTCCAATTTTCAATGTAAATTGGATGCATTGCCTAAAGAGGTAAGCACACTTAAGTAAAGCATTAAAGACAACATTCATGTGTACCTTGCAAACTTGGCGTGCATTTTCAATGATAGCACGCAACTTCAGCTCTGAAATTAAGCAACTGCCAGGACTCCCTGGTGCAGTTATCTTCTTCTCACTTAATTTGGACACAGCAGTTGGATCAAAGTCCAGAAACACTTCCCTGCAAGAAGGAATAATTAGAGCTCTCATGATTCATTGTTAATATTAAGAAATTGACACAACAATCTGACTGTTACCTAAAAACACCCCTTTTATTCAGTATGACAGGCCATGACAGTTCAGCCAAAGCACCTGAAAGGCTGAGTAGTTCAAACAGCTTCCTGCATATCAGAAGAACTTTAGCAGATGAGGAATAATTGTATAATCAGGTACAGTTGTACAATTCAAAGAACATTTCACTTAATTGGTAAGCTAATACAAACCTGTCATCGTGGACTGGAACTCCCCATTCTTCATCATGGAAAGCAGCATAGCAAGGCTCTTAATAGGTAAGAAAACAGTATTAGAAGCCTGGATTTCAGAAACATTGTAACCAGTGCACAACAAATGCTGACAAAGTCGAGAAAGTAAAACAATCAAAGATTTGTCTATGGTTTACCTTTTAGCTACGCTACAATAGTATAATACAGTCAAGAATAGAAACCCACACAAGTAACTTATAATTGTACAGAATTGGTTGTGGTTGCAGCCAAGAAAACAAACCCCATGCTGTTGATGTCAAACTTACATAGGATAAATATTTAAATTTAAGAGAGAGAGAGAGATTCTGATATTTCTAAAAAGCAAGAGAGATTTGAAGAACATAAGCATCGAACATACAACTGAGACTACCCAGGTTCACCGTCAGTAGCACTCTACCCTTGTCCCGAATCTCCTAGTGAAAATCATCATCTTTGCGGTCAGGTAAGTTCGCCAAATTTAGCTAAAAAAGGCTAACAAACTATCATAATGCGAACTTTACCGGTAGGAAGAATCCACAGTGGCCAAGTCAACAATCTCAGATTTGAGATTAGACGTTAAACTACACTTCTTCTTGATATCTACATTTATAATCCCTTAATTTGCAGCACTCTTCAGAAGAAAAAGCAGTTTCCAAACAGCAATGGGCAAGCAATGACAGAATTATGTGATATGAAGACATTCCTTGGTGTCCTGTCTCTAATAACTCTATATAAATAAAGCATAAATTTCATTTACACTTCATAACATCACTTATATGTAAAGAAGGGAAACAGTGTGATCTTAAGCATAAAAGTAGATTTCTAAAGCTAAATCCATAAGTAGGACGGTGTGGAATAGAGCTATATTAAAAATTGAATCTTAACCGCTCAAGAGCAGCATAAACAAAAAAAGGGCAATTTTTATACAAATAAAGTTTTCAAAATCATACCCCAAAGTAGATAAGAACTTCCCTTTAGTTTAGTATTGTGCTTGTAGCAGGGTCCATCTTATAAGGTTCAAGCAAAGGGAAGTATATGAAAGTGTTTGGGCAGTCCTCTGGAAAGGTTCTAAAGAGGATCTTTTGGTTGGTGAAGAATGAAAGGGTGAAGGATAAAGTAAGCTTTAGCCCAGGTGAGCTGAAAGATAGCTCGACCTAAAAATACCATTAAAGCAGCATAAATCAAACTGTAATATCTCTTGTTTGTGATTTCTTATTACCAGATTATTTCCACATATTAATCATAGCTGCAATCCACCACAATTTCCAACCAATTCAGGTTTTTATGGCTTATCAAGATCAATTGAGCTCACACATATAGCAACCCAATATGCTTGGTACCAGTTTCCTAAAAGAACAACCTATGAGTTTCCGAGGAAGAAATAGCAACACAAAATCCATAGAACGAAAAAGCTTATCACCAATAATTCAAATCCAAGCTACATCAACAAACTGGGCGAACCTCAAAGTATACCTGTATTAGGAGTAACCCAGGAGCATCGTTTCTTCAACACCGCCGCACCAGGGTCAGCAACCACCCCATTTTCTCCACCAACTACCTTCTCAATCTTGCCCAAATTCCTCTCCAGTTTCACTACCCCGTTCCTTCTCTTTGTTGGCAGGCTACTTCTACTTATCCTTCCGGTCGAAGCTCGGCTCTGGGAAGAATCAGACGACGCATCAGACGAGCACGAAGCGGTCAACGAAAGATTGGAACGTAAGATGCGGTGATTGCTGTGTTGTCTGAGAATAGTCGGCAAGCGCAATGGCGGAGACAGAGTCGGTGTAATCGGCGCCTTATTGTTTACATCCATCTCGTCAATTACCGGTGGTGACCGCTCCGACTTCTTTTGGGGCTTCACCGCCGGCTTGCGCAGGTCTGAAACAGCCGCGGTAGCCGTCCTGGCCTTGTTTCCAGCCGGTCCAAGCACGGCTCTCTGCTCAGAATCAGCCACATTGGTTGATCTGACCCTCGGCCCGCCAGACATTGAGAGAATCGGACAATACGATAAAAATTAGGGATGCCCCCCTCTTCAATTGAACAGATTGAGGTCGAGAAACCCTAGTAAGAAACGGAAGAGGCCTGCTCCAAATTAATCCACCAGAATGTCGATAGAAACCCTAGACGATGACAATATGTGGCAGCATTGAGGTCAAATTCAGCTGAATAACGGGAAATGGATTCGACAATCCTCTCCTTCCCACTGGATATGATCAGGAAGCGAAGTAAATGACTGAACTCAAATAATGTGGCAGTGGATGATTGAAATTACGCCATTTTTGAAGAGAATGTGAGAGATATAAGATGGTAAGGAATTGTTGGATTCTTGGAGAGGAGAGAGACAGAGGAATGAAGGCACGCTCGAGGGCTTGCTTGTTCTCCTGGTTTGGTTAAGGTTCAGGTTCCAGTGAAAGGATGCCACTTCACATTAATCAATTCTGTCCTTTCTCTCTCCCCCTGACTTTTATTATATTCACTCCACGATGTATTTAACTAGTAAATCAAAGACCGATCACCAGTATAAAGTTAAAAATCGAACGAACGCGAGGAGGTGTGTAGTTGTGGGAATTACGTAGATTTTCGTCGGTACGTTTAGAAATCATAAAAATAAACTGTGTTATTAAAAGAACAAAAATAGAACAAGGTTACTATTCGGACGAACGAAATTTACTGACGGAACTACGGAAGCGGATTCTGCATCCGCCCCAGCTTGGGACGGATGCGTTTAACCTACCGAACCCACAAAGTCGTCACTAATTTAGCCGTTTTTACCGAACGTGAAAATATTCGATCAAAACAAATCTCTATTCACACCACAACACGTTTAAAGAAATCCGCAAAAAATGTCGACATATTCCGAAGAAGATGTAGAATCCGAATGTGAAAGCCCATTTGATATCGACAAGTATAGTGATCCGGAAAAACTTGTCACACATATCGAGGTAAGTATACAATTATCATTTTAAAGTAATTACTTTTATACATGTTTTATAGTAGAGATCCGAAATTGTCGAACTTACACTTACTTTATTTTAACTTAATTATGATGCTTTGGAATATTCACGTGCAATCGGTACCGATTTTTCGTCCAAGTTTGAGCTCCGTGGATATTTTCCATATAGAGAAAACTTATTGGGTTGGGCTCGGTATATGGCCAACTCAATGAATTTTGTGTTAGCCATATTAAAATCATGGTTGGATAGAAGGGGATTTCGTATCTTACAATTGGCATGTGATAGACACGGAGATGTTAGAAAGTTGAAAGATGTTGATCCCGATCATGTTCCAAGTTCTAGTCGGAAGAAGAATTCGAAGAAGTGTAAGTGCAAGTTTGAACTTGAGGGGGCACAACTTGAAGAAGAGAAATGGTCATTGGGGGTTGTATGTGGAGTCCACAACCACGTAATTCCGTCGGTTCTAAGAGGTCATGCATATCCAGGACGATTGACTCCCACAGAGGCAAAAAAGGTAGAGCGTGAATTGATTGCCGGATTAAAAATCCCGAGGCCACCTCCGTACTCTGACTATCCCATCAAGCCTCCTATTAACCTTGACCACCCCAAGATCCTCCTATAATAATTTATTAAAATTAACATTATCTTAGATCGATTACAAAAATAAATTATATATTTGGTGGATAATAAATGTATACCCTATGTGTCCACATCACGCTCGCTCTGTGGTCAGTGTAACATCTCAATAACACCTCCTTCTGAGGATGCTCCTCCTCTTGTGGATGTTCATCCTCCTCCTCCTGAGCAGGCATCTGTGGTGCCTACTCCTCAACATAAACGTAATAATACTCATTCTCATGTTGCTGCTCCTGTGGGACATGTATCTGCTCATGTTCACCACCTACAATGTCGTCTAGGTGTGGCTCGTCATCAGCTGAGCCCTCCGTAGTATAACCCGGTCGTAGTGATGATGGTGTCCCAACATCCCTCCTAGTGGGCTCCTCCTCTACAACTGCATCAACGGGCACCTCGACCGATGTGGAGGCAAGTCTATCCCGTCGAGCTTTAGCAGCTCAACGGGCAGATGTTGTGACAACTCTACTATCGCGCTTCTTCTTGTCTCTAATATTTTGCATGGCCATCTGAATTTTTTTTCAGATAAGATTTTCCATTTTAAATTTACATATTATATAATTTTAGATTTATTTTTTAAAAAAATTATCTCGCCGGACTACACAATTACAACCTAATAATCAAATAAGATCCAATTTCAATTCTTCCTAAACTAACCGAATCGTCCTAAACTAATGTTCATATAAGATCCAATTCCAATTCTTCCTAAACTAACCGAATCGTCCTAAACTAATGTTCATATAAGATCCAATTTCAATTCTTCATAAATTAACCGAATTTTCCTAAACTAATGATTTTCGAGCCTAAAATTAAAAAAATAAACAAAAAATAGATAAAAACGTAGAAAACGTACCTTAAACCGTTCTTTGAGTGTTCTTTCAGCCCTAGGGGGAGAATCCGAATCTGCCATGTGTATACGATGATACAAGATAAGAAGGAAAAAAAAAAGACGAAGAAGTTGTTCACCGGAGACGAAGGGCGGCGACGGCAGAGGAAAACCAGAGACGAAGGGCGGCAGCGGAGGAGGAGAAGGATTTTTGGGGTTCGGGGGAAGCGGATTCCGCTTCCGTACTTCCGTTAGGAAAAATTTTATCGTTCGAATAACATTACTCAAATAGAATGAGTGATTTTGGTAATGATCCTGATTCATTAGATGTACTGGTCAAAAAGCTTATTCATCGCCGGTATGTGTGGAGTGCATAGTTGGAGTTGATATTAAGTCGATAGGAGCCGATGAACTACATGTATGACGTGTGTGGTCATAGTTAATTTTTTTTAAAAAAATCTCACTACTATGCGTATAGGGTGAGTAGTAGTAGTGAAATTTATTTTTTTTATTTAAAAAAAAAAGAATGACAGAGAGAGCGTTGGCTTTATCCTGTGGACAAACAAAGAAGGGGTTGTCCATACAAAGAAAAGAAAGGGGATGAAGAAAACAAGCTTCATATTTCCTCCTCTAGATTGGATTGGTTTCTAGCGAAGGCGGAGAAGGTTTTCCAGCTATTGTTAAAGGTAGAGAGGAGAAGGAGACAACGCTGAGAGGGCGAGCCTTGAAAGACTGTTAATAGTAAGGAGATATCATTTGAGACACATTTTGGATATGACCCCTTGCAAGACTGTTACTAGTGAGAAGATGAACTCCATAATCATCAATTTTGTGAAAACCCACAACTACAAACAAAAATCGATCAAAACTCCAAACCATTTTAGAATCAAATCAAATCTCATAAACACTTATATGTTTGTTCATCAATTACCTTCATTGACCTTATGAAGAGCCTCAAATAGAGGCTCTTCCCATACCTCTTGAAATCCTAATTCAAAATTTCAAACCCACGTCAAAATTAATTTAAATCCTTGAGAACATACATGTGAAGATTAAAACTTGAATCCTTATCGGATGAGAAAAACCTATCTAACCAGCGAAGTGGAGGTCAAGCTCGACGGTGAAAGAAATAGCAATGATGACGGAGCATACGGCGACAACCACTCATGTCGGAGTGAATTCCAAAGTATGGCTTCCTTCCGGTATAGCTTTTCCACTATCTTAATCTTTCCTTCAAGTGAGTTGGTGAACTACTTCTTGTTGAAGAGGATGGGGACGGTTGAATTGTGTAGTAGTGTGAGACCCCTATTCTTTCTGACCGAGTTCCGTCCTTAGCCGAGATTTCCTTTGGCCGAGTTTGGCCTTGCCGCACCCGCGGCCATGATGGTCGCCCCTTCGGGTTCCCGCCCCTGCGGGCCAGTGAACCGCCCCTGCGGTTTCCTGTGGCTGCAGCCGTTTTTGTTGACCCTTTGACCCGTACTTTACTCTTTACCTTAGTAATCTTTCCCTTGGCTGATCAAGGGTTTGTTCTTCACTTTCCTCTCCAGCTTCCATCTCGTTCCTAGCTTCACCTTGTTTCCTTTGATATTGGTTTGGAAGAGTTTGGTTTGAGATTTATGTGTGTGGTGGCTTTTGTGGTTCATGACTGTGAGTTTGTTGAGCTTGGAAGCCAGCCTTGGTGTGTGTTGATATTCCCTGCAACCTAGGACCACAGTGGTGGTGAGTGATCTTCTCTTTCTCTTCTTCCTTTCTTGTTTTTCCTCTTCCTTAGCTTAGGATTAGATGTATGTTAGGGTTATTGATGGTTGGTATGTATGTTGTTGCATGTGTGTGACTTTGGAATGGAATAGAAGAGTTTTGATCACGTGAAGAACTAAAGAGAAGCCGCAAGATTTCATTTTGCACTGTCGCCGCCCCCGCGCCAAGAAACCGCCTCCCCTGCAGAGACCGTGCCATCGCGCCCGCGCCTGCGCCGTGCCTGCGTTAGCCTACAGCCTTGTCACCGCCCCTGCGGATTCTACCTGCCGCGCCTGCGGGTGATCCCTTCCGCCCCTGCGTCCTCCGTTCACGCAGGTGCGTCTTGTCCCGGGACTACCTATAGTTAGGTAGTTCCTTTCCTTTCTAGTATGAGGAACCTAGTACCATGATAGGTATCGGTTTATGATGAGTATGATATAGATATGCCGGTTACAGTCCTGAGGTTACGAGTTGGATATGATCCTTATGGATCCCTTGGGTCTAAGCGTGACCCCTTTGTGTGATAGTAGATTGATATATATATGTGTGTGTGTGCCTTGTATAGGTTGTGTTGTCCTCTAGTTTGGAGTGGACGTTTCTGAGAGTTGTTCGTAGCGAGTTACTTTTGAGATCGAGGTAAGTCCATAGGACTTACTTAGCTACTATCCTTATATTGGATGTATGCTTGAGTGGTGTGTGTGTTATATGCTTTATAGCATGTGTTATTATGGTCACCGACCTATGTTATATTGACCTCCCATTGTAGTGGCCGTGATAACCTTTCCCTTTCATCCCGTAGAGGAGTCTGGGAGGTTCTCTGTAGTCAGGCCAGATCTGGCCGGTATACGGGAAGGACCCTCACCACTCCCATAGGGTACACGGGAGGTGTGCTAATACTACTCCAGCTGGCTAGAGTACTCAGAGGCTGGGATTATATTCCTCGTGTCACATATCTTCATATACATCTATTTATACGATTGAGTGATTTAACTTATTAAAGATAATAAACCGGGTAAATGTGTGATATCATGATGATGTGTGTTTGTGCTCTAGCATCTTCTTATATATGTGTATAGTTAGCTAACGGTTTTATACCGTGTTGTAGATCCTTTGCAGGTTAGGAGAGCAGTAGATTGATGTAGAGGGGTGATCTGCTGAGGGTTCCGTACACTGGGCGTATTCGTGGGATTTTGGGTTTATCATTATTGTACGGATTTCAGTTTGACTTTGTACTCAGCAGTACTCTGTATCATCCTTTTGACATGTATATATATATATATATATATATATATATATATATATATATATATATATATATATATATATATATATCAGTTTTTATGTTTTGTTTTAATCTATTGGTGCCTTGTTGTAAGATGATCCATTGTGAGATCCTAGCCCAGTAGCACTCCGAATCC
This sequence comes from Fagopyrum tataricum, assembly GCA_002319775.1. NCBI lineage: Eukaryota > Viridiplantae > Streptophyta > Magnoliopsida > Caryophyllales > Polygonaceae > Fagopyrum > Fagopyrum tataricum. Next base: position 5,229,781 of record CM008280.1, read on the forward strand.
TACGAATTTGGGGTGTTACAAAGTTGGTATCAGAGCCCAGGTTGACAACAATGGCACTAGTAATCTGCAATAAAGTTCGAATAGATAAATAAACAGAACCCGAAAGGGGTCTGACTTTTCAAAAGGTTTTGGTTTTGAAATGAGTACAAATGTTTTGGGTTATCGTGTACGTGAACCATCGCCCCTCTGAAGATCTCGACAGTATAGATATATATATAGATATTCTGTTGTGATTGATTTGTGATATATCTATACATATGGCATATATATAGCCTTCTAAGATAGGTTTACGTCTTCTGCAGATGGTTCAGACTAGAGCCTTACCTGCAGCTAGGCAAGGTAGAGGTAGACCCCCTCTAGGTAGAGGACGGGGTAGGACTCCTGCTGACGGTTCACATGCAGGAGAGATTCATGAGGAGGTTGCTGAGAGCGTCGTTCCTGAGACTGGGAACGGGGCAGCTGAGAGACAAGGGGCACAAAGAGCCCAGTCTGGCGAGTCTGACCGTGTCTCCATGGGGAGATTAGAGTTCCGAGCATATATCAGACGTGTTGAGGAGGCTGCCAGAGCCGGTAGACGTGCCCCAGATTTACAGGCACAGGAGGGACCATCTGAGAGGTCCCATACAGTTACTCAGGTGCCAGCTGTACATGTACCTGTTGCTGAGATTGCCAGAGCACCAGAGGAGCATAGAGGGCCTAGACCAGATACCTGGTTGAAGGCATTCCATCAGATGGGTGTACCCCCTTTCACTGGGAAGGTGGGATTGGAGGTTGAGCTTTGGATCAGGCATGTAGACTCAGCTCTGGAATCTATTCGATGTCCAGCTGACAGACAGATCGAGCTGGTTCAGACTTTATTCCGGGACTTGGCACAACACTGGTGGAGATCAGTACGGGGTCAGGTTACCAGTTATGATAAGATGAGGACGATGAGCGTTTCTGCCCTGCCTCACTGAGGAGGGAGAAACTGCGAGATTTTGTTGAGGCTGGGTTTGAGGATGTACCAGTCTCTGAGGCCATCAGGAGGTTTCAGGAGGAGCTGACATTACTGGGACCAGCTGCACCTTCTGCAGACCAGCACGTTTATCTTTTTTCCCGACGACTGAGGGATACTACCCGGGCCTATATGGTGGGATTTCATTGTGAGTCCTTGATGGACTACCAGGAGCGCCGACTATGAGCGGGAGCGGGCGAGTCAGAGGAGAGCTTCTCAGACCGGAGGGTCTGAGAAAAGACAGCGTACAGGGCAGACCAGTGGTACTGGTAGTTCTGCTAGTGGTTGGCGTGGTAAGAGACGCTAGAGTCAGCCTTCATCTACACCGGTTGCAGAGAAGGGACGTCAGTGTTTTAACTGTGGAGATCCAGGGCATCTGAAGCCCGAGTGCACGAGGCCATTAGTGACGTGTTTTACCTGTGGTAGACCGGGTCATAGAGCCGTTTACTACCGCCAGGGCGGAGCTGCATCTCAGCAGGGTTCTTCTCCTGCCAGTGTAGCGGGAGGTGGGCAGAGGCCACCTCAGCAGCAGCAGCAGATACAGGGACAACAGAGGGTCCCATATCGCCCTACGACTCAGGGATCTGCTCCTGGGCCGAGTAGAGGCAGAGGCCGTGGTGGGGGCACCACTGATACCAGAGGCCCACAAGGTCGTGTTTTTGAGCTGAGGAATGCAGAGGAGCCAGCTGCACCTACTGCTACATGTACCATTCTGATTCATGGTTTACGTGTTAGAGTTTTATTTGATACTGGTGCTACACACTCTTTTATTTCTGATGCCTGTGTAGAGCGTCTTGAGTTAGATACAGTTGAGGGGGTGCCCTTTATTATAGGGTTACCCGATGGTGGTAGGGTCAGAGGTACCCATGAGATTCACGGTTGTCCCATTTCTGTAGGAACCCGTGTGTTACTAGTTAACTTCTTTGTCATGCCATTAGAGCATGAAGAAGTCATTCTAGGTATGGATTGGATGGCTGGACATTCTGCAGTCCTAGATGTAGGTAGGAGGACTGTTACCCTCTCTACCGAGTTAGGCCAGATAGAGGTTTTCCGAGGTTGGGACCTTGGAAAGGTAGGCACAGTTATCAACGCTATACGGGCAGCTAGACTAATTGCACAGGGTTGCAAGGCCTTCTGGTGTTATGCCATGAAGGAGGGGAAGAGTCCATCGTTAGAGGATATCCAAGTTGTTTGTGAGTTTATTGATGTTTTTGCTGAGCCGTCCAGTTTTCCGCCTCAGAGGAGTGTGGATTTCAGTATCGAGTTAGAGCCTGGTACGAGACCCATCTCGAAGGCCCCATACCGGATGGCGCCTGTCGAGATGCTGGAGCTGAAGAAGCAACTCGAGAGTTGGCTGAGAAGGGCTTCATTCGCCCTAGCGTGTCCCCATGGGGAGCACCTGTCCTCTTCGTACGGAAGAAGGACGGATCACTGAGGTTATGCATAGATTACAGAGAGCTGAACAAGGTGATCATCAAGAACAAGTATCCACTGCCGCGCATTGATGATTTGTTAGATCAGCTACACGGAGCGACTGTGTTCTCCAGGATTAACCTGCGTTCCGGGTATCACCAGCTGAGGGTGAGGGAGCAAGATGTGCACAGGACAGCATTCCGGACCAGATATGGCCACTACGAGTTTGTAGTGATGCCATTTGGGCTTACGAATGCCCCAGCCGTCTTTATGGAGTTGATGAATAGTATTTTCATTGACTTCCTGGATCAGTTTGTGGTGGTTTTTATTGATGACATTCTGGTATACTCTCGTAGTGGAGAGGAGCATGCGGGACATCTGAGGACTGTATTGCAGGTTTTGCGGGATAGAGAACTTTATGCTAAGTTCTCTAAGTGTGAGTTCTGGATGCCAAAGGTAGCATTCCTGGGTCATGTTTTGGCACAACTAGAGGGTACTGAGGATTTTGTGGTTTACAGTGATGCATCCAAGCTAGGCTTGGGACGTGTTTTGATGCAGAGAGGCAGGGTGATTGCATATGCGTCTCGACAGCTGAAGACGTATGAGGAGAACTACCCGACTCATGATCTGGAGTTGGCCGCGGTAGTTCATGCACTGAAGATCTGGAGACATTACATGTACGGTGCTACGTGTCAGATCTTCACAGACCATAAGAGTCTGAAGTACATTTTCACGCAGCGGGAATTGAATAACCGCCAACGTAGGTGGCTCGAGCTGATCAAGGATTTTGATCTGGAGATTCTATACCATCCAAGGAAGGCGAACGTTGTCGCCGATGCCCTGAGCAGGAAGACGCCTCGAGAGCAGGCGATTGCTAGATTGACAGTTCAGCATCAGTTGCAGAGAGATCTGATCTGGTTAGAGTTGGACATCCAGTTTCCTGATGAGGATGCCCAGCTGCGTACTTTAGATGTCCTTCCTGATCTGTTGGATGAGATCCGACAGAAACAGGAGACCTGCCCGACTTTACAGAACATCAGAGATAGGATGTCTCGGGATGAGGCACCACAGTTCCTGCTTGGAGCAGATGGAGTTTTGAGGCGCCGCGGTCGCGTCTGTGTACCTGCTGATATAGAGCTGAGGCAGAGGATTTTACAGGAGGCTCATTGTACACCTTACTCTGTACATCCAGGTACGAGTAAGATGTATCAGGACTTGAGACGTATATATTAGTGGGAGGGCTGAAGCCCGATGTGGCCAAATTTGTGGCACAGTGTGCGACCTGCCAGCAGGTCAAGATCGAGCATTTCAGACCTGGAGGTGAGCTTCATCCACTTCCTGTTCCACAGAGGAAGTGGGAGGACGTCACCATGGATTTTGTGACCGGACTGAGGCTGAGCCGGAGTTTTGATGCCATCTGGGTCATAGTAGACAGACTGACGAAGACGGCACGTTTTGTTCCTATCAAGGAGACGTGGCCGGTGAGCAGATTAGCTGAGGAGTACACTAGGCAGATAGTGAGACTCCATGGGGTAGCGAGGACGATCGTCTCAGACAGAGATGGACGATTTACCTCGATATTTTGGCAACAGATTCAGACTGCTTTGGGGACGAGTTTGCACTTTACTACTGCGTTCCATCCTCAGACAAATGGTCAGTCAGAGAGGACCATTCAGACCTTGGAGGATATGCTGCAAGCTTGTGTGTTGGATTGGGGACAGGTGTGGACGGATCATCTCCCACTTGTTGAGTTCTCCTACAACAACAGCTGACATGCATCTATTGGGATAGCCCCATGTGAGGCACTATATGGACAGAGATGTCGTACCCCGTTATGCTGGGATGAGCAAAGCAGTGTCAGTGGTTTAGCACCTGATCAGATTCAGGATGATATGGCTCGAGTAGCATTGATTAGAGAGCGTATGCTGACTGCACAGAGCCGTCAAAAGTCTTATGCTGACAGGAGGCGTAGACCTCTAGAGTTCAGAGTTGGAGCCCATGTGTGGCTGAGAGTGTCCCCGACACGAGGTGTTAGGCGTTTTGGCATTAAGGGGAAGTTGAGCCCCCGATATGTCGGACCGTTTGAGATTCTGGACCGGGTTGGGAGCGCAGCTTACAAATTAGCCTTGCCTCCGAGATTAGAGGGTGTTCACCCTGTGTTTCACGTGTCTCATCTGAGGGAGTACATACCAGATCCGAGGCACATTTTGAGTTATGAGGATTTGGTGGTTGAGCCGGACCACACGTTTTTTGAGCATCCTATTGCAGTCCTAGAGTGAGGTATGAGGCGCCTGCGTTCGAAGGACATTCCTATGTTGAGGATACAGTGGTCGAGACGAGGACCCGAGGAGGCTACATGGGAGACTGAGGATAGTATCCAGAGGAACTATCCAGAGTTCTATGCCGAGATAGGTGTACCAGTAGGATCACCGAGTAGATCTTAATACTAGCTTGGTGAGTCTTATCTGCTTATATGCTTATATGCTATGATGTGTTTATTTCATACTAGCTTTGATATGATTATGATCTTATTAGATCTTGTTGTGCTAGTATGATTCTTGTTTATAGCTGGAGATGGCTCTTTCCTCCATGCTATTGTGATACGTTTAGGTTTAGCTGGAGATGGTTCTTCCCTCCATGCTATTTTAATGGACATAGTAGTACTGGAGATGTTCTCCCTCCATGCCTTTCTGTTATGGTTATGATACGGCTAGAGATGTGATTCCTCTATGCCTTGTGATATGTTTATGGTTTGGCTAGAGATGGTTTTCCTCTAGGCCCTGGATAGTATAGTGTACTGCTGGAGTTGATGTTTTCCTCCATGCTTGTGTTTGAGGCTATAGAGAGAATGTACCTCGGCTTGTGAGTCCGAGTGGTTCGAGGTTTTTACAAGTTTCGGGACGAAAATTGTTTTTAGAGGGGGTGAGATGTGAGGCCCCTATTCTTTCGGACCGAGTTCCGTCCTTAGCCGATATTTCCTTTGGCCGAGTTTGGCCTTGCTGCACCCGCGGGCATGATGGCCGCCCCTGCGGCCCAGTGAACCGCCCTTGCGGTTTCCTGCGGCCGCAGCCGTTTTTGTTGACCCTTTGACCCGTGCTTTACTCTTTCCCTTAGTTAATCTTTCCCTTGGCTGATCAAGGGTTTGTTCTTCACTTTCCTCTCTAGCTTCCATCTCGTTCCAAGCTTCACCTTGTTTCCTTTGATCTTGTTCTTGGTTTGGAAGAGTTTGGTTTGAGATTTATGTGTGTGGTGGCTTTTGTGGTTGATGACTGTGAGTTTGCTGAGCTTGGAAGCCAGCCTTGGTGTGTGTTGATATTCCTTGCAGCCTAGGACCACAGTGGTGGTGAGTGATCTTCTCTTTCTCTTCTTCCTTTCTTGTTTTTCCTCTTCCTTAGCTTAGGATTAGATGTATGTTAGGGTTATTGATGGTTGGTATGTATGTTGTTGCATTTGTGTGACTTTGGAATGGAATAGAAGAGTTTTGATCACGTGAAGAACTAAAGAGAAGCCGCAAGATTTCATTCTACATTATCGCCGCCCCCGCACCCGGAAACCGCCGCCCCTGTAGAGACCGTGCCATCGCGCCCGTGCCTGCGCCGTGCCTGCGTTAGCCTGCAGCCTTGTCACCGCCCCTGCGGATTCTACCTGCCGCGCCTGCGGGTGATCCCTTCCGCCCCTGCGTCCTCCGTTCACGCAGGTGCGTCTTGTCCCGGGACTACCTATAGTTAGATAGTTCCTTTCCTTTCTAGTATGAGGAACCTAGTACCATGCTAGGTATCGGTTTATGATGAGTATGATATAGATATGCCGGTTATGGTCTTGAGGTTACGAGTTGGATATGATCCTTATGGATCCCTTGGGTCTAAGCGTGACCCCTTTGTGTGATAGTAGATTGATACATATATGTGTGTGTGTGCCTTGTATAGGCTGTGTTGTCCTCCAGTTTGAATTGGACGTTTCTGAGAGTTGTTCGTAGCGATTTACTTCCGAGATCGAGGTAAGTCCATAGGACTTACTTAGCTATATCCTTATATTGGATGTATGCTTGAGTGGTGTGTGTGTTATATGTTTTATAGCATGTGTTATTATGGTCACCGACCTATGTTGTATTGACCGCCCATTGTAGTGGCCGTGATAACCTTTCCTTTTCATCCCGTAGAGGAGTCTGGGAGGTTCTCTGTAGTCAGGTCAGATCCGGGAAGGACCCTCACCACTCCCATAGGGTACACGGGAGGTGTGCTGATACTACTCCAGCTGGCTAGAGTACTCAGAGGCGGGGATTATATTCCTCGTGTCACATATCTTCATATACATCTATTTATACGATTGAGTGATTTAACTTATTAAAGATAATAAACCGGGTAAATGTGTGATATCATGATGATGTGTGTTTGTGCTCTAGCATCTTCTTATATATGTGTATAGTTAGCTAACGGTTTTATACCGTGTTGTAGATCCTTTGCAGGTTAGGAGAGCTGCAGAGTGATCTAGAGGGGTGATCTGCTGAGGGTTCCGTACACTGGGCGTATTCGTGGGATTTTGGGTTTATCATTATTGTACGGATTTCAGTTTGACTTTGTACTCAGTAGTACTATGTATCATCCTTTTGACATGTATATATATATATATATATATATATATATATATATATATATATATATATATATATATATATATATATATATATATCAGTTTTTATGTTTTGTTTTAATCTATTGGTGTCTTGTTGTAAGATTCAGTGAAGTTGTTGTCAGGCTAGGGTCAGGATCCATTGTGAGATCCTAGCCCAGTAGCACTCCGAGTCCTACGGATTTGGGGTGTTACAAGTAGATTACGTGATTGATAATAGAAGTCTAGAAGTGAAATTTCTCATTACAAAGCTGAGAGCGCGAGTCTTTCCTCCTTATGGGGACATGAACAAACTGCAAGAAGACGAAGAACTACGTTGTTGGGGTATGGTTGGAGCCCATTTTTTTCATTCAGGAACGTGATTAGGGAGTGTAATTCATCGGGTTGTGGTGGCTTATCGTCAGCTCCAACTACGGGATCACGTAGTTTAAAACCCTAGAAGAAAATCTTAACTGCACACCTGAAGTGCATAGTCTTAGGTTGTGTTTGTTGCAAAAATATAAAACACTATTAGAAAAAAGTTAAGGTAAGTATATATAAGAAGGTATAACACCATTATTTCCACCATTTTTAACAACCATGTTGCAAAGTGTCACCCTTTCTTTCCATCTTGACAACAAAGTTAAGGTAAGTATATATAAGAAGAATAGTTGATAAGATCAATGAAGTTATACGTCTTAAAAGATAATGGGAAAACCTATTGTTAAGCTTTCAACAATTGATCCAACGAATTTCATGTATTTATATGTCGCACCTAAAATTGATATTTCTCCGATTATTTGCAATATAAGTACCATTTTGAACATAAATGGAATACAATGAATAAATATATGGTAAAAACTAATGTCAAGCAAATCCATGAGTTTGTACTTCTTTGCAACATCTTTACTACTTAAAAACCCCTCCTACTACTGGGGTTGATTCTTATGTGAGTGATTGAATAGCTCAAACGAGCACGAGCAAGTGAGTTATAAAAGACCAAGTCAAAGTTAAACAACAATGTGAAATCATACAGTGGATGTAATATGGCATGCACAAAATGAGCATTATCAACTTGATGAACCCAAACATGCCCCTATCATGGTTAAAACATAAGGTGTGCAGCAATGTCGAAACTTCCCTATACAACCAACCACTAATAGAAATGAGTATACAATTCAACACCGCAGTTAAATGGCATATGCTCATGAGAAGCACACATGGGCTTGAGAAACATACAAAAATTGCTACAAATTAACACTTTTAATTAGACTTAATTAGGATGTAAACCTAAACCGGCGGTTTAGGTTTATAAACCACCGGTTTAGGTTTGGCCTTACCTAAACCGTGGGTATCCAAACCGGAAAACCGTCAGTTTGCCGGTTTAGCACCGGTTTGTTAACAAATTAAAAATTAAGAAAAATAGCGGTATTGTAGTTTAAAAAAAGGAAAAAAAAGGGTTTGGGCCAATTACCTGGTTGCCTACATATCCTCTTGGGGTTAAGAGGAATCAAAGTCTACTTAGTTCTCTTACCTTACTTATATTTTTTCGGACTTTCGAGTTGTTTTCGTTACCCCGCTTACATTTCGGCCTCGGACTCAGAAGTATTGGCGTCGTCATCGGTGTTGGAATCCGATTTTGAGTCATACACCGGGTAATTCCGTTGTTTCCGCTTTTCCGCCCTTATCCAATCTTGAATATAAACTTGTGCCTCCAACTTTTCGGGTTTCAATTGGGTTATCTTGTAATTGAGCATGTTCCTTCCTTGGCTAAATGCGTGCTCCACGGAAACTGTTGATGCAGGCACGATCATGAGTTGTTGTACAATTTTCACTAATGTTGGATATTTCGGGGCTAGTTTCTTCCACCAATCCAAAATATCGAAAGAATCTTCACTACCAAAACTAAAACATATTGTTAGATAATCTTGAAATTCCGCACTTGAGGATGAATATCTTGGTGTTTTTGTCCTTTTGGCTAAAATTTGTTTTGCTTTTGAAAGAAAAAGAAGAGGAAGAAGAAGAAGAAGAAGAAGAAGAAGAAGAAGAAGAAGAAGAGAGGGTAGGAGTAGGTGTAGTAGAAGAAGAGCTAGCACTTGTTTCAAATGAAGAAAATAATTTTTCAATTCGATACGAACATCTTGCATAATGTTAGGAACTATGACATCTTTACCCAAACAATCATAATAAACAACCAACAAATCGGAAATTCAATCAAGTTTAAGTCTTACAAGATAAATCATGTTGTTAGTAATATTTTATCCATTTCGATTTCATGTCATTTATAGCACTTATAAGGGTTGGAAAAGTTGTACCGTTTTTAAAAGCCTCGGAAACGTTTACGACTATCTCTAAAAATCTACAAGAAGTTGGGGTGTAAACTTAACTCATGGCATTAGTTGCATCACTAAAAAACTTTTAAAATATCACAAATATCAATGCAAGTTTGCCAAACATTTTCAACATCAAGAATTGACCAAAGGATGTTTTGTGCGGGAAACGCTTGTAAAAAGATCTTTGTAACGAAGAGCTTGACCAAGTAATTTGTAAGTAGAGTTCCAACGAGTTCCAATGCTTTTTGAAAAATGCAACTGGATGAACATTATTAATTAAACATAATATTCTCCATTTTTCTCAATTCGGAGTAGTGCCAAATATAATAAATAATGTCGGTGATGGGGGTTAGCATAATCGCTAAAAATCATAAGTCCACTTGAACACATAAGTTTAAATATGACATGCACATCTTTGGTAAGTAATAGAAGTTCGAAAATATTGTCCCGCCTCATCGATCAAATGGACAACGACGGTTGTGTTAGCGGATGCATTATCAAAAGAACATGTAAAAACTCAACCTTGTATATTAAATTGTTGTAAAATCGTTTTTATCAAGTTTGTGATGTTTGGTGCATCATGTATTTGGTTGAAATGGTGATATACAATCACATATTTAAGCGAAAAAAGATGACAAAATCGAAATAATTTTTTTTTTCTTTTGTACGTAAGGTTTGGAAACGGTTTTGTGAGAAGTTGGTTTAAAAGAAGGTTAAATATATTTAATGTTATATGCTCGAACTTCTTTGTATTCACAATAAGAAAATAGAAATGCATGAGAACATATAATATTGCTAATCCTAAACTTTCTTCATTATGGTTATACATAAATAGAGGAGATTAATGAGAGGAAGAAGATGCAAATCCGTGGGACAATTGTGATTGTCCCCGTGATATCCCTAGCTTTTCGGGATGGATAGTTTGCATGTGCGTTTGCAAAGTCCCGTAGCTCGCCTTTCACTTGTACATCTTCGAACAATACTTGCATGAAACTTGACAATAATCGTTCATTGGCGCCCCCTTCTTGTAATGCTTTGTAAAAATCTCGGATGTAAGCATTTTCAGTGGGGTAGTTGTCGGTGGGTCATTTTGGTATTTTGGGATTGTTGGGAATTTGTGTTTCACTACTTTCTTGAGTGCTAGGGAAGAATTGGGAAGCAATTTTGTACTCGGGTTTGCCATTACGAGAGTCGAGAGATGAATTCGAGAGATGGTGTGGATAAAGTGGAAGAGGATTGTGTATTTATAGAAAAGGGTTGAGTTTTATTTTAAAAAGCCATTTTTTAAAATAAATAAATAAATAAAAATCATCGTGCAACAGCTAGCCGTTGCACGGTGGCCCCCAGCCAACGACTATTTTGAAAATAGCCGTTGGCGGGCACCAAGCAAAGTGTCGTTTGAAACGGCTCTTTGCAGTCCAAACCAGCATTTTAAAATAATAAAAAAAAACTAACCAAACCGCCGGCGATTTAGGTTTTTTCCCCAAACCAGCAGAAACCTAAATTGCCAGTTTACCCAAACCGGTGGTTTGGGCCGGTTTGAAAACCGTCGGTTTGGCGGTTTAGCTTTGGTTTTTGTGGCACACACTTATCAGGATGATATTGTAAGAGCCTTAGTTTTGGGAGTGAGTTTTGGTCTTAGCCACCCCGCGGGTCTGTGAGGCCGCCCCTGCGGCTCCCCTGCTGTTCCGCCCCTGCGGCCAGGAAACCCGCCCCTGCGGTTTCTTGCGGCTACAGCCGTCTTTGTTGACCTTTGACCCGTGCTTTACTCTCCCACTTCCTTAACCTAATCCTTGCTTTGGCTTGCTGAGCATCTTCACTTTCTTCCCAGCTGCCTTTACGTCCTTCTCCTTCCTCCTTGATCTTCTTATTGGTTTCCTTAGTTTTGGAAGAGTTTTGGTGTGACCTTGTGAGTGGTTATTGATGTTGATGTGGTATGATGTTGTTGATGAGCTTGAGAGCTAGAGGAGCTATTGCCTTGGATCAGTTCGTGCCTAGGCCACAACTGTGGTAGGTATTCCTTGCTTCTTCTTTCTTTCTTTCTCCTTTCTTGTTCTTCTTCTTCTTTAGCTTAGGATTAGATGATTGAATGTAGGATTGATGTTTGTATGTGTATGTTGTGGTATGGATATGAATATGGAAGAGAGTAGACGTGATTGATCATGTGAAGAGCTAAGGAGAAGCCGCGAGTTTGCTTTCTGCGTTGTCGCCGCCCCGCGGCCGAGAGTCACCGCCCCCACGGTTACTGTGTCACAGCGTCTGCGTCGTGCCAGCGGCGTGCCTGCGCTTGCCAGCGTTCCTTGTCACCGCCCCTGCGGATTTTACCTGCCGCGCCTGCGGGTGAGCTCCTCCGCCCCTACGTCCTTAGTTCACGCAGGTGCGTCTTGTCCTGGGACTACCTATAGTTAGGTAGTTCCTTTCCTTTCTAGTATGAGGAACTTAATACCATGCTAGGATTCGGATGTTGACGAGTATGATATGAAATTTCCGGTTAGGGCTTTGAGGTTTACGAGTTGGATATGATCCCTTATGAATCCCTTGGGTCTAGGTGTGACCCTTTGTGTGATAGGAGTTTGATATTTATGTATGCCTTGTATAGGCCGTGTTATCCTCCAGTTTGGAGTGGACTGAGTTGAGGTTGATCTAGTGAGACGACTACGAGGTTGAGGTAAGTCCGTGGGACTTACTTAGTTGTCATTCCTTTATAGGATGTTGTGCATGAGTGGTGTGTGTTATATGTTTATAGCATGTGTTATGATGGTCACCGACCTATGGTATACTGTTTGCCCATTGTAGGGCCGTGATAACTTGCCCTTTCATCCCGCTGGGAGTCTAGGAGGTTCTTTGTAGGCAGGCCAGACTTGGTAAACGGTTCGGGCACTTCCCATTCCCTTAGGGTACACGGGGTAGTGTTCCAGGCACCATTCCAGCTGGTTATTGGACTCAGAGGCGAGGTTTATATTTCTCGTGTCACATATGTTTAAATGGATATTATATATGAGTTGATTGCTGGACTTTATAAAGATAATGAACCGGGTAAATGTGTGAAAGCATGATGATGTGTTAAGATTTCTGATGTGTGTTTGTGCTCTAGCATCTTCCTATATTTGTGTATGGTTAGCTAACGGTTTCATACCGTGTTGTAGACACTTTGCAGGATAGGAGAGCTGCAGAGTGATTCAGAGGGGGTAATCCGCTGAGGGCTCCGTACACTGGGGCGTTATCAGGGATATGGGTTTTTTTCCATGTATAGTATGGTTTTGTTTGTACTCAGCGGTACATTGTATTATCTTTTTGATATATATATATATATATATATATATATATATATATATATATATATATATATATATATATATATATATATATATATATATATATATATATATATATATATATATATATATATATATATATATATATATATATATATATATATATATCAATTTAATGTTTTGTTTTAATCTATTGGTGCCTTGTTGTAAGATCAGTGAAATTGTTGTCAGGCTAGGGTCAGGATCCATTGTGAGATCCTAGCCTAGTAGCACTCCGAGTCCTACGGATTTGGGGTGTTACAGATATGTGGGTTCTTGATTCGATCCGGAGCTTCCTATCACATATGTCCTAATAGAGAGTGGTTTGAAGCCTACAAACAGGTAGATGGTGACAGTGCAAGACGGTTGGAATTGGCTCAATAAAAATCAGGACAAATGAAGGAAGATTATGTACATTGAACGAGGTCATGTATTTTCCACTTATTATTATAAGAATATGATATTCTTGAGTATGTTGGATAGTAAGGGATTTTATTTCAAAGGTGAAGGTGGAGTTCTGAATGTTTGTAAGGGTTCTAATGTTATTTTGAGAGGTGTCAAAAGAGCACTTTATATTTCCTACAGAGTTCTATTGTTTATGGATATGTTTTTGTTGCATTTTCAAAGGTTTACAAGGATGATATGACTAAGTTATGACATATCAGACTTGGTCATATGGGTGAAAAAGGGATGCAAACTCTAACAAAGGAAGATCAACTATCAAGAGCAATTCATCAAAGCTTAGTTGAGGGACGCTCAAGAAGAGTTGGAGTAGGACCTCCACTGTACGGCTTTGATGATATTGTTGGTTATACTCTACACGTTGAAGAGGTGGATACTCATGAACCATCCACCTATTGAGAAGTTGTATTTGTGTCTAAAGTTACACAGTGGTTTGCAGCAACGGGAGATGAGATGCAAGATCTGGAGAAGCTCGGAAAATTCTAGGAATGGAGATTCTTAGAGATGGGGATCATAAGAAGCTTTTCTTATCACAAAAAGGTTTGTCAAGGTTCGGAATGTCACCGGTCAAGCCTATTGACACACCTAGTGCTGCTAACACTCATCTTACCACTTTGTTTTCACCTCAGTCGGATGAGGAGAATGAGTATATGCCACGAGACCTTATGTTGGTGTAGTAGGGAGTTTGATGTATGATATTGTTTGCACAAGACTAGATCCGGTACAAGTTGTTAGTGTCGTCAACAGGTTCATGAGGAAACCAAGAAACAACACTAGCAAGTTGTGAAGAGGATCAGGTGAAGAAAGTAGGAATTGCTGATAATCTTGCTGATATGTTCACCAAGACGATACCTCGCAACAAATTCCAACATTGTCCGGACTTGCTAAACGTCAAAAGTTGTTGAGTGTCCAAAGGGCACATGTGGATAGAGAGGAGTTAGTTTAGGCATTGATTAATGCATCTGATATGGCATTGACTAATGTATCTGGTATGTATGTGAGGATTCGGGCATTGACTAATGCATCTGATATATTTGTGAGGATTCAAGTCAAGGTGAAAATTTGTTGAATATGCCTTGAATTAGGCTTAATCTGTTTGAGCCTTTTCTATTTTTGCCTTTTTGGTTTAGTCTTATACTTGATGTCTAAGTTTAAACTTGTCAAGTTTGAGCCTGCCAAGTATAAACTTGTAAGTATAAACTTGTCTAAGTATAAACCTAGGGTTGTTCCTATATATATATATATATATATATATATATATATATATATATATATATATATATATATATATATATATATATATTATAATGGTTGTCTTAGTCTTCTACTCATCTGATCATTTGTTCAATTTGATTATTTGAAAATCTGTTCATCATCATCTGTAATTTGGGATAACCTAGTTAATTATCATCTGTAATATGGGATAACCTAGTTACATTTGTTTATCCTCTCAATAGTACTCTGAGGGGAGTGTATTCAATTAAGATTTTACATGAATTTTTGGAGTTTAAAAGTCTATGGGTATTCAATTTAGACTTTTAAAAGTCCATATAAATCTTTTGGTATTCAATTAAGATTTTAAATTTTCCATAAAATTCCTATGTTATTTAAAAGTTTCTTAATTTAAAAAGAATCTATTGTTTCATTGATTTTGTAGGATTTTTTATTATTTATAAACCCTATAGAAGTCTTCTCCCAATACATAAGATTTTCACGCCAAACTACAGTACTGAAGAACCCTAACGGCCACATCAACGTTTTTGAGCGTTTTCGAGTGCTTGGACTTAGGGTTGTGCAAAATTGACCCGGACCGGAAAACCGGACCGGCCCTGACCGATTTTTCCCGGTCCGGTCCGGTCCCTGGTCCAAGATTTTAGGAAATTCCAGTCCCGGTCCAATTCCGGTTCGGTCCCGGTCCGACGGAACTTTTTTTATATATATTTTTATTAATTTAAATTTATATATTTTAAAAAATCATATATATTTTGTATATATTTAATAAAATATATACTTTTTGAATTT
Source organism: Fagopyrum tataricum (assembly GCA_002319775.1). Taxonomy (NCBI): domain Eukaryota; kingdom Viridiplantae; phylum Streptophyta; class Magnoliopsida; order Caryophyllales; family Polygonaceae; genus Fagopyrum; species Fagopyrum tataricum. The sequence goes on from CM008280.1 coordinate 5,244,927, forward strand.
TTTTTGTTATTTGCAAAAATATATATATATTTTAAATTAATTTTATTTTATTCCGGTCCGAATTTGGTCCGGACTGGAATGGACTGGACCGTTACGGTCCGGTCCCCGGTCCAAGTTTTTAAAATTTTCGGTCCACCGGTCCGGACCGGGACCGGCAATTCCTGTCCGGTCTGGGCCGGATGCTCAACCCTACTTGGACTCGGTGCATCGTCGGAGGTTATTTCTTTCTCGTGTTTTTCGTCATGTTGATTGTATGGACTTCGAGTGCTTGGGTTCGTCTTACTGATCTGTCATAAGAAACGTGTGAGCGTTCCTCTCTGTTTTCTCTTTTCATTTTGCGACTTTGCGGTTTCGGAAAAAATACTTTACCGTATGTACTCTTTTTTTGTTTGTTTATGCAGTCTCGGTATATATATATAATTAGATGATTAAAATATCTTCTGTGTTCTGCAGTGCAATTGCACTTTTCCATATGCTTTAATATTATATATATATATATATATTTTTTTTGCTATATAATTAATCATAAAATCAATAGGCAATCGATCGAAAATCAATAGAAATTATTTGATAAGTAGGTACCTAAGCTTACTTACAATAGAAATTAAAATGCTTATGTTGGTTGTGAATTTTAATAGATTGATAATTGTATGTAATTTTTCTAGATGATTTTTGTTGATCATGGATAATTTGTTAGTATATCAACTAATTACAAATTTGCTATATAAACTAGTCATACTACATGGATAATTTCTTTTGGCCATGTATTAATCTGATAGAATCTGACAAAATCTGTATTAACAATACCCAACCAAAAACCTTTATAACAAATCATACTCGTAACAAACAAACCAAATACCCGATTAGTGTGATGATAATTTCATATGTATGACATAATACATTCTTAAACTTTCATATGAATGACCTGTGTTGTTGTTTTCTCTCAAATAACTCTGCTCACGGGCCTTTACTTTCACCGGAAAATTATCGGCAATAAGTATAGGTCAACATCTACGACATGTAGTATAGATTGGTTTTTATTTTCATTTTTAAAATTTTAGGCTACGAACAAACAATACTCCCAAAAGGTTTGTATTTTTCGTAATTTATCCGGTCATTTAAGAAAGAAGACACCTCATCACTCTCACCGGAAAAATTATTGGCGGCGAGCATAAGCTAACATTTACAACATATAGTATAGGTTGGGTTTTTAGTTGCATTTTTAAAAGGTTAGGCCAAAGACCGCAATACCTCAAAAGGTTAGGTTATTTTCCGCAATTTACCCTATATTTTAAGTAGATAAAGATGTTCGATTATTACAAAAACGGAAGTAGTAATAACACTGACGTTCACACTTTACCGTTCAGAATTATGTCAAAACATATATTTATTTATAAATAGATCGAAAAAGTAACAGCTCAAAAAAGCAAAGGAACGCATAGAGCACAACACAAGGGAAGGGACCCTCTCGACAGTCGCCCCCCTTGAGGGATTTCTATTTGGTTCGCGAACCCTTTTTTTTGTTTCCCTTCTCTCTGCTATCCATCCCCTGGGCTATCGTCGTCAATCGATCTCATCTTCAGGTTCCTCGCCCCTTGTTCTCAGTTGCTTACTCGCTCTCGAATTCAATTTTCCCTGTTCTCCAACACTTTTTGGCCTTCAAAACCATTTTCTTGATCTCTAAATATCGATTTGTAATATTCACAACTTTGGCGTTGAATCGAGCCTCTAATCGGCCGAGAATCCCTCGTTGTTCAGGTATGGATTTTTTGGTTGGCTATAGATTCTTGAAGAAGTTTCGAAATTGATCTTGGTTCAAATGTGGTTTGATTTAGTCGATGTTCATTAGTTAGGATATTGTCAGAGATTTTTGAATTGGTCATTTTCCGTGATTTTTCGGATTATGGTTGGTTTAATTTAGGGTTTTTGATCATAGTTCTGAAATTAGGGTTTCTGATTGCTCCATATAGTTATTGATCAAGTTTTCTGGTGATAAAGTTCGTCTTTTGCATCGTGGAAACTAGTAGATGTACTTTTCTGCTCTTTATTCTGTTAATTTCATTTTGAAAGTTTTGGTTTTTGTGTTGAAATTGGATGGTGCAAGCGCCAGGGCTGTATCATATTTGATGATAACTTGCTTATGCATTCGGAAGTCTACCAAATATTCAGGCTTCCGATGCAGGTGTTTTCTTAAGGCCTGAAAAAAACTTGGAAATATGGTCTTACTTTCTTCACAACAATTGTCCATTTAGTGATTCAGGAACCTACAAACTTGTAAGCCTCTAACTATTGATTCATAGGGTTATAAAAATTGTTTTTGTGAAAATTGTGAGATTTTTGGTACTGGAAGGGATTTTTTGATTCGAAGGAGGGGGGAGGGGGGAGAGGGAGGGGGGGGGGGGGGGGGTGAAGCCTCTGTAGCAGTTTATTCCGTGCAACATCCAGCTTTGTGCAAGATCGGAGAGGACAGTGATAAACTGAAGATTATTATTTCTGAAAAAATGTCTTTTGTCATTGAAGATGGCATGTGATTTTGTTAATGTGCGAGAGTATGTAGCTCGTAATGCTCTTCATGCATGCATTTTATTTCTTGGCTGTATACGCCTTCGACCTGAAATCTGCAAGATAGTAGTGAACATGCAATCTCTTTCCTACTGTTGGTTAGAGAAAGTGAAAGAGAACGATTATTCATTGTAAATTTAAAATGATTTGACTTGTATTTTTTACGCAAGTATGCAAGCTTGATTTGAAGAAGCAATTCTGTTCTATTATGGAAGGTTCATCCATCTGAACAATTGCTGTTATGCTTAATTATTCATGCTAATAGTGACATTGTTTACTTGTAAGGTTTTCAACAGTTGTCCTTCTGCTGCAATTAGTGACCTTGGAGCATGCGGGGCTATAGTAGAGTATGTGTTGATCTAGATGAGCCTTATTTGGATTTATCTCCAACTCTCATCTATACTCTTTGCATCTTTGTATTCTATCTTTGATTCAATGTGGATTTTGCAACTACTCCAGGTGGATGAAGACTTGGATCGGTACGAAACTGATGATCCCGATGAATATGAAGACATCGAAGGAGATGAGTACGGAGAAGAAGAGAATGGAGATGAAGAAGAAGACCCAACACCTAAAAAGGAGGTGCAGGATTATCTAGAATTGAGACAAAAGCTAAAGGAAGAAGCCAGGAAAAAATTGGCAAGGCAGAGTGGTGTTGGCAGTAATGCGCGGGATAGCAAGAGGTCAAAATTAGAAAAGTAAGTCCGATCACTTATATTGCAGAAAGTCACTTTTTTGCTATGTTTTGATGCTTACAGCAGAAAGTACTGAAGAGAAGTTATAAGAGGAATATAATTTTCTGGAGACTGATAACTTTTGTTATATAGATGATGGAGCCATGAACCTTTCTTGTTTATATCTTTCTACAGTTACTTGTAGCGGATTTGTATCTAATGTAAGCATAATATTTTGCAGCTTCGGATCCTTTTTTGGTCCTTCCAGGCCAGTTATTGCTGAGAGAGTTATTCAAGAAAGCAAGTCCTTTCTAGAAACCCGACAAGAAATACCAAGAATTTCTAGCTCCCATAAAGATGTAAGCATTTTCCTTTTGTTCTTGGTAAATATATTTCCAGTTTATACCAAAGCAAGGAAATGCTTTTTTGCAGAAGGATAAGCACTACTGCTTCTCTTCATCCACGTATACTGAACTTCCAGTATACCGTGAGTGCTTGAAACAGATAAATTTAATATGGAAGTAAAGTGTTTTGTGATTAGCATTATGTTTTCAGAGGGTATTTTTTAGATATGCGTGTGTGTGTGTGCAACTTCCTTTGATATCATTTCTGCACATGAATTTTGTTCAGTTTGTTATTAAGAACGAAGCAATATATTGGGTTACATCCACTATTTACTTTGCAGAGTAGAAAGGGGCAGACATCTGGTACTTCTGCTCCTCCTAGAAATGGAATGACCGAGCGACGGCCTCATAATCCAGTAATGTCCTAGATTTATGTCCATTACATATGATACATGCGAACCTTCAATTTACCACGCTGTGAATATGTGATATCCCCATTTGCAGGTGAAAACAAAAGTGCAGAAGCTTAAAGACACTAGAGATTATTCTTTCCTTCTATCTGATGACGCTGATGTTCCTAGAGCAGCACTGAATGTACCCTTGTCACGGGGTAGTTCAGGTTCAAACTTCTTGTATCAACTTTATCATGTCATTACATGTTTACATGTTACAATAAAGCTGATGCAATATTTTTGCTGCAGTTTCAGTTCAGGTGCCATCAAAGAACAAAGAGTCTGGCAGACAATTATCTAATGGTAATGGAGAAAGAAGACCAGGTGCTGCAAATTCCCATATTCGACCTGGACATAAGTTGGTCCATCAGAAGCCACTTCCCAGTACTAGACCAGACCCGATTAGGACTGAACATAAGAAGCACTACCCTGTCAGTGGTCATGGAAACGGGACTGGCCGGCTTGCCATGCCAAAGGAAGTCCCTTCACGCAAGGAATCACATATGACAAAGAGAGTTCCAAGTCATTTAGAGCGGAAAGTGTCAGGTGCTTCTACAGAGAGGAAAGCACCTGCTGCTGCAATAGTTAAGAAGCCATCCACAGCAGCTGCAAAGGTCCCAATGTCTAATGGGCAAAGGCCACAATTGTTGAAACCACGACAGTTGGAAGAAAGGTCGATTGATCGCTCTAAGGGCAAATTTTTACCCAAGCAGCCTTCTTCATCTTTCAACCCTCAGGTGATCATGTCAAGATATTAATTGTGGACTTCAACTTATTGGGATTTTATTTTCACCTATTTCTTATGTCGTCTTTTGTGTGTGTATGTATGTCACAGATGAAGGCACCCAAGCAACTCCCACCCAGGTTTAGCAGGGAAGATGATTCGTATTGGAGTAAACCAAAGTCCCAGCTGCAGAAGCCACAACCACAGGCAAAAAAGCCATACAAACGATCATCTGGTGAGGATGAGGAAGCTATTCTGGAGATTAGGAAGATGTTTGGGTATGCTTTTGTCTTCTTCTTGGGGCTAAAGTCACTAATTTATTCAATTATTCATACATCCATTTTGCTGGAGTCATTTTTTTCAACTAAAAACTTTCAAAATTAGTAAAATTTTTTTATAGTTTATCGCTTTTAGTAGTTCGTATTTAAGGTGTTCACGTACTATTTGAGTACAAAGATTATGGGTGCATGATGTGCATTCTTGTGATGGGTACCGTACTTAATTAGTCAATCTTCTGCACCAAGTGGTCGTAACTATCTAAAATTCACTTAATCCAACCAGTTGAATATGCATCTGAAACAGATATTGTTGACTTGCATGGTCATAGTGTAAATGCTACATAATCTGATATTCTGTTATGCTACAGGTATCGTCCAGATAAATATGACAGTGATGATGATACAAGTAACATGGAAGCTGATTTCAGAACAATCCAGATGGAGGAAAAGAGGAGGTAAAATCAATATGTACTATTCACAGCATATATGATCTGCTGCGTAGCAGGAAATGAATTTGGAGTTGGTTCTATTGTAATGCAGCTCAAAAATTGCAAAAGAAGAGGACGCCCAGGAGTTTATTAAGATTCAAGAAGAAGAAGAACGAGAGAGGCGAAGAAAGTTGGCTAAGCGGAAAATGGGTCAGCGGTGATACCATGGAGCAGCTGAAACTTTCAGCGCCTCTCTCATTTGGTCTAATTATGGAGCACGTGAAGTCTATTTTAAGAACCAACATATAGTAATCCGGGCTCCATCATGAAAGATGTTTCTATCAAGTATACTTTTTCAGTCTCAGACTTGGTTGGCAATTGAATTTGGTGGAAAGGTAAGATCATGTTTCTGAATTTGATCTTTGATGGACAGGGCATGTATTTGGTCATTCTTGAAAGATCATTGTGTAGCCTGAAACCGAAAAGTATAATGATCCATCTAAAGTTTGGATAGGTGATAGCATGCTTTGTGAATACCCTTTTGACATCAAAGCCCTTGTTATTATCATAGAAGGGTATGGGAGATAGACCTGGGAACTTCACCTTTAGGTTTTCCTGACTTTCTCATCTTTAGCCATTGTCATAAACCTTTTTTAAACAGTTTTTCATAAGTTTCACTAACATTTGTTACCCATTACTGCAAGAGTTTCTGAATGATGTTGATTTTTCTAATGGAAGTTATTCAATATGGATGTTATGTTGAACTAGGTTGCTATGTTTATCTTTGGATCATTGGATGGACAAATCGTTCATGCATTGAGGTATGATCCGTGCTTTGACAAAGGACCGCATCATCCGGCCTCTATCGTCTTGTCAACAGCTCTACATTGTATGTTTTCGTGGACAAATCCAACAATGTAGTATTGTAGTGTCATCAGTCGGCCGTGGTGCAGCCCCTCTTCAATTTAAACCCATTGTAGGCTTGTAGCTCACCCAAGTCGTATTCATTGACAAAACCAATCGAGAACAACTTCTGAATTTAAGCTATGATCACATCATATTACTGCAGAGTGATGGCCGATAATGATGATGATAGTCCGAGAAGTTGGCCTAACGGGTCATTGTGATCGAGGCTCACTATTGATCCAAGGTTAGCCCTAGGCAATCGATCTTGATAACAAGATCCTACAAGATTGGGTGTTGACCCCGAAAGAACAAAATCCATGTAGGGTGATGAAGGGAGGTTGCGGCGATAATGGAAAAATGGGCCGAAATATGTAGATAAGTCAAAGCTCTTAAAACCACATAACCTTGACCCCGATTGATCATAACCCAAGAAGAAACTTTTCCTTATACATTTTAACACAATCAGGGAATAAAGCCAAGAGAGCAATAGGGAAGGTAAACCAAAAGCAAATTTACCTCTGAAGGAGTTTCCTTATACTCTAGAACTAGTGTAAATTTCGTGCTTTGCACAAATATTTTTAAAAAAAATTGTGAATGATTATAAATTTTCTAACTATTTAATAATTAAAAGTACATTTTTGTTCATTATAAATAAAATGTATTGTAATTTTCGGTTATTTAAAAATTAATTTTGAAAGAAAATCTACCAATAGATTATATTAGGGATAAAAAAAAATTACTCAAAATTTAAATGTAATTAGAATGTAAAAATATCAGTTGATATTATCTTTTAGCTTAACAATATTTTATCTCATTTTGACTTCTATAGCACAAATATTTAAATTTTAGTTAATGAAAGAAATATAGTTTAATATAGTCACATCCGTACATGACACGTGGATTACACTACATGATTGAAACTAAAAATTGACCAAAAGTTATAAAAATTAGTGAGTACTTACTATTTAATAAAAATAATCATATACCATTATTTAATTATCTATAAACATGTACTATTAATTATCTATATTAGTGATTTTGTAATTATTAGTTAAATAATAATACTATAAAAATGAACTACAGCTACAGCTAATTAAAAATGACACGTGGTAAAAAAAGAACTTAAAACTTTATAATTAAACTAGTACAATTTCCGCACCTTGTGGGGGTGATTTTAATGATTTTTTATGTTTATTTGTTCAAATAATTAAAATTCATGCATCAAATATTATAATAATACTTTATTTATTTTATAATTTGAACCTTGTGTGGGGTTGAATTTTAATAATTTTAACATTCGTAAATTATGATGTATATCCGAAGAGAAAATAAACGAATGATAGCGAAATCCGAAGATTGAAAATCGGTAAAAAAAAAAGAACGATAAAAACATGGACGTAATTGGTGATAAACGATTAATAGCCGAAAAGAAGATAAAGAATGTTGGAAAAATAGAAGGAAAGAAAAACGAATGATAACAAAAGGATAACGACATAGAGAATAACTTGGAAAAGATACGACGAAACAACCTAGAAATATCTTCAAATCCTCGAAACCTTGGAAAATATGAAGAGATATGATCAATATAGGAAAACGGGAACTGAATGGAAGACGATGGGATATGATCAGTATATATAGTGTGAGAATTTTAACGTACATGAGAAATTTAGGTTTTACTGTCAACTAACGTAAAGGGAAGTCGGTAGATATTATTGATTTAGTAGATTTTGATATTTCAAAATTTAAAATTTAGATATTGTTTTAACATATGGGAGAAGTTTAGATGGATGTTTTATTTAAAAGGAATTTATGGTTTAATTAATAATTTAGTAGATATTGTTTGAAGTTTAGATTGATGTTTTAGCTAAAATTATTTTATGGTTTAATTAATAATTTAGTAAAAAGATTTATTGGGAGAAAATTTATGAGAGCGACACGTCAACATTATGACGGATGTTTTAGTATAGCTTATAGATAGATAATAGATATATGGGTTTGTTAGATTTATATTAGAACTCGTACTTCATACGTTACAAAGGAAAAGATCATGTTGAACTTTTAATGAAAAAAATAATTATAATTCTTTTAGGTGGATCAAAACTAAATCTTTGTAACTTGAAAAAATTGTGAGGTTAGTTTGAACTTTTAATGAAAAAAAATAAAATAATTATTTTAAGTAATCGTATAAGAGAAGATTGATTTGATAATTTTTTTGATCTAAATATTAGTTAACATAATCAAAAGAAATCTTTGAAGATTTCGAGATTCTTAGAGGGGATGTCTGATAAAAAATATTTTATAATTTATAATTTATGTTTAATAAATAAGATTTATTGGCTTAATTAGATGTTTTTGAAAAAAAATTTATCCTAGGAAAAATTGAGAGTCCGCCACGTCAGTTTTAGTGACGACTCTTTTAGTATAGGTATATAGAAGAATAACTACAACTTTAGATTAACAAAAAAAAGACTAATCTAGACAATATCACATATTCTAATTTTGTGACTCTTATACAACATGTGTTTCTTCCGTTTGCTTTTGACACATTCGATTTTCTTGCGCCTGATGCCATCGAGATTCTCAAGAGGGTGCAGCGGGTCTTGCATGGTAATGTTGTGTCTCCCAAATCCATGGACGTAATTTTTAGGAGGATTGACTGCGCAACTTGTTGCTCACCTACCTTATAACCCGATGTAAATAATTGCTTGACTAGAAAATAATTTATTCGATACTAAAGTGTAAAAGTAAGTTAATGTTAGTAGACTATTTATGAAGATGATATAGTGAAATAAAAAATTTTAAGAAATTAAAAATAAATTTTGATTAAAATATAAATGTTAAAATAGAGCATATTTAAAAAGTTCAATTAAAAGAGATAATCTTAAGTAGTTTTAAAAATTATCTTTAAAAAAATAAATGTGACATATAATAAATTTGTTAATTTGACAATCACTATATAATTAATATAACAAATAATAAAAGTAAATTATCTAATAATTTTATAATATAATAAATTATCTAATAATTTTATAAATAAAAGTGAAATTTTTTTTTAAAAAAAACTGAATAAGTATATCTTTAAAATATGTTTTTTTTTGGTGAAAATCTAAAAAACAGGTTGAAGATCGTGATAAGAGTAAAAATGAAAACTATATATCTATGTCTATATTAATTTGCTGAAAAATCAAAATACTAAAAAATGAGACGTGGCATAATATGGATGTGGAAGAGATATGTGATAAAAAATACTTTGATTTTAATAGTAGTATATAGAATGTAGATAATATGGTTGAAAAAGTAAGAAGAAAATAACTTAAATTCATGAGCTCAAATCATATGAAAGACCCGCAAAAATCCAATAATTTTGGATTAAGATTAAAATATTTTAAAGGTTAAAAATTATCTAATATCACACTATCTCTTGTTCATGGTCGACTCCTTCTTGACTTGTCAATTCGATCCTTAATTGACTTGGTCTCTATGCTTTCCCTATCTCGAACTCTTGTTATTGATCCTAATGGTTCATCATCATCCACCCTTTCTTAAAATGGATTAGACCTTGAATCATAGTCCTCATGCTCCCCAAGATATGAAGTAAAGATCAACCCCATTAGAGGTGACAGTAACTCCCTAATCACCATGAAGCTCTAGCTTGTAAGTATAATATATAATATTTATAATATATCTTATAAATACTAGACGGATTTTAAATTTGTTTTTGTGTACAACTCAATAATGAAAATAAATAAATTATTTTAATTGTACAAAAATCTGAAAGCTAAACCAAAATAGAGTATAAAAAAAGACAAACAAATTGATAGTAAAAAAGATATTCACAAAACAGAAACAAATGAACAATCACATGTTTCTCTGTCGACGCCATATTTTAAAACAAATTATTACACACTACAAATATTAATACTTAAATAACGAAACCAAATGATTCAGATATCTATGGCCATCCGTCTATAAGCCAGATAATTTTTGGTATGGTGTTACAGAAAGTTTATCTCAAACTCTTTCCTCTCCATCTGCTGTCATCAATGAAAAGTTCAGCTTACCCAGATTTCAAATTCTCTAAAATTCCATAATGAGATGCTCCATTGAAATGCACTAACAAAGCCCTTTTGCTATTCCGTCCTCTTTTACAAAAATCTGTCCAATTTCTACTTTATGTTTTGGCCTTTTGATCACAAGGCTACAAAACCCATGAATTGTTTTTTCAACAGGGTATCAATCAATTGAATTCAACCAAAAAAATGCCTTCAAGACCCATCTCTGGAAACCCTAGAGCCACTTCTTCAATCCTCAAATCCAAGATCCTCTTTATAGCCACCACACTATCACTCACAGCTTTGATTGTCTCCACACTAATCTATATTTTCCACCATTTATGGAGCTCCTTCTTTCAACGCTCAAGAACCAGACCCTTTGAAGAGATCGCCCCTCTAAATCTCCAGAAATTCACCTACAAGGAGCTCAAATCAGCCACCAATGACTTCAATCAAGAAAACGCCATTGGAAAGGGAGGCTCTGGTTCAGTCTTCAGGGGTATTTTGAGAGATGGAAAATCTGTTGCAGTCAAATCAATCGACTCTTCTTCTTCATCTTCTTTGCAGGCTGATAAGGAGTTCCGAAATGAACTCACCATTTTGGGTAGCATCAAATCACCTCATATTGTATCACTTTTAGGATACTGTGTTTACAAGAATAAGAGAATTTTAGTTTATGAGTACATGCCTAATCGTAGCTTGCAGGAATTGTTGTTTTGCAATGGGAATTCAGTTTTAACTGTTATGGGTTGGGATAGAAGATTTGAAATCATCCAAGATGTGGCTAAAGCACTTGAGTTCTTGCATAATGAGTGTGACCCACCAATCATTCATGGTGATATAAAGCCTAGCAATATTTTGCTTGATTGGGGCTTCAAAGCTAAGGTCTGTGATTTTGGGTTATCTAGGCTTAAGGTACAAGAGGAAGGGGATGAAATGTTCAGCCAGGAGCTGATTGTGAATGCGAGTTCTTCCAATAACTGTTTGGTGAATCAAGATCCGCAAAGCGCGAAAGGAAAAGACGTTTTGAGAATTGGAGTGCTTGATGATGAGATTTGTGATAAAATTGAGCATTGTACTAATGAGCTTGATTTGAGTCCTTTACGCCATTTAGGTGCTGTGTCGAAGGATTGGTGGTGGAAACAAGATAGTAGTAGTAGCAGCGAGTTATGTAGCAAAGACTATGTTAAAGAGTGGATAGGTAGTCAAATTTGTGCAAAAGCTAGTCTTGATGTGAATTTTGATCATGGAGAAGCATCACAAAACATGAATGAACCCAAGAAGCAAATCAATGAACCCAAGAAAATGCAAGATTGGTGGAAAGAAGAGAATCTTGAAGAAATCAGCAGCAAGAAAAGCAAGAAAATGAAACACAAACCTGCACATTTTCATTTAGGCCAGTGTTTTCACATAAAAGGAAAAAGAAGATGCAAGGAAACAAAATGCGAACAAGGTGCAGATCTCTTTAGCCGAGAATTAAGCAGCAATACAAGCATGAGAGGGACCTTATGTTATGCTGCACCTGAGTTTGGTACCTCTGGGTTAACATTTTTGATGGAAAAGACAGATATATACAGCTTAGGAGTACTGATTCTTGTGATAGTTTCTGGTAAGAGGCCTCTAAACTTACTTAACTTGCCCATGAACTTGGAGAAGGCGAATTTGGTGAGCTGGTGTAGGCAGTTAGCTCAATCTGGGAACATTCTAGAACTCGTTGATGAGAGATTGAAAGAGGTGTACAATAAGGAACAAGTCACATTGTGTATAAACTTGGGTCTGGCTTGTCTGCAACGAATGCCGGAGTTGAGGCCGGATATAAGGGACATTGTGAGGATTTTAGAAGGAGAAATGGATCTCCCACAGCTTCCGTTCGAGTTCTCGCCCTCACCTCCATGTAAGTTGTCGAGTGAGTCCAGGAAGAAGCAAAGGAAGACTGATGCAGGGTTTTGCATTGATTTGTTCAGTGTATAGTTTGATGCAGTTTTATGGGATGAGTTAGTTTATCAAGTTTGTCCATGCACTATTTTCCTCTTCTTTAGGGTTTAAATCAGATTAGTCTGTAGTTTGTAGTTTGTAGTTCGTACAACTTGATTCACTTTAATAAAATTTCCTTTACCCCTATTTTTACACTATATATATAGTTGAATAAATACGATAAATTTCCATTATATTTATTTTTTAAAATATGAGTAACATTATATACAAATAAACTAGTAGCAAACTATATTTATTATACTTATTTTATTGCTATGTTTCCATTTACATTAATTAGATGATTAGGTAGTTTTCCTTTTCTTTTCTTTTTTTACTTTAAAAAAAAATGACAAAAAATAATAATAAAATAGCACCCATAAACAATAATAAACAAACTTTAAAAATTACTGGCTTATATAAAAACTAACTATCATTTAATAAAACAATAAACTATCACTTGATAAACGAATTTTGATATTTTAATATTATTTTCATGTCATTAAAAAATGACTAAAAAGTCAATATTTTTTGTACATGTTACTTAGTTTAGTTGACTAATTATCACGTAATTATCATGTCATCGATAAAATATCTAATTTAAAAAGTCAATAAACTATCCCTCGATAAACCCATTTTGATATTTTTGATAATGTTTTTATGTCATCAAGAAATTACTAAAAAGTCAATATGTTTTTTTACCTTGTCACTCATTTTAGTTGATTATTTATCACGTCATCAACAAAATATCTAATTTAAATATATTTAAAATATTTATGAGAAAAAAATTCCACGTGAAAGATTTACGAAAAAATTAAGAACAATTATCTAAATTTTCTATGAAAAGGTTTTTTTCATAAATATTTTAAAATTATAACTTCGTATTCTAAAAAAATCCTTGATAAAAATATATTTTTTTTAAAAAAAAAGTTTATAAAATAAATTCCTGAAAAACACTGCGCAAATGTATGCAAAAAAAATTGCGTAAGAAATTCGCAGAATTTTATTTTTTTGGATTTTCATAATTTTGTGGGAAAATTTAGTAGAGTTTTATAAAAATAGAAAATTTATTAAAAACGTGGTTGTTGGTCTTGATAAGTAATTAACATATTGACTTTTTAGTAATTTATTGATTGTATCAAATTGATTTATTATGCAATAGTTAGATATGTGTTAATAATTTTGTAAGCTTGTGTTATTTTTGTTATGTGTGATAATTTGTATTAATTTGGTAATTTTTCCAACATTTAATAAATATAAATAAATCTATTAACTACCTACTAAACCACCAAAGTATAAAAATTATCAACATAAAACTTTTTTTAATTATATTTCCAAAATCGTAAATATTTATTAAGTGTCCTCCTACTCTCACGTTGGGAAAACGATAGACATAAAATAGATTAGGGATATGTTATCTATACGATTTTAATGTACTTGTTATCGAATAAATTCATAACGAAGGTTTGTGCGAGTACCAAGTCCCTTTCACTTCATAAAAAGATATGGAGGAGATAGAGGTTTAGGAGACTGTCGTCTATATGTCTATACAAACATCGACTCTAGTACTTTTCCCACTTTTATAATTGTAAAATGACGTCGTTTTGACTCGTTTTCCTCAACATTGGGAACGCCACATAATGTGCTCTCATGACCAAAAACCCATTTTTTAATTAAAATATTAATTATATTTTATTTGTATTTAATTTTATTTATAAAATAACACTCACTTTATATTTATAGAAGAAAAAAAAAGTTATGGTCTTGTTGTTTCTCTTAGATATTTTTTATATTTTTTCTACATTGTTTGGTACTTAAGTGCATAGTTTTCATTTCTTCTTATCATTTTTATAAAATATTTAAATCTTAAGTTTTACGTCTCAAAAATCTACTCTACAGCCTCTACTTGATATAAAAAGCAATATTTCTGATGACCATCTGTTATATGGATTACTTTCCTAATTTCTAATCAAATTACTTCAAAAGTTTTGCAAACAATTTCGACGTGGACCACAAGCGAACAGTTGGAGTACTCATAATAATATGCAGCTATTTTGATCTAACAATAGTAATTTTTTTATGCTGTTTTTCATGTAGTTGAAGTTAATAGGCAACTTAACTACAAATCTGGGGCTTTCTGTGCTTCGTAATTGCTACACCAAGATCCTGCCTGCATAAAAATAGAGAAAAAACAAAAGGTTACGTCAGCTGCCGGAAACATGACATCATCGACGGGAGGCGCTCACATCTTGGTAATCCCGTACCCTGCGCAAGGCCACATGCTGCCACTCCTCGATCTAACCCACCATCTCCTCAGCCGCAGCAGCAGAGAAGGCGCCGCCCAGACCTTCACCATTCTCGTCACCACCAACAACCTCCCGATCCTGCAACCTCTCCTCTCCTACCACTCACCGTCCGCCATCTCCACCTTGGTCCTCCCCTTCCCGCCGAACCCCTCCCTCCCATCTGGCGCCGAGAACACTCAAAACCTCCCCCCGTACTCCTCCATCTCCATCATGTCCTCCCTCGGCGATCTCCGACGCCCCATCCTCCGTTGGTTCTCCTCCCACCCCTCCCCTCCTTCCTCGATCATCTCCGACATGTTCCTCGGTTGGACCCACCGCCTCGCCTCCCAATTGTCCATTAAACGCTTCGTTTTCTCCCCCTCCGGGTCATTCGCAATCTCCGTCTTCGGATCCCTCTGGCGACACCTCCCCCCTTTGACCAGAACCGAAGACGGTGAAATCGATATAAACGCCGTCGTTCCGCTCCCCGATGTCCCCGGTGAGCCTCGATTGTTGTGGTACCAGTTGTCGATGCTGTACAGAACCTACGCTTCCGGTGACCCGAATGCCGAGTTCCTGAGATCCAACGCATTAGATAACTCACTGAGTTGGGGGTTGGTGGTCAACTCGTTTACTCACCTGGAACAGCCTTATTTGTGTCACCTAAAGAGTTATTTGGGCCACGATAGGATTTGGGCCGTCGGCCCATTGCTTCCGGATAACCCGGATGTGAGAGGTGGATCGGGC
The DNA here is from genome assembly GCA_002319775.1 of Fagopyrum tataricum. Lineage (NCBI taxonomy): Eukaryota > Viridiplantae > Streptophyta > Magnoliopsida > Caryophyllales > Polygonaceae > Fagopyrum > Fagopyrum tataricum. The sequence continues at coordinate 5,260,350 of CM008280.1, forward strand.
CCAATTGAGGATCAAGTGTTGACTTGGCTTGACGAGTGTTGTAGCGGGGAGGACGAGGTGGTTTATGTTTGCTTTGGAAGTCAAGCAGTCCTCAGTAATGAGCAGATGGAGGCGCTGGCGCTTGGCATTGAGAAGAGTGGGGTCCGTTTTATATGGAAAGTCAAGGAGCCTACTCAAGGCCACGTGTACGGTGAAAGGTTCGGGAAGCTACCTGAAGGGTTTGAGGATCGTGTGGCTGGTAGAGGCCTTATCATCCGAGGCTGGGCTCCACAGGTAATCCTATTATTTTTAATTTTAAGGTTGATGCATGTTTATAAAATTTGTTATTTATATTGTTTTTATATTTTTCACAATAAAATTAAGAAAAAGGAATATATATTTTATACATATATAAAATCTAGTGTGTTGAGACTAAGTGGTGCCTTTTCTTTTGTTAATTGTATGTGAAAATTGGATTATATATTATATTCATATATAAAACGGATCTTGTTCATGATAAATATTAGAATCATTCCTTACGGTTTAGACTAATCGTAATCAGAATTTGATTAATTTTGATTGGGAAAAAAGGAGGAAAGGAAAGTCATTTTGCATTCTACGAAGAAAACATCCATAAAACTTTATGAACGAACAATGGTACATAAGAAAACATCCACAACTGACTTGATCTACACAACAAACTGTATCAGCTTCATATAAAATAGTTCAGTAATACCTATAGCTTATTCACCTGCTTCATTTAGTTAGCTGTGTTTCACAGCAAGTTCAAGCTAGACCCGAGTGATTCATTTTTATATCTTTACACTAAGTTTTTAACAGAAATATAATAAATAATTATCATTCAGTTCTAATATTATACACTATTGAAAGACTTTCTCGTTTACAATACATGCATTTATCTTGTTAAATTTGAATATGCTTTAATATGCATAAGGTACGGATCCTAAGACACCGAGCTGTGGGGGCGTTTATAACACACTGTGGTTGGAACTCGGTGCTGGAAGGACTAAGTGCCGGAACCTTGATGTTGACATGGCCACTGGGAGCAGACCAGTTCTGTAATTCCATATTGCTGGTGGACCAACTCAAAGTCGGGGTCAGTGTATGCCAGGACACCAAGTCACTGCCTGACCCAGATCAGTTGGCTCGGGTTATATCCGGATCCATTAACGGAGCCTACAAGGAGGAGAGGTTAAAGGCACTTGAGCTCAAGAAGATGGCTGCTGAAGCTATAAGCGAAGGCGGAACCTCATTGACAGCGTTGGATAGTCTTGTCCAACACTTGTCTATGCTTCCCAAACCGGTAAGTCTACTTGATCTACTACTTAATTCAGATTGATTTAGAAATATTAACCCAATGCCATGTTGATTTTAGAATGCGGATGAACTCCAAAGATGTCTCCAACTCGAGGAGGAAGAGGTGGCCGCGGTCATGTGAACCGTTTGGTTCGAACCAAATATTGTTATTTATTCTCGCACCACATAAAGATTCAAACTTTATAATGTGAATTTTCTTCTTACATATATAATTACACAACACTTTCACAAATCAAATCTCAAAACGAATACACTTTCAAATGGAAAAGGACTCAATCACACCATATCAAAGATGAGAACTTGAAGGGGTTTCCGGTGAGCAAACAGAATCAAAAAGTAAAGAAGCCGAAGCCAAAGATGATAGAGCAAAGAAGCATGAAAGAGATGAGCGATGAAGGTTGCGAAAGAATGGATGCGCGACTCTTTCTATTGGGATCGGGTGTGTGATGACTCGCTGAGTTGGCACCGCCGCCCTTTCCATGACCCTTTCTGATGTAGGAATGGATTCTCTTATGTTCATCATGGTTGAGGGCTACAGTGTCAACATGGTGACCTAAACTTGCATGCCAACAAATCAATATAGTTAGAAGAAATTGATGCTTGATGAAGGATAGTTAAGGAGATGATTGAGAATGCAAAAGTAATGAATGTTACCATGAAGAAGAGTTGCTTGTTTTGAGTATGAAGATGTTGAGTTTGATTGTGAGATGGGAAAAGAGAGCAAGATCAACAAGACACAAACAAGAGATTTGAGGCCCATTTTTATTTGAGCAATCTCGTTTTGTGTTTTGGAAAGAGAGGTGTTTTTTTTTGTCTATTTAACAAGGGGAGAAGGGTATAGTGAGCTTAAAGGCTCGGAAGTAGGCCTCAAAAGGCTTGCTGTAGTAGGGAACCTGTTATCTCTTTCTTCTTTCATTTTTTTTTACTTGTAGGATGTAATATTTATAATAAAAAGGGGAATCTAGTTAATAAAATATTAGATATTGTATTCAAATGTCATTGTTAAGGGATTCAAAGTATTATCTCCATTGAATTTATGTATTGGGTTCTGTCTTATAATGTGTATGGTGGTTCTGATTTAAAATGGAGGTAAGCTTATATATATGGGTTATAATAAATGTAAGAAAAAATCCATAAAATAATAATAATAACAATAATAAAAGAAGTAAATATTTAGGTGGTTTAGTGAGAGGCCGACATTGAACCCATTGAAATACTTTAGAAATGCTTGTGTAGTGGCAAATCTTGAAGCATAAATGTGTTGGTCCATGAATTGATAGGTAATAGTATGCTTGTTGTAGGCCAGAAAAGCAGAATTAGATGCCTTCCTTGGCCGAGTAAAGTCACCATCCATGTGAATAGGGTTCCATTCACTTCAAAATTAAGATCCTTTAACCAACTATTTCCTTCTATAATATTCTTCAAACTTTTTCAAATTAAATCTTATCACACATAACTCGATTATCTACGAAAAAATACTACTACAACATGTTAAGTCACATTAGATTTTGTTATTTGTCACCCCACGTTAAGCCACGTTAAATTTTACCACGTGTTATTTTTATATTGTCTCACCACATTTTTTCATATTTTTACTTATTGTGATGATAATAAACTTTTTACTTATTGTGATGATAATAAACTTACCATCACTTAAAATATAATAGTCTTATATTATTTTGTATCACTTAAAATTATAAATAATTGTATTGGTTTAGTAATTTCCTTTTTATGATTACTATTTTACCACATGTTAACTTTCTATTATTAGGTATGATTTTAATTTTTATTCACTTAATCAAGATAAGATTATAAATAATTAATTTATGTAGTAGAAAATATAAATGAGTTTAATACTTTCTACCAAACTAAATAGCTATATTTTTTTGAAACAAAAGCACCAAATTATACAGAATCAAAACGAGCAAGGGATACAATGTTATGTGCAAAAGCGTCATTAAAACGCATATTCTCACCATAATCCGGACATATTAAAACAAGAGTTTATTAACTACTTCTTATTATGAAATAATATATTAGATAATGTATTTTAGTTAAAATATTTTCTACCAAAACAAAAAACTATATAAAACTAATGCATTTTAGTCAAAATATGAACTAATTGTTTAAATATATCATGTGTCTAATCTATGTTTAATAAATATACTAAAACAAGTGTTCATTAACTAATTGTTATTATGAAATAATATATAGATGATTTACAATAAACATATCACCCAAATGGTTTTATGAAAACAAATATGCTTCAAAATTATTAAATATTTCAATTTGAAAATTCTCTTGACATAGTTCCATTGCAATCCTACTATGACAAAAGTTATCAAATAACCATAAGAAAAGAAAGTATAAAGTTACATACATAACCACCAACGTTATATCATATATTAAAATTAATCACTATATAATCTAAAGTTTAATTTTTTCATTCTCCGTCCAAAATTTTATTCAATCGGTCTCCTTTCTCAAAAATACAAACCCTTCGAAATCACTCAACTTCTCTCGTTATAACTTTTTTCAAAAAACAGATTTTGGCTTCTTCTTAATTTCAAGGATGAAAAAAACCTCAATCTTACCGTTTCGAACCAAACACATCATAAAAGCGAAGAAAGAATAAAGTTTGAACATACAAAAATTTGGCAGTTTAGGTTTTGAAGTCGTTTCGAATCAAATCCTTAGAATTCACTCAACTTCTCTCATTATAATTTTTTTCAAAACTAACATATTTTGACCTCTTCCAAGTTCATTCAAATCAGTTCAAGGAGAAAAAAATAATTTTATCGTTTGGAACCAAACACATCATAAAAAGCGGAGAAAGAATAAAGTTTGAACATAAAACTTTTTCAATTTAGGATTTTGAAGTCGTTATATTACATAGGTTCATATTTGATTGTAATTAGGGCTTTCGACTTGTCTTGTTTTCTACAAATTCACTAAATGAAGAGGTTTTCTAAGTATATATATCTTTTCAAATTATCGTTATTTTAGGGTTTTAGAGAGCCCAACTTGCATTGATGATTCTATGATGTTTATGATTGTCATTATCCTTTAATTATATGTCTTAAATAAATAAAAAAATCTTATAGTGGCCAATGATCATTCATGGAATGATGCGAGGATGATTCTTGGTTCTATTTGTTCTTAGGGTGTTGTTTGCAAGATGCGAGAGTTGTGTAAATTGATATCTTAATTTCCTACAAGATGCGAAAGGTTTGTGGGATTGTATCTTTTATAGCATGACCATATATACCTTTGGATATGACTAATTATGAATTGAGTTTCTATTATGTATTGTTGACGTGATTCATATTCTAGGATGCCTTTATTACTCGCATATGTGAATGTTTTGTATCCTGATTGTTCATGAACTAATCAACCTATTAAATATATATTCCTCTTAATTAACGTACTCTCCTTGGCCTTCCCGAGAGATCAGCCGATTGTTGTCACCTAGTCGGCCGACTTGTGACCTTCTATTGGTCGATCGATCTTATGTGTATCATATTCACGCGCCGTGTTCTTGTCTTTGTTATTTTGTTTATATATTTTACATTTGGCTTTGTAATTAATGACTTAATCCTTACATCAATCTCTCCAAGTTTGACCCTGACCCCTTTACTACAATTGAGTCTTGTAATTATTATGAGATTTGAGAACTCACATTTCATCCCTCATAAAAAAACAAATCTACCTCCTTGCAAGAAATGATAATTTGCGAAGATTGTTGAGGTATTACGATATTGAAGATCACTTAGTAGTTTCAATGATCATTGTAAATGCCTTTGCCAAACCCACAAAGGAGATAAACAAGAGATGGAAAAAAAAGAGTTGAAAAAATCTCGACCGAGCTTTGGTCACGGATTAACAAAGTACGGGAAGACATTAAAGTGAAGAGCCATACAAGGAGTAGCTGAAAGTATCGTTGCACCCACACCCAAATCCACCGGATCCGCAAAGGAGTGCACCGAGTCGCACCCGCGCCTAGAATCACCGCACCCGCGGTATACCACCTCCGTACACGCAACACTTTGCCATCGCACCCGCGGTGGGCTCATCCCCGTCAAAAGCTGAAGATTGGCCCGACAGAAGATGAAGCTTGGCCGTTCGACTCACCGCATCCGCAGTGAACGGATTCTTAAGAAATAAATTCATATGTTTAAGTTTGGACGCTTATTGCTTTTAATTTCCCAAAACTGTTTAGATCTTTGCTTTACCGGTTTTAAATTCCTATACTACTGAGCTTCGATTGTTGCACTTGACATTTTAAGCCTTCAACAGATATAGGTTGTGAGTTTTCTACTTTTGTTCGATTTTCTTTATAGTTGTATTAATTCTCTTGTGCTTGAATGTTTATTGAATCTTATCGGTTTATCTAGCTTGATCATTTAGGTTTATTGATAGTGTCCATATTGATAGGATTGTCTGTTTTGGGTTTGGGTTGCATTTCTAGTAGAAAACACGAATTACATTAGTGGTTGCGAGTGTTCATCGTGAGAGATTCAACTACATGCTTATGGTAACATGTTGTTTCCGTTGAATTTATCGTGTTGAATCCTTGTTTGAATGTTATTGCTTTGTTTATGTTACATTCGGGATAAGAACAACATAAGGAAAAATAAGAACTTTAGATTAGTAGAATTCAAGGACCAATCATATCTCTTGTCGAGTGAATATTTGTTAAGTGTGACGTATTTTCAATCATATAAACGACTTTTGCTTGCGATTTTGTTTACTTGTTTAATCATTACTTGGCTACAAAACTCATAATAACCCATCTAGTTCTTAGTTGGTGACTTGAAGTACATAAGAAATGATAATCTTGTTTTCCTTGGGATTCGACCTTGACTTGCTTGCTATTCTTTGTTTGGTAGGTACATTAGGATAAATATTTGATTAGGCACACAACGACACGCCTGACACTTGGTGTGAACGTTTTATCTTCAACTATTGGTCATGTGCCGGATGATTGAGTGGTGGTCGATCAACCGAAACACTTCCCAAGGTGATCTTTTCTTCACTCTCGGATCTCATTCATGTTTGTCTTTTCCTTGACTTTTTTTTACCGCAGGGAGATCCTTAGTGTGTATGAGGTCACTCCGTCGCAACTAGTTCCATTTACGCTCCACAAATAACTAATATGATTGCAATGACAAACTAACCAATAGATCTCCAAAACACAAATAAGAAAGAAAATAATCCGATAAACTATGCAACTATACCAAAAAAAGTAAAGGTATCGATTATAGTGAGGGTGAAAAAAACACTAAAATGACTGTTATGAAAGACCCACAAGTACTCATATTAAAAGCATTTTAAAGGTATATAATTTTGTGGTTTACATTATGGGAAGACCTTCAAATGACAATGAACCTATAGAACTGCAGAGATTTAGACGGATTAAAGCATGTCCGCCAAAGGCCTCCTCTTTTTGGCCTCTACTAGGCAAAATCCGATAACCACACATCTTGCTCTTTATTTTAATTGATTAGTTAAAGTTAGTCGATATGAAATATGTGAGAGCCCTTTTCTTTCGGACCGAGATCGGACCATAGCCGAGATTGAATTTGGCCGAGATTGGCCTTACCGCACCCGCGGGCACGTTTGCCGCCCCTGCGGGTTCCCGCCCCTGCGGCCCTGTGATCCGCCCCTACGGGTTACGGCGGCTGCAGCCGGTTTTGTAGACTTCCTTGACCCGTGCTTTACCTTCCTCTTCGTTTCTTCTCTTACCTTGTGAGCAAGGTTTCATTCCATTTCTCATTCCACTCCAGCCCTCATTACGTCCTTCTTGCTTCTTCATCCCTTCCCTTGATCTTGCTTGAGTTTCTCTTGAAGTTGTGCTTGAGTTTGGTGCTATTGGTTGTGGTGTGTATGTTGCTGAGCTTCAGAGGCCAGCTGAGAGTTTGTTCTGTACTTCCTTGGGTGATCACAGCAGTGGAGGTGAGCTCCTTGCTTCTCCTTCCTTCCTTTTCTTCTTGTCTTTCTTCCCTTGAGCTTAGGTTTAGATGTATGTTGATCATAGGATGATGTTTGAATGTGTAGTTATGTGTATGTGTATGAATCTGGAAGAGTATAAACGTGGTTTGATCAAGTGAAGAACGAAGAGAAGCCGTGAAGTTGCCTTCTGCACTGTCGCCGCCCCCGCGGCCAAGAGCCACCGCCCCCCGCGGCTACAGTGCCACAGCGCCTGCGTCGTGCCAGCGGCTTGCCTGCGTTCTGTGTCACCGCCCTGCGGCTTCCACCTTCCGCGCCTGCGGGTGACCCCTTCCGCCCCTGCGGTCTTAGTTCACGCAGGTGCGTGTTGTCCCGAAACTACTTATAGTTAAGTAGTTTCCTTTCCTTTCTAGTACGAGGGAACTAATATCATGCTAGGATTCGGATGATGTTGAGTATGACATAGTTATGCCGGTTACGGCTTTGAGGTTTACGAGTTGGAATTGATCCCTTATGGATCCCTTGGGTCTAGGTGTGACCCTTTGTGTATGATAGGATTGTGATATATATCTATGTGCCTTGTATAGGCTGTGTTGTCCTCCAGTTGGAGTGGACGTTTCTGGGTTTTGCTCGTAGCGAGATACTTCTGAGATTGAGGTAAGTCCATAGGACTTACTTAGCTGCCATCCTTATATTGGATGTGTGCATGAGTGGTGTTTGTTATATGCTTTATAGCATGCTTCATGTTGGTCACCGACCTATGTTATATTGACCGCCCATTGTAGTGGTTGTGACAACTTACCCTTTCATCCCGTAGTGGAGTCTGGAAGTTCTCTGTACGCTAGCTAGACTTGGTATACGGAAAGGTACTGATACCACTCCTTATGGTATACGGGAAGGTGCGCTGATACCACTCCAGCTAGCTATTGCACGCAGAGGCGAGGATTATATTCCTCGTGTCACTTATTTTCATATACTGATTTATATACCCTTGCGTGCTTAACGTTATAAAGATAATAAACGGGTAAATGTGTGATATCATGTTGATGTGTTATTATTTATATGATGTGTGGTTGTGCTCTTGCCTATCTTATATTTGTGTATGGTTAGCTAACGGTTTTATACCGTGTTTTAGATCCTTTGCAGGTTAGGAGAACTGCAGAGTGATCCGGAGGGTGATCTGCTGAGGGTTCCGTACACAGGGACGTATCGGGGTTTGGGTTATTTATATTGTACGGAGTTATGTTTTGACTTTTGTACTCAGCAGTACTATGTATTACCTTTTGATCAGTATATATATATACACATCAGTATGTTTTGTTTTAATCTATCAGTGCCTTGTTGTAAGATTCAGTGAAGTTGTTTTCAGGCTAGGGTCAGGATCCATTGTGAGATCCTAGCCCAGTAGCACTCGAGTCCTACGGATTTGGGGTGTTACAAAGTTGGTATCAGAGCCCATGTTGACAACAATGGCACTAGTAATCTGCAATAAAGTTCGAATAGATAAATAAACAGAACCGAAAGGGGTCTGACTTTTCAAAAGGTTTTGGTTTTGAAATGAGTACAAATGTTTTGGGATATCGTGTACATGAACCATCGCCCCTCTGAAGATCTCGACAATATAGATATATATAGATATTCTGTTGTGATTGATCTGTGATATATCTATACATATGGCATATATATAGCCTTCTAAGATAGGTTTACGTCCTCTGTAGATGGTTCAGACTAGAGCCTTACCTGCAGCTGGGCGAGGTAGAGTAGACCCCCTCTAGGTAGAGGACGAGGTAGAGTTTCTGCTGTTGATCCACGCGCAACAGAGGAGATACATGAGGAGGTTGCTGAGAGCGCCGTTCCTGAGACTGGGAACGGGGCAGCTGAGAGACAGGGGCCACAGAGAGCCCAGTCTGGTGAGTCTGATCGCGTCTCTATGGGTAGATCAGAGTTTCAGGATTATATCAGACGAGTAGAGGAGGCTGTCAGAGCCGGTAGGCGTGCCCCAGATTTACAGCACGGAGGGACCATTTGAGAGGTCCCACCCTGTTACTCAAGTACCAGCTGTACAGGTACCTGCTGCTGAGATTGCTAGAGCACCGGAGGAGCATAGAGGGCCTAGACCAGATACCTGGTTGAAGGCATTTCATCAGATGGGTATACCCCCATTCACTGGGAAAGTGGGGCTAGAGGTGGAGCTGTGGATAGGACATGTAGACTCAGCTCTGGAGTCTATTAGATGTCCAACTGACAGGCAGATTGAGCTGGTGCAAACCTTGTTCAAAGATCTGGCACAACACACTGGTGGAGGTCTGTACGAGTCCAGTTACTAGCTATGAGCAGATGAGGACTCTGATCGAGAGCGTTTCTGCCCTGCCTCTCTGAGGAGGGAGAAACTGCAAGATTTTGTGGAGGCTGGGTTCGAGGATGTACCAGTCTCTGAGGCTATCAGGAGGTTTCAGGAGGAGCTGGCCTTACTGGGACCAGCTGCAGATCAACACGTTTATCTCTTTTCCCGACGACTGAGGGATACTACCCGGACCTATATGGCAGGGTTTCACTTTGAGACTCTCACAGATTATCAGGACAGAGCTTCCGATTATGAGAGGGAGCGAGCTGGACAGAGGAGAGCTTCTCAGACCGGAGGGTCTGAGAAGAGGCAGCGTACAGGGCAGACCAGTGGTGCTGGTGGTTCTGCTAGTGGTTGGCGTGGAGACGCCAGAGTCAGCCTTCATCTGCGCCGGTTGCAGAGAAGGGACGTCAGTGCTTTAACTGTGGAGATCCAGGGCATATGAGGCCAGAGTGTACGAGGCCATTGGTGACTTGCTACACCTGGTAGGCAAGGTCACCGAGCTGTTTATTGCGCCAGGGCGGAGCGTCATCTCAGCAGGGTTCTTCTCCTGCTAGTGCAGCGGGAGGTGGGCAGAGGCCACCTCAGCAGCAGCAGACTCAGGGACAACAGAGAGTCCCAGATCGCCCTACGACTCAGGGATCTGCTCCTGGCCGAGTAGAGCAGAGGTCGTGGTGGAGGCACCACTGATACCAGAGGCCCACAGGGTCGTGTCTTTGAGTTGAGGAGTGCAGAGGAGCCAGCTGCACCTACTGCTACAGGTACCATTCTGATTCATGGTTTACCTGTTAGAGTTTTATTTGATACTGTGCTACGCACTCTTTTATTTCTGATGCCTGTGTAGAGCGTCTTGGGTTAGATACAGTTGAGGGTATGCCTTTTATTATAGGGTTACCCGATGGTGGTAGGGTCAGAGGTACCCGTGAGATTCACGGTTGTCCCATTTCTGTAGGGACCCGTGTGTTACTAGTTGACTTCTTTGTCATGCCATTAGAGCATGAAGAAGTCATTCTAGGTATGGACTGGATGGATAGACACTCTGCAGTCTTAGATGTAGGTAGGAGGACTGTTACCCTCTCTACCGAGTTAGGCCAGATAGAGGTTTTCGAGGTTGGGACCTTGGAAAGACAGGTACAGTTATCAGCGCCATACGAGCAGCTAGATTGATTGCACAGGGTTGCGAGGCCTTTTCTGGTGTTATGCCATGAAGGAGGGGGAGAGTCCAGCGTTAGAGGATATCCAGTTGTTTTGAGTATACAGATGTTTTGCTGAGCCGTCCAGTTTGCCGCCTCAGAGGAGTGTGGATTTCAGTATCGAGTTGGAGCCTGGTACTAGACCCATCTCGAAGGCCCCATACCGGATGGCGCCTGTCGAGATGCTGGAGCTGAAGAAGCCAACTCGAGGAGTTGGCTGAGAAGGGCTTCATTCGCCCTAGCGTGTCCCCTTGGGAGCACCTGTCCTCTTTCGTACGGAAGAAGGACGGATCACTGAGGTTGTGCATAGACTACAGAGAGCCTGAATAGACTACAGAGAGCTGAACAAGGTGACTATTAAGAACAAGTATCCACTGCCGCGTATTGATGATTTGTTAGATCAGTTATAGGGAGCTAATGTGTTCTCCAGGATTGACCTGCGTTCCGGGTATCACCAGTTGAGGGTGAGGGAGCAGGATGTGCACAAGACAGCATTCCGGACCAGATATGGCCACTCCGAGTTTGTAGTGATGCCATTTGGGCTTACGAATGCCCCAGCCGTCTTTATGGAGTTGATGAACAGTATCTTCATCGACTTTCTGGATCAGTTTGTAGTGGTCTTCATTGATGACATTCTGGTATACTCTCGCAGTGGAGAGGAGCATGCAGGACATCTGAGGACTGTATTGCAGGTTTTGCGGGATAGAGAACTTTATGCTAAGTTCTCTAAGTGTGAGTTCTGGATGCCAGAGGTAGCATTCCTGGGTCATGTGATTTCAGCTGAGGGGATCAAGGTGGATCCAGCGAAGATTGAGGCTGTAGCAGCATGGACGACACCGACGTACGTCAAGGAAGTACGTAGTTTCCTTGGCCTAGCCGGTTATTACAGACGCTTCGTGGAGGGTTTTTCTGTGATTGCCCGTCCACTGACGAGTTTGCTGAGGAAGACTACCAGATTTGTGTGGTCTGATCAATGCAGGCAGAGTTTTGAGGAGTTGAAGAGGCGTTTGACTTCTGCTCCTATTTTGGCACAGCTAGAGGGTACTGAGGATTTTGTGGTTTACAGTGATGCATCCAAGCTAGGCTTGGGATGTGTTTTGATGCAGCGGGGCAGAGTTATTGCTTATGCGTCTCGACAGTTGAAGACGTATGAGGAGAATTACCCGACTCATGATCTGGAGTTGGCAGCGGTAGTTCATGCATTGAAGATTTGGAGACATTACCTGTATGGTGCTACATGTCAGATCTTCACAGACCATAAGAGTCTGAAGTATATCTTCACGCAACGGGAATTGAATAACCGCCAGCGTAGGTGGCTCGAGCTGATCAAGGATTTTGATCTAGAGATCCTGTATCATCCGGGGAAGGCGAACGTTGTCGCCGACACCCTGAGCAGGAAGACGCCTCAAGAGCAGGCGATTGCGAGGTTGACAATTCAGCATCAGTTGCAGAGGGATCTGATCTGGTTAGAGTTGGACATTCAGTTTCCTGATGAGGATGCCCAGCTACGTACTTTGGAGGTCCTTCCCGATCTGTTGGATGAGATCCGACAGAAACAGGAGACCTGCCCGGCTTTGCAGAGGATCAGAGATAGGTTGTCTCGAGAGGAGGCACCCCAGTTTCTGCTTGGAGCAGACGGAGTTTTGAGGCGCCGCGGTCGCGTCTGTGTACCTGCTGATACAGAGTTGAGGCAGAGGATTTTACAGGAGGCTCACTGTACACCTTACTCTGTACATCCAGGTACGAGTAAGGTGTATCAGGATTTGAGACATATGTACTAGTGGGAGGGCTGAGGCCCGATGTAGCCAGATTTGTAGCTCAGTGTGCGACCTGCCAGCAGGTCAAGATCGAGCATTTCAGACCTGGAGGTGAGCTCCATCCACTTCCTGTTCCACAGAGGAAGTGGGAGGACGTCACCATGGATTTTGTGACCGGACTGAGGCTGAGCCGGAGTTTTGATGCCATCTGGGTTATAGTAGACAGATTGACGAAGACGGCACATTTTATTCCTATCAGGGAGACGTGGCCGGTGAGCAGATTAGCTGAGGAGTACACTAGGCAGATAGTGAGACTCCATGGTGTACCGAGGACGATCGTCTCAGACAGAGATGGACGATTTACCTCGAGATTCTGGTAGCAGATTCAAACTGCCTTGGGGATGAGTTTGCACTTCACGACTGCGTTTCATCCTCAGACAGATGGTCAGTCAGAGAGGACCATTCAGACCTTGGAGGATATGCTACGAGCTTGTGTGTTGGATTGGGGGCAAGTATGGACAAATCATCTCCCACTTGTTGAGTTCTCCTACAACAACAGCTGGCATGCATCTATTGGGATGGCCCCATATGAGGCACTGTATGGACAGAGATGTCGTACCCCGTTATGCTGGGATGAGCAGAGCAGTGTCAGTGGTTTAGCACCTGATCAGATTCAGGATGATATGGCTCGGGTAGCATTGATCAGAGAGCGTATGCTGACTGCACAAAGCCGTCAGAAGTCTTATGCTGACAGGAGGCGTAGACCTCTAGAGTTCAGGGTGGAGCCCATGTGTGGCTGAGAGTGTCCCCGACACGAGGTGTTAGACGTTTTGGCATTAAGGGAAAGTTGAGTCCACGATATGTCGGACCGTTCGAGATTCTGGATCGGATTGGGAGTGCAGCTTAAAGGTTAGCATTGCCTCCGAGATTAGAGGGTGTTCACCCTGTATTTCATGTGTCTCAGCTGAGGGAGTACATACCAGATCCGAGACACATTGTGAGTTATGAGTATTTGGTGGTTGAGCCGGACCACACTTTTGTTGAGCATCCGATTGCAGTCCTAGAGCGAGGTATCAGACGCCTGCGTTCGAAGGACATCCCTATGTTGAGGATACAATGGTCGAGACGAGGACCCGAGGAGGCTACATGGGAGACTGAGGATAGTATCCAGAGGAACTATCCAGAGTTCTATGCTGAGTTAGATGCACCAGTAGGATCACCGAGTAGATCTTAGTACTAGCTTGGTGAGTCTTATGTGCTTATATGCTTATATGCTATGATGTGTTTATTTCATGCTAGCTTTGATGTGATTATGATCTTAGTAGATCTTGTTATGGTAGTATGATTCTTGTTTATAGCTGGAGATGGTTCTTCCCTCCATGCTATTGTGATACGATAGGTTTAGTTGGAGATGGTTCTTTCCTCCATGCTAGTTTTATGGACATAGTAGTGCTAGAGATGTACTTCCTCCATGCCTTCCTGTTATGTTATGATACGGCTAGAGATGTGCTTCCTCTATGCCTTGTGATATGTTTATGGTTTGGCTAGAGAGGGTTTTCCTCTAGGCCCTGGATAGTATGATTTACTGCTGGAGTTGATGATTTCCTCCATGCTTATGTTTGAGGTTATAGAGAGTGTTACCTCGGCTTCTGAGTCCGAGTGGTTTGAGGACCTTGCAAGTTTCGGGACGAAACTTGTTTTTAGGGGGGGTGAGATGTGAGAGCCCTTTTCTTTCGGACCGAGATCGGACCATAGCCGAGATTGGCTTTGGCTGAGATTGGCCTTACCGCACCCGCGGGCATGTTTGCCGCCCCTGCGGGTTCCCGCCCCTGCGGGTTCCCGCCCCTGCGGCCCTGTGATCCGCCCATGCGGGTTACGGCGGTTGCAGCCGGTTTTGTTGACTTCCTTGACCCGTGCTTTACCTTCCTCTTCGTTTCTTCTCTTAACTTGCTGAGCAAGGGTTTCATTCCATTTCTCATTCCACTCCAGCCCTCATTACGTCTTTCTTGCTTCTTCATCCCTTCCCTTGATCTTGCTTGAGTTTCTCTTGAAGTTGTGCTTGAGTTTGGTGCTGTTGGTTGTGGTGTGTATGTTGCTGAGCTTCAGAGGCCAGCTGAGAGTTTGTTCTGTACTTCCTTGGGTGATCACAGCAGTGGAGGTGAGCTCCTTGCTTCTCCTTCCTTCCTTTCTTTCTTGTCTTTCTTCCCTAAAGCTTAGGTTTAGATGTATGTTGATCATAGGATGATGTTTGAATGTGTAGTTATGTGTATGTGTATGAATCTGGAAGAGTATAAACGTGGTTTGATCAAGTGAAGAACCGAAAAGAAGCCGCGGAGTTGCCTTCTGCATTGTCGCCGCCCCCGCGGCCAAGAGCCACCGCCCCCGCGGCTACCGTGCCACAGCGCCTGCGTCGTGCCAACGGCGTGCCTGCGCTTGCCTGCGCTCTGTGTCACCGCCTCTGCGGCTTCCACCTTCCGCCCCTGCGGTCGTAGTTCACGCAGGTGCGTGTTGTCCCGGAACTACTTATAGTTAAGTAGTTTCCTTTCCTTTCTAGTACGAGGGAACTAGTATCATGCTAGGATTCAGATGATGTTGAGTATGACGTAGTTATGCCGGTTATGGCTTTGAGGTTTACGAGTTGGAATTGATCCCTTATGGATCCCTTGGGTCTAGGTGTGACCCTTTGTGTATGATAGGATTGTGATATATATATTTGTGTGCCTTGTATAGGCTGTGTTGTCCTCCAGTTGGAGTGGACGTTTCTGGGTTTTGCTCGTAGCGAGATACTTCTGAGATTGAGGTAAGTCCATAGGACTTACTTAGCTGTCATCCCTAAATTGGATGTGTGCATGAGTGGTGTTTGTTATATGCTTTATAGCATGCTTCATGTTGGTCACCGACCTATGTTATATTGACCGCCCATTGTAGTGGCTGTGACAACTTACCCTTTCATCCCGTAGTGGAGTCTGGGAAGTTCTCTGTACGCTAGCTAGACTTGGTATACGGGAAAGGTACTGATACCACTCCTTATGGTATACGGGAAGGTGCGCTGATACCACTCCAGCTAGTTATTGCACGCAGAGGCGAGGATTATATTCCTCGTGTCACTTATTTTCATATACTGATTTATATACTCTTGCGTGCTTAACGTTATAAAGATAATAAACTGGGTAAATGGGTGATATCATGTTGATGTGTTATTGTTTATATGATGTGTGGTTGTTCTCTTGCCTATCTTATATTTGTGTATGGATAGCTAACGGTTTTATACCGTGTTGTAGATCCTTTGCAGGTTAGGAGAACTGCAGAGTGATCCGGAGGGGTGATCTGCTGAGGGTTCCGTACACAGGGACGATATCGGGGTTTCGGGTTATTTATGTTGTACGGAGTTGTGTTTTGACTTTTGTACTCAGCAGTACTATGTATTACCTTTTGATCAGTATATATATATATACATCGGTTTTATGTTTTGTTTTAATCTATCAGTGCCTTGTTGTAAGATTCAATGAAGTTGTTGTCAGGCTAGGGTCAGGATCCATTGTGAGATCCTAGCCCTGTAGCACTCCTAGTCCTATGGATTTGGGGTGTTACAAAATCAACCTAATCTTGGTATGTGCCTGATTTTTCTTATTTAGTTGGATTAGTTTATAATATATAGTATGATTAGATACATGATTAATAGGGGACTTGTCCTATGTTTTAGGTAGCTTTGAATAGACTAATAAGAGAGTTCTTGTGTCTTTTATTAATTCAATTTGTATTTTTTTATTAATGAAATTTGAGTTCTTTGTTCTTCGATCTAAACACACTTGTTGAAGTACTTAGTTGTTCGTTGTCTTGAGTCATCATTTCCAAGAGAGATTTGCTACCTTGGGAGGAGAATGCTCAAATAACTTTGAATCAAGTTCTAAATTTCTAATTTATGTTTGTGTGTTGGGAGAAGAGTTTGAGTGTTGTTCAAAAGATTGAGACAACATTAAAATGGTGAGTTATAGGTGTAACTTTTTTAATTCTCGTTAAGGTGTTAAGCGTTAAGGTGTTTAAGCGTGTTAACTCTAAGAATACTATTGACTCAATTAACATATAATAGATTATGTTGTACATGATTTGAGGGTAAATTTAAATATGAGAATAATACTAAAGAGAAAGGAAAATTTTGATGTGAATAATATAGGTAGTGTTATTTGATAAGATTACTTGTATTGGAAAAGTGAACCAAAACTCATGTATATGATAAGACTAAAAGGTATAAGAGGTTGTCACTATGTGGTTTGCTAAATAGCTTAGCATTAAGAGGACACTTTAGGAAGTGTATCAAGACTCATAAAAAGTCTAAAATGGTAAACTCATGTCCGTGGGTTGATGGATATTTATTGCTCCTGAAAGAAAGTAATTAAAGCCAACCTGTGGTGGATGATGATCTTGAAACAAATGAGATATGTAAAGGGTCGTTGGAGACATAATGCATGCATAAATCAACAACGTAATTCTCGGATCATAAATGTGGTTCATGTCATCTGGAGCACCTTCATACATCCACTGGAATTGGCAGCTACAACAAAGTTAGATTTGCCCCGCCAGCATACGCTCGACACAAACTCTCCGTTATCATCATTCATCTCTTCTCCGGACACTGGATCCATGACCCCAAACTTATGGGAAGTTATTGGCATTGGAAGAGATTTGTGGTATGTGAAAACCTTGAGAAAACAAACAAACATTATTACGGTTCATTTTTTCATGTGAAGTGAAGATAAAATTACCAAATGAAGTACCTCATTTGTTTCGGAACCACATGCTATGAACTCGTCTTGTACCGATAAGCCAACAAAGTTCTACATCAAACACAAAAGCCAACATAAGTTTCACCATAAATCATACAATAGTCATATGAAGATAGAATTACCTTCTCGTTGGTGTGGCCTTTAAAGCTTAAGCTGCAAGCGTTGTTTGACGAGCCAACGGAAGTCAATCTCTTGAGGTCCCAATGCTTGAGTGTGTTGTCCGTGGAGGCAGAAACAAGAGTCTCTGAGTCCAGAAACTTGACGTAACTCACAGCTTTCTCGTGGCCACACAAAATACACCAAGGCATATTTGCATTCCGGAGATCATATATGTAAATCTTGTAATCTGCTGAACTAAAGGCCAGTAGATGAGACGAGTGGCTCGAATATTGGACACAACAAGCGCTAGCAATGTTCCTTATCGAACAAAGGCTATCTCTCTGCAAACAAAACCCCAAAACAAAAGAAAATCATGAAAATCATAACTAAATTTTCATCCAAATAGTTGGGGGGGGATTGCCTCGTTGATGCTCCAGAGTCGCACGGTGCAATCATCGCTTCCACTTGCTAGTTTTGTAGGATCCAATGGAGAAAAATCAACCGACCAAGCCCTTTTTCGTGTTCCGCATACTCGGAAACTTCTTGCCCAGTGCTTGCATCCCAAATCTGAAAAAATTTACAAAAGTGGTGAAAAATGATCTCATATCGATTACAAAGTCTTAAAACAAAGACAAACCTTAACAATGCCATCATAGTCGGTTGAAGCCAAGTAATTACGGATATAAGTGTTCCATGAAACACAACTGAGCTTTGAAACATTAGACATCTCAGCCGTGGGGTAATGGGTATCAACATAATTGTTACAAAGGGCTTGAAACTCATACAACTTAATCTTTTTGGACACCCCAACAACAGCAAGATACTCTTCATCACGATCAAAGCTTAAGAGCAAATCACATTTGTTGAATTGTTCAAGTCTCTATTTCTTACGGTTCCACATACTTGAAGCTTATTGTATCGAGAGTACTTGCACAATCCGTCAAATAAGGCTCCTACAATATCAAGTCGTCCCTTACTAGAGTTGTCAGCGTTACTCAACAAATGAATGTCTGGGCGTATTTCAACTTCTTCCTCAACAAGTGGAATTTGAGATCTCATAGAAAAGTAAGCATTTTCAAGCCGACTAATACCACTAAGCTTTCTCCAATCATTTATACTTTCTCTTGTATATAAAGCCGACATCTTCAATGATTTTCTTTTATCGGCTTCTTGTATATCTTTTTGTATACAACTAAGTTCCTCTACCAATATAGAGGCATTTGTTTGCTTTTGCTCTTTGATTGACTGAAGAAAGTGCTTGAGTACTTCTGTCTCGGCCTCATCCTCATAAACTAAACCTGACATGTAATCCTCCAACATCTTATGAAATCATTTTACCACTTTAGATTGTAGAACATCGTTGATACAAAGGATTCACAAAACATAGATTTCAGATGCACCATAGTAAGTTAGAATATGATACTTGGAATGAACAATACACAAGGATGAGTTTAAATTGTATATACGTAAAAATATAGCTTACAAACCTACGCTGCGCAAATGCATGAGTCGAAGAAATTCATGTTGATTACCATATAGTTGGTCGAAGTGAGGGTTGCGGATGAAGTAGCCAAAGGCAAAATCCAGCTTCTTTCGGGTTCATTGAAAGGAAATTTGGAGGAAGAATCCTATAACCCAAGTCTGACATTGCCGCGGTATGTGCTTTTGCAGAATCAAAACAGCTAAGCAACTGAGTATAAGAAAAAATTCAAGTGAAGATGAGCTCAAAAACCAAAACACACATAAAATCCATCTAATGAAGAGGCATAAGATTCATTACATTATAATAGAAGTTGGAATGAGCAAGATATATATCTTTAATGTCACACTTCATGTGATGAAAGGATTGTTAGTAGATGTTTATATGTGATTGTTATGATTAAATTATGTTCAAAATAACAAGCATTAGATGATGTTAAAACTTATTATCACCTCAAATAAAAGAATTCCAAGAGAGTAAATGTTTGATGAATAAGTGCAGACCATCCCAGAGAGCTCCTCGGGACTTTCATACCACTTGACTTCATTGTTATCAAACCCATTTGAAAATCTCATAGAATCGTTAAGCATATGAGAGCTATTGGGGTTGCCATCACTCTCTAAGTGTAATTTCATTCTAGTAGGTATTACAACTTCATCAAGCTTTCCCCGTTTTTCACAAATAACATTAGAAGAGTATATTCCTGGCCTCTTTAACGTCTGTAAACTTGGCATATCATTAACTCTTCCAGTGTACTTGACTTCCTTTGAAGGTAAAAGTGTGAAACAAGATGGCCTTAACTCTTGTAGAACACTTCCCTTCACATGAAAGGAATTCACAATGTCCAAAATCTTTTTGAAAGTAGACAAGCAGACAACTTTATGTGCTTTATTGCAATTGAGTTTCAACCACTGTTTCAAACTCTCGCCAGCACAAATAAAAGCATTAGAAGGATCTTTTAACACATGAGCAGTCATAGTCTCGTTTTGACTCTTGAACTTTTCACAAGAAGCAGGTACACGGTCGCTATTGCATGCAACTCCCTTACAACTTTTAACAAAGTAAACCGAAAATGCACTTTCTCGAGTTGATGATTGTATAGGAAAGACCTCGTTGTAACATACACATCTTTCGTTTGAAACATCATGTCCAACAATTGGTGGGTCCACACGACACAGATCATTCACCATGGTTTCCAACAAATCTTTGTGACTTCTTATATCATTGTAATTATCTTGCGGGGAATGGGGAGTTGTGCTTCTAGGACCATCCGTAGAGCTGCTACATGGCATATGGAATGAAGTTAAATAATCACTATTCGCATTTTCTTCTTTTAGTAAATCTATAAATTTATGTGTTGAGCTCCTAGTGTAAGAACCCTCCCTATGAATGACAATATCTTGTGATTCCAATGTGTTGTAGGTATCGGTCTTGAGTAGGAGGTCAGTTGCTTTTGTATCACTTGCTTTAATATATTCCTTGTCTTCCTCATCCACATTGTTCCAACTTTCTCTTTCAAAACTCATATAATTCCCACAATGTCAAGTCAAGTAGATTGGACAAGAGCTGTAAACAACATCAATTCACGGACCCATCTTAAGTGACCAATCACGGGACAAATCTTGTAAAATAGTAAGATGGAGAACCCATCATAAGTGATGAATCATAAGACAGATCTATCAAATGATAATTACGGAATACCAATTACTCATCAAAATTTGAGTAAAATAGTCAAACAAAGAAACATAGATGAATCGCAATCCCAAAAGAAAAACAAAAATAGAAAGAAACCCCACAAATCCAAGCCACAAGTGAAAATAGAAATCATAGATTGATGTGTAAATTGGAGGTGAATATGACCTGAAGTTGGAGAAGAAAAGGCGGCGGATCAAGAGAAACAAATGCACGTAATTGTTTGTTTATCTTACAGTGACAGTTTGAGAGGACAGGGCTAAATTCCCGGTTCTTGTTTTTACTCTAACCAAGGATAAGAATCTCCATCTTGGATATGTTCATCTCAAACCTCAAACTAATTATGGAATCTCTTACCTTTTAATATTACCCAAAGATTCGTCCAAATTTAGAAATGAACGTACTTTGCGCTCTCAATTATCGATGGATTCCTTTGGGGAGAGAAACATGCACCTACAAACACCAATAAATCCATTTTATTCTCACACCCACTTTAACTTAGGACGTGTTAGCAGTTAGATTCGAAATTTGAATTTGTGATATGTAATTTTTGTCGTGATTGTGTTTTTAAAATATTTTTTAATCCGAAACTCGTATAATGTGTTTAGTAAAAGCCATTGACCATATCCCCACCAAAAAAAATCTCCATGTCAAAGTCATACGCCATAGAAGACGCACAATTTTATCCATAACCCCCAATTCCCTTCCTCCGAAATCTATTGTGTAAAGCCCTAAATTTTCCACCATCTTCCTTCATTCGTGAAGGGAACCCGTTGGCTAAAACTTGTGCACATATAGACCATGGCAACCTTTTGTTCTCGAACCTTGGTCACCCTTTCTTCTTGTCATTCCTTCTTTCCAAGCAATTAGATTCGAAATTTAAATTTGTGATATGTATAATTCGCAAATTGTGAGCATCTATGCTATTCAAACTCCTATTGAAGTTCCTACAAGGGCATTTATTATTTTCTCATTGAGGTAATTGATGGATGAAATCTTATCTTAGGCCCTATAAAAGTACTATTATTTTGTGGTTATGTTGGATTTAATGCACTTGATGTATGTGTTTGCTAGATGATGAGGTTGATATACACCAAATTTTGGTGTTGCCTTGTTAGATTTAGGTTGTAATGTTGTGCACAAGCTATATAGATGGAAAAGGAATGTAACATAAAAGGTACTCATTTGTTATGTAGCATTCACTTCAATATTTTCTAATCGGTTTTTCATTAGTAAAATTTCATTTTGTATGCAACCACTAATTCCCCTCCACAACTATGACAACCTTCTAGTGGAATATAAATGACTTTTGAGATTGATGCGACACGTCTTATAAAGATAGTTTCGTGTTTTGTCGTGTCAAAGAATGAATCAGTCTTATGTGATGTTAGCATTTAAAGACAAAATTTACTTACTCAGTACGGGTTTGTAGATGTTAATTGTACTCTAAGAATGACTTATAGAGTTTAAGCTTGAATTAACTTTGTCTTGAATTTTTAACTCTAGTAATGGGTTTGTTGATGTTTATTGTACCTCGTGCTTTCAAAGCAAGTATAATATAATCCTTTTCTGATTTTTTTTTTTCCAACTTGATTTATTTTTTCTTGCTTGTTAGCTCTAATTGATATTTCTATAATAGTAAGTACAATTATAAGGTATGTTGGGACACTTGATTTGTCAGTGTCTAGTTTGAATCTTTAACTAATCCTTAATAATGTGAAAAGGTTATCATCAAAATGTTACAAATACTGAAGAACTACAAAATTCAATAGAATGAAATCGATCACTTTGATGCTTCATAACTACATTCTTCCGATCCTCCGTAAACAACTAGTGGGGTTCACTTTGTAGCCTGTGATCCTCATGACCCCAATACGAGGATGGGATGCATAAAAAATTAAGGGGTTTATGTTAGAACAAATTTCAATGACCAATTCAAATTGTTTATTTACAAGTCAAAACGAGACTCCATGATACCCAAATATACAATGTTTGATGATGACCATTGTTTATTTTTATAATTCTTTATCGGCTTATGTTTGTAATTTTGTTTGGACAACGAGCCTTTTTTGGTGGGTAAGACGGTCCTCAATGTGGCCTCTTCTTAGGTGACAAAGCATGAAAGGTTTGTGTAAAGCCCGGAAATTTTCGTTCCGGAAAGTCGACTCGACTCGATCAAATTCGACTCAACTCGATCGAGTAACCGGGTTTCATAGGCTCTAAGAATATCTGCTTACCTTGGACTTTGGAACCCATTCTTAACTTCCAGCTGGCCCACGTTCTTGGCCCACTCCAACCCAACTCCTACCCACTCTCTACTTATCCATGCCGGCCAGTTACTTGCATGTACAACCCGCCTAAAGCCAAAGCTCGGCCGAGACTTACCTCCATCGTCATCATCTCTGTACGGGCGTAGCAAGATGGCAGGAGGGGGGGCCATTCCGTACAGTAGCAGCGTCCAAGGAAGGAGCAGCATACCCGTACCCTGCAACCCTTGCTCCCTTCTACCCTTACTCCACGCCGCTGCTTCCCTCCCCTGGTGACTTCCCTCACTCCCTTTCCTCTCTTCCTCACACATCGGTTTCACTTACCCTCTGCAGACTACCACCTCGCTACCATCCTGCCAAGGCAGGGCTCTGAGCTCGCTTCCCTCTCCCGTTCCTCCATTCCTTCTCTCCTCGCTAACCTTCGACCTTCACTGCAACTCTCTAGAACCTGGGCGTGACAAGCGGCAGCACTCCGCCAGCCACCAAGCGTCTTCCCTCTGAGCAGACCCAACTTCATCTGGAGTTGGTAAGCTCATCTATCTCCTTTGCGCCTCAAAGCTAATCTTCTGCACATCTATGTCTCTACCTCCCTCGGCTTCTTACTCAGTGGACACACCAACAGGCCACCTCCTTTGTTACTCCTGATCGACCAAGTGCAGTAGGGAAAGAGCTGCCTTCGTCCGTGATCGAGCTACACAAGAGCAAGGCTAGGATAGCTTCACGTCACTCCATTCTTCCCAGGACTGAAGGTCGAAACCTTGACAGCAAGAAACATCGAGACACCTCTCTTGCTACCCTCCGATCGAACTAGTAAGCAATACCTCTCTCACTCTCAGATTTGAGCAGCTAGCCTTCTTTCTGCCTTCTACCCCCTCTCTAATATGTGTTTTGGTGACCCCATCTCTACCTCTTTCTAGGCTAACCTGATCTTGTCTGCAACCCTAGCAGACTCTCCCAGTTGAACTCAGACTCGAGCTTCCCTTCCTTGTTGTGGGTACCTGAGCGTGACAACAACTTTGAGCCGAGTGTTGGGTACCTTTCACTTGGATTCAACGGTTGATTTTTGGTGACATGATAGTCTGTATAGGATACTATGACATGTTAAATTTATGAAAAGATCCAACGGTTGGATCAAGAATTGTGACCTTCCAAAGTTAAAGAAAAATCGGATTTCTAGATTAGCATGTTAGGATCTGGACTTTGGTGATTTTGTGTAGAATTGTAGTTGTGGATTGTAGGAGTTTTGATGCACTTTACGATGCAGTCATAGCATGGTATGCATAGGATTTATTTCGGAAATTTTGAAGAATGTTTGATGTCGTTAAATCGAGGTCAAAGTATTGTGGAATCTAGGTTGAAATTTAATGCGTTCTTGATGAATTTTCTTCTTATATCGGAAGTGGAAATCTCTAAGACTCGTTTAAGACCGTTTAATGGATAATAGATGTAGTTAGACGTTTTTCGGAAGTTAAGAAACTCGTTTGACTGTTTTAGGATTTTAAGGAAATTCTGAGTCAAAACCGTAAATTCCTTAAAAGTTAGATTTTGGTTAAATTGAGTTTACCTCACAACCGTTATGGTTATTTTAGGGTTGTGAGATGTTTTTGGACAATAGTTAGGGTCTTAGACACGCTTTGGGCACTTTTCGGAATTATAGGAAAGTTAGGGGTATTTTGGTAATTTTGGTAAAAGTTAGGGTTTTAGCCGTTCTTCTTCCCATAAATTCCCGTTTGGTCTAGAAGCTTTAAAACACTTCTTAAACGTTAGTTCAGATGCTTAGACATTTCCGTTTTCACCAGGTAGTTGAGATCACGTACGAACGGATCGGAATTTTAGCGAGTTTAGATATCGGACCAGTTCAGGTAAGTCGTATGACTTACTTAGCCAACTATTCTTGTATTAGCATGTATTGCTAAAGTGGTGTTTGCTGTGTGTTTATTAATTCCAACTTGACTAGGACGACGTTACCTTTTATTAGACCCAAGTGTATGTATAACGGGTCGTAGCATCACTGCCCATTCACTGCCTAGGTTTGGGAGGATCTCTGTACCAGTCCATTCCGATATACGGGGATATGCATACGAACCACTCTGGTTGGTGTTTGTACAGGGGCGAGTTTCGGGAGATTCTCGTGCTACAAAATAAGTTGAACTAATAGAAGTGAATCACCTTAATTAAAGATAATAACGGTTTGAGTGTAGCATGTTGATGTGTTTACTTTCCGCTTTATATGTGTTTTTGCTTTAGTATACGTTCTAATACTTGGATTAGTTATCTAACGGTTTTATACCGTCTTATATTAGACGCACAACAGGTTAGCACAGCTGTCGAGTGATCCGGAGTCGGTGGTCAACCAGGTTCCCGTACGAGGTAGTCGGTACGATGGGTTTTCTTTATTTTCATGAAACTAGACTTGTTTCTTTCATTTGGGATTCTAGTCATATATCTATTAAAGGAGGAGCCTCTATTGCAGCGTGTCGCACCCACGTTTCTCGAAGCCCAAAAAAAAAAAAAAAGTATATATCAAATTGGTATATAAAAAACTAATTTCTTTAAATAAATTATTAAAATACCCAACAATATCTCTTAACTAAAATAATTAAAATTTTAAAAATCAAATATTTTTCTCAGAACAATTTTTTTATACAATAATATCTTTTAGCAATATAAATTTTTTAAAAAAATAAAAATCTAAATATTATTACAAAATTGTTCAAATTTTTTATTCAATAAAATCTTTTCAACAATATAAATTATAAAAAATCATCATATCATCATATATATCTATTAAAGGAGGAGCCTCTATTGCCACGTGTCGCACCCACGTTTCTCGAAGCCCAAAAAAATATAAAAAAAGTATATATCAAATTGGTATTTAAAAAACTAATTTCTTTAAAAAAATTATTAAAATACCCAACAATATCTCTTCACTAAAATAATTAAAATTTTAAAAATCAAATATTTTTCTCAGCACAATTTTTTTATACAATAATATCTTTTAGCAATATAAATTTAAAAAAAAATCGAAATACTATTACAAAATTGTTCAAATTTTTTATTCAATAAAATCTTTTCAACAACATAAATTATAAAAAATCATCATATCATATCATATATCTATTAAAGGAGGAGCCTCTATTGCCACGTGTCGCACCCACGTTTCTCGAAGCCCAAAAAAAAAATAGAAAAAGTATATATCAAATTGGTATATAAAAAACTAATTTCTTTAAAAAAATTATTAAAATACCCAACAATATCTCTTAACTAAAATAATTTAAATTTTAAAAATCAAATATTTTTCTCAGCACAATTTTTTATACAATAATATCTTTTTAGCAATATAAATATTTAAAAAAAATAAAAATCAAAATATTGTTACAAAATTGTTCAAATTTTTTATTCAATAAAATCTTTTCAACAATATAAATTATAAAAAATCATCATATCATCATCATATATATATATTAAAGGAGGAGCCTCTATTGTCACGTGTCGCACCCACGTTTCTCGAAGCCTAAAAAAAATAGAAAGAGTATATATCAAATTGGTATTTAAAAAACTAATTTCTTTAAAAAAATTATTAAAATACCCAACAATATCTCTTCACTAAAATAATTTAAATTTTAAAAATCAAATATTTTTCTCAGCATAATTTTTTTATACAATAATATCTTTTTAGCAATATAAATATTTTAAAAAAATAAAAATCGAAATATTATTACAAAATTGTTCAAATTTTTTATTCAATAAAATCTTTTGAACAATATAAATTATAAAAAAATCATCATATATCATCATTAAAGCAGGAACCTCTATTGTCACGTGTCGCGCCCACGTTTCTCGAAGCCCAAAAAAAATAGAAAAAGTATATATGAAATTGGTTTTTAAAAACTAAAATTCAAGTATATATTCAAATTGGTTTTTAAAATAAATTTAGCTGGTCATATCTCACATTTTTTATTTGATTACAGCTAACAAATAGTTGGTTTTTAAAATAAATTTAGCTGGCCATATCTCACATTTTTTTTATTTGATTACAGCTACAAAAATTAGAAAATGATTAAATCTTATCGGTTTTATATTTTAACCAATTTATATTAATTTGAACGTTTTAATTAAAATCATATAACGTTTTAATTGTTATCCCCTTTATGTTAATTTTTAAAATTAACATTTTACAATTAAAAATAAAACCAAAAATCATATTATGTAACCGAATCCGAAATGTCATTTAAATATATAATTCAAAACCGAAAATTTTACAAGAATTTTGTATTTCGAGTTTTACGTGGTTAAGCATTTAAAATTAGGTAATTATTTTAGAGTATTAAAATAAATAAAATATTTTTTATTTATTTTTGTATATATAATTTATTTAAGAAAATAATCATGGGTACAATCTTGAGATTGAACCCGACTTTGGTTTATTTGTATTCTAATTTATAAGATAATTTACTGAACTATATTATCATGATTTTTTTATATTCAATTTAAGTTATTGAATTATTAATCACCTATAGTTACAATCAGATTTATCAACCATTCGTGCATATAAATTATATAATGTTTTTAGAATTGAAAAATATATCCAACATTTCTTTTAATTAAACTACATAATCGTACTTATATAGTGTTTGTTTTCTTAAACGATTATTTGAATTATAAATTTACTAATATTTTATCAATTGACAAATTATTTTCTAATTGTAAAATTTTTCTACCGAACAAATTTATATTTTCACTTTTTCGATCTATAAATATTATCTAAAGTTTGTCCAATTTTTCATTGGAACTAATCAATAATTACTTAATAATTCATTTATATATAAAAAAAATATATATGTAAATATAAAACAAAATAATGTCAATATATATAATAGCAACTAATAGATCTAACCCATTGTTGTTATTCAAAACCCGCACAAGGTGCGGGTATTACACTAGTTCATGTAGTGACGGCGGACTTTCCTTTCCTCACTTTATGGTCTCTTGCATGTTTTTGGATTTTATTCGGTTTTTACTACGTTGTGCCTTGTGGAAGATCCGGTGATATTGTCGTCAATCTAGGGTTGGGACCCACTGTGAGGTCCTAACCCGTGACGCCCCGAGTTCTCAGAATTTGGGTGTTACAATATGGTATCAGAGCTTAGGTTGACCACAATGGCACTTGTAATCTACTAAAGGGCCGACTAGTTAAATAAACAGAACCCGCAAGGGATCTGAACTTTCAAATGAATTTCGTTTTCAAAATCATGCATAGTCGGGTGGGACAGTCAGTACGCGGGACCACCACTACTCCGCGGATCTCTACAGTTTAGTTGGTAGTTATTGTAGTCCTTAGTAGTGTGGAGTATTAATTGTAGTTTTACGTACTTCGTACAGATGGCACATGTTAGAATAACACTTGTTACGGGTAGAGGTCGAGGTCGTCCACCTCTCACCCCTACTGGGCGTAGTGGAGGTGGTAGAGCGCCAGGAGCTAGGGGACGAGGCCTTAGGGGTAGACCTTCAGTCGCCAGAGGACGTGGTCGAGCTGCCATGTACGAGCCACCAGTGGACGAGGCGGTACATGAGATGGATGAGCAGGTTGCTGAGAGCATGGGCCCTGAGCGAGAGAGGACCATCCCTTTTGTATCCAGACCTCCTAGGGCTCAGTCAGTTGTTTCTGGCCGCGTGTCGATGGGAGCGGCAGAGTTTAGAGAGTACGTGCAGCGAGTGACTGATGCGGCTAGGAGAGGAGAGCGGGCTCCAAAGGCCCCGATACCTATGAGATCTATCGAGGTGACACATAGAGTGGTCGGGATGGACAAAGCCCGAGATGAGCCGTGTGCACCTGTATCAGACGCGTGGTTGAAGACTTTCAACCTTATGCGAGTTCCTCCCTTTGAAGGAAAGATAGGATTGGAGGTTGAGCACTAGATAGGTCACGTGGAGACCGCCTTGGAGTCGATTCGTTGTCTTGAGGATCGACGAGTGGAGCTGGTTCAGACCTTGTTTAGGGATCAGGCACATTACTAGTGGAGGACCGTCCGGGCTGGGGTTACAACATTTGACCAGATGAGGAGTTTGATTAGGGATCACTTCTGTCCAACTGCACTGAGGAGAGAGAGATTGCAGGGCTTCATGGAGGCTCAATATGAGGATGTTCCGATCTCTGAGGCGATTAGTAGGTTCAGAGAGGAGCTAGCCTTACTTGGGCCTACTGCCCCTTTTGCGGATCAGCATGTCTACTTATTTTCGAGGAGGTTGAGAGAGGAGACCCGTGCCTACATGGTAGGATTTCGTTGTGACTCATTGATAGACTATTAGGACCGGGCCGCTACATTTGAGAGAGACATATTTGGGACTAGGAGAGTTAGTCAGACTAGCGGGCCTGAGAAGAGGCAGATGACTGGACATGCCGGCTCGGGTATAAGTCTACCGAGTCATGTACGAGACCTGACTTCGGGGCGACAGAGCTTTCCGTCTAGGACACAGATTCCAGTAGGTGAGGGGCGATACCACAACTGTGGCGGTTTTGATCATCTCTGGACGCGTTGCAAGAAGCCCATAGTGACTTGCTTTACCTGCGGTCGACCTAGACACAGAGCTATGTTTTGTCGACAAGGGAGACCTCCAATTCCACAGGGAGCTTCCCCGTGGATTCAAGGTGCGGGACCGGGTCGTGGTAGAGATCGTGATGATGGTGTAGCTGACATTAGAGGAGCGCAGACTCGAGCTTTTGAGTTGAGAGGTGATGACCAACCGACCGATCCTACGACTACAAGTACCTTTTAAGTTCGAGTTTGTTGATATGGGTGCTACCTTCTCCTTCCTTTTCAAGGCTCACGTAGGAAGGTACTCTTGACCACAGTTATAGGAGTACCTACCTTAAGTGTTAGTTTGACCTCAGAACCGACGGGTTAGCCATAGGATCTGTACGTAGGTTATTCATTACTTGGATGCTTATTTGCTTACATGCTTTCATGCTTACATGATTGAGTGTTATATATTTATTGCTTGCATAGTTTTCATGTTTGGTTACGAGTACGTATATATATATATATATAGAAGGTATTAGCACCTTCTCGGATAACCTTAGGTGTATCCGAGACGTTAGACTTGAGATAGCCTTCCTTACTTAAGTTTCGGAACGAAACTTATTTTAAGGGGAATTGATATAAAGCCCGGAAATTTTCGTTCCGGAAAGTCGACTCGACTCGATCAAATTCGACTCAACTCGATCGAGTAACCGGGTTTCATAGGCTCTAAGAATATCTGCTTACCTTGGACTTTGGAACCCATTCTTAACTTCCAGTTGGCCCACGTTCTTGGCCCACTCCAGCCCAACTCCTACCCACTCTCTACTTATCCATGCCGGCCAGTTACTTGCATGTACAACCCGCCTAAAGCCAAAGCTCGGCCGAGACTTACCTCCACCGTCATCATCTCTGTACGGGCGTAGCAAGATGGCAGGAGGGGGGGACCATTCCGTACAGTAGCAGCGTCCAAGGAAGGAGCAACATACCCGTACCCTGCAACCCTTGCTCCCTTCTACCCTTACTCCACGCCGCTGCTTCCCTCCCCTGGTGACTTCCCTCACTCCCTTTCCTCTCTTCCTCACACATCGGTTTCACTTACCCTCTGCAGACTACCACCTCGCTACCCTCCTGCCATGGCAGGGCTCTAAGCTCGCTTCCCTCTCCCGTTCCTCCACTCCTTCTCTCCTCGCTAACCTTCGACCTTCAGTGCAACTCTCTAGAACCTGGGCGTGACAAGCGGCAGCACTCCGCCAGCCACCAAGCGCCTTCCCTCTGAGCAGACCCAACTTCATCTACTCGAGTTAGTAAGCTCATCTATCTCCTTTGCGCCTCAAAGCTAATCTTCTGCACATCTATGTCTCTACCTCCCTCGGCTTCTTACTCAGTGGACACACCAACAGGCCACCTCCTTTGTTACTCCCGATCGACCAAGTGCAGTAGGGAAAGAGCTGCCTTCGTCCGTGATCGAGCTACACAAGAGCAAGGCTAGGATAGCTTCACGTCACTCCATTCTTCCCAGGACTGAAGGTCGAAACCTTGACAGCAAGCAACATCGAGGCACCTCTCTTGCTACCCTCCGATCGAACTAGTAAGCAATACCTCTCTCTCACACAGATTTGAGCAGCTAGCCTTCTTTATGCCTTCTACCCCCTCTCTAATATGTGTTTTGGTGACCCCATCTCTACCTCTTTCTAGGCTAATCTGATCTTGTCTGCAACCCTAGCAGACTCTCCTAGTTGAACTGAGATTCGAGCTTCCCTTCCTTGGTGTGGGTACCTGAGCGTGACAACAACTTTGAGCCAAGTGTTGGGTACGTTTCACTTGGATTCAACGGTTGATTTTTGGTGACATGATAGTCTGTATAGGATACTATGACATGTTAAATTTATGAAAAGATCCAACGGTTGGATCAAGAATTGTGACCTTCCAAAGTTAAAGAAAAATTGGATTTCTAGATTAGTATGTTAGGATCTGGACTTTGGTGATTTTGTGTAGAATTGTAGTTGTGGATTGTAGGAGTTTTGATGCTTCATTTACGATGCAATCATAGCATGGTATGCATAGGATTTATTTCGGAAATTTTGAAGAATGTTTGATGTAGTTAAATCGAGGTCAAAGTATTGCGGAATCTAGGTTGAAGTTTAATGCGTTCTTGATGAATTTTCTTCTTATATCGGAAGTGGAAATCTCTAAGACTCGTTTAATGGATAATAGATGTAGTTAGACGTTTTCCGGAAGTTAAGAAACCCGTTTGACTGTTTTAGGATTTTAAGGAAATTCGGGGTCAAAACCGTAAATTCCTTAAAAGTTAGATTTTGGGTAAATTGAGTTTACCTCACGACCGTTATGGTTAGTTTAGGGTTGTGAGATGTTTTTGGACAATAGTTAGGGTCTTAGACACGCTTTGGGCACTTTTCGGAATTATAGGAAAGTTAGGGGTATTTTGGTAATTTTGGTAAAAGTTAGAAGCTTTAAAACACTTCTTAGACGTTAGTTCGGATGCTTAGACATTTCCGTTTTCACCAGGTAGTTGAGATCACGTACGAACGGATCGGAATTTTAGCGAGTTTAGATATCGGACCAGTTCAGGTAAGTCTTATGACTTACTTAGCCAACTATTCTTGTATTAGCATGTATTGCTAAAGTGGTGTTTGCTGTGTGTTTATTAATTACAACTTGACTAGGACGACGTTACCTTTTATTAGACCCAAGTGTAAGTATAACGGGTCGTAGCATCACTGCCCATTCACTGCCTAGGTTTGGGAGGATCTTTGTACCAGTCCATTCCGGTATACGGGGAGATGCATACGAACCACTCCGGTTGGTGTTTGTACGGGGGTGAGTTCGGGAGATTCTCGTGCTACAAAATAAGTTGAACTAATAGAAGTGAATCACCTTAATTAAAGATAATAAAACGGTTTGAGTGTAGCATGTTAATGTGTTTACTTTCCGCTTTATATGTGTTTGTGCTTTAGTATACGTTCTAATACTTGGATTAGTTAGCTAACGGTTTTATACCGTCTTATATTAGAGGCACAGCAGGTTAGCACAACTGTCGAGTGATCCGGAGTCGGTGGTCAGCCAGGTTCCCGTACGAGGTAGTCGGGACGATGGGTTTTCTTTATTTTCATGAAACTAGACTCGTTTCTTTCTTTTGGGATTCTAGTTCATGTAGTGACGGCTGACTTTCTTTTCCGCACTTTATGGTCTCTTGCATGTTTTCGGATTTTATTCGGTTTTTACTACGTTGTGCCTTGTGGAAGATCTGGTGATATTGTCGTCAATCTAGGGTCGGGACCCACTGTAAGGTCCTAACCCGTGACGCCCTGAGTTCTCAGAATTTGGTGTGTTACAGCTTGCATGGAAAACAAACACGTGTTTCTTCCGTTCGCTTTTGACATTTATGGTTTTTTTTGCGCCTGATGCCGTTGAGATTTTCAAGAGGGTGCAAAATGTCTTGCATGGTAACCTTGTATCTCCTAGGTCTTCAATGTAGTTTATAGGAGGATTGAGTTTGTTATTCAGAAAGGGTTGACGGCACAACTTGTTGACCGCCTACCTTCTAGCTCGATGTAAATTATAATATATATAAAAAGTAAAAGTTTCTAAGTTAAAAAAAACAATGACAAAATGAAAGGAAATTGGAAGAACTTATTCTTCCACTACATGAACAACAATATTTGTAATTACAGGGAGAGAATAATAGTGCGAGAACTTTTATACTTTATTCTATATACTTTACTAAACTAGACGACGTTGATGCTAACGTGGCGGTCTCGCGATTTTTTTCTCGAAATAAATTTTATACTAAATCATTGATTAAGCCAATAACTTCTTTTTTTTTACTAAAACTAGATTCTAAAAAAAATAATTGTGCCGGTTATCCTTGTAACGTAAAGATTTGATCGATAACAATCTTGCTGGAGAAGCTCTATTTTAATCTAAAATTCTAATCAATAAATAGCAAAAATTGTGGGATAATCACAAAAATAAATCCTCTAATAAGCTATTTTCAAACGTAAAACTTGTGAGATAATCACAAAAATAAAACTTCTCAATATTGTGAATCAATATTGTGAACAGTTCTTGTAGCTGAGTTATGGGGGTTTTTGCATGGTCTCAATATTCCATGAGATTGTGGTTATCGTTCAATGAATCTTATAAACAAATTCTCTTCTTGCTTCTAATTTACCGAATGATAATATACCTTCCCACCATCCCCTGGCTAGTCTGGTACATAGGTGTCATGACTTTTTTTTAGAAGAGACTGGTTATCCAGTCTCGACATGCCTGTCACGAAACGGATAAATTTGCAGACTATCTTACTTCTTATGCTTATGACTTGCCTTTGGTTTTTGTGTATTGTGTGACCCGTCTGAGGGTATAGTGACTATACTATTTGATAATGTAAGGGGTTGAGCTATCCTCTGTTTGCTTACCACTTAACCGTTTTGTTAATTAAAGCGCGTCTAGATGCGCCAGATAACACTCACTCTCTTTCATACCAAAAAAAGGTAAGTGCACTATTGCAGCGACTAACTCCTCTTATAATGTAAAAAGTGGTCATATAATATTGTAAAATTAGGTGAGATGATATGCAATGAAATTGTTTTAAAGGTTTATCACAATCTTTCTACGACTAAGTTTTTGCAAAAATTAAAGAACATAGTACACATAAAAGTTTCGTCAATTACTAAATTTTGTTTGGCTTGATTTTCATAATCTTAATCTTTAAATGAAAATATTGGGAGAAAAGTCAGAAATCAAGCAATCATCAAAATATTATTGTATGTGAATCTAAATCTTAGAGTCATTACATATGATTAAAAAAGATTATAATAAAAAATAACAACTAACTTCGTGTAGATTTGTAAATACAAAAAGCTTTTTCTACAAATTAGTGGCAGGTCTTACATTACCGCTTTTATATATATTATGTTGTTTATCATCTATGAACAAAAGATGTAATTTGAATAAAAATTTGCACTTACAACACTATTTGTATGCATCATTGACATTATAAAAATAATATGAAAAACTGAAGTATCAATAATGGATTATCTTACTTGGATCGTGTCATGGCTCGTGAAATTTTAATGGAGGATGAATAATAAAATATTTGTTATATATTTTCATCAACTATTATCTCTCTTTAAAAACTTTATTGTCTTGTTGTGACAAGGTTATGTAACTTCAAAATGGTAGATCTGAACTATCATGCACCAAGGTGTATAAGTTGTTGATACAAGAGATTCTAGCTGAGGGGATGTAAATCTATGAAACAGTTTAAGTTGCAATGGTGATTGAAAATTTTCCACCATTCTGAAGTGATTTCAAAGCTTACATGAGATATAAGAGGAGACCTATGCAAGTTGAAGACTTGATGGAAAAACCGAGGGTTGGATCAACCTACAAACAACACGAGACTTAGAGTAGTCTAGAGGCTGAAAAAGCCAAAGGTCGATCCAAATCAAAGGGAAGAAGCGGATGTTGTTGTCTCACGGCTTGAATGAGCAACCTGCTAAGAAGACCAGCAGGGCGTGTTGCGATAATGGTGAAGATAGTCACAAGGCTGACAATGGTCACACTTGGACTCAATCTAACAACGTTGCTAAATCTACTACGCATACATCAATATAGGATATGTCTTAGACGTGGAGACAAATTTTTTTATAACCTTCTACAACTAAGTTTTTGCATAAATTAAAGAACAAATTACATGTAAAAGTTTCATCAATTACTAACTTTTGATTTTATATGCATTTTTATAATCTTAATCTTTAAAATGAAAATGTTGAGAGAAAAAATCTCCTTAATTAAGAAATCAAGCAATTATCAAAATATTATTGTATGCGAATCTGAATCTTAGAGACATTACATATGATTAAAGAAGTATAACAAATAAATAAGAACAACTAAATTTGTGTAGATCTTAAATACAATAAACTTTTTCTACAAAGTAGTGGCCGGTCTTACATTACCACTTTTATGTATTATGTTGTTTATCGTATATGTACAAAAGATATGTAATTTGAATAAAAAAAATTTGCACTTACAATTAATACTATATGTATGCACCATTGATATTATAAAAATGACATACAAAACTTGAGTATCAATCACGGATTTTGTTATTTGGATTGTGTCATGATTCGTGAAATTTTAATGAGGGATGAAAAATAAAATATTTGTTTGAAAGACAAGATGGATAAAAATTTATATACGTAATATGAAAAATAAACATAATCGATAATGAACTATATAAAAATGTAACCGAAAAGTTGGACATCAAATTTATGGCGGTTAGATTAATTATAAAAAAAGGTTACAAAAAACTTGAATTTATTACCTCAAGTTTATAGGATGGTTTCAAAATAAAAATTATTCTCTTGTTGTTTTACTTAAAAAAAAAATTGAGAAAGCTTAATTGTATTAAAATTACATTCTTATTGTGATGTTATAAAGGTAATGTGATATGCAATATATTTTTTTTTATTTATAAATTATGATCCGTAAGATAACCTTTTGTGTTGCACAAACGAAAAATGTAATTATAAGCGTTATTGACCTTACAATAGATGTATTAATTGTGTCTTATTTGATTGCAATAAAAATAACATTTGCTCCTTTTAAATTTATGTTAATATTTTTTAACTTGTTTGATTATAACAAAATAAATTAACCCATATTATTGATGTGTATATTTATATATCTTTAGAATATTACAAAAAATTTTTTTTGTTCGAATGTATTTTTTATTTAAAATACTTGTTATAATTTCTTTTCTTTTTAGGTTTTTTTCTTTCAATTTGAATACATATTTTGACGTTAAAAACCTTTTTAGTTATGTTTTATAAATAATTGATTTTTATATTGAATACTTACTCTTTAAAATTTTGGATATTGATTGACCAAAACTCTTTTTTATATGCTTAAGCTTTATTTGCTGTATATTATCATTCACGTTAACTCTCATTAAAAACTTTGCATTAATTGTGCGAAAACCTTTCTCTTTGTTTTTTTTTCCTGCTTTCACGCTTAATACAGATTTTGACATTAAAAATCTTCTTCGTTATGCTTTATAAATAATTGATTTTTTTTTTATGGAATACTTACTTTTGTAAAATTTTAGATATTGATTGACCAATTTTTTTTATATGCTTAGGTTTTTATTTGTTATATATTTCATCAACCATTAACTCTTTTTAAAAGCTTTGTATTATTTGTACAAAAATCTTACTTTTTATACGTACTAATAGTCAAACTCTTACTACACACATGACTGAAAAGTTTGCATCATCATTTTTTTTGTGTTAGTTGTATTTGAATATATAAAAATATGTTCTACAATTGATATAAATTGTATTGGATCGTACTGATTTTACAATTTTGTTTTATAAATGATGACCTTTTTTATATCATAATTTTTTTAAAGAATATATTAGTAATGGATAAGATTTTAAGTCATTTATTTTTTTAACTTTTGTTTAATATAAGAATATATTTTTAAAGATGTCCAATGAAGAATTATGACTATTTTATTTTTAAAATTAAATTAATTATTAAAAGGGTTTGACATAGTTAAGGGTAATGTTTGATGAAACCATCTAATTTATTTTTTAAAATTGGAGTCAATTAATTAAATCATTTAATAAAATACAAATTTTCGTTTCAATTTCGAGCCTCAAATGCGGAATTAATTAAAACCTATGTTATTTTCGGCAATCAAGATCTCCTATATCATGTGATTGACTGAAGTTAAATAAATAAGTATTAAAGTTATAGTGTTTTACGAGAAAATTAATAAATTACAACAAGTCTACTAATTGCGTAATAGGGGTACAAGGGATACATAAAGTGAGTGATATAAGAGATCTTGACCGTATTTTCAGAACCCAAGTGCGGAATTAATCAAATTCAAATTTGTACTTCAAGTGCGGACTTAGGGAGATGATTAAAATAAGAGTTTTTTCTCTTGGTGCCCTCAAGGTTTGGACTTTTCTTCTTGGTATCCACAAAGTTTTAAAATTTCTCTTTGTACCCTCAAGATTTTACTTATTTCCTCCTTATACCCATTCTTAATATATTACATTAAAAAATCACTATAAAATACTAAAAGAATCATAAAAATAATTTTAAAATTAATTATGACTTCATTAAATTTAAAACTAATATATGAAATATTCCTTTTTATTATCGATTTAAAATAAAATATATAAAAATTAAATTTAAATAATATATATATTTTAAAATATATAAATTTAATTTAATTTATATATATATTTTTTTTAAAATGCAATTTGCAATAGTTTTCTTCTTCTTACACACCACATTAACAACCTTATGACGGCTTTATATTCGATCGATTCAATTGTTTGATACAAACACATAAACACGAAAGAAGAATAACATAATAATCATGGGCGGCGTTCTGGCGGTTGCTGTGGTGGCGTTACCGATGTCAGTGAGGTTCATATTAGCAAAGGAGTATGTCGTCGGTGACAAGACTTGCTTCCAAGCAAAGTGGAGTAATTATATAAATTGCAACTACGATGCTTGGGCTCTAAATTACAATTTCGCTGTGGGTGACAAACTCGGTGCGTCTACGTACTAAACTTCTCTACTTCCATCCAATTTTGTTTTTTAAATGTAATATCTACATGATATCGACTCTTAAAATTTTTTTTTTAAAAATATATTATTTTAAATTTAATTTATATATTTTATTTTATATCGATAATAAAAAGGAACATTTAAAATATATAAATTTAATTTATATATTTCTAAAAATATATATAAATTAAATTTATATATTTAAAAAACAATATATTATTAAATTTTAATTTATATATTTAATTTTAAATCGATAAAAAAAGGAATATTTCATATATTAGTTTTAATTTTAATAAAGTCATAATTAATTTTAAATTTATTTTTATGATTTTTTTAGTATTTTATAGTGATTTTTTAATGTAGTATATTAAGAATGGGTATAAAGAGTAAACAAGTAAAACCTTGAGGGTACCAAGAGAAATTTTAAAACTTGGTGGATACCAAGAAGAAAAGTCCAAACCATGAGGGCACCAAGAGAAAAAACTCTTAAAATAAATATATAATTTCGTTAAAAATCGACGATAGTTAAGGTGAATGTTGTAAGTCATTTATTGTTCAAATATCTATTATGTGGATATAGAGATGAATAATTTGAAATGTTTATTTAGATGTAATTTTATTGATTAGGTTTAGAGTCGTTTTTTTTGCTTCACTGTAAATGATGTTTTAATTTAATGTTTATTTGTATAAAAAAATTATTAATTTTTATGAATAATTTATGCCTATTTGAATTTAAAAAATTAAATTGATTTTTTTAATGATAATAGATAAGCAAAAATAAGGATAAAGATATGATGGTAAGATAAGCCTGGTGTCGTCTCCGAATACGCGTATATTTGGCGTATGTGAAGTAAAAATCAAGGCGGATGTTTGAATTCTAGGGTTACGATTCCTCTCTTCACGCCACCCTCACTCTCGTCGGCCCTCAGTTTCGTATTTTCTTTCCAAGTTACATAGTATGTTCAGTGATTGAGAGAAGGGGCGATCGAATAACGAAGAGCTCTGGCGGCAACCAGTGTCTTGCTCAATCATTAATCCCTTCCGGCGAGTCTTTCTTTCAGGCGATCCACACAGAGGTTCGTATTTTGTACAAGTTTTGCTCTATCTTCTTCTCTTAGATCCGTTTATTTCTCATTTATTGTTCGATTGGGACTGGTGGGCTGTTGAATGGCGATATCGGCAACGAATTTTAGGGTTTTATGGATTCTCTGACTTCTTTATCGAACTGGACCAACCGATCAGTGATAACTGCGGTTTACGTTTTCTTTTTCACATACTTTCTCGTTGGTTATTCGACGGATTTTAGGTTTCTCTGTATGTTCTTCATTTTATTTCAATGTTATATATTGTAGATTGTTTCTAATGCAATTGCTTGATTTTATTTGTTGGCTACTTTGATTGTTTCTCTCTGCAGATTAATTATTTATAACCAGAAAAATGAAATGATAGTTACAATGTTACAGACTTACAGCGTTTGATTTCATTTTTAGTGAAAATTGTATGGAGCGCTAAGCCGTTTTTATTCTTCTGATTCTAGGTTTTGGGAGGTTAATAGTCAAATATTGTGCATTGTTCATACGCACTTTCTTCTTGAGTAAATACCTGCCTACTTCGCAACCATGGCTGGCTACAAGGAGTCCGACCCTAATTTGGGTTTCTTGACCAAAAAGGAAACAGAAGTAAAGCTGCCCAGACCAACACGTGTAAAAAATAAGACCCCTGCTCCAATTCAGATCACAGCTGAGCAAATTCTCCGGGAAGCACGTGAGAGGCAGGAGTCTGAAATCCGGCCTCCAAAGCAAAAGATAACAGACTCTACTGAGTTAGCAGATTACCGTCTGCGCAAGCGCAAGGAGTTTGAGGATCTGATCCGGAGAGTCAGATGGAATGTCAGTATTTGGGTCAAGTATGCCCAATGGGAAGAGTCCCAGAAAGATTTTGCCCGTGCCCGATCTGTTTGGGAACGTGCGTTGGAAGTTGACTATAGAAGCCATACTTTGTGGTTAAAATATGCTGAGATGGAGATGAAAAACAAGTTTGTGAATCATGCACGTAATATCTGGGACCGTGCTGTAACATTACTTCCCAGGGTTGATCAGTTATGGTACAAGTATATTCACATGGAACAAATGTTGGGGAATGTTGCTGGGGCGAGGCAGATATT
This sequence comes from Fagopyrum tataricum, assembly GCA_002319775.1. NCBI lineage: Eukaryota > Viridiplantae > Streptophyta > Magnoliopsida > Caryophyllales > Polygonaceae > Fagopyrum > Fagopyrum tataricum. The sequence goes on from CM008280.1 coordinate 5,300,530, forward strand.
TGAGAGGTGGATGGAGTGGCAACCAGATCAACAGGGATGGTTGTCATATATTAAGTTTGAGCTCAAATATAATGAAATTGATCGAGCTAGGGGAATATATGAGAGATTTGTACATTGTCATCCGAGAGTTGGGACTTGGATTCGATATGCTAAGTTTGAAATGAAAATGGGCGAGGTGGCTCGGGCGAGACATTGTTATGAAAGAGCAGTTGATATCCTGGGTGATGACGAGGAGGCTGAGCAATTGTTTGTTGCATTTGCAGAGTTTGAGGAGAGATGCAAAGAACCGGAAAGAGCGAGGTGCATTTACAAATTTGCTCTTGATCATATACCCAAGGGACGTGCTGAAGAGCTGTACAAGAAGTTTGTTGCTTTTGAGAAACAATATGGAGACAAAGATGGGATTGAAGATGCTATTGTAAGGAAAAGGAGGTTTCAGTATGAGGATGAGGTTAGAAAGAATCCTAAGAATTATGATACATGGTTTGATTATATCCGGTTGGAAGAAAGTGTTGGTATTAAAGAGAGCATCAGGGAGATATATAGACGAGCAATTGCACAACTTCCTGAAGGTGAAGAGAAGCGCTACTGGCAGCGGTATATTTACTTATGGTAAGTATTTGACTCCTTTATTTCTTAATTCTATGAAATTTCTGTTTCTCAAGGATTGTTCACTTGTAGACATTTTGTTTTTGCTTAACCATACTCTCTATTTCAGGATTAATTATGCTTTATACGAAGAGCTTGATGCACAGGATGCAGATGAGACAAGAGAGGTTTATAGGTAATTATGCTTTATACTAAGAATTATGATGCATGGTTTAATTATGCTTTTATACGAAGAGCTTGATGCACATGATTACTTCAAATAGAATGGACCTTTTGGTCCTAAGGTTTATTGGAAGATCTTGCACTGACTGATTTTTTATTTCTGTTATTTTAATAGATTGAGTTAGCTTGATAGAAAAGTTCGACTGAATGTCCTGAATTTTTTTTAAAAAAAAATCTGGCAGAACCGTGGCACACTCTCAGCTGTCTATTTAATCAATAATCATGTTATTCCTGAGCTCTGGTGAAAGAAAATCTATCTGATGATGGTGGTTCACACTTTGCATACTGTATTACTGTATGTAGAAAATTCTTGATGACTTCATAAAGTTTCGAGTATCATGTTCGGTAGTATTGACAACTGAGGGGTTTATGATTATTTTCTGTATATGCTGATTCATATAGAACCCTAAGAACTCTGTGATTAATCTTTCCGTTTTGAGGTTATTGAGTTTGTTAATTGAAGTGGTTTGTAATGGCGTAGTAACATCTTGAAAATGTTGATATTTTCAGGGTGTGTCTTAGTAGTATTCCACATGAGAAATTCTCCTTTGCAAAGATTTGGTTGATGTCTGCCCAATTTGAGATCAGACAATTGAATTTAAAGGGAGCACGCCAAATTTTGGGCAATGCTATTGGAAAGGCACCTAAGGACAAGGTATGATCGCTAGGCTCTTTTTGCTCAAAAATTTTATCCATTTTATTTCTCATTTTTAATCAAAATGGCTTCGTGGAGAATGTAGTATTTTTATTTGTTTGCTTGTGACAAGAGAATGTAAATTCTAGTTCTAAATTTGATGTAATTTGTGAACAGATTTTCAAGAAGTATATTGAAATAGAGCTCCAACTTGGAAACATAGACCGTTGCCGGAAGTTGTACGAAAAGTATTTGGAGTGGTCGCCTGAGAACTGCTATGCATGGACAAAATATGCTGAGCTGGAGAGATCCTTGTGTGAAACTGACAGAGCTAGGGGTATCTTTGAACTTGCAATTGCTCAGCCTGCTTTGGATATGCCGGAAGTCTTGTGGAGGGTATAAAATCTTTCATTACAACTGTTTTGTTTTGTTTTTTTTTTTGTTATTTTATGTCACATTTCTACGTCAATCTGAATATACCCGCGCACCTCTTCACTCAGACCATGATTATGCCTTCTGAATTTCATACTTCTTCTGCTTTGTCTTTGGGATTGCTTGTCCACAACATGATACCGTAGCCCTTTTTTGCATGCTCTCCAACTTTTCATTTTGTAAATCTTGTCGAAATTGTGGAAAAGAGACTTTTTTGGGCACATTCAGTTTGCGATTATTGTTCTGTTATTATTGGGATTGTCCTCTTTGTTGTTGATTAACTTGAGAGACTAAGGAAGGACCTTGTATTGGTTTTCTCTCCCCTTTCTTTGGGATTGCTTCTTCGGATTACCATAGATTCTAGGCCAGAGTCCGTTTGTGTATTTGTTGAATGTGTTTGTTGTTCAGTTGTTATTGAGATGGTTCTCTCTGTTTAGTTATATTGACTTCTGATAGTAACTTATGTGAATTGATTGCATCATATATTGGCTTCTGATTGTTACTTACGTGAATCATTTGCTTGGAAATAGGCATACATCGATTTTGAAATAGCAGAGCGTGAATTTGAGAGGACTAGGCAACTCTATGAGAGACTTCTGGACCGCACAAAACACCTAAAAGTCTGGGTTAGTTACGCAAAATTCGAGGCGTGTCCAACGGGTGATGAAGTGAGCCCAACAAAGGATGACAACGAAGAAGATTTCATTGAACAAAAGAAGTCTTGCATTCAACGGGCTAGAGGTAACCTACTACCTATATACATCTTCCTCTTTACATAGTTAATGACATTCTGGATGGTCCAACATTAAATGCCTATGTTCTTCTTCTGTGCCTTCAGGGGTTTTCGAGCAAGCTCTGAATTACCTTAGGAATTCTGCTCCTGAACTGAAGGAGGAGAGGGCCATGCTTTTGGAAGAGTGGCTGAATTTGGAGAAAGGATTTGGGGATATGGGAGATGTTAACATTGTGCTTTGTAAGATGCCAAAGAAGCTGAAGAGAAAGAGGCCAATTGTCACCGAGGATGGCCCTGCTGGGTATGTTAAAAAACATGAAACTTTCTTGCATTCAGAATGTATATTTATAAAGCTTGCATCTTAACGCGTTTTCATAATTTAATGCAGATTTGAGGAATACATCGATTATGTCTTCCCGGAAGAAAACCAGTCACCGAACCTGCAGATCTTACAGAAAGCCCTCGAGTGGAAGAAGCGGAGATTGATTGCGGAAGAAGATTAGTGTATCTTGGCCCTGAAGAGAAAGCAGAAGAGAGCATGTGATGTTAGGAGGCAATCAAACTGTGTTTACTGGCTGGCCATATATGACCATTACTCAAATGTCTCAAAATTGTAACTGCATGGAGCTCTTGCTTGGGTTCTTTCTTTTCTCTGTATTTTTTTGTAAGCTGGTTCACTTGAACATGTAAAGAATGCAATCAAACTCTGTTCACTGGAAACGGAAGTTTGTTGCAGAAGAAGATTAGTTAATTTTTGCTTGGAAATATGCAGAGAGTGTGACATGTGATTATATAATCAAACTGTGTTTAATTATCAATCCATCCATAATTTCCGGTTGTAATTTGGTTAGTCTATTATTGATGAGTGTTTAAGAGTGGTGACTTTAATGCTAAATGCTGTTATGGCTTGATGGTGGATTTTGGTAGTGACTCAAACAGGTGGTCAAGGAACAAGTGACGTTTCAAATCTACATGCCAAGTGGAAGCAAGTCTTGTTAGTTAGTGCTGTCCCAAGCGTTACTTTGTTGTAGAGTCTGTAGGGGTATTTTACCCTGTAAGAGCAACTTGTGTAAACGAAGGTGTCTTGGGGAGTTGTGGATCCTCAACGACGGCTGCAGAGTGGATGACTATGTTGTATGGAATCTGGAGTTCCTAGACTACCCGCAATATATCGATACCGAAATTCATAAATTTGAAAATCGAAACCCCTAAAACCCTAAAACAAACCAATATAAATCTTTGTAATAAATATATTTTTTAAATTTATATTTATTCCTTCTCCCTCCATTATCAAATTTAACATAAATTGTTTGTGCATTAATTAAGATATTGTGTACATAAATCTTAAACAAACAAAAAAGTGGTCATTTATTTTTTTCTCCTCTCAAAATTTAAGAAACTGTTATAAAAAGATTGTTTTGTATTTTTTTTTACTTAAACTTTGTGTAATGTGTTCAAGAACACTTAGAATGAAGCTATAAGAGAGGAGAGAACAAGAAGATTATATTCTAACTTGCTCTTGGTGCATTTTGTTACAATGAGAATGACCTCTATTTATAGGTCAAAAACTAGGAGGAGTCATTAACATAAAAGGGGTTATAATATGATGAATTACTAATAAAGTAAATTAGGGTGTTAGAAGGTGAATAATTCACCTACAAATTCCATAACACTCCCCCTTGAATATTCACCTTCTTCTATTATCAAACTTGAGTGTTTGTTACTGACTCCAAAGTTATTATACGCTTGGATGATGCTGCCTCATTAAAAACCTTGTCAGGAAAAACCCAGTGGGATAAAAACCTGATCGAAGGGAAAAAGAGTGCAGCGCGTATAATGCTCCCCCTGATTTCAACATATGTCTCGGAATCTGTACATTCCAATCTTGCGCACAAGCTCTTCAAACTTCTTGGGGTTCAATGATTTTGTGAACAAGTCAGCAAGATTGTCACTGGAACGGATCTGTTGAATATCAGCTTCCCCAGTTTCCTCTAGCTCACGAGTGGAGAAGAACTTTGGCAATATGTGCTTTGTACGATCTCCCTTAATATGCCTTTTCTTCATCTGAGCAATGCATGCTGAATTGTCTTCGTACAAGATGGTAGGATTTTCAGTGATGGGTTTCATCCCACACTCCTTTTGTATGAACTTGATCATTGATCGTAGGGACACACATTCTCTTCCAGCCTCATATAGAGCGATCAACTCTGCGTGATTTGAAGAAGTGGCGGTAATTGTTTGTTTTGTTGACCTCCATGAAATTGTCGTGCCTCCATATGTGAACACATATCCGTTTTGGGATTTGGCCTTGTGTGGGTCAGATAAATATCCTGCATCTGCATATCCAACCAAAATGGCATCTATTTTGTTTTGATAAAACAAACCAAGGTCATGTGTACCTCTAAGGTAACGGAATATGTGTTTGATGCCATTCCAATGTCTTCTTGTGGGTGCACAACTGTACCTGGATAACAAATTTACAGCAAAAGCAATATCTGGTCTTGTATTGTTAGTTAAATACATTAAGACACCAATTGCACTTAAATATGGCACTTATGGGCCAAGAATTTCTTCATGCTCTTCGCGAGGACGGAACTCATCATTTTTCACATTAAGGGATCGAACAACCATGGGTGAGCTTAAAGAGTGTGCTTTGTCCATGTAGAATCTCTTTAGTATTTTTTTCGTGTAATTAGATTGATGAATAAATATTACATCCCTTAAATGCTCAATTTGTAGGCCAAGACAAAGCTTGGTCTTTCCGAGATCTTTCATCTCAAATTCTTTCATCAAATACTTTGCAGTTTCTTCAAGCTCGTTAAAATTTCCAACGATATTCAAATCGTCAACATATACTGCGATTATAGCAAATCCACTTTGAGATCGCTTGATGAAAACACATGGACATATAATGTTGTTCTTATATCCCTCCTTGAGAAGATATTCACTCAGACGGTTGTACCACATTTGTCCTGATTGTTTTAATCCATACAAGGATCTTCTCAATTTTATGGATAACATTTCTCGTGGCTTTAAGGAATTAGCATCTGGCAATTTTAGTCCTTGTGGGACTTTCATGTAGATGTCGGTATCAAGTGACCCGTATAAGTATGCAGCCACGACATCCATAAGGCGCATCTGTAGTTTTTCAAAGACAGTCAATCCGATTAGGAATCTAAATGTAGTTGCATCAATTACTGGAGAGTATGTTTCATCATAATCGATTCCTGGAATTTGAGAAAAACCTTGGGTTACAAGCCTTGCCTTATATCTCATAATTTCATTTTTCTCATTTCGTTTTCTCACGAAAACCCATTTATAGCCGACTGGTTTTACACCCTTTGGTGTATGAACTACAGGCCCAAAAACTTCACATTTTTCAAGTGATTTTAATTCTGTCTGAATTGCCTCTTTCCATTTTGGCCAATCTTTTCTATGACGACATTCATCAACTGTTTTTGGTTCAATGTCGTCATCTTCATTTGTGATGTCATTAGCCACAGAGTAGGCAAATATATCATCAATAATGATGTCCTTTCTATTCCATTGTATCCATGTATCGACATAATTTATAGCAATTTCATAATTGTCGATTCTTTCATCATTAGGGATATAATCTTCATTTGGAATGTTCTCATCCTCATTTTCTTTGTCTTTCTCATGTTCCTCATTTGATTCAATCACTATAGCATCTCCTGCTATATCCTTTTAATTCCTTGTTTTTCTCGGTTTCAAGTCTTTTGAACCGAGTGGTCTACCACGTTTTCGACGAGTCATAGACTCATTTGCAATGGACACCTTTGGTTGTCCAATGGGTACATCAGTTCTTGCAGGAGCATTTGCTGCAGGAACATGTGATTTTACCACCTTCTTAGTGTCAGTAAATGCATCTGGTAATTGATTTGCAACACTTTGTAAGTGAATGATTCGTTGAACCTCTTGTTCACACATTTTTGTTTTTGGATCAAGGTGTGATAATAGCGTTGCATTCCATGTAATTTCTTTCGTACTTGGGTCAACTTTCTTCTTTTCTCCCCCTAAGATTGGGAATGTATTTTCATCAAAATGACAATCAACAAATCTTGCTGAAAACAAATCACCCGTTGTTGGTTCAAGATATCTAATGATCGAGGGGGATTCAAAACCAACATATATTCCCAATCTTCTTTGTGGACCCATCTTTGTACGTTGTGGTGGAGCAATGGGAACATAAACTGCACATCCAAATATTTTTAGATGTGATATATTAGGCTCCTTACCAAACACTAATTGCAATGGGGATTGTTCATTATTTGCACTTGGTCTTATTCGGATCAAGGCTGCAACATGCAATATCGCATGCCCCCAAGCAGATGGTGGTAATTTTGATTTCATCAATAATGGTCTTGCGATTAATTGTAATCTCTTTATTAATGATTCAGCAAGACCAATTTGTGTGTGAACATGAGCTACTGGATGCTCCACATCAATCCCAATTGACATGCAAAAGTCATTGAATGTTTGGGATGTGAATTCTCCTGCATTGTCAAACCGAAATTTCTTTATTGTATAATCCGGAAATTGAGCTCTCAAACGGATTATTTGAGCAAGGAGTTTAGCAAATCCCGCATTTCTAGTCGATAATAGACTTACATGTGACCATCTTGTAGATGCGTCAATTAATACCATAAAGTATTGAAATGGACCACACGGTGGAGCAATTGGTCCACATATATCTCCTTCTATCCTTTCCAAAAATGCAGGAGTCTCACTCGTAACCTTACTTTTAGAAGGTCTAATGATAAGCTTTCCGAGTGAGCAAGACGCACATTTAATATGACTTGACGGCATAACTTTCATGTTCTTTAGTGGGTGTCCAATTGAACCCTTTATAATTTTGTGCATCATCATTCACCCCGGGTGACCCAATCAGTCATGCCATAGTGTAAATTCAACTCGGTCATCCGACCGTTTGTTAGAAATCACATTAGCCTCAACCGGATGAATATATGTTTCATATAATCCGGAGGCTTGTCCTTGCATTTTTTCAAGGATCCTTTTCTTATCACATTCATGTGTTGTGATGCACAAATATTCTCTCCCATTTTCATTCATGGTTTTCATATGAAACCCATTTTGACGCACATCCTTAAAGCTCAATAAATTTCTTAGAGATTTACTCGAATATAATGCGTCATTTATTATTATTTTTGTTCCCTTCGGGAGTAGAACAAGAGCTCTTCCCGAGCCTTCGATGAGTCTAGCCACACCAGATATTGTATTCACATTGCCCTTAAAGGGTTTCAAATCCGTGAAATACTCTTTATTTCTCAAGATGGTATTTGTGGTGGCACTGTTCACAAGACATTGCTCATTCTCATCGAGTCTTTTCTTAGAAGATTTCATGTTTACTCTATAAAGAAAGAAGCATAAATAAATTAAGCCATTAAAAATAAAAACTTCATATTTTATACTAGGATAACCATATTTTAAATAGTCTTTGAAAGAAAACATTACAATGCATTACATCATATTATATATTATTATGCAATAAGGAAAAAAAAAACACAAGTTCATAAACCGAAAAAACTTTAGTCCAAGGCACATGCATCGTCATTCTCAAAGTTGAGAAAGTGAGAGATATCTAGGCTGGTCATGGATGAACTACCAACACCTTCATTTTCCATGAAGTTGGTTTCACTAGCCTTTTCTTTGTTTCTTTCGGCCTGATAAGCATCCACCAAATGTGAAGTTGTACGGCATATTTTTGCCCAATGACCAACTATGCCACATCAGTAGCAAACAGTTCTTGGCTTGTGAGAGGGTCCTTTTTGACCCGCCTGGACCTTTAGCTTATCATTCCCCTTGTAACCATAGTTACCACCTCGATTGTAATGACGACCATCATTATAGCCTTGCCTACGGCCACGACCGTGGCCACCACGGCCACCACGACCGCCACGATCACCACGACCTCGGCCACGGTTATTATAGTGTCATGACGGTTGCCCACTTTCTTTGTAATTCTTGTATTTTTCCTCGGATGCCTTGTTAGTGGCATTGACTTCCGGAACTGCTATTGATCCCGTGGGTCTGAGGTTGTGGTTTCTCATTAGGAGCTCATTATTCTTTTCCGCCACCAACAATACTTTCAAGAGGTCTGAGTACCTCTTGAAACCTCTCTCCCGGTATTGTTGTTGTAACAATACATTTGTGACATGCATAGTACAAAATGTTTTTTCTAGCATTTCTTCTTGGGTGATCACATGACCACATAGTCTCAGTTGGGAGGTGATCCTGTGAATAGCACTATTATAATCAGATATGGACTTGAAGTCTTGGAACCTCAAATTGTTCCATTCATATAGAGCTTGTGGGAAAAGGACTTCCTTTTGATGTCCATATCTTTCATTCAAGTTTTCCCACAACTCTTTTGGATCCTCCACAAATAAATATTCAGTCTTGAGACTTTCATGAATGTGGTGGCGGAGGAATACAATTGCTTTTGCCTTCTCTTGTGGAGTGGCATCATTTTCATTCTCAATTGTTTTTTCAAGGCCATTTGCCTTGAGATGGGCAAGTGCATCAACCCTCCATTCGAGGTACTTTTGGCCCGACAAGTCAAGCATGTCAAACTCACTTTTTGCAATGCTTGTCATTGATTACTACATAACATTATAGTTTATGTCAATATTAAGCATGTATGATAATATGAGTCGTGAATAAATAAAGTAAAGTCATTTCATAAGTGTAGATGTCATAACAATAATAGAGACACATATTTTTATCAAGCGACATAAGAAAGAAAACATATGGATATATAATAGTTACGAGAGTAAGAAATTAAAACCAGTTACTTTTACCCTCTTTAAACTCCATCTCCATATTCGTTCATATTCCAAGAGGTGAAAGCAAGAAAATTAATTAATTTGGGTTTTTGTCAAAAAAAATTGAGGTTCTGGTGAGCAAATCTCAATTTTGTTTTGTTTCTTAGCATAAAACCAAACGACATAATTTTATTTTGACAAATTTATTTTAGATCTCATGTTAAGACAACGAGTTTCTGGTGTAGAGGTTCCCGATTTGGGCAACTACAAAGCATACTCCTCGAATTAAGTTAGGCATGGGCTCGGTTTGGTTCAAACCGCCGAACCGGCGGTTTTCAAACTGGCCCAAACCGCCGGTTTAGCAAAACCGGCGGTTTAGGTTTGGCCGGTTTAGGTTTCCGCCGGTTCAAGGTTTATGTTTTCCGAAAACCTAAACCGGCGGTTTGAACCGGTTCAAACCGCCGGATTATGGCCCAACGGCTTTATTTTTTTTATATATTTTTTTAAAACCCCAACGGCTCATTTTTGAGCCGTTGGGTTCTTAGGCATCAACGGCTCATTTTTGAGCCGTTGGGGCCTTTTACAATATTAAAAAAATAATAACCCCCCCCCACAATTTATCCTAATTTCCTATAAATACCCATTCTCTCTTCCTCTACAAATCACACCATCTACAACTCATCTTCTCTACTCTCCTAATCTCTTATTCTCGAATTCTCGATTCCTCGTATTCTCGATATCTCGATTTCTCGTAATGCAAACCCAAGTGATCAAATTCTCTCTTCTCAATACTTTCCTAGAACCCAAGAGAGCGAAACACGAATGCCCGACAATCCCGATGTTACCGAAGTTCCACGAAGAAGTCTCCCCCCCTCCGAAAATGCTTACATCCGAAATATTTACGAAGCATTACACCAAGGGGTGCCGAGTGAATGAGTACACAATCACAACAACATTTTTACATGGGCATTACTTTACATTTTATTGATAACGCTATGTTTTTGCATAAATATGTTATTGGATTTCGGCATTTTAATCAAAGACATAATGCACTAGGCATTGCAAGCATGATTAAAACGGTTTTACAAGAATATAATTTACAACATCGAATTTTTTCATATTCTTTTGATAATGCATCCGCAAATGCCGCCGCCGTAAACCATTTGGTTGAGGATGCGGGACAATATATAAAAACTCCTTATACTCATCAAAGATGTGCATGTCATATTTTAAACTTATGTGTTCAAGATAGACTTAAGGTTTTAGGAGATATGCTAACCCAATCAAACTTGTTATTGATCATATTTGGCATGACTCCGATTTAAGAAGAAAATGGAGAAATTTATGTTTAAACAAAAATGTTCATCCTATTGCTTTTTCAAAAGATGTTGGAACTCGTTGGAACTCGACTTACAAACTAATTTGTGAAGCCGTACGTTATAAAGTTTTGTTACAAGAATTTGCTTCAATTCATGTTTCTTGGTCAATTTTAGATGATGAAAAATGTTTGGGAAATTTGTGCCCATATTTTGTAATGTTTTAAAAACTTTTAATGATGCAACTAATACCATGAGTTGTGTTTACACTCCAAACATCTCATAGATTTTTAGAAATTGCCGTTAATGTTTCCGAAGCTTTTGTAAAATGTTTTAACATACCTTGTCTCACGGATTGTATGCTTGATATGAAAAGATAAATGGCTAAAATATTATAAAAACATTCCCATGATTTATCTTGTAACCGCCGTTTTTGATCCTAGACTTAAACTAGATGGACTTTCCGATTTATTGACTATTTATTATGATTGTTTGTGGTGTAAACTTAACACAAGAAGACTATAATATTCCTAACATTGTGCAAGAAGTTAATACCGAAATTGGAAAATTACTTAGTACATTTCAATCTAGTGCTAGCTCTTCTTTTACCGCACCTAGTCCATCTCCCTCTTCTACTAGTTCATCTTCTTCTCTTTCACTTGCACAACAAGTTTTTGCTAGAAGAACAAAAACACCTAGACATTCATCTTCAAATGCGGAATATCAAGATTATCTTAACACTTGTTTTAATTTTGATGATAATGTTGAATTTGATATTTTGGATTGGTGGAAGAGATTAGCTCCCAAATATCCAACCTTAGTTAAAATTGTACAAACAAATCATGGCCGTACCCGCATCAACGGTTGCGGTGGAGCAAACATTTAGCCCGAGGCGGGAACATTCTCGGTCACAACCGAACTCAATTGAAGCCCGAGAAGTTGGAGATGCAAGTTTGTATTCAAGATTGGATAAGGGCGGCTAAGCGGAAACAAAAGAATGCACCGACGTACGACTCCAAATCGATTCCAACTCCGAAGACGCCCGGCACTACTTCCGAGTCCGACATCGAAAGGTAAGCGGGATTAAAAAAAAACTCTGAAGTCCGAAAATAGGTAAGTCAAGGTAAGAGAACTACGTGGGCTTTGATTCCTCTTAATCCCGAGAGGATACGTAGGCAACCGGGAAACCGGTTCAAGCCCTTTAATTTTTCCGGAGTTTTTTTTTAAATTGAATTTATGTTTCTTTTATTTAATTGGTATAAATTTTAATTACTATTTTTATATACTAATTTTTTTATAGTAATTTTTTATTTTTATATAATATTAAATTTTTTTTAACATAACTACTTTGTATGTAATTTATTTTTATTTTTTTTTTTAAAAAAAACGTGTTAAACCTAAACCGCCGGTTTTGCAACCTAAACTGACGGTTTAGGTTTGCAGCCCATGATTAGATTAAGTTAAGTTTCTAAAAAAATTGAGTTTCTGATGTAGAGAATCTCATGAAGGGCAACTATAGAGCATAGTCCTCAAGTAGATTTTCCGTGTATAGTTTTGTGTAAAGAAAAACTAAGGAAAAGTTTAAGAAACATACCCTTAGTAGCAAAGCTCAGTTATAACTTAGAATCTCTCGTGCTGATAACGTGTTATAAAAAGATTGTTTTTGTATTTCTTTCTTTACTTAAACTTTGTGGAATGTGTTCAAGAACACTTAGAGTGAAGCTATCAGGAGAGGAGAGAACAAGAAGATTATATTTTCTAACTTGCTCTTGGTGCATTTTGTTACAATGAGAATGACCTCTATTTATAGGTCAAAAACTAGGAGGAGTCATTAACATAAAAGGGGTTACAATACCGAGGAGTTACTAATAAATAAAGTAAATTGGGATGTTAGAAGGGTGAATAATTCCCCTACAAATTCCATAACAAAAACGTAATAAAATATAAGAAATTGTAGAACTTGCTTATCCACTCAAAATTTAACCAAGACGTAAAAAAGATTCAAAAGAGTTTTGGTAAAAATAGATGTTTTCAGGATTTTTATTCAAATATCTTATATTATTGATACAAGCTAATAAATAATATTATTGACTAATATTCATCCAACTAATACAATCGATATTAATGACTAATATTCATCAAACTTTAATGGACTAATATTCATCAAACTTCACTGCTCCTCTATTTCACTAAAAAGTTGATCCCTTCTCTTCTTTATCTATCTTTGAAAGACTAGACTTAATTATGAAATCGAAAATTTTAAGAAAAATATTAATATAACAAATAAATGAAAACTAGTGTGCGTATCTAGATAAATTCACTTATAAACTAATTCAGTGTCAGCATCTTGTTGCGAATTTTACCTTGATAAAAAATACTATATTATAATTTTTACAATGTATCAATATTAATATTAATGTAAATAAAATTTAATTATAGATTAGAAAAATTGGAGTAATTAATAATGACATCCTAATAAATGGGTAGTATAGTATATAATTGCTTGATTTAGGGTTTGCAATTTTAAAATTATTCTACTTTCATTACTGTTCAGTATGAAATTTGCTTTTAAACTGTTTTAATTATAATATTAGTTAATTTAAAATTGGTATTTGAAGTAAACGGAAATTCTTTTCGATTATGTTTTGATAATAATCTATTTTAAATTAATAAAATGATGATATATTTAATGAAAATGACATGGTATATGACTGTTTATAATTTTAATAAGAATTTTATAAAAAAATTAATGACAAAGTAGTAAATATATTATGACAATCTATAAATAACTCAAAAAAACCCTTCTGTCATGCTTTATGATACGACATAGAAGTAAAATGAGGTTAATTTTGATAATATATATAGATCACGGTTTCATATTCATTCCTAATTTCAGCCTTTTACTCTCTCTCTTTTTATTTTATTTTATTTTTTTTATGTTTTTTATTGTAATAATCATCAATACTATATCATTGTTTGATATGTTAGAGGATGACGACCACTAGACAACCACCTTTACATGTTCCATAATTTTCGGCTGACTACCAATGATGCAAACTCCAAAGGATGTGACCTCTTTTTTATATGTTCCTACTTAAATATTATACAATTGTATTAAACTTGTTCACAATCAAGTTTCTTAAATATATAATCTATTATTTCATCAATTAACTATTTTATTAAAAAAAATTTATGTACGATTACTTAGTATAGTTACAAATATTTATAACTATTGATGCACGGGACTTCTTTTTTTTTTTCCCTGATAAAAAAACTATTATAACTATATGATTATTTAATATTGAAACTTTTCTTGTACCAAACCATTTCAATATAAAATAATTTTTTACACCAAAAAAAATATATAAAAACAATTTTTATCCTATTTAAATCGCAAAAAAACCTCCAAATTGAGCCCTTCAGGTGTAAGGCCCAAGATAGGAAGAGTTGAGGAGTAATGATGAAAATCGACGTGAAGAAAACAACGACGGTTAACCCGGCGAGGACACCCCAAACCGGTTTTGTGGCTATCTAACATGGACCTAGTTGTACCCCGGGTTCATGTGCCCACTGTCTACTTCTACAAATCGGGTTGCTTCGACCCGGAAACTATGAAAGAAGCTCTGAGCCGGGTCCTGGTACCTTTTTACCCCATGGCCGGCCGCGTTGGATTCAACAAAACCCGTCGAGTAGAGATTCATTGCAATGGGAAAGGAGTGGAGTTCATCGAGGCTGAAACGACGTCGCTTCTTGCGGATTTGGGGGACTTGCATATACAACTCAAGTCAACAAGTTGATTCCTTCGGTTGATCGTGCTTTGGCTATGTCTTCTAAACCCCTCGTGCTCATTCAGGTTCGTAGATCACCGACCTAATATGTATTACGGTTAGAAAGTAACGAGCTCAAGCCGAGCATCGGCATGCTCAAGTTCGGTTCGTTTATAAATACGTCGAGTCCTGGTCGAGCCTAGATTTTATACTAGCTTTAAAACGGGTTCATATTCGACTCGTTTCAAAAGTGAACGAGCTCGAACCGAGTAGCTTGGCTAAAATAATAATGTTCGTTTTAAAAGTTAACGAGATTGAGCCGAACCCGAGTAGCTTGTCTCGTATTACATTGATTTATGTTTAGTTGTTGAACATGCAGATAACGTACTTCAAATGCGGAGGAGTATCACTAGGGCTGTGTATCCACCACCTCCTAGCAGACGGATACTCAGCCTTACTCTTAGTAAACACCTGGGCAGACATGGCTCGAGGCCAGAACGACGTAACCACCTCGCCGTTCATCGACCGAACCCTTCTCCGCGCACGAGCCCCGCCTACACCCATCTTCCCCCACATAGAATACCAACCTATGCTTTGCCTACTTCATCACTTTCCACCTCCTGCATCTTCTCCATCTTCCCAATTACATCACAACAAATCAAAACCCTCAAGGCAAAGGCAAACGAAGACAGCTCCTACACCTACACCTCCTTCGAGATGCTCTCGGCCCACGTATGGCGCTGCGTGACCAAGGCCCGCGGGTTAGCCTCCGATCAGCTCACAAGACTCAACATTCCGGTCGACGGAAGAAACCGCCTCCACCCTCTTCTCCCGCCTGGTTCCTTGGAAACGTTGCGTTTCCGCGACTCCTATGGCTCTAGCCGGTGAGCTGGTGTCGAAACCGACTTGTTACGCAGCTCGGCTCATCCACGAGGCTGTGGTGAGACTCGACGATGAGTACTTGAGATCTGCAGTTGATTACTTAGAGTTAATTTGCTGAAGCTTGTGGTTTTATGCAGACTTTTGGATGTCCTAACCTTGGGATATCGAGTTGGATGAGGCTTCCGTTCAGTGGGGCGGATTTCGGGTGGGGCAAACCGGTTTACGCTAGACCGGGGTTAATGTTGAAATTGAAGGGCTTGCACAGATCTTGGCTACGACGTCAAACGATGGACATTTCTGCTCTGCATAACTTTGCATGAAGATCATATGAAACTGTTTGAGAAATATTTATGAGATTTAATTGACAGAACTGCAAATGTATTCAGAACTGGAAATGTTAAGAGTCATGAGAATCAGCTGATAAAACAACTGCATATGAGTACAACACGTTTTAACAAAAGAATGTTGAGTTTGTAACTACAAATGTATTAGGAGCAAATAATACCATGGAAGGCTCAAAGAAATCAAATCCTTTAATGACAAAAATTGTTGCTCATATAAATGGCATTTCAAAACAACAGTGACTCTCACAAACAAATGAAGAGAGAAGATGCATGATGTATTACTAATGAAAGAGATAATCTGTCCAAGAAATGTTGTTTAAACTTCCACAGGAGACCATTGAAACTAAAACAAGTCAGTGAGGCATAAACTCAAACAGATTGTGGGCACCCTACACTGACTTCTAAAAAATGATTCAAAACCTAAATTATTAGTTTAAAACAAAACGGTGGGGGTGTGGGGGGCGAGGATATCTGTGACTGCTAAAGACTTGCATCAGCCCGCAGCACGGCCTACAAATCCCTCCGGGAGACTGAGCCGACCATGAAGGAACCCAAGCAAAAAAGACCCCCTATGATGAGAAGGCCATTTATGGAGTTAGGGTTAACTAAATACACTTGTTCCCTTCTCCCTTCCACACCAGTTGCAAACTCAAGCTGAATCGAGTTTATAACTAAAAGGGACACCACCTACTTGTTCGATGTGGGATGAGATTTTTACAGCAAGGTTAAATTGTGATATTTTTTTTTGGCAAAAGGACGGTGACCCATCAATTTATTGAGACAAAGAAGACAAGTTTAACTACGGATATACCGTTGAGACATAATTCTGCGGACATCCAACTTTAACAAGCTAGTAGCACCCATAGGTGGTTCTGAAAGTAAATGATAACCTAAGGGAAAATTGAAAGCAAAAGTCGCTAAGAAATCAGCAACAAAATTAGCTTCCCGATAAATGTGACGAAATTGGATGACCCAATCTCTACTAATGAAGCCTTGGCAACGCGAAACCAGACTAAAAAGCGGGTGAGGGGTCGCAATATCCATCCTAACCAAATAAACAACCAGCTCCGAGTTCACCTCGACCACCAAATTCCGTATACCTCTTTCCCAAACCAAATATAAGCCCATGCAAAGGGCCCAAAGTTCCGCCATCGGACGGAAGCAGCCCCAATCTTAAACACAAACCCGTCAACCACTGCCCATCCGCGTCTCTAATAACACCACCAGCTGCCGCCTCCTCCATGCAACCAAGTACCGACCCGTCAGTATTGAGTTTGAACCAACCCTCAAGCGGCTTCTCCCACACCACCCACTTCAGCACCTTTGGAGACAAACAAACTGTACTACAACTCTTCTTCATTGCCGCCACAATTGATTTAACTTGTCCCGACAGAAAAATAATTTTATTTACTGGTGGCGCGGAGTCACGTAGAAGTAAATCACCTCTCCACTTCCACAACCACCAATATGTCGTTGCGAACCAAATTTTCCATGGGATCCCCTCAACAACAATATCATCACACGAAATATTCCATCTAAGCCACTGCTCCTGGTCTAAACTAAAGAAATCATCCGCCCATTCTTCCGAAATCAGACTTTCCTACATCATCAAGGACTCTTTACAATCTCTAAATAAATGTAGTATTGTTTCCTCATGTTCAAAACAAATAGGACAACCCTTGTCCTGAGTCAAATGACGACGGAACCTCTCCGAATTCGTCATAATTATTTTATGAACAGACAGCCAAAGAACCGACTTCCAACGCTCCGGAATGGGTAATTTCCATAACATATGAAAAGAACCATCACTAGGTTCAATAGAGTCTCCAACCAAGTTAATCAAAGCGTAGGCGGAGGATGAGGAGTAACAGCCGTTGGGCTCAAGGCGCCAAGAAACACAGTCCGTGACACCCAAATCTTCATGTAACGTGACTCTAGCCACTGCCATCATAGCACTCATGGGCAACACCTCACTAATTCGACCCCAGTCCCACCCCATGGCCGGCAATCCAAAACTCTTTCACCACTCCCGTCCAAGAAAAACCAACCGGCCTAACACGAACGTCCTCAAGAAGAGCATGATTAGCTACCCAGGAATCAGTCCAGAACTTAGCAATCCCACCATCAGAAAATACACCAACATAGGCCTTTCACAATAACATTGTCCTTAGCCCAAATCATTCACGAAAAATGATCAAACCTCTCCTAAAACCCGAGCCAGAAATGTTCTTCAAATTCTAAAATTTTAATCACTAACAACAATTCGTGGCAAAACACAGGAGATCGAATGGGAGAAGCCAGAGTCGTTTCTAATACTACATATAAAATTGTCTCTAAAAATACACACTCCGTTATTATATCAAATATAATATTATAATATATACTCTTATATATTATATCTCCTTCTTAGTTGATCTGGTCCATCAATCTAATGAGTGTGACCTCGTAGGACCTAATAATATTAACAACATATTTTATCAAATAAAATACATAAAGTCATAGTTAGTTTCCAGCAAAACGCTATACCAATCTAATATCATCATATTATATATTTTTTATGTATTGTCATATAATATAATAAATAATTAGACTTTGGATAAATGACAATTCTTTCAACCGCATGATATAAGTATTATAAACTACATTGCTTCCATCGATGTTCAATCTAAAACTTTAATTTTACAACTAAAGTTTAACCAAATTTATAGAATCTAACATCCTAAAAAGTGCACATTCCTATAAATCTCTACTTTTAATTTGTAACTTAATGCAGCAGTAAGGTTTGGTATCGTGAATTTCTTTTTCATTCATGATATTAGTTGGATGCCGCGGAGCAATCTAACATAGGCTTGGGCTGAAAACTGAAACCGGGGGAATTTAAGGTTGTTTTGCCGGTTTAGTACGGTTTATAAAAAAATTAAAAATAAATAAATAAATACAACGTAATAATGTTAAAAAAAATATTATATGAAAATAAAAAATTACTATAAAAAAATTAGTATATAAAAATTAGTAATTAAAATTTATACCAATTAAATAAAAGAAACATAAATTCAATTAACAAAAAACACTCGGAAAAATTAAAGGGCTTGAACTGGTTTCCCGGTTGCCTACGTATCCTCTCGGGATTAAGAGGAATCAAAGCCCACGTAGTTATGTTACCTTGACTTACCTTTCCGGACTTCCGAGTTTTTTTAATCCCGCTTACCTTTCGATGTCGGACTCGGAAGTAGTGCCGGCGTCTTCGGAGTTGGAATCCGATTTGGAGTCGTACACCGGTGCATTCCGTTGTTTCCGCTTAGCCGCCCTTATCCAATCTTGAACACAAACTTGCATCTCCAACTTCTCGGGCTTCAGTTGAGTTCGGTTGTGACCGAGAATGTTCCCGCCTCGGCTAAATACTTGCTCCACCGCAACCGTTGATGCGGGCACGACCATGATTTGTTGTACAATTTTAACTAAGGTTGGATATTTGGGAGCTAATCTCTTCCACCAATCCAAAATATCAAATTCAACATTATCATCCAAATTAAAACAAGTGTTAAATAATCTTTCCGCATTTGAACTTGAATGTCTAGGTGTTTTTGTTCTTCTAGCAAAAACTTGTTGTGCAAGTGAAAGAGAAGAAGATGAACTAGTAGAATAGGGAGATGGACTAGGTGCGGTAGAAGAAGAACTAGCACTAGATTCAAATGTACTAAGTAATTTTCCAATTTCGGTATTAACTTGTTGCACAATGTTAGGAACATTAATGTTTTCTTGTGTTAAGTTTACACACAAACAATCATAATAAATAGTCAATAAATCGGAAAGACCGTCTAGTTTAAGTCTAGGATCAAAAACGGCGGTTACAAGATAAATCATGGAATGTCTTGATAATATTTAAGACATTTATCTTTCATATCAAGCATACTCCGTGAGACAAGGTATGTTAAAACATTTTACAAAAGCTTCGGAAACATTAACGGCAATTTCTAAAAATCTATGAGATGTTGGAGTGTAAACACAACTCATGGTATTAGTTGCATCATTAAAAGTTTTTAAAACATTACATATATGGGCACAAGTTTCCCAAACATTTTCATCATCTAAAAATTGACCAAGGAACATGAATTGAAGCAAATTCTTGTAACAAAACTTTATAACGTACGGCTTCACAAAGTAGTTTGTAAGTCGAGTTCCAACGAGTTCCAACATCTTTTGAAAAAGCAATAGGATGAACATTTTTGTTTAAACATAAATTTCTCCATTTTCTTCTTAAATCGGAGTCATGCCAAATATGATCAATAACAAGTTTGATTGGGGTTAGCATATCTCCTAAAACCTTAAGTCTATCTTGAACACATAAGTTTAAAATATGACATGCACATCTTTGATGAGTATAAGGAGTTTTTATATATTGTCCCGCATCCTCAACCAAATGGTTTACAGCGGCGGTATTTGCGGATGCATTATCAAAAGAATATGAAAAAATTCGATGTTGTAAATTATATTCTTGTAAAACCGTTTTAATCATGCTTGCAATGCCTAGTGCATTATGTCTTTCATTAAAATGCCAAAATCCAATAACATATTTATGCAAAAACATAGCGTTATCAATAAAATGTAAAGTAATGCCTATGTAAATATGTTGTTGTGATTGTGTACTCCAAATATCACTACAAACTGAAACTTGATATTCAAAACTAGCCAAATTCGATAAAAAAATTTCTTTCTTTTTTAAGTAGGATTTAGTAATTAATTTTGAAACGGTTTTCCTAGAAGTTGGTGTAAAAGAAGGTTGAAGATATCTAGTGTTATATTCCCTAACTTCTTCATATCCGGCATAAGAAAACGGTAATGAATGTGAACAAATAACATCGGTCAATCCTAAACTTTCTTCACTATGATTATATGTAAATAAAGGATAATGAGAGGTAGAAGATGCAAACCCGTGGGACAATT
Organism: Fagopyrum tataricum; assembly: GCA_002319775.1. NCBI lineage: Eukaryota > Viridiplantae > Streptophyta > Magnoliopsida > Caryophyllales > Polygonaceae > Fagopyrum > Fagopyrum tataricum. The sequence continues at coordinate 5,321,219 of CM008280.1, forward strand.
GTGTTTGTCCCCGCTAAATCCCGAGCTTGTCCGGATGGACTGTAAGAACAGTTTGAACAAATCTTTTAAGCATAAGACGATAAATCAGTCTAGAGCGACTGTTTAGCCAAACACAAAGCATCAAACAACAAGAACATTTATTTATGAGGTTTGTTCGCTATTTTCACGCCCCTATAAACTTTTATCAATAATGATAAAATCTCACATGTTAGTAAAAACACGGTATGTTTTAAATTTATAAACAAGAAATAAACACCCAATTTGTAGCGAACCCACAGTGTATGGGTCAATTACAGTTAGGGTAAGTATTCCAAGGTCGAACTCAGGGACTAAATGTTTGGAATGCAAATGTGATCACAGATAGCGTAAATCAAAATAAAAAGAACGAGGTTGAAAAGAAGGGAAGAAAGATCAAAAGAGTTTTGAAGGGTTTCTGTAGAGTTCGCAATCAAATAACAGATTTGATCGAAAACCAAGTAAAACAGACAAACGAAAATATATCAATAAAGAAAAATGCGGATTTCAAGGATTCAAGGTCATTGTTTATACGCACGGACTCAGGAAATCTCTCAAAAGATCTATGGTTACAAACTTCAAGGAAGAACGTTTCTAAACTGACAGTCTATTTACCCGGTAAGTCTCAAGACTATCTAGTTCAAACAACCTACCTACTACCGGGTAAGTCTCAAGGTAGAGAGGTAGAAATTCTAAACAAACCAAACTTCGAACTAAGGGAAAGGTAAACCATTACCGGGAAAGTCTTAGGTATTACCCTACTTAGGACAGAATCTAGGCACACTCAACCCAATAGAGGTTTTCACTTCTATTACCTATGGTCGAACACTCAAGTATCTAAGCGGAACATTACCCGGTAGGTCTCAATTCCGGTTTAGGTTACTAGCTAGATGAATTCTAACTAGGTTTAAGAACAAGCCAACCATAGGATTTCAAAGCTATTCAAACCAAGCAATAAGCACAATTCCATCATAGTCCGGGTAATAACAAATCCCAATTCACCTTGGATCCACAAGAGTTTTAGCCAACAATCGACATTTCAAACGCAATCATCAATCCACTCAATTCAATGAAGAAACAATCATCAACCCAAGCAATTCAATGGAAGAAGCAATTATCAATCCAATCAATTCAATCAATTCAAGAGAGAATGCATAAACAAGAATCTAAAATAGAGATTAAAGAAGAAACTCAGCTTTATTGATAGAGGATTAGCAAAACGTCAAATTCCCCAATATTCGCGAAGTTCCTCCAAGTTCCAACAAGTTCAACAATGGCCAACAATGGTGTAGGGCAAAGGGAGAAGAAAAGGGGAAAAAGCTCTCTCCAAAGGAGCTCGAAATTTGAATGAAACGGGAACCCCCGGAAATCATTTAGGGCTTTCCTTTATATCCCGCAACGGGCTGCCCTAAAACAAATCCGAAAATTAACGAAATAAAATTGGCGAACAGGAATCTCGGTCGGAAAATCTCGGTCGGTGACGAGATTTTGAAAGTCGGGGCCGAGATTTGCTTCGTGATCCAGCGTTGACGAAATCTCAGTCAAAATTCACGGTCAAATGTGAAAAATCTCGGCCGAGATCGGGACCGAGATGGGGACCGAGATTCTTCGACACAGAAACTTCTGATATGGGATCTCGTCGAGCTGGCTCGGATCGAGATTCTCGATCTCGGCCGAGATCATGTGGATCTCGACCGAGATTTCTCCAATCTCGTGCGTTTCGTCTTGGCTCGTCTTTTCCTCCTTTCCCGTGCCTGCGTGATCGCTCCTAAGCGTCCATCCCGAGGCTCTGATCCTCGAATGCATCGTTTTAGCTCCGAAACACGCCAAAATACCTACAAAAGACACCAAAAGTGTGTGTAGACATCTATACTCGCAAGTCTCATTAAACAAGTATAAAGAACACAACTTAAGGCTAAAACATGCATGCGGGAAAAGGGAAAACTATCTATATGCTCTACTAAACTGGTCGATAATTCATGTTATCAAGGTTCGGAACAAGTCCTACGTCCCCGGATCTCAGATATGATCCAATCCACTAGAGAATAAGCCAATTCCAGACAAGAGTTACAGATACACTAAATCAAGAGTATAAACCAAGAACAAAGAATAGAGAGAGTAGAAAGAACATCAAACGACGACAAGAACATATACAAAAATGTTTGTCGATTCAGGATGCTTTCAAGCAAAGAACCGTAGGAGGAACCAACGCTCGATCTCACTATCTGTTGGTGAAAACTCTCAGATGAAGCTTAGATCTCGGGAGGAGATGAAGCTCTTCGCTCTCAGTCAAATCTAGGGTTTGAACCAGAGAGCGGCGAAGAAGACGAAGAAGAGACGGAAGAGAGAAGCTCAAAGCTCTGACGCTACTAGGGTTAGGAGAAACATAACAATATATACCACATGAGTTCATCTCCAAACGATGTCGTTTGAATTAATGAACCAGCTCTAGAAGAGCAACTCCGGTTCACTCTTATAACAATATTCAGAACCGTTCCTCCTCGAGATCACAAGATTGAAACTCCTTGACGGCTAGAACTCTTTAACAATTCACCCTCTAACTCTTGTAGTTCTGGCTCATTCAGTCTAGTGGATTTAGACTTCATATCTTCATCATTGATCCAACATTCATCTGCTAAGTAATTTCAGACACATTAAGCAAATCCCTGCAAAAAAAACAAATTTCTCATTAGTCACAATCTTTGTACAAAAATCAGCAGGGTTTACCTCTCCTCTTATCTTTTCAATCATTAACTCTTCTTATCAATCTTTTGTCGGATGTAATGATACCTAACATCAATGTGTTTAGTTCTTTCATGATAGACAAGATCTTTACATAAGAACAAAGCACTTTGACTATCAGTATATATAAAAACAGTGTAAGATTGATTAAGAATTTCAGTTAGAATCCCTTTCATCCACATGGCTTCTTTGTTGCTTCAGTGACAACAATATACTCAGCTTCAGACGAGGAGAGAGCAACAATTGATTGTTGCTGTGATTTCCAGGAAATACAATTTCCACACCAAGTATACACATAAGTTGTAGTAGATTTTCTAGTATCTTTATTACTTGCATAATCTGAGTCAACATAACCCACAAGATCATTTTAATCACAGTGAGCACCATACTCTAAAGCAAGAGAAGAAGTACCAGATAAGTATCTTAACAAAAACTTCATAGGTGACCAGTGTTTATAAGAGGGATTAGACATATATCTACTCAACACACTAACAACAAAAGCTAAGCCAGGTCTTGTACAGACCATAGCATACATCACAGAACCTACACCAGCATCATATGGTATATTTTCATATCCTTACATTCTTGAGAAGAAAGATGAGAATTCTTAGTCAAATCAAGATGAGCACCAAGAGGTATAGAAGTAGGCTTAACAGATTTCATATTAAATCTGTCCAATACTTTTTAAAATATAATCATGCTGAGTTAACCAAATTTTCCTTTTATTTCTATTTCTAAACAATAGTAATTCCAAGGATTTTTTGTGCAGGACCAAGATCTTTCATATCAAAAGTAGATTTCAGAGAAGTTTTAATGTCTCTGATGTTACTCTTAGATTTGCTAATTATCAAGATACCATCAACATATAACAGAACATAGAGAGGACATTCAGTTTTAATGAACTTGAAGTATAAGCAAGAATCATAAGAGCACTGAGTAAAGCCAAGAGCTTTCATACACGAGTCAAACTTTTTATTCCACTGTCTAGGTGACTGCTTTAATCCATATACAGATTTATTAAGCAAACATAAATGATTAGGAAACATTTCATCAATATATCCTTTGGTGACTCATGTATATAGTTTCATCCAAATTTCCATGTAAGAAGGTTGTCTTAACATCCATTTGGCCAATATCATAGTCAAACACAACAGCAATAGATATAAGCATTCTCAAGGTTTTATACTTCACTACAGGAGCAAAGATATCATTATAATCCTCCCCTTCCCTTTGGTAAAACCTTTAGCAACTAATCTAGCTTTAAACCTAGGTGGATCAGTAGAGTTTTGACTTTCTTTAAACTTATAAACCATTTATTCCCAATCAATCTAACATTTTTAGGTTTAGGAACTAGAGTCCAGGTATTATTAGCTTTCATAGACTCAATTTTTTCATTCATAGCATGTTTCCATTCATTACAGTGTTTAGATTTTATAGCATGCTCAAATAACTCAGGAGTAGGAACAGAAATCACCTCAGCAATTAAGAAAGCATATTCTATAACATACTATATGTATATCAATTCTATTTTCAACTAAATTCACATACTTAGTATTAAGTTTCTTCTGCCTAGGTTCTTTATCCCTAGTCAACTGGTAATCAGATAAAGTAGGTAGGAATCAATCATATCATCATTATTATCAATGGAAGGCAATTCAGAAGAAGACGCAAGTAACTAAGTCAGAAGAAGAATTAGAGTTTGAGAGGTCAGAATTGCTTACTGTCCCTCCTAATTGTGGAGTTGTTGTAGTGTCTGAACCTCCTGAGATGGAAGAAAAAGTGTCTCTCGAGGAATTTATTTGACTTGAGTTGTCAGTCATGCTTAAATCTCTCGAGAGGCACTTCTTCCCCCTCGAGAGATTGTAGTCAACATATCCATTGTCATCATCTTCCTTCAATAATATTGCACTAATACTTGGATTATAAAAAGATAAATCTGCATTCTTGTCAACATTCTCAAAGTTAACATTAGTAGTAACTTTGAAAGGAAAAAATTCTCAACAAAGGTAACATCTCTTCTTATAGTGATTTTTATAAGCTCCAGGTTGTAGGATTAAAAGTTTATATCCCTTTAACACCTGTAGTATATCCAATCATAACACATTTTTTGTGCTCTAGGATTAAGTTTACCATCAGATTGTTTAGCATAAGCAGCACATCCAAACACTCTTAATGTGAGAGATTAGGAGGTTTTCCAGACCAAAGCTCTTGAGATGTTTTAAAAACTTATAACATTGGAGGTGATCTATTAATGAGATAGGCAGCTGTAGTCACTGCTTTCACCCCATAGAGAATTTTTAAGCCAGAGGATATTAACATCCATCTAGCTTTCTCTAATAGAGTTCTATTCATTCTCTCTGCAACACCATTTTGTTGAGGTGTGCCTGAGACAGTCAAGTGTCTTTTGATTCCATATTCATGACAGAATTTATCAAATTCTGTATTACAGAATTTCAACCCATTATCGGTTCTAAGGCATTTCTGTTTATAACTGGTTTGACCTTCTATGTAATTTCCATTTTTTAAAGGTTTCAAAGGCATCACTTTTATTCCTAAGAACATACACCCAAACTTTTCTGAAAAAAATGATCTATTAAGGACAGAAAATATTTTCTACTCCCAATTGTGTCAACCTGAGCAGGCCCCCATAAAGTCAGAATGTACATATTCTAAGGGTTCACTAGCTTTAAACTCAGATTTGTTGAACACTTTTCTAGTAGCTTTTCCTAGCATACAGGTCTCACAAGACTTAAGATCACTAGGTTTATTTGATAAGCTTCATTTTTAAAAAGATAGTATAAGCCTTTATTGCCTATATGTCATAACCTAGGGTGCCAGGTTAGAGTTTGTTCATTTGTAAAACAAGCAGGTGAGTCAATATTATTCAACTCAGGAGTTCCAATTACATGATAAAGGCCATTCTTTTTAATACCTTTAACTAGAACCTTTTCATTTCTAGTGATAGATCTTATTCCAGAATGTGTATTAATATCACAGTTTAAATCATCAAACATGCTTTCAGATAACAGATTTCTCCTATGTTCTGGAATTCATCTAACATTTTGTATAGTTCTAACTTTATTATCATGCATTCTAAAAGGAACAGAACCTATGCCTTTTATAGCAAGAGAGGTATAATCTCCTAATCTTACTTCTCCTTCATCATTTTTATGTAAAGAATCAAAATGACATTCATGAGGAGTTGCATGCATTGTACATCCAGAATCAAGAATTCAAGCATTTGCATCAGAATTACATGAAGTATAAAGCATGTCAGAACAAAACAAAAGTTCATTATTACAGTAAGACACATTTTCACACAAGGCAGAAATTTTATTTTTTGACTTGTTTGCATCATCACTTTTCTTTTTCCTGCATTGTGGAGTTTTGTGTCCCTTTTCACCACAGTAGTAACATGCAATAATTTTTTCTTTGTCATTTTTAGAAATAGTACCTTTGTTTCTATGAACAAAGCTTTCTAAATTTCTATTTTTAGCCTTAAAAATATTTTGATTGCTTTTATTTCTATCTTGGTGTTTATTTTTAGCAAACATGATTTCATTTTTAGGTTCTCTGGAACTGATTTTAACTTTGAAAATTTTCATTTCTTCATTTTTTTGTAAAATAGCATCCGGATTGTTAAAATTGTTAAACTGAGCAGGTAAAGAATTCAAGATAATGACATCTTGATGTATATCATCAATTTTATCACTACAACGTTCTAGATCAAGTGTCATTCTAAGAAAAGCATCCAGATTGTCATTCGATGTCATATTAACATCCATTTTAAAATGAAATAATCTGCACAGCAAGGAAATTCTACTAGGCATGCTTATTACTAGAAATAAAGATCCAAAGTATTCTTGAGAGTTTTAGCTGTAACCTGAGTTAGGACTTGTCGTCCTACTTCATCAGTTAACCTCAACATAATCTCAGAGTGAGCTATCTGATCCAGCCCTTCCTTTTCCTCCTCCTTTTCATTTTCTTGAAAATCCTAAGTGACAGCTTTCCAACACTTTTCCCTTATTAAGATAGCTTTCATTTTGACCTGCCACATAGCAAAGTCAGTATTGCCATCAAAAGGTTTAATTTTAGTTGTATCAGTCATTCTACCCGTCACAATCACTTAACAAAAAATTTGACAACTATCTTGGAAACACTTTATACCAGATCTAATCTCAAGATAACACAGCAGTCTCCAGAAGAGCGGCAAGAATCAACTCTTGCAAGCACTCTTGGAATCTGTTGGTCTTCTTAGAGATTCAATCAATGGATTGGTGATCTCCAAAGGAAATGAAGCCAAAAAAATAAGTGAGGACAAGAGACGAATTTTTAGACAACATTAAAGATCAAGGCAACTAGCTCCTATAGGAAGCGTAGCTACACTTAAGATCTAACACAACAAAAAACTTTTGCAGCGGAAGTAAAACAGAAAAGAAAACCCTAACAATCTAGGTTTATCTAACTCTTTGAAACTTAGAAGATCGCAAACGTTTTGAACCTCCGGTCAATGGACACACGGTTAACGCCGACCTATGTTCAAGAAAAAGTCAAGCAAAACACAAGATTCTCATGAAGACTACAAAAAACCAAAGAACGAAAGCTCTGATACCGATTTGTAAGAACAGTTTGAACAAATCTTTTAAGCATAAGACGATAAATCAGTCTAGAGCGACTGTTTAGCCAAATACAAAGCATCAAACAACAAGAACATTTGTTTATGAGGTTAGGAGCAAGTCCTACGTCCCCGGGATCTCAGATATGATCCAATCCACTAGAGAATAAGCCAAATCCAGACAAGAGTTACAGATACAGTAAATCAAGAGTATAAACCAAGAACAAAGGATAGAGAGAGTAGAAAGAACATCAAACGACGACAAGAACATATACAAAACTGTCTGTCGATTCAGGATGCTTTCAAGCAAAGAACCGTAGGAGGAACCAGCGCTCGATCTCACTATTTGTTGGTGAAAACTCTCAGATGAAGCTTAGATCTCGGGGATGAAGCTCTTCGCTCTCAGTCAAGATCTAGGGTTTGAACCAGAGAGCGGCGAAGAAGACGAAGAAGAGACGGATGAGAGAAGCTCAAAGCTCTGACGCTACTAGGGTTAGGAGAAACATAACAATATATACCACATGAGTTCATCTCCAAACGATGTCGTTTGAATTAATGAACCAGCTCTAAATGAGCAACTCCGGTTCACTCTTATAACAATATTCAGAACTAGTTCCTCCACGAGATCACAAGATCAAAACTCCTTGACGGCTAGAACTCCTTAACATGGACGTTTGCCATGTGAGTTTGCAATGTCCCGTATCCGCCCTTCACCTTCCACTTGTACACCTTCGAGCAATAGTTGCATGCCACTTGACAATACTCGTTCACCGGCTCCCCCTTGGTGTAATGCTTCGTAAATATTTCGGATGTAAGCATTTTCGGAGGAGGGAGACTTCTTCGTGGAACTTCGGTAACATCGGGATTGTCGGGCATTTGTGTTTCGCTCTCTTGGGTGCTAGGAAAGTATTGAGATGAGGGAATTTGATCACTTGGGTTTGCCATTACGAGAAATCGAGATAACGAGAATACGAGGAATCGAGAATAAAAGAATAAGAGATTAGGAGAGTAGAGAAGATGAGTTGTAGATTGTGTGATTTGTATAGGAAGAGAGAATGAGTATTTATAGGAAATTAGGATAAGTTGTGGGTGGGGTTATTATTATTTTTTTTTATATATATAAAAAAATAAGGCCCCAACGGCTCAAAAAAGAGCCGTTGAGGCCTTTTGCATCCAACGGCAGTTCAAACCGCCGATTTAGGTTTCCGGAAAACACAAACCCAAACCTAAACCGACGAACCGGCCAAACCTAAACCGCCGGTTTGCCAAACCGGCAAACCGGCGGTTTGAACCGGTTTGAAAACCGGCAGTTTGATCTGAACCGGCCCCATACCTAATCTAACATCTACCAAAAGTAATTGTGTATAAAGAAAAAAAAGAAAAAAAAAATGTGCTCTTAGTCTTAACCCGAAATGTGACTAGAGGCAACTTAATTGTAAGGATAGGCTTGGTTAACCTAAATAATTTACGATATAGCTAGTGGTATGATAGTATATCTATGTTGATAAGTCGTGACGATTTCTTAATTAATACTTTATTTATGTAATTTTAAAAAGTAGAAATAATGATAGGTTAGCTACGATAGGTGACAAATTAGTAAGTGCAATTTGAATTTCGTATGGCCAAAGTTATTTCAAAGGGCATTTGAGGCGCTGCTAATCCACCCAAACATCGAACGCGATTCACTAGTGTTAAAAGGTCTTTTGATTTCGTTTTTTAGAATCTCTGCTATGCACAATTTTGTTAAGTTGTGTTCTTCTAAACATAAGATAACAAACAACTCTAACCGATCTTTAAGATCAATCGACAACAACCCATCAATGATAAAAATGATAAATTTTAAATGACTTCATAGACGATGAACATGTAGATAAGTTCGTCTATGAGTAATTATTTAGAATCAGTTATACCCTTTTGTTGACGTTGGTGAATGTTTTTGATTCGTGTTTGAGCGGTCTGAGTTGTGTGTTGTCTCACAACTCCTCTCGATGGGAAGTGTTTTCATGGAGTCTCGTCTTTCACTTTCCCAAGATTTCGGTTTATGTTGTACCTGCTTCCGACGGTGCTACTTCGGCAATGCTTGACTCGTTTTTTCACCCGATTCATTTTCATGGGTTCTACCTTCCTAGCCCGGTTTGACCCGTTTTGGTCCCCTTCGCTTCCATTCTTTTTTCATGTTTTTTCTTGGTATGAGTTGTTGCTGACGGTTGTTTCCGTATGTTGATTTTCTCGGTCTCTCGTATCAACGTTTGTTTCACGGTGATCGAGTTTACTTACCCGCTTTTTTTAAAAAAAAAAAGAAGGGCATTTTGCTTTATTAGTACAGTAGTTTAATTTAATTTGTGCCGTCTCCTACCCGATTTTGTTTTAAGAAAATATACTTTTAGTTAAAAAAAAATCAAAGGAATGTTTTTATATTATAAATTTGTGGATTAAATAACTATTACTGTAACTGTAGAGAAGAAAAAAAGTCATATATGTTAAGAGTATTTTAGAAAAATCAAATTTGTTACAGTTATTTAAAAATAAAAATAAAAATAAAATATAATCAATAAAAATCATAAAATATTAATTCTATGAGTTAGTTAAAAATAAAAATAAAATATAAATCACAATATAGTTAAAATAAAATATTGTTTTGAAAGGAGATTTTGTGTAATTAACTAATACAATACCCACACAAGAGAAATTTAAGCTTTATCGCCGGCACAAGAGAAATCGATAGATATTATTAATTTAGTGGATTTCGATATTTTAAAATTAAAATTTAGATTTGACTAAAGTACAAGGGAAGTTTAGATAGGTAATTTAGTTAGAAAGATTTTACGGTTAATTAATAATTTAGTAGATTTGTTTTAATGTACCGGAAAGTTTAGATAGATGTTTTAGTTAAAATAACTTTATTGTTTAGTTAATAATTTCGTAAAAATTAAGATTTATTGGGAGAAAAATTTTGAGAGCGACATGTCAGTATTATGACGGTTGACAAAATATTTAGATCTTTGAAATTATATTGTAAACCTTAACTATTTCGATACAAAATTTTAAATGACTAATAATTAAAGGTAAATTAATAATACGAGGGACTAATTAAAACAATTAGTTAGTTAAATATTTAAAATAAATTTAAAAATTAAATATTTAAAATAATTTGTTTTAATATGATGAGACGTGTATATCAATATTTTGGTAATGATCGAATCCAGATTGTGCGTATCTCTACTAGACTTTATTCAAATACTAATGGATATTTAAACCCAATACTCTCCTTCTGTTTCTAGTACTAATCAATCATATTATTAAGTGAAAAAGTAATCTTTTAAAATAGATATCACTAAATATTAAGGATAATGTATTATATAATCGAAGAGATATATTTTGTATTAGTGAAGATATAATCTGAACAATACAGTTTTTTTTTCCCTTAATATATAAACCCTATATATGCATAGAGCTCTATTATTACTTATTACCTAGTTCCTTCCTAAATTGAAACAAGAGTTTTGCCGCTGCTACGTACGTCCTATTCAGCAACCACGTACATTATATTATTCAGCTCAATGGCGTCTGATCCTTCCATGAACGCTTCAGCAGCAGCAGCTGAGAGATCGATAGATATTCAAACCCAATCTCCGGCTACAACTGATTTAAAGAACTCGTCGATGCCCCATATTAAGTGGCAAGCCGGTAATCTTTATGTTTATGTCGTATACATACTAGTGCACGTTTAAGTACTTCAGTTGATTTATTTTTGTAATCGATTATATCCGATACGTGCAGGGTTGGAGACGGCAGAAGAAAGCGGATTTAAATGCCTACTATGCAAGAGAGACTTGGCGTATACACCTCAGGGTCCGGTGAGGATTCCGGCAACTCCCCCTCAAGTTGCGGTGCTTAGTTGTGGACATACATTCCATGATCTTTGTTTGCTGGATATTACTCCGCGTGATCAGCCCGAAAACCCTCCGTGCTTTCCTTGTATCCTCGGGGAAGAATTTTGATCGACGTTTCTTTGTAATCGGTTAGGGTTACTCACATTGTAACAAAAGATTGGATTATAATATTCTATTATTACTAATTAGGATTCATACTTGAATTGGTTATGAATTAGATTTAATTAGTTTCAAACTTATATTAACATATAAGTATGATGAAATTAATATATAATTTAATGTTATCTTTTATTATTATGTATACGAAAATAATTATATCAGTTAGTCAATTTCCTTCCTACTTTTTTCTTCTATGCAGCGTACATACCTATCTACTTTGCCTTCCTCGTACCGTCGCCGGCCATCAAGAGCACGTTTGCATAATTAACGATAACAAAACAAATTTATCAACAACAATAGAAAAGAGCCAACGTCGGCCCAACAAATATTTACCTAATAATAATAATAATAATAATAATAATAATAATAATATTATTATTATTATTATTATTATTATTATTATTATTATTCTCATAAAACGCCATCAACAACACGTTTGAATATTGTCTTTTTTGGATGATGCTGCATGCCGTGAAGTTAAAAATGTTGAACGCTGTCAAAATACTTTTTTTACAATTTTTTTATAAACAAAAGGGGTTTGAATCACTAGACGGTGTGCGCCGCGTGCCGTCTAGTGGGTCGAAAGACCGAAAAAGATCAGCAGACGGTTAGAAATTCCGACAGTAAAGAAGTCAAAATATGTTAATTCGTGTATTATGTAATTTTCTTTTTCTTTTTTTTATATAGTTCAACGGTCCAGTTCAGTCCAAACAAAGATCGTATACATGATTTTTACAAAAAAATATAAACGGAGATAAACGGTGTAGACTAGACCGGAATATATCGGTCCAAGACCGGACCAAATCGAATTAGACAAATACGGTCCGGTTTTCCAGTCCGGTCCAATTGTGCACAGTCCTAACTCCTAACTACTTCTAAATAGATATTAGTTGGTCTAATTTTCAAAATAGACGAACTAATCTTATATTTAATAAAGGAGAGCCTTATTTTGTTATATGTCACCTCCACGTTTCATGCATCTCCCAATTTTTTTTATAAAAAGCCTATTTTTAATTAAAATATAAATTGAAAATTTTAAAAATCAATAATGTTGATATTTACAAATTCAAAATTTAATAATTTGTTAATCCGTAAACAAAATATGATAATCTTTTCCATTACTAATTAAATTTTAATTTTAGTTTTAATTTTTGTCAAGTGTTGTTATATATTATATAAATAAAACTTGAATTTGTTACCGTATTATATATATAATAAAAAATAATTAAATTTATAATAAATAAGTAATATTATGCTCTAAAAAAATTATTTTTATGTTTAGAATAAATACTAAATAACATTTCATACAATGCACGGGGTAGTACACTGGTATCTATATAAACGGATTTGATTAATGTGAAACGCTTGAGTAATGGTATTTCAAAATTGATATAGGTTGTCTAAATTTCGAAAATGAAGACCATTTCTTCAAAATAAAAAAATGCATATAAGATGGATTCACGAAAAGCAAAAAAACATAGTACAAAACGGTGCTGACTTTTCATTGGAATATAATTTTTAAAAAATTAGGTCATTTAAGGCGTCAACAAAGAAGTTGTAGACCGAACTAACACCTTCCCAAAACCCAAACCCCACCCACAAACCTTTCACCTCACCTCCCTTTCTACACTTATAAATCATCCTCTCTTTCACTCTCTCTTCTCCATTTCTCAACTTATAACCCCCCCCCCCCCTGCATATATTCAATAATAACTTCCATGGCCAAAATGCCACGGAAGCCAAAGATCAAGACACCCATCGACCGCACCAACCAATCAAAGCCGACACCCAAGAAGAAGCGGAAGCGCACTCCAACCGACGACGACGATCGGGACTCCCCTGCGCAGCAGCGTAGCTCCGTCTACCGCGGCGTTACTAAGTAAAACCAAATTGAATCACATATATATATATATATATATATAGAGAGAGAGAGAGAGAGAGAGAGAGAGAGAGAGAGTGTTTGAGTTTGTGATTGTGATTGTGATTGTGAATTTGAATTGCAGGCATCGGTTAACGGGACGGTTTGAAGCTCATCTGTGGGATAAGGACACTTGGAATGAATCACAAAACAAGAAAGGGAAACAAGGTTTCATTTTCAATCTGTTTTTCGTATAGCTAAAATTAGAAATAAATGTTTAGATTAGTCTATACTTATCCTTTGTGTTGGTTTAATTGTGATGGCGTCGCCGTTAACACTATGGATATGGTCCTGCATCTTTAACGTCTGAGCGCAGTGTATCTAGGTGAGTTCGGTACCACGTATGCTTTACATTTATTACCACCTCTAATCAATTCACCTCCAACTATCTATCTACTTACACTAAGCCTCTTAACGGGTGGGCCTTCCCCTTATCCGTTTACCCGTCTCTATGACAATTCTTAATTCGGGTTTTGTTTTGATAAAAGGGGCTTATGATGATGAAGCGGCAGCTGCACGAGCTTACGACCTTGCCGCACTCAAGTATTGGGCTCAACATACTCTCCTCAATTTTCCAGTTAATATTTTTCGTTTTTTTAAAAGTAATTTTCATGTAATAATTAACTAATTTTGTACATTAGTTTTAATTAGAAATATGGATTTGGTTGATGGTCTTATGCAGTTATCAATGTATGACGAAGAGTTGAAAGAAATGGAAGGTCAAACTAAGGAAGAATATATTGGATCATTAAGGAGGTAATTACTTAAGGTTATTAAATTACTCAATAATTTTTAATTTATTAAGTTATTGATTGGTTTTGAATATTTATATTTGCAGGAAAAGCAGTGGCTTTTCCCGAGGAGTTTCAAAGTATAGAGGCGTGGCAAGGTATAAATGATTTATTTTTAATGAAAAAACTCATTTGATCTAAACCAATATCTATATACAATTGAAAATGAGTTGTCTGATTTGGTTAGGTGACAAAAATATATGACTTTAGTAGTTAAAAAGAGAATGAATCGTAACTTAATTTGTGCAATTATAGTAAATCTTGTTGAAACATAGTTTAGTAGCTAGTGGGTGTTAGAAACATAATCAAAGTATTGTCGGTGGATATTCATATTAATTTATTAGTCGATACCATAAATGACAAGTATAAATTTTGAAGGAAGACGTACATATGTTTGTCTTTTAAATTGTAATATTGAGTGAGAAAATGTACTTGCTTGTGGTTGCATATATGTTCCTACCCATCTACAAATTCATCCTTATTATTGCTATCATTTTAAGTATGTAAAAATAAGTAAATATAAAATTTATTTATTAATTGTTGGATATAAATGTTGGAAATGTAGGCACCACCATAATGGCAGATGGGAGGCACGAATTGGGAGAGTGTTTGGCAACAAATATCTTTACCTTGGCACATTTGGTAATACTATCACTCTTTTTACACTAATCTATAATAATATTCTTATATTTTATGGTAAACTTAGTTGTTACGTTCGTTTCACAAATGGGTCAATTAGTAGAGCATAACACATGCGTTTGCGTAAGGTGCAGCAGGAGGGTTAGCCAAACAACTTTACCTATAATAATCCTTAGCTTATAAATCAAAATTTGAATATATTAAGTAATTAGTTTCTTTTCTAAAAATATAAACAATCCCAGTATACTTTACTTATTTAATAGAAAATAGAATCTAAACTAGTTGTTTGGAGTGGCTTAAAAAGTCAAATAATTTAAGAATTGACATATATGTATGTGGCTCGAAAGAATTGGTAACATGGGATTAAGTAAATAAGGTAGTTATTAGTTGGTGATTTATGGGTTCAGCAGATCACCTAACACCCAACTACTATAATTTCAAACTCGCTTATGATGTCACACACTCAGACACCTTATGTTTTGCATTTACGATCACGTCCTATAGGGGCCATATAATAATGGTGCCACACATCCTGGATTTTGGCCTCAGATTTAGCTACAAAAATATTTTAAATTACATTTAGGTAGACCTCCCTATATGTGGACTCGGGTCAAAAAAAAAAAAAAAAAACTTTTTTTTACAGTTGGACTAAGTGCGAGTTTTGGTCTCAAATTTTGTACGAGTCCATAGAATATCCGGACACCCTGTTGAATTTCGGATTCCTCCAAAAGAATTGGAAAAAAAAAAATAATAAAAAATATCATACAAAGACAAAGTACCATGCTGGCCATTTTAACTTGAAGTTTCTCAACATTGCCTTCTATCGATATTCAAGTTCAAATCCTATCGCAATCTTATATATTTTGTATATAAATTTTTTAATAAAATATTTATAAAAAAAGAAAAGGATTTTCGGGCCAAAATCTTCCATCAACGCGTTCATGAAGATCAAGCGGACTTCCTGGGTTTGTCCTTGTCTATCTACACATATCCATGAGGTCACTAATGGGCAAAAGGTTGACGCGAAGATGGCACGGGTCGCCATGACACTTGGGTGTTCGTCGTTGGTGTTTGGGCCCATGTCGTAATGATGAACGCCGTGATGGTACTTTGTGGAGGACCTAAAGCATGTGGATTGAATATTCAGGGATTGTTCATCCGGTCCAGATCTGGATTGAATATTTAGGACTATTTAATTAAAATAATTTAGATTTTTATTTTGTTTTTTACATTCAAAATTGAGTCCTTTAAAAAATGACAATTTGGATCTGGCCTGAACTGAATATTCCCAAGTCCATACCGATTGGGTCAAAACTGTTTACATTTTTTAAACAATCCTACCTCATCCAACTTACCCCAATCTGTTCCTTTTAGAAAATGTTTGGTCTAGATTCGGACCAGAATTTGAGCAATCCTACCTCATCCAACTTACCCCAATTCGTCCCTTTTCAAGGAGAATCAAAACCTCTCCAAAAAAAAAATAGCCAGTCATCTTCTTTGTAGGATGACTTGGGATAAATGTGGAACTGAACTGAATCTCAAACTCAATTTCACAAAAAAAAAAAAAAAATCATTTTTCTTCAAAATATAAACGATGGATTAATCGTTGTGGAGGACCTACAGTAAAGCATGTGGATCACTTATATTTATTGTTTATGTTACAATAATGAATTACAGTATTTTTTTCAATTTTTATTCACCTCGTTAATTTACATATGTATAATGAATATATTTCAAGTATAGTATATAAGGGTGGTGGAAAAAAAAATTATTGACAAATAATTTTATGTCGAAAACGTTAATTTGTTTTTCTTGTCAATTATACTAGTACAATGAACGTTGACAAACAAAACAAATTAACTTATTGATTTCGACCTAAAATCAGTTGTTGTCTCATGCTACAGAATTACCCCTTTGAAATGTTACTGATTCTCAGTGGGTGTCCCCAAGCAGATACCCAGGAAGAAGCGGCGACAGCGTACGACATAGCGGCGATAGAGCACCGCGGAATAAATGCCGTTACAAACTTCGACATTAGCCGCTACATCCCGAATTCCGACGCCAGCACAACCTTTACCCCACCGGAAATTCAGCCTTCTCCATCCAGTCGACGGCTCAGGAAGCGTGGATCCAGTTCCAACATCACCACCCCCAACTCAGTTGACTCTCCGGAGAGCACGCCGAGTTCCATCCTGATTTCCGGCACAGGAGACGACGAAATATCACCGCCGCGGCCAGAGACCGATATGCCGAGAAAGAGCTTCCCCGACGATATACAGACCTACTTTGGCTGTCATGAATCCACCGACCTATTTTCCGATGCTATCATTTTCGAAGGATTAACGACTTCGTTTTCGACTACTACTTCCTTCTTCACCTTCGATTTCGAAACTTACAAGTGAAAACCAATCTATAGTCCGCAATCTGTGAATATTGATTGGGATTGGAAGCAGAAGCGAATATTACAGAGGATTGAATTTTTTAAAGATGCATTCTTTATAATTTAAAAAACAAAAGGAATACTTATCAAGTTTTTGTAATCTAAAATTTCAATTTTATCTGCCCAGTTGATGTTGATAGTATTGCAAAATGTATGAAAGAAAACTTTGATTTCATTGAAGAATTTACAAAAGATATATGCAGAATCTGCATATGAATAACCCAAAACAATGAGATATTGCTTACATTAGTCATCCCTAACACAACATTCAAAGGGGAATGAGGTTAAAGTGTGCAGCAGAGTTTTGGGTCAATTGAGGCCAAACACATGCAGAATGCTTGGTAGCCAGTCAACGGGTACCTGTAATCCATCAGATACTTTGACTTTCCCACCCTACCCAGTTGCAGTATTGTCTGCCTCCCATTTCCCTATTTGTAAACAAACACAAAATCAGATTCAAACTCATAATTCATTATCCCTTTTACTCTACTGAAAAAAAAAACCTTACCTCCATTGTCAGTTGGAAATTCTTTACTGAGCTTTGAACTCGAAGTCCAGCTCGCGTCCGTTCTCTGAAATCCAGCTCGTACTGCTTTGAAACCTATGGAGAGACAAGCCCAATATTGTAACATTAACTAGCAGTAAAGACACATTAGCTATTATGATTAAGCTGAATAAATGCTAAACATACATTATTATAACAAGGAACTCTAGAGAGTAATTGGTGCACTCTTTCAATTTTCCCCTCCCAATCCTTCGGAATCATCTTGCTATGCTGATTTTTTGTGTTCTTCGTTTGTATGTTTTGTTGTTGGTGTTTCGGAATCCATGCTTTCATGCTCCTGTAGCTCCCGGTCCATGTAGCTATGGTGGGCGTAAAACTGATATAAATCCAGACGAGATTTTTAATCAGCAGTACAAATCAAATCAAATCAAATCAAATCAAATACACAGAAGCTGAATTGCAAGATGCTTACGCCACTATTCCCTGAAAATGATCAGGCTGCCTAATGCCATTGGACTTGGAAGAACTTCCTTGATCCCAAATGTAATACCTTGAGCCTAACAGGTTAGCTTTCACGGACCCTATGAAACTATCATCTGAGTTACACAACAACCCTTTCAAATTTTGAGCAATTACAAACTCAGACCGTCCACCCCGACGTTTGCGGTAAGCAACCGCGAGTTTCCGATTCTGCCGCCCCTGGCCTTCCTATATTCATTTCCAGTAACAATTGATCAAAACACTGAGGCTATGAACAAACTTACGCGAGAAACAATTACTTACATAGGTATACAGTGAAAAAAGGTTGCCAAAGCCCAATCCTTCTGGTGCTCTTTCCTTCACTATAATACACGTGCATCTTCCAATGTCCACTGGCAAGGGTCTATATAACAAAGCCCTGAAATTTATGACAAATCCAACACAAGATTACAAAACACATTTTCTAGACAAAAGAACAATAGAACAATGATGAATAGTACAGACCTGTTAGGCAATGTGGACCAAGACGAAGCAGGAGCAGCTTCTGAATCAGAGTAGTCCCAAACATTACCTGAATGCGAAGTCTCAGACTCGACGGGGTCCCATACTCTCGAACCGAAACCGAAACCCGAACCGGGCTCATCCTTAAGCATACAGAGCTGCAGCGAAGTTGGCTTGAAAGCCCTTTCTTTTAAGTAAGATTTCCTGTCAGGGAACAGCTTCGCTGTCTTGGCAGCTGAGGTAGCATCATTAGGCGCTAAATTCTCCTTGTTCTGGGGCTCAACGATCTGGGGTTTGGCCTTACATAAAGTAGGCATTTTGTCGAGCAGGTTGCCTGCGCTGTGGCTCCGGCTGTGTTTCGGGTCAATAAGAGGGTTGACATGTTGGGCATCGGATGAATTTTGCCGGGCAATTAATGGTTTTCTCTTAAGAGCAGCCATTGGAGGAGAAAGACAAAGCGACTAAAGGGGAAAGTTGGAATGTTGGAAGAGGTAAGTTTGAAATGGGGACAGGGGTCTCTTCTGGAAAGACTATGTTTCAGGGTTAATGTTTTATAAGTCGAAGTAGAGAACACTACAGTGTCACAATGAACAGAATAATTTGTTGGTGGGATTTGAATTTTGAAGGAGGAGGAAAATGGAAGAACAGTAAATTGATGCTTTGTTTCTTTTACTTTTCCGAGAAGAGGAGAGGGCGAATTTGGGTGCCATTGGATTCGGGTGGGTCCCAGTGATCTGACAGAGTGGCCAGATTAATGATAAAATGGGACCCACAATGTTTGCAAACTTGTGTTGGGCTTTTTGAATTTGAAACGGCATAGAAGGGTGTGGGAGTGGTCGTCGTTTTCAAAACGGCATCTTCCTTTGTTGTTTGGTTGTGAATTGTGATTTTGTGAACCATACTTTAGTTGATTTGTAACGGTAACTTGTTGGGAGATGTTCAAAATGTTTTGGTTTCGGTGCCTTTGTCTCTTTGGAGTTTGGACCGTGTTCCACGTAACTACGTAACAGACCCCTTCATTGGGCTATGTAAAGAGCTCAATATAAATGAGACCCTACAATATAAAGGCCTCCATGGATATAAAATTTATATATAGAAAAAAGAATATCACAATTTAAAATTTTACGAGGATTACAAAATGGTGATTTGATAACGAAAAAGCTATATACACGAAATTGGTTTTACTAACGTAAAATTCGAGCGCAATACAATAGCATCCAGGCATCCGGCGCTCTATTTTTTTTAATTATATTTTTTTTCTTGAAATTTAAAAAAATATAATTTAAAAAAAAAAGACAATACACTTAGAATTTTGAGACGTTTCATCACCTTCCACATAAAAATATGGAGCCTCTGGTCCTCTTTGAAAAGCCGAGAACCAAACTATCCACCAGGAAAAGAAGCAAGCGGTGGGAGCATCTGAGAAAATTTAGAATTGGTAAAGGGATTTGTAAATTAACTCACATGTTTTAAGAAGGCGATGGTATAGCTTTGAGGCGGAGATCACGGCAAAGGGACTCTTCGCTTGGCACCGATAATGGTTAACACTAGGCTTGGGTTTGGTTGGGTCGTCGAGCAAAATATCTAGAACAACGTATGTAAGAGCCTTAGTCTTTCGGACCAAGATTGGACCTTAGCCGAGATTGGTCTTTCCGCACCCGCGGGCATGACTGCCGCCTCTACGGGTTTCCGCCCCTGCGGCTCAAGGAACTGCCCCTGCGATTTTCGGCGGCTGCAGCCGGTTTTGTTGACTCATTTGACCCGTGCTTTACCCTTTCTTTGCCTTCTTCTTTAAGTACTTCCCTTGCCGATGAGCAAGGGTTTCTCACTTCATTTCCAGCTTACCACGTCCTTCTTGCTTTCCCTTTTGCTTCTTCTTGATCTTGTGTGTTTTCTCCTTGGTTTTGGAAGAGAATGAATGTGGCTTTGAGGATGATGATGCTAGTGATGTGTGTTGTTGTGCTTGGAAGCCAGTAAGGATGTTTAGTGATCAGTTCCCTAGTTAATCACAGCTGTGGTAAGCTTCCTTCTTCCTCTTATCTTCTTTCTTCCTTTGATTCTTTCTCCTTAGCTTAGGATTAGGTGGTTGATCATAGATTAATGTTGGAGTGTGTATGTATATGTTTGTGTGTGAATTTGGATGAGAGAAGACGTGATTTGATCACGTGAAGAGCCAAAGAGAAGCCGCGGGTTCACGTTCTACACAGACGCCGCCCCCGCGCCTAGAAGCCGTCGCCCCTGCGGAAGCCGTGCCGCAGCGCCCGCGCCTTGCCTGCGTTGCTTGCGTCCCTTGTCACCGCGCCTGCGGCTGATCCTTGCCGCGCTTGCGGGTTACCTGTTCCGCTCCTGCGTTCCTTGATCACGCAGGTGCGTCTTGTCCCGGGACTACCTATAGTGGGGTAGCTCCTTTCCTTTCCTAGTATGAGGGAACTAGTACCATGCTAGGTATTGGATGTTGATGAGTATGATATAGATATGCCGGTTAGGGCTTTGAGGTTTACGAGTTGGATATGATCCCTATGGATCCCTTGGGTCTAGGTGTGACCCCTTTGTTTGATAGGAGTTTGATATATATATATATATATATATATATATATATATATATATATATATATATATATATATATATGTATGCCTTGTATAGGCCGTGTTGTCCTCCAGTTTGGAGTGGACCTGAGTGAGAGCTGATCGTAGTGATACGACTTCTGAGATTGAGGTAAGTCCATAGGACTTACTTAGCTACTATCCTTATATTGGATGTATCCTTATATTGGATATATGCTAAGTAAGTCCTATTGAGGTAAGTCCATAAGACTTACTTAGCTACTATCCTTATACTGGACAGAGGAGAGCTTCTCAGACCGGAGGGTCTGAGAAGAGGCAACATACAGGGCATACCAGTGGTACCGGTGGTGCTGCTAGTGGTTGGCGTGGTCAGAGACGCCAGAGTCAGCCCTCATCTGCACCGGTTGTAGAGAAGGGACCCTAGTGTTTTAACTGTGGTGATCCGGGGCATATGAGGCCCGAGTGCACGAGGCCATTAGTGACTTGCTACACCTGTGGTAGGCAAGGTCACAAAGTTGTTTACTGCCGCTAGGGCGGAGCTTCATCTCAACAGGGTTCTTCTCCTGCCAGTGCAGTGGGAGGTGGGTAGAGGCCACCTCAGCAGCTGCAGATTCAGGGACAACAGAGGGTCCCAGATTGCCCTACGACTCAGGGATCTGCTCCTGGGCCGAGTAGAGGCAGAGGTCGTGGTGGGGGCACCACTGATACCAGAGGCCCATAGGGTCGTGTTTTTGAGTTGAGGAGTGTAGAGGAGCCAACTGCACCTACTGCTACAGGTACCATTCTGATTCATGGTTTACTTGTTAGAGTTTTATTTGATACTGGTGCTACGCACTCTTTTATTTCTGATGCCTGTGTAGAGCGTCTTGGTTTAGATACAATTGAGGGGATGCCCTTTATTATAGGGTTACCCGATGGTGGTAGGGTCAGAGGTACCCGTGAGATTTTCGGTTGTCCCATTTCTGTAGGAACCCGTGTGTTACTAGTTGACTTCTTTGTCATGCCATTAGAGCATGAAGAAATCATTCTAGGTATGGACTGGATGGATAGACACTCTGCAGTTTTAGATGTAGGTAGGAGGATTGTTACCCTCTCTACCGAGTTAGGCCAGATAGAGGTTTTCCGAGGTTGAGACCTTGGAAAGACAGGCACAGTTATCAGCGCTATACGGGCAGCTAGATTGATTGCACAAGGTTGCGAGGCCTTCTGGTGTTATGCCATGAAGGAGGGGGAGAGTCCAACATTAGAGGATATCCCAGTGGTTTGTGATTTTACTGATGTTTTTGCTGAGCCGTCCAGTTTGCTACCTCAGAGGAGTGTGGACTTCAGTATTGAGTTAGAGCCTAGTACGAGACCGATCTCGAAGGCCCCATACAGGATGGCACCTGTCGAGATGCTGGAGCTGAAGAAGCAACTTGAGGAATTGGCTGAGAAGGGCTTCATTCGCCCTAGCGTGTCCCCATGGGGAGCACCTGTCCTCTTCATACGGAAGAAGGACGAATCACTGAGGTTATGCATTGATTACAAAGAGCTGAACAAGGTGACCATCAAGAACAAGTATCAACTGCCTCATATTGATGATTTGTTAGATCAGCTACAGGGAGCGACTGTGTTCTCCAGGATTGATCTTCGTTCATGATATCACCAGCTGAGGGTGAGAGAGCAGGATGTGCACAAGACAGCATTCCGGACCAGGTATGGCCACTACGAGTTTGTAGTGATGCCATTTGGGCTTACGAATGCCCCAGCTGTCTTTATGGAGTTGATAAACAGTATTTTCATCGAGTTCCTGGATCAGTTTGTGGTGGTTTTCATTGATGATATTCTGGTATACTCTCGCAGTGGAGAGGAGCATGCAGGACATCTGAGGACTGTATTGCAAGTTTTGCGAGATAGAGAACTTTATGCTAAGCTCTCTAAGTGTGAGTTCTGGATGCCAGAGGTAGCATTCCTGGGTCATGTGGTTTCAGCTGAAGGGATCAAGGTGGATCCAGCGAAGATTGAGGCAGTAGCAGCATGGACGACACCGACGAACGTCAAGGAAGTACGTAGCTTCCTTGGCCTAGCCGGTTATTACAGACGCTTTGTGGAGGGATTCTCTGTGATTGCCCGTCCACTGACGAGTTTGCTGAGGAAGACTACCAGATTTGTGTGGTCTGATCAGTGCATGCAGAGTTTTGAGGAGTTGAAGAGGCGTTTGAATTCTGCTCCTATTTTGGCATAGCTAGAGGGTACTGAGGATTTTGTGGTATACAGTGATGCATCCAAGCTAGGCTTGGGATGTGTTTTGATGCAGCGAGGCATAGTTATTTCTTATGCGTCTCGACAGTTGAAGACCTATGAGGAGAACTACCCGACTCATGATTTGGAGTTGGCAGCGGTAGTTCATGCATTGAAGATTTGAAGACATTACCTGTATGGTGCTACATGTCAGATCTTCACAGACCATAAGAGTCTGAAGTACATTTTCACGCAGGGGGAATTGAATAACCGCCAGCGTAGGTGGCTCGAGCTGATCAAGGACTTTGATTTAGAGATCTTGTATCATCCAGGGAAGGCGAACGTTGTCGCCGACGCCCTGAGCAGGAAGACGCCTCGAGAGCAGGCGATTGCGAGATTGACAGTACAGTCTCAGCTACAGAGAGACCTGATCTGGTTAGAGTTGGACATCCAGTTTCCTGATGAGGATACCCAGCTGCGTACTTTAGAGGTTCTTCCTAATCTGTTGGGTGAGATCCAACAGAAGCAGGAGACCTGCCCGACACTGCTGAGGATACGAGATAGGATGTCTCGGGATGAGGCACCACAGTTCCTGTTAGGAGCAGATGGAGTTTTGAGACGCCGCGTTAACGTCTGTGTACCTGCTGATACAGAGTTGAGGCAGAGGATTTTACATGAGGCTCACTGTACACCTTACTCTGTACATCCAGGTACGAGTAAGATGTATCAGGATTTGAGATGTTTATATTGGTGGGGAGGGCTGAAGCCAATGTGGCCAGATTTGTGGCACAAAGTGCACATACCAAATCAACTCTAGGTAATGTTTTTAAAACTAATCCGACTTTGGCAAGACACAAACACCCAATTATGTGAATGGTGCCGAGTTACTCATCTTCATAGCCAACAAAACCCATAGAAAGCTTTTGCTTTCAATTCACATATCACAAATCAAACAACTTCTTCACATATTGCACATAATTAACTTTTCACAATTAAGCATGCACCTTCAAACTTCACTTTCCTAATTCCCGGATGGGTCATAAGGGGCAAATAAATTCAATGTTTGAGGTGCTGAAAATGGTAAAGAAGAGAAGAAGAAGAATTCGAATTGCCTAAGTCATTTCTGTGCAATGTAAAAGAACTCATCATATAGCTTCAACTTTTCAAGATCAATCCGATTAAACAAGGTAATCCAAATAAATCATATAGATTACAAACAAGGCATTCAAATCCCATAGTTGCCATTAATTCAATTAAAGCTCAAAATAAACATCGATAGCCAAATAAACATACACAATTTCCTCATTAAGGTCACATCAATTCTAGAAGCACAAAACTTTTTGAAATTTTTTGATTTTTTTTTTTTTGATTTTCATATAAAATGCAGTACAAATAAAAGAAACATGCTAAAAAGTATTGCAAGCATCCTACCCCATACTTAAATCTCACATTGTCCCTAATGTGAATAATAAATATGAAGTAAAAACAATACTCACAATGTAAGAATGAAGAAGGCATCCGGCGTGTTTCCTCCTCGACTTACTTCGTTTCTCGTCTTTCATAGCAATTTCCTCGCCTCAAGCTCGTTCTGAGTGCTCTTCCCGTATCTTTTTTACCACGACACCTAGGTCCTGCAAAGACCCAACAAAAACGCGCAAAAACGCAAAAGCAAAAATAAAAATAAAAAGACGAAAAGACTCTTACCTCGGGTTGCCTCCCGAGAAGCGCTTGGTTTAAGGTCTCTAGCCGGACCTAACTCCTTTAAAGCATCAAGTGAGATGGATAGGTGAAAGTTTTTCCACCGGAAGTTCCGGTGTATACCTCTTCAACCTATGTCCATTCACTTTAAAAATACCGGATTTTTCACCCCATACTTCGACAGCTCCGTGGGGGGAAATCTTCTTCACAACATAAGGTCCCGTCCATCGTGACCTTAACTTTCCTGGAAAAAGTCGGAGCCTAGAGTTAAAGAGAAGAACAAGATCACCTTCTTTGAAGTTCTTTGGCAATATGTGCTTGTCATGCCACTTCTTTGTTCTTTCCTTGTAGATCCGTGCATTCTCATATGCATTCATCCGGATCTCCTCCAGCTCGTTGATGTCCAACAACCTCTTTTCTCCGGCTTCTTTTATATCAAAGTTTAGCCATTTCACGGCCCAATATGCTCTATGCTCCAACTCTACAGGCAAATGACATGATTTCCCATAAACAAGTTGATAAGGAGTAGTACCTATGGGAGTCTTGTATGCTGTCCTATAAGCCTAGAGTGCATCATCAAGCTTCATTGCCCAATCTTTCCTTGAGCGAGACACTGTCTTCTCTAGGATCCCCTTGATTTCTCTATTCGAAATTTCCACTTGGTCACTGGTTTGGGGATGATATGGGGTTGCAACCTTGTGAGTTACCCCATACTTGGACAAAAGTGACTCAAAGTTTCTGGCTGTGAAATGCTTCCCTCCATCACTAATAATGACACGTGGTGTGCCAAATCTAGGGAAGATAGTTCGGTTGAAAATTTTAATCACAACTTTAGCGTCATTTGTGGGTGAGGCTATAGCTTCAACCCATCTAGATACATAATCAACCGCTAAAAGAATGTAAAGGTTCCCGCATGAGGATGAGAAAGGTCCCATGAAGTCAACACCCCATACATCAAAAATCTCAACTTCTTGGATGTTGTTCAAAGGCATCTCATTCCTCCTAGATATGTTGCCCGTCCTTTGGCATGAATCACAAGCAGTGACGAATATCTGCACATCTCTGAAAAGATTAGACCAAAAGAATCCAGATTGCAATACCTTGGCACTAGTCTTGTGAGCACTAGCATGTCCTCCACAGGGCAATGAATGACAATGTCGGATGACACTCTCAATCTCGTCGTCTGGGACGCATCTCCTAAGGATTCCCTCGGGTCCTCTCTTGAATAGTAGTGGTTCATTCCAATAGTAATGTCTCACATCCTTGTAGAATTTCTTCCTTTGAGAATGAGATAAACCTAGAGGAATTTCACCACAAACTAAATAATTAACAATGTCAGCAAACCAAGGTTCCTTTTCACCTGAAATTTGGAGGATATATTTCTCCATCATGTGGAGATGCTCATCCGGAAATGCATCGTCAATAAGGATGTCATCCCCTTCCATAAGTTCTGGAGGTAATTTGCTAAGATGATCAGCTACAGAGTTTTCGGACCCCTTCTTATCTCTAATCTCTAGATCAAATTCTTGAAGGAGAAGAATCCACCGGATAAGACGTGGCTTTGCATCCTTCTTGGTGAGAAGGTACCGAATCGCAGCATGATCCGTGTACACAATCACCTTAGCTCCTACAAGATAGGAACGGAACTTCTCAAATGCGTAGACGACGGCTAGGAGCTCCTTTTCAGTAGTTGCATAATTCAGCTGAGCTCCATCAAGCGTCTTGCTAGCATAGTAAATAGCATGAGTAAGTCCTTCCTTCTTCTGTCCTAGCACCGCTCCTACTGCGAAGTTGCTTGCATCACACATCACCTCAAACGGAAGAGACCAATCGGGAGGTTGCATGATTGGAGCAGTGATGAGAGCTTCCTTCAACCTGTAAAAAGCATCAAGGCATTCCTTCGAGAAAACAAACTGAACATCCTTGATTAGTAGGTTAGTCAAAGGTTTAGCAATTTTAGAGAAATCTTTTATAAATCTCCGGTAAAAACCGGCATGTCCTAGAAAACTTCTTACCCCTTTGACTGATGATGGTGGAGGTAGCTTCTCAATAGTCTCAATCTTGGCCTTATCAACCTCAATTCCACGGTTAGATATCAAGTGACCTAACACAATACCTTCCCTAACCATGAAATGGCATTTCTCCCAATTGAGAACAAGATTACAATCCTCACATCTTTGTAAGACCAAAGACAGGTTAGCCAAACATTCATCAAAAGAGGATCCATAAACAGAAAAATCATCCATAAAGACTTCCATGATGTTTTCAATATATTCAGAAAAGATAGACATCATGCATCTTTGGAAAGTAGCAGGAGCATTACATAAACCGAAAGGCATTCTCCTATAAGCAAAGGTACCCCAAGGACAAGTAAAAGTGGTTTTCTCTTGGTCATCCGGATGGATGGGGATCTGGAAAAAACCACTATACCCATCTAGGTAGCAAAAGTAAGAGTGTTGGGCTAGCCTTTCTACCATTTGGTCAATGAAGGGTAAAGGAAAGTGATCTTTCCTAGTAGCATGATTCAACTTCCTATAATCAATGCACATCCTCCATCCTGTCACAGTCCTAGTCGGGATCAACTCATTCTTTTCATTAGTTATGACAGTCATCCCACCTTTCTTAGGTACAACATGTACCGGACTAACCCACTTACTATCTGAGATGGGGAATATAATTCCCGCATCAAGCAACTTAAGGATCTCCTTCTTAACTACCTCTTTCATGTTAGGATTCAATCTCCTTTGAGGTTCTCTAGAAGGCCTATGTCCATCATCTAACAAGATCCTATGCATGCACATAAAAGGATTAATCCCTATGAGGTCATCTATAGTGTAGCCCAAAGCTTTTCTATGTATCTTAAGCTCTTTCAATAACTTCTCGAGTTCAAGTTCATTCAAGCTAGCACTAATAATGACGGGATAAGATGAGTTAGAACCAAGAAAGGCGTATCTTAGGTGTGTCGGAAGAGGCTTCATCTCGACCTTAGGAGGCTCCGGTTCTTCTTAAGAAATTTCGGCCAACTCTTCCTGGTGGAGATGAAGGATCTCGGCCCGAGCTGAGTGGAGATAGGGTAAATATCGGCCGAAATAGGGTAAATCTCGGCCGAGATAGGGTAAATCTCGGCCGAGATTTTTCGGTCTCGGCCGAGATGCCCTGATCTTCTGAAACTGAAACTTTCTGTTGCCAAATCTCGGCCGAGATTTCTTGGATCTCGGCCGAGATGCCATCTGCTTCTGTCAGTTCTTTGAATCTTGATTCCTCGTTGATGGGGAGAAGACTCAAAGATCGGACTTCTTCAAACAGTTCATCTTTTGGCTCTACTGTCATGATGCTCGTGGTCAAAACCTGCTCAAGAGGGTCAAAACATAGAATTGAATTTATAATCTCCCAATCATCTTCATCATCCTCTAGGATGTTGTACATATCCTCTTCAAACAAGGGTCCCTTAATCAAAGGAGGGAGTTTAAATTCCCCAACTTCCTCATCAATTCTAAATGTAAGGGTAGCATCCCTACAATCAACTAAACATCCAGAGATAGCAAGAAAAGGTCTCCCTAAAATGATAGGAACAGGACAGTCAGCAGGAATATCCAAAACAACAAAGTCAATAGGGATAAAGAACTTCTCTAATTGGATTGGAACATCCTCAATGATTCCCACAGGACGTGTGGTGGTTCTGTCTGCCATGCAAAGAGTCATCTTTACTGGCTTTGGTTCTCCAAGTCCAACCTTCCTGCATAAAACGAGTGGGATAATACTTACACTAGCTCCAAGATCGCAAAGTGCTTTGTACGTTCCATCTCCAACTCTTATTGGGACACAGAAAGATCCGGGATCACTCAATTTTTGTGGCATCTTTTCACTGTTTCTCTGGATGAGGTCAGTAGATCTTCGGGTCATTCTGACTTCTCCATATTCCTCTAGCTTCCTCTTGTTGGAGAGGATTTCCTTCAAGAACTTTCCATAAGCAGGCATCCCTAAAGTAGTATCAACAAAAGGGATGTTAATATGCAATTTATTTAAAAGGTCAAGGAACTTACCGAAATGCTTGTCCAATTGAGCTCTAGCACGAGATTTAGGAAAAGGAAGTGGTGGCTTGTATGGAGGAGGAGGGATGTAGACATTCTCTTTTTCCTTAGGCTCCTCTTCCATTGGTTGCTTTCCTTTATCCAAAACCTTTGGTTGTGGATCATTTGTTTCTAATCCACTTCTTGTAGTGATTGTCATAACTTGCCCCTTGGGATTATTTTCAGTTTTTCCAGAAAGTCTTCCTGGATCTCTTTGAGCGTCTTCGGCCTTCTTGAACACTTGAGTTTCTAAAACCTTTTGGGCTTTGGTTACACTAGTGACTGTACTCTCTAGATTTCCCATCCTAGCCATCAATTGCTTAAACATTGCTTCAACTCTATCCTTTGGTTGAGTGGGTTCAGCTGGCTTGGACGGCTGGCCTGCATTGCTAGAAGAAGCTTGAGGGTTCAAAGCACCCTCAGGATTAGAATAAGAAAAACCAGGATGATTATGATTAGGCTTGTAGTTATTTCCCTGATTATTCCTATTATAATTGTTGTTATGACCTCTTTGGTTTTGATAACCTCCTTGGTAGTTACATTTACCCATGTAATTCGCATCCTCTTCCTTGGATGCTACCTGCACTTCGGCTTGCTGAGCTTTCAAGTTAGATGCAATTAATTCTTTCAAAGATTTAAGTTCAACTTGCAAAGCATCTAACCTTGAATCATTAAGAGTGCTTTGGTTTACCTCATAGAC
This sequence comes from Fagopyrum tataricum, assembly GCA_002319775.1. Classification (NCBI taxonomy): domain Eukaryota; kingdom Viridiplantae; phylum Streptophyta; class Magnoliopsida; order Caryophyllales; family Polygonaceae; genus Fagopyrum; species Fagopyrum tataricum. The sequence goes on from CM008280.1 coordinate 5,351,170, forward strand.
TCCGGGTTAGTCTTTCTCTCTTCAACTTTCATGTGAGAATACTTTTCAATAGTCTTGGCTTGCTTCGTAATGAATTCCCAAGCTTCATCCACAGTTTTTTCCATAAAAGTACCTCCAGAAAGTGATTGCAACTTAAATTGAGTATCTTCATCAAGTCCCTTGTAATAAATCTCCAGCAATTCAATCTTAGAGATCCCATGATGAGGACATTCCAATGTAAGGTCAATAAACCTCTCCCAAGACTTATACAAACTCTCCTTATCTTTCATCACAAAAGCATTTATCTTCCCTCTAAGTTCAATAGTCTTGTAGGGTGGGAAAAACTTAGTGAGGAATTCAGACACCATCTCCTCCCATGTGTTAATACGCCCATATGGAATAGTTTGATACCAAGCTAAAGCTTTATCCTTAAGAGAGAAAGAAAAACCTCTTATCTTATGATTGTTACCTTCCATACGAGCTGGACTTACCGCATCCATAAGAGTCTCGTAGTTGTTCATGTGTTGGTGAGGAGATTCTGTCTCTGTCCCACCAAACTGATTCTGGCGCTGGAGCTGTAGCTGGAATTACTTGCTGGAATTACTGGAGCTGGAATTGGAGCTAATTGTGGTGCTGGAATTACTTGCTGCACTGGAGCTGGAGCTGCAGCTGGCCTCTGGTTCATGACTTTGGCTATCTCTTCCATTTGAGCTCTCATTGCAGTCATTTCCCTTTCTGTAGTTTGCTCTCTTTCTCTAGCAATCTGTCTCTCAGCTTCTAGTTGCTCTAAAGCATCTTTGAGTTCAGCTTCATAATCTCTGATTTCAGCCATTTTAGAAGCTTTCCGGGCTCTTAGTCTCTCTCTCAATGTCCTTTCAGGTTCGGGATCGTACGGAACAAGTTCTTTCAAACCCCAAGTTCTTTGCATACACTGTGAAGGATACCTAAAGTCCTGAAAATTCCAAAAACAAAACCAGAAACGAGATCAAAAGTAAAAGAAAGACTTACACTAAAAGAAATCACAAAACAAAACAAATGACTTAGTTCCCGGCAACGGCGCCAAAAACTTTGTTCGCTATTTTCACGCCCTTATAAACTTTTATCAAGAATGATAAAAGCTCACAGGTTAGTAAAAACACGGTATGTTTTAAATTTATAAACAAGAAATAAACACCCAATCGGTAGCGAACCCACAATGTATGGGTCAATTACAGTTAGGGTAAGTATTCCAAGGTCGAACTCAGGGACTAAATGTTTGGAATGCAGATGTGATCACAGATAGCGTAAATCAAAATAAAAGAACGAGGTTGGAAAAGAAGGGAAGAAAGATCAAAGGAGTTTTGAAGGGTTTTCTGTAAAGTTCGCAATCAAATAACAGATTTGATCGAAAACCAAGTAAAACAGACAAACGAAAGTATATCAATAAAGAAAATGCGGATTCCAAGGATTCAAGGTCATCGTTTATACGCACGGACTCAAGAAATCTCTCAAAAGATCTATGGTTACAAACTTCAGGGAAGAACGTTTTTAAACTGATAGTCTATTACCGGGTAAGTCTCGGGTACTATCTAGTTCCAAACCAACTACCTATTACCAAGTAAGTCTCAAGGTAGAGAGGTAGGAATTTCTAAACAAACCAAATTCCGAACTAAGGGAAAGGTAAATCATTACCGGGTAAGTCTCAGGTACTACCCTACTTAGGACAAAATCTAGGCACACTCAATCCAATAGAGGTTTTCACCTCTATTACCTATGGTCGAACACTCAAGTATCTAAGCGGAACATTACCGGGTAGGTCTCAATTCCGGTTTAGATTACTAGCTAGATGAGTTCTAACTAGGTTTAAGAACAAGCCAGCCATATGATTTCAAAGCTACTCAAACCAAGCAATAAGCACAATTCCATCATAGTCCGGGTAATAACGAATCCCAATTCACCTTGGATCCACAAGAGTTTTAGCCAACAATCGACATTTCAAACGCAATCATCAATCCACTCAATTCAATGGAATAAACAATCATCAATCCAAGCAATTCAATGGAAGAAGCAATTATCAATCCAATCAATTCAATCAATTCAAGAGAGAATGCATAAACAAGAATCTAAAATAGAGATTAAAGAAGAAACTCAGCTTTATTGATAGAGGATTAGCAAAACGTCAAATTCCCTAATATTCGCGAAGTTTCTCCAAGCTCCAACAAGTTCAACAATGACCAACCATGGTGTAGGGCAAAGGGAGAAGAAAAGGGGAAAAAGCTCTCTCCAAAGGAGCTCGAAATTTTGAATGAAACGGGAACCCCCGGAAATCATTTAGGGCTTTCCTTTTATATCCCGAAACGGGCTGCCCTCAAACAAATCCGAAAATTAACGAAATAAATCGGCGAACAGGAATCTCGGTCGGAAATCTCGGTCGGTGACCGATATTTTTGAAAGTCGGGGCCGAGATTTGCTACGTGATCTAGCGTTGACGAAATCTCGGTCAGAAATCTCGGTCAAATGTGAAAAATCTCGGCCGAGATGGAACAAATCTCGGCCGAGATCGGGACCGAGATCGGGACCGAGATTCTTCGACAGAAACTTCTGATATGGGATCTCGGTCGAGCTGGCTCGGATCTCGGCCGAGATTTCTCAGATCTCGGCCGAGATCATGTGGATCTCGACCGAGATTGCTCCAATCTCGTGCGTTTCGTCTTGGCTCGTCTTTTCCTCCTTTCCCGTGCCTGCGTGATCGCTCTTAAGCGTCCATCCCGAGGCCTGATCCTCAAATGCATCATTTTAGCTCCGAAACATGCCAAAATACCTACAAAGACACCAAAAGTGTGTGTAGACATCTATACTCGCAAAGTTGCATTAATCAAGTATAAAGAACACAACTTAAGGCTAAAACATGCATGCGGAAAAAGGGAAAACTAACTATATGCTCTACTAAACTTGGTCGATAATTCATGTTATCAAATAACATTATAAAGATAATAACCGGGTAAATGTGTGAAAGCATGTTGATGTGTTAATATTATTGATATGTGTTTGTGCTCTAGCATCTTCTTATATATGTGTATGGTTAGCTAACGGTTTTATACCGTGTTGTAGATCTTTTGCGGGTTAGGAGAGCTGCAGAGTGATCCAGATGGGTGATCTGTTGAGGGTTCCGTACACTGGGCGATATCGTGGGTTTTTGGGTTATTATGTTGCACGGATTTTTGTTTGACTTTGTACTCAGCAGTACTCTATAGCATATTTTTGATATGTGTGTGTATATATATATATATATCAGTTTTCTGTTTTGTTTTAATCTATTGGTGCCTTGTTGTAAGATTTAGTGAACTTGTTATCAAGCTAGGGTCAAGATCCATTGTGAGATCCTAGCCCATTAGCACATCGAGTCCTACAGATTTGGGGTGTTACAAAGTTGGTATCAGAGCCCAGATTGACAACATGACACTAGTAATCTGCAATAAAGTTTGAATAGATAAATAAACAGAACCCGAAAGGGGTCTGACTTTTCAAAAGGTTTTGGTTTTCTAGGACATGCCGGTTTTTACCGGAGATTTTACATGAGGCTGAGGCAGAGGATTTTACATGAGGCTCACTGTACACCTTACTCTGTACATCCAGGTACGAGTAAGATGTATCAGGATTTGAGACGTCTATATTGGTGGGGAGGGTTGAAGCCCGATGTGGCCAGATTTGTGGCACAGTGTGCGACCTGCCAGCAGGTCAAGATCGAGCATTTCAGACCTGGAGGTGAGCTCCATCCACTTCATGTTCCAAAGAGAAAGTGGGAGGACGTCACCATGGATTTTGTGACTGGGCTGAGGCTGAGCCGGAGTTTTGATGCCATCTGGGTTATTGTGGACAGATTGACGAAGACGGCACGTTTCATTCCTATTAGAGAGACGTGGCCAGTGAGCAGATTAGCTGAGGAGTACACTAGGCAGATAGTGAGACTCCATGGTGTACCGAGGACGATCGTCTCAGACAGAGATTGACGGTTTACCTCGAGATTCTGGCAACATATTCAGACTGCCCTGGGGACGAGTTTGTACTTCACGACTACGTTCCATCCTCAGACAGATGGTCAGTCAGAGAGGACCATTCAGACCTTGGAGGATATGTTGCGAGCTTGTGTGTTGGATTGGGGACAAGTGTGGACGGATCATCTCCCACTTGTTGAGTTCTCATACAACAACAGCTGGCATGCATCTATTGGGATGGCTCCATATGAGGCACTGTATGGACAGAGATGCCGTACCCCGTTATGCTGGGATGAGCAGAGCAGTGTTAGTGGTTTAGCACCTGATTAGATTCAGGATGATATGGCTCGAGTAGAGAGGATGCTGACCGCTCAGAGCCGTCAGAAGTCTTATGCTGATAGGAGGCGTAGACCGTTCGAGATTCTGGATCGGGTTGGGAGTGCAGCATACAGATTGGCTTTGCCTCCGAGATTAGAGGGTGTTCACCTTGTATTTCATGTGTCTTAGCTGAGGGAGTACATACCAGATCCGAGACACATTGTGAGCTATGATGATTTGGTGGTTGAGCCGGACCACACGTTTGTTGAGCATCCTATTGCAGTCCTAGAACGAGGTATGAGACGCCTGTGTTCGAAGGACATTCCTATGCTGAGGATACAGTGGTCGAGACGAGGACCTGATGAGGCTACATGGGATACTGAGGATAGTATCCAGAGGAACTATCCAGAGTTCTATGCTGAGTTAGATACACCAGTAGGATCACCGAGTAGGTCTTAGTACTACCTTGGTGAGTGTTATGTGCTTATATGCTTATATGCTATGATGTGTTTATTTTCATACTAGCTTTGATGTGATTATGATCTTATTAGACCTTGTTGTGCTAGTATGATTCTTGTTTATAGCTGGAGATGGTTCTTTCCTCCATGCTATTGTGATATGATAGGTTTAGCTGGAGATGGTTCTTTCCTCCATGCTAGTTTGATGGACATAGTAGTGCTGGAGATGTTCTTCCTCCACGCCTTTCTGTTATGGATATGATACCGCTAGAGATATGATTCCTCTATGCCTTGTGATGTGTTATGGTTTGGCTAGAGATGATTTTCCTCTATGCCCTGGATAGTATAGTTTGCTGTTGGAGTTGATGAGTTCCTCCATGCTTATGTTGAGGTTTTAGAGAGTTTTACCTCGGCTTTTGAGTCCGAGTGGTTTCAGGACTTTGCAAGTTTCGGGACAAAACTTGTTTTTAGGGAGGTGAGTAAGAGCCTTAGTCTTTCGGAACGAGATTGGACCTTAGCCGAGATTGGCTTTGGTCGAGATTGGCCTTTCCGCCCCTGCGGCTGAGGGAACCGCCCCTGCAGTTTCCGGCGGCTGCAGCCGGTTTTGTTGACTCCTTTGACCCGTGCTTTACCCTTTCTTTGCCTTCTTCTTTAAGTACTTCCCTTGGCCGATGAGCAAGGGTTTCTCACTTCATTTCTAGCTTACCACGTCCTTCTTGCTTTCCCTTTTGCTTCTTCTTGATCTTGTGTGTTTCCTCTTTGGTTTTGTAAGAGAATGAATGTGGCTTTGAGGATGATGATGCTAGTGATGTGTGTTGTTGTGCTTGGAAGCCAGTAAGGATGTTTAGTGATCAGTTCCCTAGTTAATCACAGCTGTGGTAAGCTTCCTTCTTCCTCTTCTCTTCTTTCTTCCTTTGATTCTTTCTCCTTAGATTAGGATTAGGTGGTTGATCATAGATTAATGTTGGAGTGTGTATGTATATGTTTGTGTGTGAATTTGGATGAGAGAAGACGTGATTTGATCACGTGAAGAGCCAAAGAGAAGCCGCGGGTTCACGTTCTACACAGACGCCACCCCCGTGCCTAGAAGCCGTCGTCCCTGCGGAAGCCGTGCCGCAGCGCCCGCGCCTTGCCTACGTTGCTTGCGTCCCTTGTCACCGCGCCTGCGGCTGATCCTTGCCGCGCCTGCGGGTTACCTGTTCCGCTCCTGCGTTCCTTGATCACGCAGGTGCGTCTTGTCCCGGGACTACCTATAGTGGGGTAGCTCCTTTCCTTTCCTAGTATGAGGGAACTGGTACCATGCTAGGTATCGGATGTTGATGAGTATGATATAAATATGCCGGTTAGGGCTTTGAGGTTTACGAGTTGGATATGATCCCTATGGATCCCTTGGGTCTAGGTGTGACCCCTTTGTTTGATAGGAGTTTGATATATATATATATATATATATATATATATATATATATATATATATATATATATATATATATATATATATATATGTATGCCTTGTATAGGCCGTGTTGTCCTCTAGTTTGGAGTGGACCTGAGTGAGAGCTGATCGTATGATACGACTTCTGAGGTTGAGGTAAGTCCATAGGACTTACTTAGCTACTATCCTTATATTGGATGTATGCTTGAGTGGTGTTTTGTTATATGCTTTGTAGCATGCGATAGGATTCATTACCGACTTATGTTATATTGACCGCCCATTGTAGTGGTTGTGACAACTTACCTTTCATCCCGTAGTGGAGTCTGGGAAGTTTTATGTAAGCTAGTTAGATCTGGTATACGGGAAGGGCACCTACCACTCCATATGGTATACGGGAAAGTGCGCTGGTACCACTCCAGCTAGCTATTGCACGCAGAGGCGAGGGTTATATACATTCCTCGTGTCACATATATTCATATACAGATATATTATTTGAATGAGTAACATTATAAAGATAATAACCGGGTAAATGTGTGAAAGCATGTTGATGTGTTAATATTATTGATATGTGTTTGTGCTCTAGCATCTTCTTATATATGTGTATGGTTAGCTAACGGTTTTATACCGTGTTGTAGATCCTTTGCAGGTTAGGAGAGTTGCAGAGTGATCCAGATGGGTGATCTGTTGAGGGTTCCGTACACTGGGCGATATCGTGGGTTTTTGTTTGACTTTGTACACAGCAGTACTCTGTAACATCTTTTTGATATGTATATATATATATATATATATATATATATATATATATATATCAGTTTTCTGTTTTGTTTTAATCTATTGGTGTCTTATTGTAAGATTCAGTGAACTTGTTGTCAGGCTAGGGTCAGGATCCATTGTGAGATCCTAGCCCATTAGCACCTCGAGTCCTACGGATTTGGAGTGTTACAATGTAGGGGTGGTGGTCGGCCTCAGTGGTGGCAGAGACATAGTGTTTGAACCATTGAAATTCAAACATATGAACTTAGCGCACACCGACTGTGTTGAACTTCATATTAAAGGTTTGAAGAGTATAAGTTTTAAACTTTAAGTTAAATTATCATACCTTACATTAAAATTGAGTCAAGTTTATGATTATTTTCTTTGATGGTTTCAATTTACAAGTACAAAATACATTTACTTGAGATTGTTGATCACAAGCACCAATGAGATGTTTGCCATCACATTTTATTTTATTTTTTTTGCTAAAGAGAAATCCAATCACTATGAGTGGGGTTTACTCAAATTTTATCATATATGCAACCAACAAATATCAGGTGTTATTCCAATAGAGTGGGACGAGACCAATCTCGCTAGATACATAACTTCTCTACAACTTACACTTCATACTTTACTGACGAAAATATTCGCTTATATCTTGCTTCAAAAAAAATATCAAAATATCCAAAAATTCATAATAAAAATACATGATTAAACTTTTGCCAAAACATGTAATATCCAATTATACAAAATAAAATTACACATCTCCATTTGCAACCGGGTTCACCTACTATTTAGCTTTTATAGTTAGAAGTATTTGTTTTGCTTGAATCTATGCTCTCATGTTCTACGAGTGAGGGGGGAAAAAAGAAGACTAAATACTTGCAAGTGCAAACACACACAAAATAAATATAAATAAATAAATAAAAGAGAATTATATATAAAAAAATTGACAATTTTAATAGTTATACCTCGCTTGACATCGAAATAATACTACGTGTGTTTCAATTGTTGGTTGATCATCATCCTAAAAACCCTATGCAATAATCCACGATGCATCGAATTGTGCAACCAAATAAATTAGAAGTCGATAAAGTCCTAAAAAGATCAATTTAAAATTTAAAGATTTAATTATACACGAGAACCATGTAGGGAGACTGTCCCGGTATATTTTTTCAAATATGGAACAGGACACGATTGTTATTTCATATTTCGATGCATGAAATCCCGGGGGAACCGAAACGAGATATGTGCCGACCCCACTCTCAATTCTTATTATTGAATCTACGTATATATACTAAAACAAACGACACTAATGCTGATAGTGCAGAATCACGGTTTTTCTAGGAACTTTTTTTTTTTACTAATTCCATAATTAAGCCATCAATTTTTTTCACACAAAAAATTGCTTGAATTTTTACTTTTACTAATACATAATAAATAAATAAAAACCCTCATAATTATTGTTTAAAATCATTTGTTATCAACAATTTTTAAAATTCGGTCATATTTCATGAATTTTGTTATCCCACGTCGGTTATCAATTATAATAAACTATTCATATTGAATTAACACAAATCATACATTTAATGGTCTTTTAGTTTAGATCATGTATAATATTTATTGATATTAGATTAATATCTTGTATGTTCGTTGATCGTTGTGACCTTCTTGTGTTGTGGGCCGTTGTAACCGACTCGATTTGGGTCGTTGACCCGCTCGTATGTGGGTCGTTGACCCATTATATTCATAAGTTATGTTTTATAACAAAGACCCCGTACAATACACGGATATAACTAGTTTTTAATATCATGAATATTAAAAAAGAAAAGTTTTTAACATAACATCCACCATCAACATAAGCCCAATTTATTGGGCGAGTACAATCATACATAATGGTCCATGTAACAATCATCATATACCCAATTTGTTTTGGGCCCAACAATGAGTTGAAGATGATAGTCCGGTTTGATGCTTTCCGAATCAACTTTACACCTTCTCTTAAACCCAAAATTACTTGAAACATATAAATTTTCAGTGTAGACTCCAAAAATGAATAAAGCAAAATGAACTAAAAAAATTGTAAATGACCCAATCAATAAAACTATGTAATTATCACATTCTCATCCAATTTCCTATAATAAGATACGATGTCCTTCATCTTCTTCTTCTCTTATTGGGTGAGATAATTGAGGAACACTGAAGCAGTTGCTAGAGCTCCTCCTGCAATGGCATTTGTCACAATTTTGTCTTTGCTCTTGTTGGTCACTGCAGACGCCACAACTCCAGCTAATGCTCCCCCAACCATCGAGTTCTTCTGCTCACATCGTAAAAACACAAATTATTTCTATCACTTTATAATCGACGTGGGATAATTTCGAAAAGCTTATGTTAAAGTTACCCAATCGGATGTCCCGCGGATCTTGGCAACTCCGTATTCCATTCCGACGTAAACTCCGGCGACGGTTCCTGTTTGAGAATAAGCACTCAGTTTAATGACCCTTTTTAATGACAAGTTTATCAAGTGATTGTATTGTACGTACCCCAAAGAGCTCCATCCTTACACATCCTTTTCAGCTGAAAAAGACCAAACAAGAATGCACTTAATGAAACATGTGTAGCAAAACTATATGTGATCAATCCATTCTTAAATTAATGCATATAAATGGAAAGAAACAAGATCTGGATAAAGAGTATCTTACCGAGTGTTCTACTCTGTGCGTAGAAAGATTTCCTGCACAATTATTAAAAACTTTGTTTTAGAACAAATGGGTACTTTATTCTTCATACAATTATAAGATTAGAAAATGCAGTAAACCTAAAATTTAGGAAAATTTAGAATAATAACCATGTACTTATGACTTTTTCATATTACTTCTAAAAATAATAATATTTAAAATAAGGACATCGTTTTAAACTAAAAGTCAAAAGTATAAGGACATCGTCCAAAATAAGAATTCTCGTAGGGTTTGAAGAAGAGAATTGGAGCAAACCATATTTGGCGACGTGCCATGCCTCCTCAAGAGCACCTTTGGCCAAACCCACCTGAGATTTTTGAAATCAAAACAATTTACCCACAAAATATGAAAGCATAGAATTGAAAGAAGAAGATGGAATTACAGTGCTAATCTTCAAGAAGCCATTGACGGTCCTATTGACAAAAGGATGTCCCATGTCAACATCTGACGATGAGAGTGACCCTGATGAGAGTGACCCCGATGAGAGTGACGATCCTGATGACATTTTTCCTAGAGTCATAATTAATGGATCTCTAGTGCTTATCTCTTAATCTTAACCAGCTAAGTGTGTAAAGGAGTTGTTTTAATTAAGGGGTTGTGTAAGGATAGATCTTGAAATGCTTGAGAATGAATGGATGACGCTATATGGGGGTGGAGGATTCTTTGTTGTGAGTAATGTAATGTAGATTCCAAATTGTGATTTTGAAGAGATTGTAGTTTTGAGCAAATATAGATCTTGTGGATCCTCATTTTGCTAAATTTGGATTTGATTGGGTGATTTCATGTTTTTTTGGAACAAGGAAGAAGCGGTCAAAATGGGAGAACAATTCTCTTATACAAATTATGGTTCGAATCCTACCGAAATAAATGATTTTGTGTCATTTTTTCTTTAAAATAAGTGGGTTGAGTAGTAGTTTTGTTCAGAACGAAACGAGGGCAATGTATAATTTTTTTTAAGTGTTTTGGTAACGAGCACACGGATCATATGCGGACAGTCCGTCCGAAAATGGACGGTTATGAATATAGGAGAAAGTCCGGTCCGTCGGGCCGGATCTTGGCACCACTTTATGTCTGACCGGCCGGATAAAAAAATTAATAAAATGAAAATTTTCTCATGGTGTCCATAAGGTATTGCAATATTATTTTGGTAACCAACATTTTACAAAATTCCTTATATACAAGAATATAGAGATATAAAATTAAGGGTAAGTATAAGTTACATTTATTTTTAAAATAAATTAAATTTATTTAATCTAATTAATTTTAATCTAACTAATATGGATTTTTTTTAGTGAAAATTTTAAATTGTACTGTGCAAGGAATTTAACATTTTTTAGGAGATAATTAATAAGTAATTTAATTGAAATAGTTATAATGATTAGCAAATAAAATAATAAAAAAATTATATCAACTTGATAAAAAAAAAATAGTCACAAGTTATTATCCATCAAATTTAAATGTATAAATTATATGTTCCTATACAAAAATTTAACATATATATATAAACACATCAAATAATTAGCCTACGAAAAACATGTAGACAAATGTATTATAAATATATAAATATATAGTTTAATAGGCCTACAAAAACATATGGGACACAAATACCACATAAACAAAATGTACCACAACTCACAAGCATTGAGACATAATATGTCAAAGTATAGTGAAAATATCAAGGCATTAACAGAGTTTCAATTTTCAATAACCAAGAAAAGGGGTGCGAGATGTTCCTTCATCGGATGGATGACTCGTAGGAAACTTCAGTGATGCGCCCATTTCTCCAATGGATGACATCGAAAGGACATCAAAATCATGTGCATTTTTCTTTGATTTTTTGATCTTCTGTGTTGCTGAACATTCCTTTTATATGAGTATATGAATGTCATATACCTTCAAGAAGTGTTAAAACTATTTTATTTGTTGATCTTCTTTGATTTTTTTGACTTTTCATATAATTTATACATTTAAATTTAATGGATAATAACTTATGATTAATTTTTTTATATCAAATTGATATACTTTTTTATTATATTATTTGTTGATCATTATAACTATTTCAATTAAGTTATTTATTAATTATCTCCTAAAAATGTTAAAATTTTTTGCATAATTCAATTTAAAATTTTCACTAAAATTCATATTAATTAGATTAAAATTAATTAGATTAAATAACTTTAATTTGTTTTAATGATAAATTTATCTTGGCTTAATTTAGTAAAAGTAATTTATACTTACCTTTAATTCTATATCTCAACATTCTTGGATGAAAAATGAACATTCTTGGATGAAAAGTAAAAGATTGGTGATGGAAATTAATTAGACCAAACCTTATGGGTACCACAAGGAATTTTGTAAAATATAGGTTACCAAAACAATATTGCAATTCATTCCTCGTGGGCACCATGAAGAATTTTCCTAATAAAAATATATTATATAATATATATTGAAAATATCGAGCATAATTATATAAAATTTAGAATAATTATCATAAATTTAATGTATATTACATATAATATCTTAAATATATTTTATTTTAAAATAAAATTTATATTTAAAATAATTTTTAATTAATAAAAATTAAACGGGTACCCGGAGGCTCAAGCGGACCGGTATGGTTGTCATTGTAGGCCCGTCAACCAAGCTCAGTCCGGATCCAGATAAACGTACCGAGAATTTCATAAAGCCCATCCAAGCCTGGATATGAACAAGTTTAAAACAAAAATATTTTAATTTCGAATTTTTGTAAGTAAAATATAAATAATAATACTTATTTTCTTAACTTTTAATTAATATAAATTTGAATATCTTTTTTATATATCTTATCTTATCTTATATATATTAAAGCGGACACACTTTTTGCTACGTGTCGCCGCCAGGAATTTTCGTCCGTAATTTTTTTTTTTAATTTCATAATTTTAATTCATTTGTTTAAAATCAGTATTTATTTTAAATTAATTGTGACCCCTTTTACGTTAGTTTTTTAATCAATATTTTGTATCAGAAAATTAAAACAAAAAAAATTTTAATTTCGAATTTTTGAAAATTAAAACAAAAAATATTTTAAATTCGAATTTTTGTAAGTAAAATATAAATAATAATATTTATTATCTTAACTTTTAACTATTATAAATTTGAGTATCTTTTTTATATATCTTATCTTATATATATATATCGAGGGAGAAACATTTATTGTCACGTGTCCTCCCAGAAATTAACCTCAGTAAAACCTTTTTTTAGACGCAATATATATCTTTTCAGCAATTTAAATTAATTTGGAAAACAAAAAATTTAAATATTTGAATTAGAAGATATCTCCTTTAAAAATGTCAGAAGAAACTAAATATTAGCTTTTGTTACCATTTTTATTTTTTTATTTTTTTTTGGGCTAAATTTTCGGTTAAAATTTTGATGAGAGATAAAGATTAAACCTTTTTTAAAAGTTAAAAAAAATAGTTACGTAATTCTCTTTTTTTAACCATTGGTAATATACTATCGTAACGAAATCAACAACCAATATCTTGATCGAATCCATTAGTTTGAGAATTGTTACGCGAGATCTTCAAAACCTACAACCATCTTATATATAAGATCGAATATGACTAATTATTCCCTAAACCCATCTCCTACTACAATTTGTTGAATCTCCTCTCCTACCTCAAAAGTTTCATGGCAAATGTAACCATCTACATTTTCAAGTCGGCGAGCAACAAGTGCGTTCACATCTTCGTCTCAAACTGAGTGTATTCTTAAACAATATACCACTCTAGAAGATGAACTCATAAAACAAATGCAAGTGATGACAACTTTATTAACTGGAGTTCCACAATTCATTATGGTTGCCGGTCTGACTTTAGAGGTATGCGAATACATAACGAGTTTGGTCATTTTGGATATCATACGCCGTCTTTATAAGTTTAACCGTTGTTTAAGTATGAGATTTGCAGATGTTTTGGGGACGACATCGGATCGATGGGGACAAGCTGACATTGGAGTGCTAGTATGCGGGCCTTGCAACCAAGTGTTGCTAAGGACATCATAATGTGAAAAGATGGTCCAAACAACCAATGTTTACTTTAACAACCACAACTTTGATACGCTATGATCTGTTTGATCTTTGCAAGTCATTAGATATGCCTTAATTTTCCATATTGCAAATAACAACTTGGTACATGTTTCTATATATGTTGTATATGATCATAATTCTCACTATGATGTACATTTGAACTTTTGAAGATACATATGTGTTAACATTTTTGACGGACTTTCTGACGGACTATAGTTTTATTCAGGGATCTACATTAGGTTAATAGGATTGCTAATAAATTAGGATTTAAGGCAACATGTGAAATCAATAAGTCATATTTTTTTTCCAACAAATAAACCATTATTTGGTTAAATTCATTTATATATAAAATACTATTTTAGGCCATGTCTATTGTGATATATATCTTACAATAACATGTGAAATAAATAAGTCACATTATAAAATAACAATTAGTTAGTAAATATAAAAGAATGATTTTATAAAATTATTTTCTTAATATAAATTTAATTCAATTCTAACAATTGAATCGATAAGTTTTATAATTTAAAATCTAAATATTTTTTTAACTATTTAAAAAAAACTTTTTTTAGATAATTACTATATCTCATTCAACTCTAACAATTATTTATTTAAAAAACCACACTAATCATAAAAAAGTTCAAACATTTGATAAACTATTTTTACCCACTCTAACTAACTTAGTTAAAAAAAAAAGAATAAGTTATTTATTGTAATCTATAACATTTTTTTGTAAGTGTTTAATAATATAGCCAACTAATCTTATACATCTTAAAGACGAGAGGTTTATAACACACCTTCTTTTCTCTACTATAAAATTGAAATTAATTTAATCATTAATGATTTATTAATAATCGACCCGCACAAGGTGCGGGTAATACACTAGTATAATACTAACACATAAGTGAATATGTCCACGTGTCGTCATTACGTTAAGCCACATCGGATTTTGTCACTTGGCGTCACCATATTAAGCCACATAGGATATTTCCACATGTCATTCTATAAATAAACCGTATATTTGGATAACTTTGATTCTCGCATATTATTTCTAAATTTAACTTGCATACTCCTTAATTACAACCTTTAATAATTTTATATTAAGTCAAATACTTATTTTTGTATTATCATAACTAAATTTCAGATATTAATTATATTGTATAATATTCTTAAATTATACATTTTTTTTATTATTTTAATATTTTGATGACAAATTAGGAAAATTTCACATTTTTGGTTCTAATGGTTAATTTTTTATTCAAAACTATATATATATATAGAGAGTTAGGATCCGGTAGGAACCTCTCTTAGAGTAGGGAGTAGGAACCTTTAACATCCATCGGATTATTTATTGAACGAACATGATTAAAGCATTATAATAAGTGTTCATAGGGAAGTTTCATTGGATTGGATTTAAAATATTCACTAGCAATAAATATAAAGATATTTTAGGCAATAATATATTTTCTTTATGGTTGAAATGAATGTTTTATAAGAACAAAAAATTAACGTCCTTTTTTTAATAGCAAAACTAACGACCATTACGTATGTAACGATTGTTTTTCTTACATGTAACGTTCGTTAATAATAAGTATACTAGTCGTTAAATTTTGTTTGATCGTTAAATTCTATTATGATTGGTCGTTAAAATTTTTAATATGGAAAGAATGTTGGTTAAATTTGTTAGGATTGGTCGTTAAATTTGGTCGTTAAAATTTGTAATATGGAAAAAATGATGGTTAAACTTGTTATGATTGGTCGTTAAATTTTGTTTTGGTCGTTAAAATTGGTCGTTAAAATTTGGTCGTTAAATGTGGTCGTTAAATTTGCTCGTTAAAACTGGTCGTTAAAATTTGATCGTTAAATTTTGGTCGTTAAAATTTGTAATATGAAAATAATGGTGGTTAAATTTGCTATAATTGAACGTTAAATTTTGTTTTGGTCGTTAGGATTAATATTAGTCGTTAAAATATTGTACCATTTTTGTTAACAATAAGTATATTAATTTTTTGAACATTGAAAACTTAACATTATCATAATTCTATTTTAAGCAATATAATATTTTCATTAATTATTACCATAAACAATGTTAAATCTTGGACGTTCATCTATATTAATCCAACGGCTATTGTAAGTCCCTACTTCCTACTCTAATAGAGGTTCCTACATGATCATATCCCTATAAATATACATGACAACAATGCAATTTTGATTAATGTTAAAACAATTTATTTATACACCTTCATATTACTTAATTATAATTTCTTAGTTTTTATATTTATTCCTTCCTTATTTTATATCACAAGATATATTAAATTATTATTTATATCTATCAAAACTTTATTTACGATGATAAAAAAAAACAGTTCAATTTTTACAACTTCCGTGAAAGTCACGGGTACTAAACTAGTTAGTTACCTATTTCAGCTAAACTTTAACAATCAAAAAGTTTTAACTTCAGTTCCGATAAGCTAGTAGTTCTCAAACATACGCACCGCAAATAAATTATCCACACGTATCTCAAGTGCATAGTCCGTGAGATAAAAGATCTATATATTAAAATTTAATCAAAATGTTCTAATTTATACATCTAGATTCTAGAGCCTACCTTATATATTTTGATTTAATAACATTTTTGTAATTATATACTTTTTTAGATCATTATTGTGAAAAAAACTCAGCTACAGATCTACCATATAGAATCCAATCTAACTCTTAATCAAACGTTTGGTTTGTATATTTGGTTTGATATATGAGTCAATGATTTGTTGAGTAGTAGCTACCCATAAAGTATAAACTCATATATATATTCATGACAACTGACACCATGTTATATTGTTATACATGTTGATGTTGAAGGGAGACATTTTGATAGTGTTGGACTGGCCGGCGGGTAACTAACTAAATTAAACCAACCAAACATTTAAGTAACATCTTCATCAAATAATTATCTCCTTAAATTAATCTTTGATAATGTACCTACACACGCCCTACCATTCTCTTCATTTGCTCACTGTAAACCCTAGGAGTAGCATATAGCTCTGACGTCCAGTTAGGCTAATTTACCATTTTAAACCGAATTAAACAAAATGGTTACTATAAAGAGCAGACATTATTATCGCGACGAGAACATCGGGTTGGAATCTCCGCGTAATCGCCACTTTTGTGCAATACTCTGCATATGGGTCCCACCTTTTTCCACCATTGAAGAGTGTTGTTGTTTTCTATGCACACTCTTACAATTATTAATAACAAAGGAGGCAAGAAGCTGCTAAATATGGCAGTAGTGCAAGACAACAACCCACCGAAAACCTCATCCACTGCAAATCCAATTACATTTCAATGTGGACAATGAAAACATAGATCTTGGAGGAAGACCTTGATAAAAGGAAGGAGAAAAAAATGAAGCTTACAGCTGTTTTCCGCCCCCACAGACCACTGTACCAAAAACAACAAAAAAAAAAAACCTTTACTCTCCTAGCCTCCCCACTTGCTTTCTCTCACTAAGCAAAGTATCAAATAAAGCGCAAAGGAATAAGTAAAAGTTTACATAGAGTGCCCCTGCTAGTGATTAGTGAAAGGGGAAGAAAACAAAGAAGACTATAGGATTCTTCTTTGTGTTTGGTTTCTGAGTAGTTAGTAGAGAGTTTGTGAAATGGGGAGCAATGAGTTTCCATTGATGCTTCTCTTGCCATTGTTGTGGGTGCTTTTCTTTTCAAGCTTTGGTGGTGTGACTGTGAATGCTAGTGTGGAATATGATAGTAGGGCTATCACCATTAGTGGTCAGAGGAGGATCCTTATTTCTGGGTCTATTCATTACCCACGCAGTGCTCCTGAGGTAAATCGAAAGAGATTGCTTGTTCAGTCAAACTTTGGTGGGTGTTTTTACATCAATGTTGTGTGTTCTTTGGTTTATCCCAATCGCAGATGTGGCCAGATCTCATACATAAGGCTAAACAAGGAGGTCTAGATGTGATTCAGACTTATGTTTTCTGGAATGGGCATGAACCTTCACCCGGTGAAGTAATGGCAAACTCAACTTTATTTTTATTTCCTTTCCTTTCCTTTTGTAGCCTAAATTTTATTTCCTGACTTTGTGCCTCCATTGTTTTTCAATGCCGGCAGTACTATTTTGAGGGAAGGTATGATCTAGTCAAGTTCATCAAATTGGTTCATCAAGCTGGTTTGTATGTTAACCTCAGAATCGGACCATATGTTTGTGCTGAATGGAACTTTGGGTAATTTAGGGTTTCATCTTCTTCTTTCATTTTTTGAGATTGCTTTGAACATGTTTCATACATCACCACATTGGCTGACAAGTAATTGTTGCGGTGTTCTCTTCTTACCTTCCATTATCAGGGGTTTTCCTGTCTGGCTCAAATACATTCCTGGTATCAATTTCAGAACAGATAATAAGCCTTTCAAGGTTGAAATCTTTCCCTTTTCATACTTATGAATCTAGTTTTTATGTTGCATTAATCTCTCAAATATGCTACAAGACCCGGTTTCTAAATCCCGTTAAACTTGATGAAAATGAAGAGGGAAATGCGCAAATTCACAAGGAAGATTGTCAATATGATGAAAGCAGAGAAGATGTTTGAAACTCAGGGTGGTCCAATTATTCTATCCCAGGTACAGTTTTGGTCACCAGTTTAATGCACACTTAGTACTTATCAATGTGAAAATGAGTGTTTTTCCGCAATTCCAACAGATCGAGAATGAATACGGACCAATGGAGTATGAACTCGGTGCTCCTGGTAGATCATACAGTAAGTGGTCGGCGAAAATGGCTGTTGGCCTCCAGACTGGTGTCCCGTGGATCATGTGCAAGCAAGATGATGCTCCTGATCCCATTGTAAATATCTCCTCACTCTCTTTCACACGATTAATGATCCTGTTTTGCTTTGTGTGCCATGTTCTTTCCCATTTGACTGTTGGTCAGTTGGTGGGGCTTGTGTATTGTTTAGTTTGTATTATTCTTTTGTTATCTTAAATAATGTAGCTTATGCTGAACTGCACATGGCTTTGTATGCCTCTTTCTTCTATGTCTGTCATGTTTTAGCTCATATTATTTTACTTGGCCACCGAAATACTATATTAAAGAATACCTATTTCCAGTTCCCAATACAATGTGTACTCTTTCACTCGGCATTTGCTATTTGGAGGACCCAATGCATTGTATTGTTTACTCCTGTCTGACTTGGTAATATAAACGCGAACTATCCATCTGACTCTCATATTTAGCATCACTTGTGTAGTTAGTGGATATTGCATGCATTATGCATATAAGTATTGTATGTCTTGTAACTGTAGTACATTTTGCATGGGGCAATTTTATATCATCTGTGATGGCCTATTCTTAATCTTAATATCACTTGTTTCCAGATAAATACTTGCAACGGTTTTTACTGTGATTACTTCTCTCCCAACAAAGCATATAAGCCAAAGATGTGGACTGAGGCTTGGACTGGATGGTTAGTATCTATTATAAAGTCAGTTTTATTGAACTTATGCTACAGAAACGGTATTTCATGCTTGTATTTTGGAATTGAAAACCAGGTACACTGAATTTGGAGGTCCAGTTCCTACCCGACCTGCTGAAGACATGGCATTTGCTGTGGCTAAGTTCATCCAAAAAGGAGGATCTTTTGTCAATTATTATATGGTCAGTTGGTCTTTCTCATTTTGCTGAAAGTATAACACATTTTCTGCTTCCTTGAACAACCCATTCTCATAAGATCTAGCAAATATTCAGTATCATGGCGGGACCAATTTTGGAAGGACAGCGGGTGGTCCTTTTATTGCCACTAGCTATGACTACGATGCTCCTCTTGATGAGTTTGGTATGTATCTCTTACACTGTCAATCCTAAATTCCATCTATTTAAAAGCATTTCAAACCATCATATACTTTGTGGTTTTTGCACACAATAATCCATTGACCCAAACAGTCCAATCTTTTACTAATCAAGGTCATCATTAGTGCTCATTTGCTAATTTCCATCATTCATTTTTTTAATTGGGTGGAATTTGTACTAATTATCTCCCTTATGGTGTCTTCCATTTGCTGTAAAATCATTGTTTGTCTTTCTTATCTCTATAGATAATCTACATTGTCTTAAATTGGGTATAACCTATTATGTATACAGGACTCTTAAGACAACCTAAATGGGGCCATCTTAAGGATTTGCATCGAGCAATCAAGCTTTGTGAGACTGCTTTGGTATCCAGTGATCCTACAGTATTGAAACTTGGAAACAGTCAAGAGGTTATTTTGCATTAGTTTCCCTAGAACAATGTAGTTTATCGGCAGTTTCTATGATACAATGAAATTTTAAAAATATGTCATTTCTGTATTTTTACATGCAGGCTCATATTTTTAAATCAAATTCTGGCTCTTGTGCTGCATTTCTGGCAAACTATGACTCCAGCTCTTACGCGAAGGTTGCTTTTCAAAATATGCACTACAATCTGCCACCTTGGTCTATAAGCATCCTTCCCGACTGCAAGAACACTGTCTATAACACAGCAAGGGTGAGAATTGTTCGGCCTTTTATTTTCTAGGATTGTAGCTAGTAGCTACAATGAACTGTAGGTTTTATTGTCTAGGCTTGTTTTGGCTTTCAGTCTATTAATGTACTGAACCAGGGTAGTTTCATAAGTTGAAGCAAGTTGTATATATCACCATGCACTTCATTTATTACATTATGTAAAGGATTCTGGTCATTGTTTCATATATCACTAACAAGACTTTGATGTATGGTTTTCTTACCCAGGTTGGTGCTCAGAGTGCAGCGATGAAGATGACTCCTGTTTATCAGGACTTCTCTTGGGAATCATACAACGAAGATACTGATGCAATGGGTGACAGTGCTTTTTCCCTAGTAGGATTATTGGAACAGCTAAATACCACCAGAGACATCACTGACTACTTATGGTACATGACGGAGTAAGTATATCTTATTCGGGGTCTGTTTGTGGCCACTACCTTATCTTTCCAGAGGCGATGTTTTTCTACTCTTCTAATATTTTGTATGTTTTATTCTTCTTCTTTGTCTTCTTTATCCTCCTTCCAAATCCTATCCCTAGTATCAAGATTGACCCAGATGAAGATTTCTTGAGAAGCGGCAATAATCCAGTTCTTACCGTGTTGTCAGCTGGTCATGCCCTGCATGTATTCATCAATGGTCAATTATCGGGTATGCTTTTCTTTGATGTACAAGAAGTTTATATTTGGATGAAAGATAATGTTATTTTTATCATAACAATCTTCGCTAGTTACTGCCCCCTGAAGGGTGTTAAACAGACATCACTGTATCTCTTGATCTCCTTTTTAGAGACCGCTTGTTACATCCATGGTCTTTGTTCTGTCTTTTTTTATCAGGAACTACATATGGTAGTCTTGAAGACCCAAGACTGACTTTTAGTCAAGGAGTGGATTTGAGAGCCGGTGATAACAAAATAGCCTTGCTCAGTATTGCAGTTGGCCTCCCGGTCAGTTCTACTTATGTCTTTCCCTTGATAGTTTATTGAGCTGCAGATAAATTGCACAACCATTATACAAAATTGAAAAATGAAAATTTGAGGGAGATAGCTACAAATCTAAATGATAACAGTTGTATGCAAAGTTACTCTTAATTATCATAACATAAACTAAAATTCTAAAATTATTATGTAATGTTTACCTTCAGAATGTTGGTCCGCATTTTGAGACATGGAATGCTGGTGTCCTTGGACCAGTAACACTTAACGGTTTGAATGAAGGTAGACGAGATTTGACATGGCAGCAATGGTCATATAAGGTTTGTGTTTAAACTTCTGTATTTATTCTAGTTCCTTTCAGCTGTAAAGTCATTCAAACATTTTATTTATTAATAGATTGGTCTAAGAGGAGAGTCGTTAAATCTTCATTCTCTTGCTGGGAGTTCGTCTGTTGAGTGGGTGGAAGGAGCTTTCAACCACGAGAATCAGCCACTTACTTGGTACAAGGTGTGTAATCTTCATCTCTGTGAATCACCTTCTTAAGTCTGGGCATTTTATTAATTTTAACACTTGTAATGATTCCAGGCAACTTTTGATGCCCCAGCTGGTAATGAACCTCTGGCCTTAGACATGGGAAGCATGGGAAAAGGTCAAGTTTGGATAAACGGAGAGAGTGTTGGCCGTTATTGGCCTGCTTATAAGGCAGCTGGCAGTTGCGGTGAATGCAACTATGCAGGGTATTATACTGAAAAGAAATGCTCAGTTTACTGTGGTGATCCTTCACAAAGATGGTAAGTGAAGTATACTATTTTTTGTTCTTGTGTGCATCATTAGTGAGTCAAATCGGGAAAACTCAAAATAACAGATGAAAATTTCAGGTATCATGTTCCTCGTTCCTGGCTAAAACCGGAGGGCAATCTAATAGTCGTATTTGAAGAAATGGGTGGAGATCCGAAATGGATTTCAATGGTTAAAAGAGAAATAAGCAGTGTATGTGCTGACATACACGAGTGGCAACCAACCTTATTGAACTGGAAACTTCAAGCTTCTGGTAAAGTAAAAAAGCCGCTTAGACCCAAAGCCCATCTATGGTGTTCTCCTGGTCAGAAGATCTCATCAATCAAGTTCGCCAGCTTTGGAACACCAGAAGGGTCATGTGGAAACTATCGACAAGGCAGCTGCCATGCGTTGAAGTCGTATGATATTTTAGAAAAGGTACATTCTTTAACATACAATATTGTAGCTGTAAAAAAGACACTTCACAAAATCAAGACTGACAACGTTGTTCCTGGTGCAGGAGTGTGTTGGACAAGCAGGTTGTGTTGTAACTGTAGAGCCCGAGAACTTTGGAGGAGATCCGTGTCCGGATGTCATGAAGAAACTCTCGGTCGAGGCAATCTGCAGCTGATGATGAATTAGCTAATACAGCTATTATTACAAAAAAAAAATCCCTATTCATTTAGGGGACAGAAGGAGTTTCTCCTACACTTCAGCTCAGTATTGAGCAGCTCTTTGGTGTTATTAGAGCCTATTAGGTTTGTTTTTTGTTATCAGTTCCGGGTTTGCTGGGGGTGAAGTTGTACAGATAAGCAACACACTACCCTGGTCTAAGGCCCGATTCAGATTTCGAAATCCGAATATGGTGGTTTGACGACGTACGGGCACATAGGGAAAATTATAGAAGAGCCAAGTTGTTTAGTGTGGTAAGATTAGCTTCCAATTGTTTCTGCATTGTACTTGCTGTCTCTCAATTTATGTCATTTTGCAGAAGCAGCGACAGCAATCTGCAATTCAATATGTAACTCAGCAATGGAAACACAAAAACACCCTCTTGGTGATCTGATTAGTAAAGATGATTTTTTTCCCACCTTTTGGTGGATCTGTAGTAAAGTGGTTTGGTTTAACTGTTTAAACTTGGGGTCATAAATCTTCTTGTTTTCATAAATCTTGTTTTTAGCAAATAATCTCGATTGTTTAACATGTATGTGCATGCTCGCTCTATTTAATCGATACCTTAAAGTTAGTAGATAACAAGCGAGTTGTTGTCAGCCTAGACTATCGTTTTGCATTAGAATCATGAGCGTTCAATTAGATTCTTAAAGTAACAAGTGCCTTAGGTTGACTTTTAGATCATTTTCTTGGAGTGTTTCTCCTTCCCTTGATATCAGCGGCGGAGAAGGGAAGTCCAACACATGATTGTGATGCCTTCTATATAGGCAACATCAATGAAAACAAGAGACGGAGGAAGAAAATGCCTTAATGGATTTGACTAGGGATAACAATGACTCGGGTGGACGATGTTATCCCTAGTCAAATCCAACCCACTACCCGCATGACCGCATTCAATCTACCCAAATTCGACATAGTGGATGATGTTATCCCTAGTCAAATTCAACCCACTACTCGCATAACTGCATTCAATCTACCCAAATTCGACATATGAAGCGGGTAGATTGAGTAAAATTTCGGATGCTTTATACTTTACTTATAATTTATAAAAAAATCAAATATTTCACGAAAAATCAAGAGCATGTTCAAATCAAACTAAATATAGCATATGATTTATATAATATCAAGTACAACAATATAACCACTCAAGATCCAAAATCTATATAATTATATCAAAGTAGAAGATCTTCACGTCACATGTCATCCTCTTATTAACTTCATATCACGTGTTATTTTCTCATGTATCATCATTTTATAATTTTACTAATCAACTAAGACATAAAAATCATTAATATATTTAATATATATATTATTTCTATTTTAATTTTACCATAATCTTTTATATATTTAAAGATATTTTATCAAATATTTTTTGAAAAATATATCCACTTCATTTATAAGACAGTTACATAATTTCGTATTTTAACTTAATATATATATATATATATATATATATATATATATTATTAATTAGTAGTACTCACTAAGGGGTCGTTTGGTATCGCTAGGAATCATTCCCGGTAACGGAATGATTCCGAATCAATCAAAAACTATGTATGTTTAGATGTCTCTTTACACATGAAAGTAATCTAATTAATTCTATTTTCATTCCTTCCCCTTAACCGATTTCATTCCATTTTCATTCCACCACTCCAACCAAACGGCACTAAATTTATACAAATGTAATTTTTTTTATTGCACTATAACATTATTACAATCCAAATGTTACACCTTTTTTTGTTCTTTAAGGATCGCATTTAAAGTTATCTAAGATACTATTTTTAAATAGAACTTTTAAAAGTTCTCTATTTTATTATCTATTTTCTTTTTTATAATGTTTATTTCACTTTAACATTTTATACCTAACTAACTTATATTAACTTATTTTTACACTTTTACATGCTTTTGATACGTTTGATTTTCTTGCGCTCGATGCCGTCGAGATTCTCAAGAGAGTGCAACGGGTCTTTGCATGGTAATATTGTGTCACCTAGGTCTTCAGATGCCGTGTTTAAGAGGATCGGGTTTGCTATTCAAAAACGATTGATGGCACATCTTGTTGTCCGCATACCTTCTACCTCGATGTAATTTATTCTTATTTGTATCAAAAAATTTTAAGGATAATATATTTTTGTTATGTACATTCAAAAGTAATTTCAATTTATCTTTCAGTTAGTTAATTTGAACGATATATCAAAAGTGTTTTATAATATTTTTTAAAAAAATATTTTATCTAATATATTTTTAAAATTATACTCGTGGCGCGTACCAAGACACATGAACTATCCTAGTAAACAAGTTATAACGAATTAATAATAAAGACCAAAATATATTAAGAAATAAAATGAAATAGGAAAGAAAATATAGGGTTTACTTTAATATAAATTATATAGTAAGGAAATAAAGGTAAAATTTTATAATAAAAACTACAAGTGTTAAAATAATTTTAAGCAGGGTGTAATGGTGTATACGGGTCGGATGGATGTGTTGAGTGTTGATAATGAGTCGGGTAATTGGTGGATGAAACGTTCAATCGGATCCTACCTTCTCATCCACCACCCGCTTTCACCTGTCTTTTAAGGGTTTTACCCCTTTTTTGTTAGATCGGGTGACCAATTATTCGTCGGATACAGGTGAAATTCCCATTCCTATATTTGACGGAAGTCCTCCTCTTTGAATGTACAACGAGGATGTTTGAACATGTAGGCGAGGATGTTGGAACACGTAGAAAAGTGATTACTTAGGGAGATTCTGTGTAGTTTTTTCTATAAAAAAAAAAAAAAAGAATGAAATAAATTTTTAAGCAAGTTTTTAAAAACAAATCATTGTGAAATTGATAAAAATAAGTACTATTTCAAAAGAGTTAATTATACTTTTTATTGAATAATATCCCCAAAAAAGAAACTACCCAATTGGGTTCTTCGGGAATTCTTAGTTCCTTCCTCGGTTCCTCTTACCAGCTTCACCGGCGCCGCTAGCAGCTTCGCTAGCCGGGGTAACAAGAATGTCGATTACTCTTAGAAAGGGGAACACGAGGCTTCCGCCGGAGGTGAACAGGGTGCTGTATGTACGAAATCTTCCGTTCAACATCACCAGCGAAGAGATGTACGACATCTTCGGCAAGTACGGCGCCATTAGGCAGATTAGGATCGGCACCAACAAGGACACCCGTGGAACCGCCTTCGTCGTCTACGAGGACATCTACGATGCCAAGACCGCTGTCGACCACCTCTCCGGCTTCAACGTCGCCAATAGGTACCTTATTGTTCTCTACTACCAGCCGAACAAGATGAACAAAAAGGTCGATCTCAAGAAAAAGGAGGAGGAGATCACTAAGCTGCAGGAGAAGTATGGTGTCTCCACTAAAGATAAGTAGTTAATTAATTAGATTGTTCCTGCTTGTCAGGGTTTTGTATTAGAGTGTAGTATTGTTTTGAATTAATCAAGCTCAAACCTAGGGTTTTTTGCCCTCTGATACAATTGATCTGTTAAAAAAACCCTCGTTCTGAAATCTGAATTGATGGCCACCAATCTACCATTCACAGTGATTGCTTTTGATGATTGAAAATACGGTATTTTGATGCCGCAGAGTGATAATCTTGAAGTTTTGCCCCAAAGCTAAAATTGGGCAGTAACCGAATCAATCACACCGTCTACAAAGCCTATCTAAGAGGCCGAATCAGAATTTTATTTGCAAAGTATATAGTCATATGTTGAAGATGAGATCAACGGACATAATGTCTGATTGGGAATTTGGGATACATCAGAACTGAAGTGTTAGCTACTTTGACAACGCTGGATTCAGGCAAGCATTATCTTGGTAAAAAGATGGGTAGACGAGGGCTATAATGATGCATTGAGAGTAGTGCTGTTTGTGTTGGTTGCTGGCTTTAAAGCCATCATAATGCGTTGGTGGGTCAACTTGTAACTATGATTCTAGGAGGAGCTCATATGTTCTATTAATCTCACCGGTCTTGTAGTTTTCATGTTAGAACACTACATGTATATTCCGCTATTGCCGCTTGCCTCATGAGGTAGAACACATGGATGTTTGTTCCAAAGCGGCTTAACTTTTATGTGGATTGAAGCTATTTAATAAGTTGCTGAATGTTTAGGAGATACCATTAAAAAGGCGAACAAACTATGGCTACACCTCTTTTTGACTAAGCTAAACTTGGGATCACATGCTTGAACAATGATCTGCATTCAAGTAGAGGATTTCATTTTAAGTGAAGTCTGTGAAGGTTTTGGTAGAAGAACCGGTGAATGAAAATTTTCACATTGCCGAAATGAGATTGTTTTCACTTGCAATATGGCTACTCTTGTTTATGTACTTGGGTTGTACATTATTTTGATGTTCATTTTCAGCTTTATGTTATTGTGTAATCTTTGCCTGCTATAACAATGAAACTAGGCTGTGGTTGTGTTGGCATGCACTTCCCCTTAATCCCTTAAAACACAGCATAGGCAAGTTTGAGCTTAAGAATGGTGATTGCTTTTAATGTTTGGGTTGATATTAGTTTGTTTATATAGTTTGCCGTACATGTACCGTTTACTTCCATTTATACTGACATTGGTTCCTTTACAATTTACTGGCATGGATATTGATAAGTAGGTTAAATTTATTTATGTGGTATTTATTACTTTTCCAGTTTCGTATGATAAAGCAGGAGAGTTGGTTGAGCTGTTACTGCGGTCGTAAATCCTCCGTCGTATTGTATTTTGCTACCAAGTAAATAAATTCTCCTTTCCTAGCTGGAATGACTTAATGCTATTGCTGATAGTAGTTGGTTTGCATTTTGGTGACCTGTGTTTACATTATCAGTCGCTTTCTTGTATTTACTCAAATCTTATTTTACTCTTATAGCTAGGTCCAGACTCCAGATAGTAATCAAGTAATATGGACCTCTATGTTACAAGTTCTTGATATCATCAATCTTGGGCAATGTTAGGGTTCTTGGGATATAGCATTAGCATTTAGTGTATTCATGACCCACCCTTGTCTTGTTTTAGGTCCCTATCAGTGGAAACCATTGAGTTTTTTGAGGTATTTTTGCTCCCTTGTTGTCCATGTCAAAAATTTCTGGTCAGCAATCAACTTTGAACTGAACACAATCAAGTTTTGCATAACAATTTCAGGTTGATATACTGTTTGCAGTTGTATTTTATACAGTAAGTGAGCTGATAATGGAATGCTTGTTTGGTATCGATATGATGATCAGTTTGATATCAAAATGTGCATATCTAAATCAACTTTCTTACAAGAAAAATCAAGAAACTTGGAAGATTTGGGAGATGTTTTTTGTAATCAATGTAGAAAAAAAAAATGCTTGGTTGGAATTGATGAATGTTGTTTCTGGTTTTGGTGTTGCTGCAACAAAAAAATGTTAAATATTGATAAGAAAGTGTAGTAATGACCTGTAGATCTCAACTGTCTCCCTTCCTGGATTAATATTCGATAATTTGCGATAACCTTAACTGTATTTAATTCGAGTAGTTTGCTGCAGATAGGGTCAATGTATAATATATTGGTCAAGATTCAAGAATTTGTAGCAAGTATGTGAAAGACCTATATGTTCAAACAATAATGATATACTCTGATGTATTATGTGAGACGATAAAGTAATATAATATACACCGAATTTAGCTACTTAAAACAGCAATAATGGACGACCGTGATTGAATATCAGACTCAAAGTAAGATGAATCAAACGGTCAGCACTCTTCCACCAGTTGGCATAGTAGCTACTCCAACTGTAAACATTCATTGCTGCATTGAATTGTAAATGACAGTCCTCACATGTTTACCCCCACCGTTAAAACACATAACTTTAGCCAAATTCATCTTCTTTAACTCACAAATCCAATTTAAGATCCGAAAATTACATAAGAAGTTCTACAAAATCTCCAAAACGACGGCATTTTGTGTTGTTTTTCGTTTCCATGTAACATAGAAGAAACCATACCCATCACTCTTACGTAGAGTTAATGATATTGTAAGTTGGCACAACTCTCAGTGGTGAATGATGTTATCTAACAGTCTAAAAGACCTTCTGGATCTGAATGAACGAAAGAATCAAATGCTGTACATACTAACTTTACCAATCCACCATTTATTACTCACATTACCAGCCTCAAAATCTCTCATTTTCAACTTGAAATTTGAATATAAAAAAAAAGGACAGAAAGAAAGAATGAAGAAAAATAAAACATCTCCCTTCTTTAGTATCTCAAAATGCAGTTGGTAGGTACTGTATAACATTGTGAGGTGTAATATGTTATTTTACATCCAATATATATTAACAAGGGCCAACAGGAGAGAGCCACATTTCAAACACAGATCTTGTGTTGTGAACAGCAGTCTCTTAAGGGATGATGAAGGAGGTCTCTACAACAGCAGCATTCAACTTCTTCATTTCTCTTCTTCTCTTTCTCAACTTACCCTCCTTCTCTGTAACCTCTACTCTTCTCCAAGGTTAATATATGCTTCTATCTACACAGCATTATCATATTTTTACTTCTTGTGTCCTGTTATAATTGCTTGACTTCAATGTATGCAGGTGATGGAGATCTCAAGTACAGTTTTATAAAACGAGCGAGTACATGGGAAATTACGAATGAGAATGAAGGAGGAAGATATGATTATATAGTAGTAGGAGGGGGCACGGCAGGGTGTCCGTTGGGTGTGACGCTGTCAAAAAAGTACAAGGTGTTGGTGTTGGAGAGGGGAGGAGTGCCCTTCAACAATGTGAATGTGTCTTATATGCAGAACTTCCATATTTCCTTGGCGGATATTTCTCCAGAATCTGCATCTCAGGTGTTTGTTTCTACTGATGGGGTTTTTAACTCAAGGGCTCGAGTTTTGGGTGGTGGCACTTGTATTAATGCTGGTTTCTACACCAGAGCTAGCTCAAGGTTTGTCCTTAATTTTATTATTATTGTTAAAAGTTTTTCTTCAAGATTTAACTGTATGGGGTTCATTGAACTTCATAAATGAAATCTTCATCATTTTCCATCAACCAAATAAGGTAATTAATTTTTAATTATGTCTTTTTTTCTTCCAAAAATGGAGTGTTTGGAACGAGGGTTAATTAATGGAAATATTTGTTCATAGTATTGTATACCCCACAACCACAAGCCTTCATGTGAAGTAGGTACAGGGAAATTGCGTGATCCTATCCTCTTAAATTCATTTCATTGTCTCCAAAGTTGCTTGTGGGCGGTTGGGCATCAAATGAATAGAGCTGTTATTCAAGCCAGCTCATGTTCAGTTCGTCTAGAATCGAACTGAACTCGAGTAGCTTGACTTGTATAACAACCCTATCAATGAATCATAGCAAAACTCTTTCCTTCACTGATTCAGATTCATATTTTATGATCTTTTCTTCTTTGAATCTACAAAAAAAAAAAAAAAAAAAAAAAAAAAAATCAGTAATGCAAAGCTGATGCTTTTAATCATCCCTAACAAAGAGCTTGAGCTTGATGAAATCTGAACTGTTATTGTTTGTGGAGTTTCAGCTATGTAAGAAGAGCAGGTTGGGATCCGAGATTAGTGAACGAGTCATACCCATGGATAGAGAATCAGATAGTGAAACGACCAATGCTTGCCCCCTGGCAAAGAGCAGTCAGGGATGGCCTCCTTGAGGTTGGGATCTCACCTGACAATGGATTTACATTTGATCACAGATATGGTACCAAAGTTGGAGGCACCATTTTTGAAGAAGATGGTCGCAGACGCACTGCAGCGGAGCTTCTGGCATCTGGAAACCCTAATAACCTTCATGTCCTAATCCATGCCAAGGTCCAGAAGATTGTCTTCGACACAAGAGGTATGTTACACCATACAACATTCTGAATGTGCTCTTTGAATGACTTGAGTAAATTATTTTATCCGTATCAGGAGAAAAGCCTAAAGCAGTCGGAGTGATATTCAAAGATGAAAATGGTGATGAACACCGAGCATATTTGTCAAAGAAGCGAGGGAGTGAGATCATTGTTTCGTGTGGAGCAATCGGAAGCCCTCAGATGCTCTTACTGAGCGGGATTGGACCAAAATCTGACCTCCAAAAGTTGAACATCTCAGTAGTTCTTGATAATGAATCTGTTGGTAAAGGAATGTCGGATAACCCTCTTAATTGTGTGTTTATCCCCACAAATAAGCAGGTTAAGCAGTCACTAATACAAACCGTCGGAATAACGAAGAAAGGCCTTTATGTGGAAGCTAGCAGTGGCTTTGGACAGTCGTCTGATAGCATCCAGTGTCACCATGGAATTGCCTCTGCTGAGGTCAGAACGCTCAAAACTCGGATCTTGGTCGATTCGGTTTGAGAATTCGTTCTTCTTTTTTAACATAAACTTATTCTCATGCAGATTGGGCAGCTCACGACAATCCCTCCAAAGCAAAGGACGAAGGAGGCGATTCAGGCATACAAGGAGAGGAAGAAGGATATACCCTATGAGGCTTTCATGGGCGGATTCATACTCGAAAAGATAGCAAAACCGAAATCTAAAGGCGAACTAAAGCTCAACAACCTAAATGTCGACGAGAACCCTTCTGTCACCTTCAACTACTTCAGCCACCCACAAGATCTCAAACGCTGCGTTGAGGGGATTAGGATCATAGAGAAGGTTGTCAAGTCAAAGCATTTCACCAATTTCGCACAATCCAATAAGGAAACACTTGAAAGGATTCTCAACATGAGTGTTCAGGCCAATGTTAACCTAATCCCTAAACACACTAATGACACAGGCTGCCTTGAACAGTTCTGCAGGGACACTGTCGTCACCATCTGGCATTACCACGGAGGATGCCAGGTTGGCAGGGTGGTGGACAGAGATTATCGGGTACTTGGGATCGATAGGCTTCGTGTTATAGATGGATCGACATTTACTGAATCTCCTGGAACAAACCCACAAGCTACCGTGTTGATGTTGGGAAGGTAAACACTGAAACAAGGAACAAAACGCAAAATTTCTCAAACAAGTATACGATTCTTATGTTTTGACGGTCTTTTATTCCGAATGTGCAGGTACATGGGAGTGAAGATGCTGAGAGAGAGGGTAGGACGAAAAGCTGGGATTTGAGGGTAAAACCGAGCATAACTAGGGTCAGTGTATTAGTAGTTTTGATGGTGCATAAGAGAATTTTTCTGTAGGCTGTGGACTATAAATTCTTAGCAAGTGACTTTAAGTGTAAAGAATTATGTGTGCTTGCTCATTCTCTGGTTGATTGTAACATTAGTAAGTGTTTGTTAATCATAAACATATATAACTGTCTTGTTGGCTAGCTTCAGTCCACTTTCTTATACTTCCCTAGGATTTAAAATGTATCAAACATGTCTAGAGAATTGATTGTGTAAGGAAATTTTTTGCTGGGTAAAGATAGGATATTGTCTACAGACAAAGGAAGTAATCAACCTCTAACCCTAAAAGTAGGCCAAAATCAATCTGTTAGCCTTTAAACATCAAGCAAGAAAGGTACCAACAGCAATTTATACTTAAAAATCAAGGAAATTGCTGATATCAAAGAATCTTAATATTTAAATAGATTATGTGGTACTATCAAATTTTGAAGAAGGTCCCAATCCCCATCATGTTTGTTGTACACAACCAAAAAACAAAACAGTTGGAAGCAAACCAGCCAATACCCAGATCACAATGCAAGAGATAATAATGTCAGAACTCAGAAGTACTAGGAAACACAAAAATCCAGCACCAGGGAATCTGTTAGCATGTAGTAAAAAGAAATGGAGATATAATGGAACAATCAGTGAATTGAGTAGAACAAGAACATGGGTTCTTCAAGGATGAGAGAAGCAAACTTATAAATTGAAAACTTTCAAGGAATTCTGGGTCTATGTTACGAATTGTGGATTGGATGTGGATTGAGCACGATCAAAGTTGGGAGAAATCATAAACTTTATATTATTTGGATCATTACTTACATCATCACATCCCAATGCAAAGAGTAAACATGGAGCACCAAAATGAAATCGCATAGTGTGGAATGAATCCTGATATACAAATGTAAATATGTAATACCAAACAAAATAAAATGACTTGAAAGAAGAAAGAAGCATCAAAGATTCCATTTCCAAATTTTGAACCTGAGATTGGTCTTACACTCGACACCACTAGTCTTGACGGTGCCACTGAACTTCTCCTTGGAACTGTCAGTAGTAGTGACTTTGATTCCGGTACACGAAACCCTAAACGCAAGCTTCTTGCTGGTGGATTTGCCGATCCTAAGCCTAGCCTTGGAATCCAATTGGATCTCCAAATTCAAGCCCTTATCTCGCTTGACGGAACTCTTGATCGCTGAAATCTGGGCAGAGTGGATGCTGAGGCCTTTGTTGGTGACGGAGGTGGCCAGACGGGTGGTGTTCTTGGTGGGGTGGATGAATGCCGGGAGCTTTCCGGCCGCGATCTTAACGGAAGAGGATGAAGGGTCGAAAACGGAGATGGTGAAGGGATCGTACAAGAATGAGATCTTGGAATTAGGGTTGTGAGTAGAGAGGGAGAGGGAGAGATTGGAGGAGAAAGCAGTGGTGGAGGAGAGATTGAGAGAGGAGAGATGGATGGATGAGAGGGAGAAGGTGGGACGGTGGGGGCGGTAGATGGCGTAGAGGATGGCGGAGGTGATGGCGGCGAGAATAACGAGGATGACGACGAAAAGGGAGGTGATGAGGAGGCATGAACAGCAGCAGCTACGACTGCGGCGGCGCTTGGGAGATGAGGCCCGCTGGGGACGATAGAACACTGGGGCGGCCCCTGTGCCGACATTACCGTCGTTTTGAGGCGGCTTCGTGACGGGGGCGGGAGCGGCGGCATAGGGAGCGTCGGCGGTGGCGGAGGCGTAGGGAGCGGGCTTGGGCTTGGTAGCCCATGTGGGATGGAACTTGTCAGAGCTCATGGCGGTTGGGGGTTTGGTCAGCGCTTGCTGTCTATAGACTATCTACCCTCTTCTTGAGTTCTTTCTACACACAGCTGTGTTGCGTAGTCAGTGGAGAGTGTGTGGAAGTTAAAAGGGTTTTGTCAGGCCAAGCTGGCATATCCTTTATTTATTTTCTTTTTCTATTTTGTTTTAGGTAGACTTGATTGAGGATGGAGCCGGATTAAACCACTCCTTCAGTTTCGTGTTATAAATTTATAATTATCTTTTTTTTATGGAAAAATAACCTAAAATATACCAAACTATTAATATTAAAACCTAAAATAATATCAACTTTCAAAGAAATTATGCAAACTACCAAAATATTTATCAAAAATAATAAATTTTACTTTTCCGACAAAAATACTAGTTCCCGCAATAATGTGACAGCCAAAATTTTACGTGTCATAAATTTTTTTTTTAATGATTTGATTTAATTTTTTAATCAAATTAATATCATTTAATATATTAAAATAATACCAACGATTAATTAGTGATATTAAATGATATTAATTTGATTTAAAAATAAAATTCACTTCACATAATTAATATCATTTTTTGATGACACGTAAGATTCCGGTTGTCACATCATCAACGGAGCTAAATTTTACCGGAAAAGTAAGAAATATTATTTTTGGTAAATAAATTGATAGTTTGTATCGCTCAAAGTAATTTGGTATTATTTTGGATTCAATGTTGATAGTTGATATTATTTAGGGTTATTTTTACTTTGTTAATGTTAGGTATCACTTATGTGTCATCTTTCATGCTTTTATTTTCAAATATAATTTGCTGCTAATTATTTTTATAAGTAAATTAATTATTAATCTACTTATTTATATTAAAGTAAAAGATTTCAATTGTTGAATATATTTTTTAAATTTCTGTACTCATTTATCGGGTCTTTACAAAAATAATAATAATGATGATGACTTATATTATATTTTATGAAATGAGGTTTAAATATTTAATGAATTTTACCTTTTCAACTCTACTAGTAGATGAACCACGCGCGAATACCCGATACAATTATCGTATGTGGGCTTATTTTGTGCCCAACCAATTTCAAATAATGGCCAAAATTAATATACAGTAGGTAAAACCGTGAGTCCATGACACTTGTAGTATTCATTTGCCACATAATATGACTAGTAAAAAATTGGCACAAATTAAAGGAAACAATGATAACATGAAAACTATCGTTTCGAGGTTCGTGTAAAAACAAGAGTCCCAGTAGGGCCAAATCAACATATGATGGCTTATAGAACATCAACAACCCCTCGAGTGTTGAAAAATGGTGAGTGATCATAAACAGCGGGTCTTTAATCCTTAAGCCACTTCATCGCAAACAATCTAGGCAAAGGGCCATGCTAACCACTTAACCGAACATGCACATAAGACTCCATGACAACTATCGGATGTATTCCAAAGTGGATTTTGGATAAACTGCAAATAGTATATACGGAGAAGTACATGAAAGTTTTTCGACGGAGGAAAAGTAGCTAAAGATCCATAGACTAAAAGAGTTTACACATGTTTCGTGTAAGTGCGTTATAAAATTTCCCTCTCTAATTTTTTTCATGAAAACAATAACTCACGAGTAATTGTACAACATGTGGACGGATATATCCTAGATGCACAATGCACATATATATCTTCTTTTGTAAGTAATGCGATCACAAATAAACATAAGACGGTATTGAGCAACTTTACAACAACGTGGACGGATATATCCTACATGCATAATGCACATATATTTCTTCTTTTCTAAGGAATACTATCACAAATAAACATAGGACAATACTGTTTCAATCGTATGGAATATGTTTGTTGATGTTTATGCCACCTAAAAAAACAGCTCATAAATGCAACATTAACTTAGAGCATAGGGATGGATTCTAAGGCATTTGCTTGTTGTCATTGTTGCATATCGGCCTTCATACAACTCTAGCCTATGTATGTCTGGTTGTCATTGTTGCATATCGGCCTTCATATCCAACCCTCCAACTGTAGGAAAGTATAAGTTAGTGGCCGTAAACATGATTCATGCACATGACTAATCAAGTAAATTAGTAGCTACTAAAAACATAATTATTAGGGCCTCTAATTAATTGTAGGGAAGTTAACCATTGGTGTACCTGGAAAGACGAAGAGGGGGTTGTAGACAGTTCTAAAAGCAACATGGTTAACAAACAGGCTAAAGTTGAAGCCTCTACTGTGTAATTTGAGTGGCTTGTTGGTATACTCCCTAAGACAAGACATAGTTTCATCATTGAAAACCCTTGGCCTCACAGGTAGAAACCCAAACAAGTTTGTTTGGCAGGGCATCAACGAAATAGGAGTAGTAGGGTGTTTAATATAGATATGTAGAAAACTTAAAAACACATATCTCTGTAGATGGAGATAGTCAAGAGAAGTTAAACTATAATTTGTGTAATAATTTCATGAAAATTAATTCCATGGCATTGTTGACATGTGATTACAAAAAAGAAGAAGAAGAATATCTTCTTTTATAACATTTTGGGAATTCTATCTCTGTGTCATTGACTTGAGTTTGTTTTGTATGAGAAGGTTATTTCTAATGCTGCTACACACTGCTTCTACATACTTGAGTTCTTTAGATTCAAACTGAGTGTCAATGTAGGTTATTAATGAAATCAGAATGTGTTCTTCATTCATGTGGTGTTTTTAGAATTCAGATTTCTTTTAAATTAATATTCTATACGTATAGTCGGTTATTGCACTTAAAATTCAACCAAATGTATACAAATCGATTTACATATTCCCGAATTACATTTATTTGAAATTTGAAATTAATTATCACATGTGAGCAAGTTAGGGTTTCACCGCTCAAGGATGGCAATCGACGTAGGTCTAGAATGCCTCAAACGCGGAGAAGGAAAAATGTGATTTCGACACCGAAGGGAGTAACGTAGTGTCCTTGTCCCTCACTTCCGACCAACTCGTTTGATGTGACGAAAATCCAATTTTCAGATTTAAGGGCTAGTTTTATGGATGTAATTTGTAAAATGAGATATCACCTCTATGTACGATTTGATGGTGCCATTTGCTTCTTCTTCTTTTTTCCCTCTATTTATAATTGATGCATTAACTTTGATTTTTTTTTATTAATTATTATTATTGTTATTAATCATTATTATATTTTTAATTGGTGTTTTTGATACTTATTATCTTTATTTATGTTTATTGTTAAACTAAAAGTTAAAAAAATTTAAATAATCGTAACGAGAAACATGTTATTTAATTTTAAATGAATTAGAGCTCGTTTGGTATGATGGTAGAATGAGATTAGAAGCAGGATCGGAACAGAGTATGAAAATTAAATCAATCATTCCTGATACATGATGTTTATATGGTGTTGGAATAAATTATTTTTTAATCTACATTTAATAAAAATAAAGACCAACTAATGACTTAAAATACAAGTATGAACCAAATATCAACTTAAATAAATGGTATATAATTTTTTTTCTAAAAAATTATCTTTGTCTAATTGAACTAGTTATATTATTTTTGAACACTTTCCGATGACATATCATCTTGACTGAATGTCCGTACAATAGTAAACTATTTAATTTAATAGATTTTGGTAAAAAAAAAATCTACAAAATACTTGAAATATAATTCAAACTAGTTTAGCGCCTGTGCCTTGCACGGGTATTTATTAGTGTACATATATAAAGTGATAGTATTGAGTAGGTAAAAAAAATATATATATAATAACACTTTTCTCAAGTTATTAGAGTTCTACTTATATTTTATTTTACCACATATTGCTATAAATTCGTATGTGAGACAAAAAGCCTATTTAGTGACTCATGGTTTCCAACTCTAAAGGAGATAATAAAAAATTGCAATGAATGAATTAGAATCAAGTAATTCGGTTCATAAGGATAATCACAAATCAAGAGTTACGTTAGACAATATCTGAACAATTTTATTTTTTAAATTTGATTCTGTAATATAATTCACCAAATATAACTTTATATATTGGTGGATCATTTAGCGGGAAGATCATATAAAAAAAATAACATAATTAAGGTAATTATTAATTAATAAAGAATAAATATTGATTTTGTGAGATATCTTTAACAAATTGGTAATTTTACAAACTTGCAATTCAAATAGACTTATAATTTGAATTAGGAAATATAGAGGAAAAAAGAAGAAATGTAACTTATTATGAATAAAAACGTAGATTAAAATAAATAAAAAAATATTACCTTTAATTTTTACTCGATTTCGATGGGATAATGCATGAGAATGATTAACAACATCTATTTGTTACTTCTAGTTCAGTTAAGTTTAGCAGTAATATGCACTTATATAGTTAAGTTAAGATTAATTAGAAAATAATCAAGGGTTAAATGGAAGAGTAGACTCCTTTTGTATAAATGAGCACTAAGTGGGCTCCTTTTCATATCAATGGACTAATTAGGCCTCATTTACTTATCTTTAAAGATTAAATGAAAGGGCAAATTAGGAATATAAAATTACTTAAGCCCAAATCCAATTGGTTTAATGAAAGCCCAATTGTTTTAATGAAGGCCCAAACTCAATTGGTTTAATAAAGGCTCAAGTGTTTTAATAAAAGTCCAAGCCCAATTGGCTTAATGAAAGTCCAATTGTTTTAATGAAAGTCCAAATGTTTTAATAAAGTCCAAATATTTTAGTAAAACCTGAGCCAATACACAAGCCTACGCTCAGGTCCAATATACAAGCCTACGCTCAGGTCCAATACACAAGCCTACGTCCGGGCCCAATACACAAGCCGACGTCGGGGCCCAATACACAAGCCTCCGTCGGGGCCCAATACACAAGGCTACGTCAAGGCCCAATACACAAGCCTATACTCGGGCCCAATACACAAGCATACGTTCGGGCCCAATACTCAAGCATACGTCCGGGCCCAATACACAAGCATACGTCCGGGCCCAATACACAAGCCGACGTCGGGGCCCAATACACAAGCCTCCGCCGGGGCCCAATACACAAGGCTACGTCAAGGCCCAATACACAAGCATACGTTCGGGCCCAATACACAAGCATACGTCCGGGCCCAATACACAAGCATACGTCCGGGCCCAATACACAAGCCGACGTCGGGGCCTAATACACAAGCCTCCGCCGGGGCCCAATACACAAGGCTACGTCAAGGCCCAATACACAAGCCTATACTCGGGCCCAATACACAAGCATACGTTCGGGCCCAATACACAAGCATACGTCCGGGCCCAATACACAAGCATACGTCCGGGTCCAATACACAAGCATACGTCCGGCCCCAATACACAAGCATACGTCCGGGCCCAATACCAATTGGACTAGTTGAACTTGTATATTTCATTATTGTTTTTTTTAATGTTATACTTAAAACCGAAGATTAATACACAATATTGATACACAATTTCAAATACACACTTCCTTCATTTACAAAAATACGTCGTTTACACAAGGTCAATTACACAAGTCTAAGCTTCAAATACACACTTCTATCGTTTACAAAAGTCCGTCGTTTACACAAGGTCAAAGTTACACAAGCCTAAGTTCAATCGACTTACACAAGCCTAAGCTCAATCGAGTTACACAAGCCCATTTGAGTTACACAAGTTCAAGCGCTATCGAGATACACAAGTTCAAGCGCAATTGAGATACACAAAAACTCAAGCCCACTTAGAATTAAGCTTACGAAGAAGACAACTTCAGATGCTTTTCCTCCAAGATCCACATTCTTCTACATCGTCTTCTAGAAGCTTCCACGATACTCGTGAGTTTCTGGTGCAACAAATCATAGCTTTCCTTCGATCACGTTGTCTCCATGGCTAACCATCCACCCGATCCGCTTGCTCCGTCACCTCCACCCGATAACTCGCGAGTTTCAGATTACCTGCACAAATCACATATCCAAGATATCTCGAAGTCAGCCTCAGGTCATATTGAAATATCGCCACAAGCTTGTTTGTAAGCGTTTCCGCCAATTGGTCGAGTTCCACGGTGACGACCACGGGCTCATACTAGTGCACAAATGGCCTGATAGTAAGCGTTCCATCAGCTATCAAGTCCTCGAGTGGATCGCACATATTTTGTTCCATATTAATCTGTAATATCATACAAAAAAACCCAAGTGTTAGCATAATGTAAATCAAGTTTTTTTGGTAGAAAATGTAAATCAAGTGTAATCGACTCATATTGCTTCAATGACATTAACAGTTGTAGAAACGTATAATAAATTGCTTTAATGGTACTAGAGTTGAATGTAGGATTCTGACAAACCCAATTCTTTCAACTCAAAGTTATATGATAAACCAGGTATGAGCTTTCATTCAAGGGTATATATAAAATCATTGGTTAATATGCTAGGTGACCATAAGCACAAAAATAAGACAGTTATAAAGTATAAGATAAGAAAATTAGAAACAGAAATGCAATTTGTATTTTTCTCCTCTTTTGCCCTGTAATTAGAGACACTACACTAATTTCTCCTGCATTATCACCCTTCGGTGAAGCAATTCACATGCATTAAAACTTGTCCAAGAAGGCAAGAACATACATTCGATAAGCTCTTCATCTAAAAATGGCTAAAAGCAGGGAATAGAACTTGCCCAAGAACACAACAAGTCTTCTCTCACACGATACTAACCCCAAATTGCATAATCAAAGACCTAATTTCCCAATGGTATCAAAATCGTAGAATCAAGTTTCCCGATCATCAATCTGAATCAATCAATGGTGACGATGGATTGATCCTTAAATCAGATCGAAACTAGTTTTCCTCACTCCTTGAGATGAAGACCGAAGAGAGCGAGTTCAAGAGGGTGATGAAGATCGCTCGATCAGATGGCACTTCAAGGGCTCAGAGGACGAAGACGTCAGAGATGATGATGAAGGACGTCGGAGACAAATGGTGGGATGAAGACGTCCCAAACAGTCGAAGAAAGAAAGGTCGGCTAAAATGGTAGAAAGGTGAGGAGAGGAACGAGATTTTAGCGCCGAGAAGGGGAAAGCTCGGAGAAGAAGAGGAGACAGATTTTAGGGTTTTTTACTTTTATTTTTTTTTTCGTTTTAAAAAGCCAAAATACCGATCTTACCCTCATTAAAATAAGGAAACTATAAAATGACATAGGTTTTTTTAATTCGAAAAATGAGAAAAGCCTACTTGGTATCTATAAAACCAAAAAAGCCCTAGTCCTCCATTTTTCTCAATAATCAAACGTAACTAAAAAAAATTAAAAAAAATTAACAATAAAGTCTAATAAATATGCTCTACAAAAAAATTAAATTCAAACTCACCGTGTCCAATACAGGTGACAAAATTTAAAGATAAACTATATAACAATTAGAATAAATAATTAACAATTTACTGAATGTTATACTTTAATAATAAAATGAAAGGGGTTAATCACCATTCAATCTCCTAATTAACTTTAGTTTCACCGAATGACCGAATTACTTGAAAATTGAAGAAGATGACCGACGTCGTTTACACAACACCAGTCTTTCACCCACGAAAGAAGAGCATCTAGCTCACTACTTTGTCATGCTCGCTTACGGTCGTTGTTCTACCATCAAATCCTAAGTTATCTCACCACCACCGGCGGTGTATAAATGTGATGTTCGCAATAAGGCGTTCTCATATTATCAAGCACTCGGTGTTCGTTAGGCAGCCACTGTAAGTCCACCACAACCTCAACTATTGACATCGTCAACGTTCCTTCCGTTGCCGAGAACATCCACAATCTTCCGTCACGTGTGCTCGATTTTTCACAAGGGGTTTCCTATCGGACAAGCGTAGGGCGGCCACATGTTCCGCTGCTAATACTTCTGTTGTTGTCTCCGCCAACTCCGTCGTTACTCATAGTGCCCACGGAGGGAGACACTTGGAGTTTGAACTAAATTTGCCGGCAGGAGATACTGTAATCCTCGTTCTTGAGGGTCCTAGTACGTCGTCATCAGCCTCAACATTAATGCTCCAATGTTGGGATGGTTTTGTAGAAGAGAGGAACCTACAACTTAAACAATAATGAAAATATGCTTGCATAAATAGTGAAGATTATTCATAACATAATAGAAGCCCGGAGGTCATTTGTAGGGTCAAAATTGAAGTCGCATTACTATAAGAAAAGAGGTCTCCTTCAAATGTCATTGTTGTGGCATCATCTGAAAACAAAAGATACATTTGTAAAGTAAATACAATAATCTAAGTTAGTATGAACTTTCATTTTGCTGAAAAATAAACATTAACTATATAAATGTTTAAGACTAACTAATTGAATACTCTAAATAGTGTTCGGCCAATTAGTCATCAGCAACACGTGGATTTCAAGTGAAAAAAAACGCAGGGATCAGAAAGCGAAAAACACATACTTGGCAGAAAACACATACCTGACACTGACCGGAAACAATGAAAAATAGGAAACGAATATGTAAAGTAACGATTCAAGTATTAAAGATCCGAACAAAAATCGTAAGAGAGAAGGTACCTTTAATACGGAAGAGGTAGGAGTGACGATAGAGAAAGAGGACTGGATAGAGCCGAAGTCGGAAGCGTCTAGAGATCGAAGGTGGAGTCGGTCAAATGCCTGAAAGTCATAATAGGAAAAAAAATCAGTAATCTTATTTGACTAAAACCCTCTGAATTAAGTATATATAGCGATGAGAAAGAAATCTTATGAAACTTACTGAATAAGCTTAATGAATGAACCGGTTATAATAAAATCACGAACATATTTTTTTTAAAAGTAAATGAATAATTATTATGAAACTTACTCAATAAGCTTACGAGTTATTTTGATTTTCAAAATCGATATGATCTAATATATATATAAAAAATCG
The DNA here is from genome assembly GCA_002319775.1 of Fagopyrum tataricum. Taxonomy (NCBI): domain Eukaryota; kingdom Viridiplantae; phylum Streptophyta; class Magnoliopsida; order Caryophyllales; family Polygonaceae; genus Fagopyrum; species Fagopyrum tataricum. Next base: position 5,393,601 of record CM008280.1, read on the forward strand.
GTAGAATTAAAAATATACAAACTTATTGTCAATTTCGAAACTTAAAAGTAAATAGAGAATAATTTCAAATCTATAGAATCAAATATATACTAAATTGGTAAACTAAAATCAACTAATTAAGAATTGGTTAAAACGTCTAATAATATATATTTAAGAATTGGTTTTTTTAAAAAAAATACAAATTTAATTAGAAAACCTACTAATAAGATCTACATTGAATCGTTAAATTCGTATGAAAAGATGTGAAAGAATCGGCTGATAATATATATAATTAAGAATTGGTTTTTTAAAAAATGGATTTAAATTATTTAAAACGTAACTATTTTTTATATAAAAATCTGAACAAAAATAATTGAAAAAATTGAAATTATATACGGATTTTAAAAAAAAAGATATTGTGGCGAAAAATTGTGGAAGCTCCATTTTGAAATACTGCTCCCACAGCGCGCCACGTCAGCCTTAGATGTTCTTTACTTTAGTAGAGTATATTGATTAGTTGATTAGTTGATTTGTACAAATTTTTTATAATTTTGTAAATAATTTTGTAGAATTAAATAAGTGAATAAAATATATGTATAATAACAATATATAGATGTGGTTTCAAATTTAATTGGGTAATATCTTGAAATGAATGATCTTCACCTTTAGTTTATGGAATTTTAATCAAAAAAACCTTCGGTTTATGGAATCAACTTTTTCATGGAGTTGAGATGAGTCATTTCATGAAATTATTTACATTTCGATTCCAAGTCTTACTAAACACCGGGTATGAGTATGACTCATTCCAATTTAAATTCCTAATTTCATGGAAATTGTACCAAACGAAATCTTAAGTCTCCCTATTGCATGTTCAAGTTGTTTTACTTGATTAACGAAATCAAGTGAAACGCGCATAGTGAAAAACATTAAGTTTACTAAATCGAAACATTGAACCGAAACTCGTCTTATATTCTAGGAATTCTTCTTAAAATATATTGTTTGAAAACTAATTACTTGAACTGTTTCATAAAACTAAAAAACACATTTTTGATGACAAACGGTTTTAAACATATGAAAATATAAAGCATATTATTATCTAATTAATGAATCAAGAGTATAGTTAGAACTTATAACAATTAGTTTATATTTTGTAAACATAATATTCACCTTTTAAATTGTTTGATTGTAAAGTGTTAGATTAATATATTAGTTAATATACGTAACTATAAGTTTGCATATTAACGTACCAGTTATGCTTTAATTAGTACCCAATTTTACTTTGTATAATTTTCGCTGAGAATGTCTAATCACCGTTGATTAGATTATTAGGGGGTGCAAATATCACACTCCTTTATATATACTAGTTAAGGCGCGTTGCGCACGCCTGCATCAAGTCAGTTTATATAGTTCGCGAAACATATTGAGTTTCTTCAATCACAATGATTCAATCAATCAATATGAGCAGACATGTTGAGTTTCTTCAATCACAATGATTCGATCAATCAATATGAGTAGACGTGGAATATAAGTTCACTTATTTTCGAGGCTGTCAATATTGAATCATAACACATCATTTTTTAGTATTGTGAGCACAAATGACACGAGAGGGAACCCAATCATATGGATTAACTAAGGAAACACATGAATTATACATATGAGCATATTCTGGAGGAAAATCAAGCTCACAATCTCACAGAAAACACCTTATATATCCAACAACAATCCCAAATAACATTGTCAAACAACAATAGTCTTAGGTTTAACAAAGCATGACATCCAACAACTTGATCAATGTTTAAAAATAAAAAACAAAAACAGATTCACTGAAGTTTAAAGCTCACATATTAATTCCAAGTATAACAACTTTCCGAGCAAGAAATAAAGTCATATGGCTAGTTAAACTGAATGCTCCTATAACAACTTTCCGAGCAAGAAATAAAGTCATATGGGTAGTTAAATTGAATGGAGCATTGAGCCAAGTCATATGGCTAGTTAAATTGAATGGAGCATTGAGCCAAGTCCCAGCAGGCACATTAAGTCGCGCCCCACATTTGGTCCTCATCTTCAAAACAACCAAGATCGGCTTCTCAAACGCAACTGTGTTATCCTTTCAATTACCGTGCTTAGCAAGGCAACTGTGTTATCCTTTCAGTTACTGTGCTTAGCAAGATCTTACTTGAACCCTACAATCATGAAAAAAATATTTGATCTTTTTTACCTTATGGTTGTAAATGTGTTGATTTCTGAACACTCTTTGTAGTTGCTTTTCATTGAACATTGGCTCATGAGTGTAAGAACTTAGAAACGAATAGAAGAAACCTTGCTTGTTTATATTTATGACCATGCAACTATTACAAAGGGCAGGAAATGAGAATGACTAAATCTGAAAGAAAGTGTATGTTCTTATTGCTCTACAAGAAGCTTCATCTCTAGACAGCCCTACACCTACCAATATCCTTGCTTTGATGAAAACATGAAAAGGGAAATAGTCAAGGAAAACATAACTCCGATTGTCTTATGCAGCTTTGGTGAATTTCCGAAAAACGTGTTTGTTGTTGGATTCCCCATCTCAAATCTTAGTGATTCAGAACATCTGATTCCATGCTCACAACCTTCCGAATTTCAAAAATGAATCACTCATTATTAAAGATGTCTATCATACTATCTTTGATTTGATATATCAACACAAAGGAAACAAGCTGAGAGTTTACCCTATATTGTTTATCATGTAGCAAAAATCATGCACTTGTGGAGAATGTAACGATTAAATAACATGTAAGCATACCAATGGTCAGAGTATGAACTTGATATATTCTTACAAACTTGAGTTGATGTGTGAGCTCAAATGGAGATACTTTTCAACCTTAAAATATCATCTCGATCGATATCCAAGAATAAATCACGGTCCATACATTATTTTGGTTGTAATCCTAGCATAACTCCATTTTCTGGACAGTCTCATTCTGCGGAATTACGATCGAAGGCTAAAAGCCTTGAAGAAAGCAGTGAAGGCCGAAAATTACATCTTCATTAGAATTTGGAAACTTGAATTCTTCTTGAACTAAGTAAAGCCTGATCCAGAATATCTATACGAATTGTTTCCATCAAGACCTGCCAAAATTGCAAGGTGAGCAGAGTTTAATATGAAGAATCATTGGTTACGTTGTGTTTAAATCAACAACCAATTCCAAGTATAACACTACCTTAGGATGGAAGGCAGCTCCGATGCCTTCAACATAGTTACATGGGGAGAGATATCTGTGACAAGGCTTAAGATATCTTCATCTTCATACACATCAACCGTAAGTGAACAAACGTCCAATTTTCTAAATATGCCAAATTTCAGATCAATCCCGCAACAAGACTACATGAGGTGTATAAGATCAAACAAAATACTATTCATAAATTACGTTTAGCTATTAACCACTTGGCCTGACCATATATCATCCAAGAAGAACAAATCATAAGTGAACAAATCAAAAGTGAACAAAATCACGTACTCCAACTTCTCGATCTACTTGTACTCGTCGCTGTCCATTTAGAAAATCAAAATTGAGAAAATGAATTCCATTAAAAGAAACTTTTTAGAGGATAATTTAACGAACCAGTTCCTTGAGTGACTGTTGTTGTGGCGAGAGGGAAAATAGAGACATTGCGCCTGGGCTTAGTGTTCACATAAACATTCCTTTTCCTCGAGTAACTCCACCGACGATCTTTAATTAGGCCCAAAAACCTAACCTGAGAGAGGACAACGACACGAAGAGGAGTGAGTAGAAACCAATAATATATATACCGATACCAAAAGTAGTAGAAAGAAAGAAACGAAACAAACGAAACCCTAACCACATTTCTCCGGCAATTGCCCCAGAATGGTCGGCCTCCCTGTTTAGGGTTGGCATCTCCAGCAATCCGGAAAATCGCACTGGAGATCTTGGATGAATATGGGAATTTAGAAGAGAGCGAGTGGTCTTTGAAAGGTGAAACGACGCTTGGCATAGAACCGTGACGCGTGCATGCTTTCTTTCTAAACGGTGGAAGAAGGAAGAAACATCTAGCACAACGATAGAAACACTATGACGCGTGTAGGCTAAGGGTTAGAGGGTAGAGTAAATAAAAACAAACTCCCTCTTTTAATATACTAGGTGCATACGCGTGCAACGTAAATACGTACACCACACAGATTTTTTTGTGAACGAAGATACGGGTTCAATTTAGGTTTTTGATTTTCGGATTTTCATGTGAACGATACTTTTCAGGGTTTGCTAGCACAATATATATGATAAAATATCGATTGTTAAATTTATTCAATGACCAATAATAATTAACAAAGCAATTAATAATAAAATGTGATGTCTTTCTTATGGTACATATGTAATTTCAAAGATAGAGTCTATAAAATCACCTAACAATATTCAAATATTAATCAAATCCATTACATAAAATATTTATATTAATATCCTCAACATTCCTAAGAAATTATTATTTTTGTATCAATTAAAATAGTTTAGGGTTAAGTTCTTAACTATTTTAAAACTAGTTTGCGGTTGCATCGACCAGAGGCTCTTTGTTGCACTGCCCCAAACAAGTTGTAAACTTGTAATATACTAATTTACAAATAACCTTTTTACTTTGGTGTTTGCAATTTGCACACCTTTACAAACTAACCCTGTCATCCGTCTATTTCTTTTCAATATTTCCAACACAAAAAGCAAAAGTTTAAACACATCTAAAACAAAAGACTTGCATAAAGTTATAACGTAGAAAAAAACAGCGTTGATTTGTTGGTTAGGATAACGCCCCTCCACTGGGAAGCGTCCCTATGCGTGTTGCTTGTAACACCCCGAATTCGTAGGATTCGAGACGCTACTGGGGTAGGATCTCACAATGGATCCTGACCCTAGCTTGACAACAAGTTCACTGGATCTTACAACAAGACACAGATAGATTAAATCCAAAACATAAAACTGATATATATATATATATATATATATATATATATATATATATATATATATATATATATATATATATCTCAAAAGGTAATACAGAAGTACCGCTGAGTACAAAAGTAAACATAAACCGTACATAATAAAAGATCCCATATCCCACGATAACGCCCCAAAGTACGGAGCCCTCAGCGGATCACCCATTTGGATCACTCTGCAGCTCTCCTAACCTGCAAAGGATCTACAACACGGTATAAAACCGTTAGCTAACCATACACATATATATACAGATGCATAAGCACGGTCACACATCAGGAATAATAAACACCTCATCGTGCTATCACACATTTACCCGGTTAATTATCTTATATATAGTCCAACACTCAAATAGTATATATATCTGCATATGAATATATGTGACACGAGGAATGTGTATAATCCTCGCCTCTGAGTGATATAGCTAGCTGGAGTGGTATAAGCGCACCTTCCCGTATACCATAAGGAGTGGTCAGTGCCCTTCCCGTATACCAGATCTAGCCAGACTACAGAGAACCTCCCAGACACCACTCATGCATACATCCAATATAAGGATGGTAGCTAAGTAAGTCCTATGGACTTACCTCAACCTCGGAGTAATCTCAACCACGATCTCAAACACGGTCCACTCCAATCTGGAGGACAACACTGCGTAATAACAAGGCATAACAAGATATCAAACTCCTATCCATCAAAGGGGTCACGCCTAGACCCAAGGGATCCATAAGGATCATATCCTAACTCATAAACCTCAAAGCCATAACCGGCATAAACGATATCATACTCATCATCATTCTAATCTCAAACACGTACCTAGCATGCTACTAACCCGCTCATACTAGGAAAGGAAAGGATCATACTACTCTAAGTAGATCCTGCACAAAACGCACCTGCGGAACGGAAAGACGCAGGGGCGGAACAAAGCAAACCGCGGGCGCGGTGACAGTGGCCGCAGGCAAACGCAGGCGCGGCGCAGGCGCTGTGACAAGGCTCCCGTAGGGGCGGCGGCTTCCAGGTGCGGGGGCGGCGACAGTGCAAAAAGTGATCCCGCGATTCCTCTTCGGCTCTTCACGTGATCAAACCACGTCTTCTCCATTCCAAAGTCACACACATACATATACATACACATTCCAACATCAATCTACATCCACATACATCTAATCCTAAGCTAAGCAAAGGAATCAAGGAAGAAGAAAGAAAGAAGAAGCAAGAGCTTACCACTGTTGTGGTCTAGGCAAGGGAAGATCACAACCAACCTCACAACAAGAATGGAGCTTACCACTGTTGTGGTCTAGGCAAGGGAAGATCACAACCAACCTCACTGGCTTTCAAGCTCAGCAACACACATCAAGCTCATCATCCAACAACAACAAAGTCATACACAACTCTATCAAACTCCAAGGAAAACTCAAGCAAGATCAAGAAGGAGAGAAGGGAGAAGCAAGAAGGACGTGAGAAGGCTAGAATAGAGTGAAGATGAAACCCTTGATCCAGCCAAAGACGAAGCTTAAGAAGGAAGAAAAGGAAGGTAAAGCACGGGTCAACCGGTCAACAAAGCCGGCTGCAGCCGCAGGAAACGGGAGGGGCGGAATTTCCTGGCCGCAGGGGCGGATCACTACTCGAGCCGCAGCGGCGGCTCCGTAAACCCGCGGGGGCGGCTAAGGCCAAAACAGGCTCCAAAGACTAAGGCTCTTACACTGCTTCGGGATGACCAACCGATTTAGCCGATATAGCTTTCCATTCCTCCTCCATTCTAATCACTCATTATATGTACACCCCTTATTTATCCCATCAATCACATCAATCTCATCCAATCCTCTTTTTCTATTTTTTCTTTTTTCCACAACTTTCTAAAATTTATATTAGAGGTACCTAGTTTATAATAAGTTGCATTTTATATCCTTGTTTGTATTTTAAGTCGAATTTCGTACTTTTTATGTGTTTTTTGTGTGATCCTGTCATTTGGTATCAGAGCCAAGTAGTTAAGTAAACTTAAAAAATCTAAAAAATTAATTAAAACTGGAGGTTTTCGAAAATTGTCCACATAAAACTGCTCCACATGCAAAACATTTAAACACTGGACAAGGTCATCACGAAGCTGTTTTAAATACTATAGTCGACGATATTGCAGATTTAAAAGCAGGTTTAATTAAGTTGCGATCAAGTGTTGCTAAATATCGGGAAGAAATATCTGCTACTTTATTAGCCATAAAAGAAGAAAATCAAAAAATAGTTCTTTTAATCACAAACGAGATCCGACATCTTGGAGCAACAACTAGTCTAAACCCTCAAACCAAAAAACCTGTCGGTTTTCCTTATAAGTATCCATTCCAAAACGAAAACCCACAAAAGAAGTTTTCAGTACCAAGTTTAACTAAAAAGCTAGAAACAAAAGAAGAAGTCGTAGAAGAGCTAGAAAATCAAGGAGACGCTTGATATGTCTGACAAAGAAATGAGTTCTTTTAGTAGTGACGAATCTGGTTACTACACTGATGAAGAAGAATTGTATCAACAAATGGACTTAATTAAACTAAAAGACCTAGAGATTATACCCTTAAGTGAAGTTAAAAAGAAAATTAGATACAAAGATGGGAAAAAGAGTTGTAGACGTTAATGAAGTAGAAGAAGAAATAATCCCATAACAAGAAGTTAACAAAGCCACTAGATCTTGTTATAGAGAATATGAACAAGGGTCCACGAGTCAACAAAACACTAGCCTAAGACCCAAGGAATTTTTAGAAAAAACATCTAAGTTTGGAGTTAGGATTATGCCAAATCATAGACCTAATAAAAGAGAACTCCTACTTGAACCCATAAGTGAAACCGGATATAAACTTAGCCTAGATGGGGTAAGAAACCGAGAAGATGTACTAGACTTTTGGAAGAAAAGTATGATGAGTGTCTTAAACATGAACCCTGAATGGAGATCTGTAAATTTCCTAAATTACATTGAGCATAGTCTGTATGAAATTGTGGCAGATTGGTATGAAGGAATCGATGAAGAAATTAAAGAAACCTTAAGGGCAGTAGAACCACCAGATGTCATATTTAGGCAATTCTGCAAAGTCTTAGAGTATGAATTTGTTGGAGACAGAGATGATAAAGATAAAAAAAACTAATCGAATGGCAAAGAAAATTAAATACTCTTGAAATTTGTAATATGAGATTTCTAGAAAATTATCTTTCAGAATTTGAGTATTATTACTATAAGGTGGGAGAAAATGCAATTAATCTTCAAATGTTATTCGATAAACTTCCTAAACCCATAAATGAAGAAATTAGTGAAGGCTATCAAGAATGGATAGAAAAATATAACTCAAGGGACACCCTAGGAAATAGATTAAGATTTATTAAAAGATGGGTTGAGAAAAAATGTCGGAAGTTAAAGGAACTCAACATATGAAACGACAATTTATAAATTGTTGGGATTTGCCTAGAGAATTGGGATGTAACCGAAGAGATAAGCAGAAAAACGGTTATGGAATGAAGTATTATAGAAAGAAAAGCTTTAATAAACAAAAAGGGGAAAAATATCAGAAAAAATATTATAGAAAACCCATTGTCAAGAAAAGAAGGTTTTTTAGGAAAGCTTCTTATTTTCTTGAGAAGAAAAAGAGTTGCAAATGTTGGGCGTGTAGAGAAATAGGTCATTATGTTAATGAATGAAAAAATAGAAAGAACAATAAACTAGTTGAAGCTTTAGGGAGCTTAGATTATATTGAAATAACAGAAGAAGAAGCTCTTGAACTAGCCTTAAATAATAATAAGGGAATTTTAGAAGTAGTGGAAGAAGATGAGGAATTTGAAAGCTCACATTATGAAGAAGTATGTGAAATGATGGAAGGAGATGAAAGTGAAGCTCAAAGAAAAATAGAAGAAATGTTTTCTTAAGGAGAAACAACTACTCTAGCCCAATTGCAAGAAGCTGATACTTCCATCGACGAGGAACAACTGGAAAAAATGCATAGATCAGGGGCTGAATTCCCGATCATTGCTAAAGAACAATTCTTTAAAAGACAGTTCTTTCCAGCATTCTCGAAGTTCGTATGTGAAGAAATGGCTGGAGATATCGTGGTAAAAAATAATGAAAATCAAGCCACTGAAATAAACCTAATTAATTGGAAAAATATTCAAAAACACAACAAAGACAAAAAAAAAATATAAGTACATTTATGTTTGTGCAATTCAGGTCATCATTACTCCATTACAAAAACAAGCGATTGGAAACAGGAAGAAATGGCTGGAGATATCTAGACCTGCACAAAAGCGGGTTCGGGCCGGGCCATACCTGAAAACTCTGCCCGTATGTGCGGGCCGGGCTGGCCCGGCCCACATTGCCCGGGCCAAAAGCACTATCCGTGTCCACCCACGTAAAAGCGGGCCGGGCTGCCGGGCCGGCCCGGATAGCCCGTGCGTACTTGCATTGTGCTTTTTTTCCTTAGATTTATCATTCAAAAGAAGTAATATAATGTATTAACACAAATTTTCCAACACAATTATACCTACATAGTGCATTACCAACGAGTTCAACAACAATCAACATGCAAGAATGAATAAATTCAAATACGTGAAAATAAGTATAATTGCAGTTAAATTATCCGTGCAATCATGTATTACAAACGAGTATAAATCGTCAAAATACTCAAAACAAACTAAATGAAACATCATAATAGGTAGCACTCAAAACAAACTAAATTATATATACACATATATAAACTAATTACATGTATATAACTCTATACGGGCCGGGCCGGTTGGCCCGCGGGCCAAAACATATACCCATACCCGTCCCATTTTAAAACGGGCCGGGCCCGACCGGGCCAAACTGGCTGCCCGTACCCATGTTTTTTACCGGACGGGCCGGCCCGGATTTGTGCAGGTCTAGAGATATCTTTGTTTTCTGTCAAACAAGAATTGATATCAGAGCTAAGGTTTATCAACACCACCCAGCACCATCAAAAAGGAGAAAAATCAGAGCTTTCAAGACCCGTCGAGAAGGTTCTACAAAAACAAGCGATTGGAAGCAGGAAGAACAACATATTTCATTTCTCGTGAGACTCGAGAATCGAATAGGTGCGACGCCTATTCAAACCCTGGACGGGTGAGATGCACGTCCAACAATTGGTTTGGTATCGAGAGGAATCGTCATCTTGGTGAGACTCAAGATTGATCTCTCTTCAAACTCCAAACGACTTCTTGTGCTTTGGGAACAATCTCGTCTTTCCCATCCGCATAAGATTATAGCGGAAGAATCGAATTGCGACTAGGAGATTCAACCAGTCTATCCAGCTACGATCCATCCCCAATAACCGGATCATTCCACCATCCATCTTACGTTTCCTATCCTTTCCTACGTCTATCCACCACTCTCTCTATCTTCAGTTCTTGTGTTAGAAGATCGGGCAACCTCACGGCTAATCCCCGTATCAAAATTCGTAGGGAAGATATTGAAGGGCAACGATGACAAAGGAGGTAGACGATAAAGACAGTGCCGGTATCACAGACTCGTCGGCGCAAAAGATGAAGGAAGGAGGAGGATATTCCTCCATTAAATGTCCAATGCTTAACTCAACGAACTACACTCTGTGGGCGATAAAGATGAGAACTTGCCTCAAAGTTCAAAAAGCATGGGAGATCATTGAGTCACAAAAGAAGGATGAAGATAAAAACGATATGGCAACGGCGTTGCTATTTCAGTCAATCCCCGATAGTCTCGTTCTGCAGGTTGGAGAACTCAGTACGGCGAAAGAAATTTGGGAAGCCATTAAAACCAGGTATTTAGGAGCTGAAAGAGTTAAAGATGCAAGATTGCAAACGTTAATGGCGGAATTCGATCGATTAAAGATGAAAGACACATACAAAATTGATGATTTTGCCGACAAGTTATCAGAAATTTCATCAAAATCCGCTTTACTAGGAGTTGAGATTGAGGAATCAAAATTTGTTAAGAAATTCCTCAAGAGCCTCCCTCGAAAAAAATACATACATATCGTAGCTGCTATTGAACAAATGGTGGATCTCAACAAAACAAGTTTTGAGGATATTATTGGGCGATTGAAAGCTTACGAAGAACGCATCGCTGAAGAAGAGGAGGAACAAGAAGATCAGAACAAGCATATGTATGCAAATACAGAGCCCCAACAAGACCAACCACAACGTGATAGCAATTCCAAAACCAGAGGTCGTAGAGGACGATCCAACAATGAAAGGGGTCGAGGTCGTGGAAGGTCCAACGGAACAAGAGATTTGTCTAGAGTGATGTGTTACCGATGTGATAAATTTGGGCATTACGCATCAAGATGTCCCGATCGATTGTTAAAATTACAGGAAGCCCAAGAAACGCAAAACAATGGTACCGAGGAAGCAGACGAACTCATGATACTTGAAATCATTTATCTAAACGAAGAGAAGGTAATACCGAGTAAGTTCGAGGAGAACACACCTGATGATGATATATGGTACCTTGATAACGGAGCAAGCAATCACATGAGCGGAGACCAAAGGTACTTCTCAAAGATTGATGAAACTGTCACAGGAAAGGTGAAGTTTGGAGACGATTCTCGAATAGACATCAAAGGAAAAGGAACTATTGAGCTCATTGACAGAAACGGCGAAGCAAGAGAATTGTCCGAAGTTTACTACATCCCAGAGTTAACATACAACATTATCAGCCTTGGACAAGCCACTGAAAATGGTTGCGATGTGAGAATGAAGGGAGAAATCTTGACGATACATGACATTGACGGAAAACTTCTTCTCAGAACAACTAGATCGAAGAATCGGTTATACAAGGTTCAAATGGGAGCCAAAGGTACGATCTGTCTAAATTGGATTGAGTCAAACACGTCAAGCATGTGGCATGCACGTCTAGGACACGTGAATCTAGAGACAATGAAGTTTATGATACACAAGAAACTCGTTTTAGGAGTTCCACAAGTCAAAGTAGAGATGAGAATGTGTGATTCATGCCTTCTTGGAAAACAAACTAGGCATGTTTTTCCTAAAGCAACACAATATCGAGCAACAAGGATACTCGAACTCATACATGGCGATTTATGTGGACCTGTTACACCTTGCACAGGAGCTGGAAACAAATATATTTTTGTACTTATAGATGACCACTCGAGGTACATGTGGACCATTCTGTTAAAGGAGAAAAGCGACACGTTTGATACGTTCAGAAAGTTCAAGAAGTTAGTGGAACAAGAGTCGAGAATGAAAATTGAAACTTTAAGGACAGACAGAGGAGGAGAATTTGTGTCACAGGAATTCAACCTATTTTGCAATAACCCAGGAATTAAAAGACAGCTTACAACTCCGTATACCCCACAGCAGAATGGCGTTGTCGAAAGGAGAAGTAGAACGATGATGGAAATGACGAGAAGCATTTTGAAGCACATAAAGCTACCAAACTATCTGTGGGGAGAGGCGATAAGGCATTCCACATATCTCCTTAATCGAATAGCTACAAGAGCACTACAAAATTTGACGCCTTACGAAGTGTATCGATCGAAGAAACCAAATATTGCTCATCTTCGAGTTTTTGGTTGCATCGGATATGCGAGATTAGAGAAACCTATCTTGAAGAAACTCGACGATAGGTCACGACGATTAATTCACTTGGGCACTGAACCAGGATCAAAAGCACACCGACTCTATGATCCACAGACTCGGAAAATCACGGTAAGTCGAGATGTGGTGTTCGATGAAACAAGAGGGTGGAATTGGAATGGGAATTCTCAAAATGATAATGGAAGAGAAGAGTTTACAATAACAATTGGAGATTTTGGGAATCATGGAATTGGAGATAATGATCGTTTTGGAGTTGTAGCTTGTTCTAGTGAAGAGAATTTCCAACCACTATTAGAGGGAAACAATGAAACAACTCGTCGTCGAGGAACAGAATCTGCCACGAGAACGAGAGAGAGAGGTTCTGAAAGCAATATCAGAATTGAGGTGTGTCAATCCAGGGAGGGGATTACGTTGAACCAGCGTGGTTATGCACTTAAAATACTAGAAGAGGCTGGTATGAGAGAATGCAACCCGGCACACGCGCCAATGGAAACAGGGTTGAAGTTATCCAAGGCGTCGGAAGAAAAGGATGTAGATGCGACAAGATACAGGAGAATCATTGGTTGTCTTCGTTATCTGCTTCACACAAGGCCAGATTTGGCATATTGCGTTGGTGTTTTAAGTCGGTACATGCAAACTCCAAAAGAATCTCATGGAGAAGCAATAAAACAGTGTTTGAGATACTTACAAGGAACGACATCGTTCGGATTAAAGATTGAATCATCCCCTTCAACATCAACAACATTGATTGGGTATAGTGATAGCAGCTATAATGTAGATCCCGATGATGGTAAGAGTACGACAGGTCACATATGGTGGTAGTCCAATCTCCTGGTGTTCGCAGAAACAAGAAACAGTAGCGTTATCTTCTTGTGAGGCTGAATTCACGGCAGGGACATAGGCAACACGTCAAGCTATATGGCTTCAGGACTTACTAGGAGAGATTACTGAGAGACCAAGTAAGAAGGTCATTATTCGGATAGACAACCGGTCGGCTATAGCTCTTACTAAGAATCCAGTTTTCCATGGACGGAGCAAACACATACATACGAGGTACCATTTCATCAGGGAGTGCGTTGAGAATGGTCAGATAGAGGTCGAACGTGTTCCCGGGAATGAACAAAAGACGGACATTCTAACAAAGGCTCTTGGGAAATTCAAGTTCAAGGAGATGAGAGATCTTATTGGAGTTCAAGATGTGGGTAAGTTAGTTCAAGCTTAAAGGGGAGAATGTTGTGATAAGATTGAACTAACTTAGGAAAGAAGTTAGTTATTTTAGGAGATATCTTATTATACTTAAAGATATATTAGTTATTTTAAGAGATATATTAGTTATTTTAGGAGATATCTTATTATACTTAATTAAAATAGATTAGGAGTTATCTAATCCGTAGGTTTTCCTATTAAGAATAGGATTAGGAGTCATCTATTCCCTATATAAGGAGATGCTAATTGTGTGGCATAACTTATGAGTTTGGTGAGCTTAAGGTTTTGATTTATTTTCCTTAAGATAAATAAGAGAGTTATTCTTTAAATCTTTGTTTTCTGTCAAAAAAAATACTCATCAAAATATTGAATTTACGCGTAGTAAGCGTGGTGAGGAATATATTGTTCCTACTCAAAAAGAATATATTCGGATTCTTTAATCATTGGTTGGAGAACTACATTTGAGTTTTATGAAGGTGTCTCTCCTAATGACAATCGGACCGATTGGGTAATGCAAAAGTACTCAATAAGTGATCTCGGCTCTAGCAGTAGTACTAAAATTAAGGGTGAGAGTTCACTTTGTCGAGTATTCCATTCGAATAGAGAAGGCAAAACGGGTAATCCGGATCAACAACAACAGTGACAACCATATCATCTGATCTTGAGGTACTATATTTGTAACTTGATGGTTTTGTATGACATATACTTCATTTTCCAATTCTTGGAGTAATGCATCGGAGTCAAAATAGACATCTATGATACACTCACACAGCTATAATTGTCCGAGGTTGAAGATGATGATTGAGGATTGCAAAGATCTAACATTTCTAAATAGTCACCTCCTACTTCATGTTGATTGCTTTGCAGGAGGTGACTATTTAGAAATGCTAGATCTTTGCAATCCTCAATCATCATCTTCAACCTCGGACAATTCTAGTTGTGTGAGTGTATCATCAGATGTCTATTTTGACTCCGATGCATTACTCCAAGAATTGGAAAATGAAGTCTGTCATACAAAACCATTAAGTTACAAATATAGTACCTCAAGATCAGATGATATGGTTGTCAATGTTGTTGCTGATCCGGATTACCCGTTTTGCCTTCTCTATCCGAATGGAATACTCGACAAAGTGAACTCTCACCCTTAATGTTAGTACTACTACTAGAGCCGAGATCACTTATTGAGTACTCTTGCATTACCCAATCGGTCCGATTGTCATTAGGAGAGACGCCTTCATAAAACTAAAATGTAGTTCTCCAACCAATGATTAAAGAATTCGAATATATTCTTTTTGAGTAGGAACAATATATTCTTCACCACGCTTACTGCGCGTAAATTCAATATTTTGATGTGTATAGGCTTCTTTCATCTTTTTTACCTGAGCTTTTTCTCCATTAATAGTAAATATCATTTCATCTAAACTTTGAGTACATGGAGAATATAGTCTTTGGAAGTTATTTCCTATTATCATGTCATGTAATGTTTGTTCAGTAACCCAAATTATAGGAATTAAACATGGATAACCTCCTAACATGATAGGTAAATCTTCAATAACTTCAGAATGTGTCATGATGCTATTATCAGCTATCCTAACTTGAATTGGTTTAGATGCACTCTTCCACATGAATGCAGGAAATAAATTTTTCTTTCCAAAGCAAACAGAACAACCACCATCAACAAATGCACATAAATCATAATTATTAAAACCTTCGATGCATATGGTGATAGGATGTAGATGCTCTTTGGATTAGTAAATTGTCAGTAGCTTCTGATTAAACATCACATATCACCTCTCTCTACGATTTTATGGTGGATGACCATTTGCTTCTTCTTTTTTCCCTCTTTTTCTTTTGTCCTATTTATAGTTGATGCATTAATTTGATTTTTTTATTATTAATTATTATTATTGTTATTAATCATTATTATATTTTTAATTTGTATTTTTGATACTTATTATCTTTATTTATGTTTATTGTTAAATTAAAAGTTAAAAAAAACTTAAATAATCGTAACGAGAAACATGTTATTTAATTTTAAATGAATTAGAGCTCGTTTGGTATGATGGTAGAATGAGGTTAGAAGCAGGATCGGAGTAGAGTATGAAAATTAAATCAATCATTCCTGATACATGGTGTTTATATGGTGTTGGAATAAATGATTCCCGAAACATGTTATATGATATTATATGAATTATGAAACAAGAAATTATATGATATTTGATGATGTATGTATGTATGTTTATGATGTTAGTATAAATTATTTTTTAATCTACATTTAATAAAAATAAAGACCAACTAATGACTTAAAATACAAGTATGAACCAAATATCAACTTAAATAACTGGTATATAATTTTCACTTATTATATGTACACCCCTTATTTATCCCATCAATCACATCAATCTCATCCAATCCTCTTTTTCTATTTTTTCTTTTTTCCACAACTTTCTAAAATTTATATTAGAGGTACCTAGTTTATAATAAGTTGCATTTATATCCTTGTTTGTATTTTAATTCGAATTTCGTACTTTTTATGTGTTTTTGTGTGATCCTGTCATTTGGTATCAGAGCCAAGTAGTTAAGTAAACTTAAAAAATCCAAAAAATTAATTAAAACTGGAGGTTTTCGAAAATTGTCCACATAAAACTGCTCCACATGCAAAACATTTAAACACTGGACAAGGTCATCACGAAGCTGTTTTAAATACTATAGTCGACGATATTGCAGATTTAAAAGCAGGTTTAATTAAGTTGCGATCAAGTGTTGCTAAATATCGGGAAGAAATATCTGCTACTTTATTAGCCATAAAAGAAGAAAATCAAAAAATAGTTCTTTTAATCACAAACGAGATCCGACATCTTGGAGCAACAACTAGTCTAAACCCTCAAACCAAAAAACCTGTCGGTTTTCCTTATAAGTATCCATTCCAAAACGAAAACCCACAAAAGAAGTTTTCAGTACCAAGTTTAACTAAAAAGCTAGAAACAAAAGAAGAAGTCGTAGAAGAGCTAGAAAATCAAGGAGACGCTTGATATGTCTGACAAAGAAATGAGTTCTTTTAGTAGTGACGAATCTGGTTACTACACTGATGAAGAAGAATTGTATCAACAAATGGACTTAATTAAACTAAAAGACCTAGAGATTATACCCTTAAGTGAAGTTAAAAAGAAAATTAGATACAAAGATGGGAAAAAGAGTTGTAGACGTTAATGAAGTAGAAGAAGAAATAATCCCATAACAAGAAGTTAACAAAGCCACTAGATCTTGTTATAGAGAATATGAACAAGGGTCCACGAGTCAACAAAACACTAGCCTAAGACCCAAGGAATTTTTAGAAAAAACATCTAAGTTTGGAGTTAGGATTATGCCAAATCATAGACCTAATAAAAGAGAACTCCTACTTGAACCCATAAGTGAAACCGGATATAAACTTAGCCTAGATGGGGTAAGAAACCGAGAAGATGTACTAGACTTTTGGAAGAAAAGTATGATGAGTGTCTTAAACATGAACCCTGAATGGAGATCTGTAAATTTCCTAAATTACATTGAGCATAGTCTGTATGAAATTGTGGCAGATTGGTATGAAGGAATCGATGAAGAAATTAAAGAAACCTTAAGGGCAGTAGAACCACCAGATGTCATATTTAGGCAATTCTGCAAAGTCTTAGAGTATGAATTTGTTGGAGACAGAGATGATAAAGATAAAAAAAACTAATCGAATGGCAAAGAAAATTAAATACTCTTGAAATTTGTAATATGAGATTTCTAGAAAATTATCTTTCAGAATTTGAGTATTATTACTATAAGGTGGGAGAAAATGCAATTAATCTTCAAATGTTATTCGATAAACTTCCTAAACCCATAAATGAAGAAATTAGTGAAGGCTATCAAGAATGGATAGAAAAATATAACTCAAGGGACACCCTAGGAAATAGATTAAGATTTATTAAAAGATGGGTTGAGAAAAAATGTCGGAAGTTAAAGGAACTCAACATATGAAACGACAATTTATAAATTGTTGGGATTTGCCTAGAGAATTGGGATGTAACCGAAGAGATAAGCAGAAAAACAGTTATGGAAGGAAGTATTATAGAAAGAAAAGCTTTAATAAACAAAAAGGGGAAAAATATCAGAAAAATATTATAGAAAACCCATTGTCAAGAAAAGAAGGTTTTTTAGGAAAGCTTCTTATTTTCTTGAGAAGAAAAAGAGTTGCAAATGTTGGGCGTGTAGAGAAATAGGTCATTATGTTAATGAATGAAAAAATAGAAAGAACAATAAACTAGTTGAAGCTTTAGGGAGCTTAGATTATATTGAAATAATAGAAGAAGAAGCTTTTGAACTAGCCTTAAAAAATAATAAGGGAATTGTAGAAGTAGTGGAAGAAGATGAGGAATTTGAAAGCTCAGATTATGAAGAAGTATGTGAAATGATGGAAGGAAATGAAAGTGAAGCTCAAAACATTAAAACTGGAATATATAACTCAAAAGGTTATACAGAATACTGCTGAGTACAATCAAAACATAACATATACATGATCAAAAGATCTCATATCCCACGAGGACGACCTAGTGTACGGAGCCCTCAGCAGATCACCCTCTTTGGATCACCCTGCAATTCTGCTAACCTGCAAAGATCTACAACACGGTATAAAACCGTTAGCTAACCATACACATATATAGAATGAGCATAAGCACAATCACATATCAGAAATACTAAACACTTCATCATGATATCACACATTTACCCGGTTCATTATCTTTATATAAATGGTCCAACACTCAAATCATGTATATATATAGATATCAATATGAACATATGTGACACGAGGAATATAATCCTCGCCTCTGGGTGCTCATGGCAGTTGGAGTGGCCCCTGGTCACACCCACCCGTGTACCCTAAGGGAATGGGAGGTGGCCAACGGTTTACCAAGTCTGACCCAACCATAGAGAACCGCCCAGACTCCCAAAGGGATGAAAGGGACAACTGTCAAGGCCCTAAAATGGGCAATCATTATATCATAGGTCGGTAATCATCATAACGCATGCTATCAAGCATAAACATACACCACTCATGCAACATCCAATATAGGGATGACAGCTAAGTAAGTCATATGGACTTACCTCAATCTCGGAAGTAATCTCAACTATGATCAACTCTCAACCTAGTCCACTCCAATTTGGAGGACAACTCGGCCTATACAAGGCATACATATATACATATCAATCTACTATTCCACAAAGGGGTCACACCTAGACCCAAGGGATCCATAAGGATCATATCCAACTCGTAAACCTCAAAGCCCTAACCGGCATAACTATATCATAATCATCCTCATCCGATACCTAACATGGTACTAATTCCCTCATACTAGGAAAGGAAAGGAGCTACCCAACTCTAGGTAGTCCCGGGACAAAGACGCACTTGCGTGACAAAGGGACGCAAGGGCGGAGCAAGAAATCCGCAGACGCGGCAAGGCTCAGCCGCAGACAACGCAGGCACGGCGCAGTGGCCGCGGGGCGGCGGCTTCCGGGCGCGGGTGCGGTGACAAGGCTTCCGCAGGGGCAACAGCTTCCAGGCGCAGCGGCGGCAAAGCGGCAGAATGCAACTTCCCGACTTCTCTTCCACTCTTCACGTGATCAAATCACGTCTTCATTAGTCCATAGCCAAGCATATACATATACATAGATAAACCAACATCAAAACACATCCATACATCTAATCCTAAGCTAAGGAAGATGGAATCAAGGAAAGGAAGAAAGATGGAGCTTACCCCTACTGTGGTCTAGGCAAGGAAGGAGAGATCACACACTAGCTCAACTGGCTTCCAAGCTCAACAACAACAACATACAACATCAACCTCAACAAGGCCACACAAAGCCTCTTCCAAACCAAGAGGAAACCAAACACAAGATCAAAGAGGAGAAGGGAGAAGCAAGAAGGACGTAGGAAGCTGAAGAAATGGAATAGGAACCCTTGATCACGAGCCAAGGAAAGAATAAGAAGGGAAAAGAGTAAAGCACAAGTCAAGGGTCAGCAAAGCCGGCTGCAGCCGCCGGAAACTGCAGGGGCGGTTCCCTGAGCCGCAGGGGCGGAAACCCGCAGGGGCGGCACACAAGCCCGCGGGGGCGGCTAGGCCAAATCTCGGCCAAAGCCAATCTCGGCTAAAGTCAATCTCGATCCGAAAGACTAGGGCTCTTACAGATTTGTTGTTGATTTTACCTTTGTATGAGATTGCTTTGCAAGTTAAGAAGGAAAAAGAGAGACTAAATAGTTGTTGAATCCTACAAAAGTTAAAAGTTAATATTATCGAATTTTCTATCAAAGTGACTCTATTATAATTTGATATTGGTCGATTCCTCTTACCTTTTTAAGTCATTTTTGTACACGAATTACATAATGTAATAAATAACGGTGTAGTCACGTGTGATGTTTGAGATTTTAGAGATGTCTCACTTCATTTTCCAAATGAGTGAAATGACCTTTTATGTCTCACTTTATTTTACAAAAAAGAAGACGGACGTGTTAATCTTAATCTACCTTACTGCTATAATTAAACCTATCACCAAGATTTATTTATACTAGATTAGGGCACACGTTTTGTCAATCGTCAATCGATATGAAAATAATATTCGGTTATTAAGTATATTAGTTCGAAGAAGTTTCACTTCATTAAACGGTGTTATCTAATACATCAAACCGTTTTCTTAATTAAAAAATCCATAATTTTTTTTTAATATATTCTTATGGGAAAAGAGTGGTGAGTGACTCAATTCAGGACGTTGAATATCTGAACCCTCGTTAAACCTCGGCAAAGACTCGTCCACAGTCGCCAAATCTGCTCCAAAACCCTAGTCATTGCTCATCTCCCCTCCCTCGCCATGTATCGCGTTGCTTCTTCATTGATCAGGTTTGTATTCCCGTTCACCTTTCCTGCTCATATACGCAAATTCGACATGGACACCTTAGTATCGTTTCTTCTCTTTGCAGGTCGTCTCGTTCAAGTCTATCGGTAATCATCTTATCATTCGTCTCTCTAAATTTTTCTTCTTTTTTCTCTATGCTGTAGTCTATATTTGATTATAGTAGTCATCTAGTATACAATGGCGATCCGGTTTCGACTTTTGTGGCAGCACAATTTCTGCTTCATTTTTATTTGCCCTTTAATTTTACTGAATGTTGGAGCATTAGGATTTTCCATCAACTGTTCGTGATGCTTCCTAATTAAGCTAGCAACGAAGGAGAGATGGTCTTAGTTTCTGCTGCGCTTTATTGGTTTAATAAATTAGTGTAATGCAATCAAAGTTTGAGCAATTTTAAATGATGCTCATGTGGGGAGAAAATGAGAGTTACCAAATGGATGAACAATGCTGTGATCAGTTTAAGGGATGCCTGTTTCAGGTCACGTTAAGGGGCAAATGTAAAAGGGAATAATTTGCTCTGGACTGAAGCGGGAGTAAGTGTTCTTGTGGTTGATTAAATATTGGCAGCCTAGTTTCGACCCCCAAAAAAGAAATTGATGGCTCAATTTGATGTTGATTATTGAATGTCGGATAGTATTTATCATTGTTGATCAGTAAAATCCTGAGTTCCACACTCTTATTTGATTATTGGTACCACTTCTGTCCAGAGACATAGTAGCCTGATTAGCAACAGAACTTATGTTGCAAAAGATATCAATTTTGGGGTTGGAGCTCGAGCATCTATGTTAGAAGGTGTAAATGAGCTTGCTGAAGCTGTAAGAGTCACAATGGGGCCAAAGGTATAAATTTTCAGTTTCCTTATAACTATTTGTTTTCTCCTTCAATGGGACATGCATCATGGTCTTGCAAATGCTGTTTCTTGATATTTTGGAGTGAGATATGGATACGCCATATATATGAGGCATTTGTGCAATTATGACCCACCACCACCACCACACACACACACACACACATTTTTCAATATTTACTGCTATGAGGCTGTGTTTCCTTTTCTCCAACCTGCTTTGCTAAAAGGCTGCTATGTTTTCTCTGTGATAAATCTTACAAGCTAACAATGGTTCAGTCCAGCTTACATTGTTTCGATGAAGGTAGAAGATTAACTTTGAAAAGCTCTTTGTTTCCTGTTGGAAGCATTTCACTTCAAATTTGCGTGGGGAAAAAATGGTTTACAATGTATAATCGATGTGACAGATTTGTCCCTTTCACATGTAGTGTTTTCTTCTTGTTTTTTGTTTTTCTAAAAACAAAAGTTATTTTGCATGTTTTATGTGTGTGTGGATACATGTACATCACACGTGTCCTGTGTGTGCTCGTACACCTTGTAGGCACAAGTGTGTGTGTCTATTATGAACATATTCTGATTGAGCACTTGATTGGATGATTCAAATAGGGCCGAAATGTAATAATTGAAAGAAGTCACAGGGATCCTAAAGTTACAAAAGATGGTGTGACAGTTGCCAAGAGCATCAAGTTCAATGATAAGGCCAAGAATGTTGGGGCAGAACTTGTGAAACAGGTTGCAAAGGCTACCAATACTGCTGCCGGAGATGGTAGTCTCACATTTCTATTTTTATGCATTTGTCTATCATTGGTCATTTGGTCCAAAAACATTTCATTTCAATCATGTCATTACTCATTATATTTGGCATCAGGTTTTCTTTTGATATTTCTATCCTGTATATCTGTGAGAGGAAGAGAAATCAGGCTTGAGCTCAGAATTTTGTTCTTGTTTCTCCAGGCACAACTTGTGCAACTGTATTGACTCAGGCGATATTAACAGAAGGATGCAAATCAATAGCTACAGGTGTAAATGCAATGGATTTGCGTAGTGGGATCAAAATGGCTGTTGATGCTGTCGCATCAGACCTGAAAAGCAGAGCGGTGATGATAAGCACATCAGAAGAAATTGCTCAGGTTCTTCATACTTTATCTGATAATAAGCTGAATTATGGGGATTAACCCTATTCTGTTGGGTAAAGTGCAGGGAAATAAATTGTCTAATGAACCTTTTGTTTCCCTAGCAAGTAGATAGATCACTTAACAAAACTGAAACTGTGCGTTCTGTAATAAATTTAGTCTTTTGGGAGAAGACAGAGCAAGATGTAGGAAAATGAAACCGGGTAAATTTCAGTGTTGGCTTGATTGAAACATTACGGAAGAATGAAATATGATTATTACTCTTCAAATATAGAGAGGGAAGTGTTTGCATCAGTGGTTGCTGTATATTTACATCCCTGCTTTAAAACAACTGTCATATGATAACAACAGGTTGCAACTATATCTGCTAACGGAGAATATGAAATTGGCGAGTTTATCGCCAAAGCGATGGAGAAAGTCGGCAAGGAAGGAGTAATCACAGTTTCTGTAAGAAAACTTGGACCACTTTGAGTTTTATTTGGATTTATGTGAAGAATTACTGAAGCAAGTGATGCATTCTGTTACATCATAATCGGGAAAATTTGCAGGATGGAAATACTCTTGATAATGAGTTGGAAGTTGTTGAAGGCTTGAAGTTGGCTAGGGGTTTCATATCTCCTTATTTTGTAACTGATGAGAAAACCAAGAAATGCGTATGTTCACATCTTATATGACCATTATGGTAACTTTTGACATTGGCTCTTGTTATTTCATGCACTTGGTTCTATGAGTTCATTCATCTTGTCAGGAACTAGAAAATCCTTTAATCCTCATCAATGATAAGAAAGTATCAAATGTAGAATCATTGGTGAAAGTACTGGAATTGGCTATAAAGGTACTAACTTCTATGCCTTTTTATTTTATTACAGTATCCATATACCAATATTCTACTTCATTCTGTGTTCATTTTCTATAGACAAACAGACCTTTGTTGATTGTTGCTGAAGATATTGAGAGTGACCCATTAACTCTTCTCATTCTCAACAAGCATCGTGCTGGTCTCAAGGTATTTGGTTCTTTCTCTGCATTGATATGTATTATAGTGCTTGTTTAGGCATTACTGCAAAATTTTCTTTTCCTAGCACGAGGAAGGTTTTTTTTCCTCATTTTAGGTAATCATGCACAAGAATCTTGATCCCATTAAGTAATTGAATGACAATTAGTTCTGCTGACTTTGCCATGGCTGTCTTCCATTTTATTGATGTATGTAAACACTATAAGCTCCATTCAGGAATTAATCTATATATTTAACATTTTTCATCGGCAAATATGCAGGTTTGTGCCATAAAGGCTCCTGGTTTTGGAGATAGCAGAAAGGCTAATTTGGATGATCTTGCAATTTTCACTGGAGGAGAGGTGACTAAAATTTTAACTAATATTTTAAATTACCTTGATCAGAAGAACTATATCTCAACTTGCGGTATTATTATCCCAGATTATCTCCGATGAGAGTGGTAGAAGTTTAGACAAAGTGCAACTAGAGATGCTTGGTTCTGCAAAAAAGGTCTGAGCTCTACTCTTTTCATTAGTATCAATTTGAGCTTTTCTTACATCTGACTTTTTCAATGATGCAGGTCACTATATCTGTGGATGACACAATTGTTCTGCATGGAGGTGGGGATAAAAAACTGATAGAGGAAAGATGTGAAGAGGTATGATAGTTTCTTTCTACCATCCTATCCAGTTAGTTTCTCTCCTTTGGATTTGGGTATAATTTGATCTATAAGAAGAAAACCAATAGTTATTCTTGTATTATGACAATACAAATGAAAATAATGAAGAGTTAATGCTTAATAGTAAGGTTGATAACGATAATCTTCATTTGCAGTTGCGGACTGTGATGGAAAACAGCACTGCAACCTTTGATAAGGAGAAAGCACAGGAACGATTGTCAAAGCTCTCTGGTGGTGTTGCTGTTTTCAAGGTTTTGTTCTTGCCTAATATCCTCTGTCGACATTTTGTTTCATTGATTAACTATGCATATTTATTTTTTTTCTATACACAGGTTGGGGGAGCTAGTGAGGCAGAAGTTGGTGAGAGAAAAGATAGAGTTACAGATGCTTTAAATGCAACAAGAGCAGCTGTGGAGGAGGGTATAGTACCAGGTAAGTTGAAATCGTCAGTAGTTTCATTAATTCCTATTATTCTCCCTTTAATATATTCATTTGACAAATTTGAGTGAATATAAGGTGGTGGAGTTGCTCTTCTCTATGCTTCAAAAGTTCTTGGGACCCTCGAGACTATAAATGAAGATCAGAAAAGAGGAATCGAAATCATTCAGAATGCTCTTAAGGTTCCATCTTTGCTCAAGAGACCCTTGTCTTTTAATTAAAAAATAAATGAAATTCCTTGTTCTTTTGTGTATCATCATAACTTTGGTTTTTTTTTTATTATTCATGATCTAGGCACCTTTATCTACCATTGCTTCAAATGCTGGTGCTGATGCTCCTTTGATTCTTGGGAAAATTTTGGAACAAGACGATCCAAATCTGGGCTATGATGTCATTACTGGTTTGTACCTCCAATGGGAACCCGTTATCTGAATTTCCTTTCCACATTTTATCCTGGTGTCATTTAAGTGAATGAGGAACTTTTGATAACCAAGATGATATCTGATAGATGCTTGCGACATGTGATGATTATCTTATCTTTATAAAATAGGTTAACCGGGCAAGGCTTAGCTTTGATGAGGACGCTTCTTCTAGGACAGTTGCTCTGTATTTCCTATTTGTTTCTTACTATCTAGTTTATTCAACATGATAATGGCTCTCCCAATTCTAACAGCATCTTTAGTTACCTTTCGGTCACTGCTAAGCTTTCAAAAGCTTATTTTGCTTGTTGTTCTATTATAGGCGAGTATGTGGACATGATCAAAGCTGGAATCGTAGATCCTCTGAAAGTAATCAGAACCGCGTTAGTAGATGCTGCCAGGTGAGTAACTGCCCCAGTCAGATTCCTGTGTTTCACTATCTTCCTCAGACTTGAGCTCATTCATAGTAATGCCATGTGGTTTTTGGTTGCAGTGTTTCATTACTGTTGACGACAACAGAAGCCGCAATCGTGGAGCACCCAACTAGAATGCCGCAACGCGTGCCAGACTTGGATCAAATGGACTTGTAAGGTTGACTCTTATACTGGACTATTTCACGGAGAGTGCAGAATGAATGACTGGAGATCCAAATTCTTGACATGTTTGTCAGCATACAAAGAAAGTAGATGATCTGAACAAGTGAAAATTGATCCTTAGATTTTTGCCGTTTATTGTTATCACATTGTATCATTTTCATAGTTTTGTGAGGCAACCTGCAAACCATTTATACCAGGCCCAAACCGATAAATTCGTTCTCAAGTGTGAAACTCCAATTGTTATTTTATGTATTGTGGGAAGTGATATGGCCCTGTAATTGGTCGTCTAGTTCGTGGTGCTTCAATTTTCTTATTTCCCTTTTTTTATCTATGTAGTAATGTAGACATGGCTGATGATCCTCATCTTCACTGTTAAAGCAAAGAAAAACCACTGTTCCAAATTTTATTTTAAATCGAAATTTTTATTTATTTCAATTCAAAAAATAAAAATATCTTTAATTTACTTTTCTTTTTAAAAAAAATAAAAACATATATAAAATTTACTTTTATTATAAATTTATTAGTTTAAATTTTAAGGAGGTCATAATTAGTTTTAAAATTATTTTTTTGATTTTTTAATTATTTTATAATGAATTTTAATGTAATATATTAAGAATGAGTATATAAAGGAAATAAATAGAACTATGAGAAATTTTCAAATTTAGTGGATAAAATCTAAATTTTGAGGGCACTAAGAGAAAAAATTCAATTAAAAATCTAGCTATTAACCTTTTCATTTTTAAATTTTGATCAATTTGTTAAAAAAATCTGAAAATTTTTCTTGCTCCCCCACCGTCAACTGTCCATAATTATAATGTCCAACAATCATCAATAGTCAATTATTGTACCGTCAATAACACACGTCAATCTTTGTTAAAAAAATGAAAATTTTAAAAATGAAATGTAAAAATATATATTATTTTTTAATATAAATGGTCAAAATTTTTAAGAAATAAAAAGTTGGTGGTTAGATTTTTCAAATTTCATAAGTTATTCTAAAAAATAGAGAAAATTATGTTAAACCACCCTTAATTTTCAGTTGTTTACAAGTAATCACCATTAATAATTTTTATTTTTTTTGAGTGAACCACCCTTAGCAATTTTTTCCCCTTCAGTTAACCACTCTTAATACTAAACTATTTGCATTTAACCACCCACATTTTAGCTTTTGTTAAATAAACGTTAAATGAAGAACAAAGAAAATAAAAAAGGAAGAGATAAGAGGATTTTTTTTTTTTATAACGAAAGAGGGGAATTTTTTTTTTTTATTAAAGTAGCAAAAGACTAAAAGTATTTACCAATATTATATTGTACTGACACAATCTATTAATCCAATAGAGTTATTTATACTGAAAACTTTATTAAAGTAGCAAAAAATTATTAAAGTAGCAAAAGAGTAAAGATATTTTACCCCCAAAACGCAGTCTCATAATGAAAAAAGTGGTTTGCATATGGTATTAACTATTAAATCCAAGATAAGATTACAAGAAGAAAGAGAAATAGCCTATAGTAGAATTAAAAGTCAAAGGTAAAATAGATAGTGGGATCTTTTATCTATATAACAAAAAAAAAATTAAAAATACTAAAATGACACATCCTTAAACAATTTTACCATAATAGCAAATTTTCTGACATGTTAAAGGAAGATACAGATATTTTTTATACGGATAAATTATATAACTAATTTATGAGTTTAACACCACACTTTACGTATTAATATTACTAATCCATTCCTACATCTCTCTTCTTCTTTTTTAAAAAAACAAATTTCATATAACCTTTCTTTAATAAATAAAACGCAGTTTTTGTCCTTTTTTGAATTTAAAAAATATATATTTACGCTACTTATCATATGTTTTTATTATTGTTTGTTATAAATTTTAGAAAAAATTAAGTTTTAATATAGGAAAAAAAAAAGTATAATCCAGAACTCGTCAATATAAGTTTTATGAATAATGTATTTTACAAAGTCTTAAGCATTCATATTCACGAAAATAAATTATCTGAATCAACATCCATATCATCATCATTTTTATTAGGGTTGGGCACAAATCATAAATTTTCGTTAATATGAATTCTTAAGTGTAAAATCACATTTCTTAAAAAAAATTATATTAACAAACTTTGTATTATACCTTTTTCTGATTAAATTTTTAATTTTTTAAAATTTAACAAAAATAATAATAATCATCATATATAAAAAAAAGATAAATAAATGTAAATATATATTTTTTTAAATAAAAGGTAAAAATCTTAATTAAAAAAAACTAGCACTTTGCTACCGCTCTTACATAAAATTTATAAAATAAAAAGGCAATTAGGAGAGGTTTAACAATATTAAAATATAAAATATGAGGTTAAACTGTATTTAAAATTCATTTGCAAAAAAAATCAATATTCTCATGCAACATGTCAGAAAATTTGTTATTTTGATAATATAGTGTAGGATGTGTTACTTTAGTAATTATTTTAATTTTTGTTGTTATATAAGTAAAAGATTCAAAATAGTGAGACATGTTTACACTATGTGAAAATGGTAGAAATTATAACAAAATTATAATAAATAAAAAAAGAGAGAGAAAAAGCATAAAGAAGAAATAGTAAATAGCTCCCATCTCTATTCTTCACACAAAATCAAATAGAAGGAGGGAGAAGTCTCAACCATTCTAGGAGGTGGATCATCAAAGACTGGAATCACTAGAATGTCAACCTACATATCTAGAAAGCGTAGAGAGTTACTTAATCCAGGACGCGCGTTTAAATTTATCATCGACGGAATCCCAAAGCGTCGAATAGAAAGCGTCGAGTTTTGATTACTTTCTAGTGGTGTTCCTACGGGCTTCCTCCAACAACAACGTTCTTGGTGTCGGCTCCGGCTAAAGATGGCAGGCATGGAGAAAGTGGTGTCGTCCCCCACGCAATTTCTGATTTTTTTACTCAGTCGAGGACGAAGTGAGGGTGTGGTATGTGTTGAGTTGGGCTAAGTAGGAAGGCGAGGACTCCGACAGATTATCGGCGAGGTTTTATCAACGCCTCAAGCACATCAGTTGAAAAAACAAAAGAAATTTACTTCTCTATATGTCGTTAACTTAAGGTAAGGATTGAGGAGTCGAAAATTGATTTTTTGGATGAGCCGACTGAGATATCTAGAAATACCTTGATTTTTTTTTGTATACAAGGTAAGAAGATTAGGAGAGTTAGTTTCTAGAAAATGTTCGTCCTAAAGAATCTTTTCTGATGAGGTCATAAACATCAGCTGGAAGTGACTCGTCTTTTGCGGGTTGATTAAAGCCGAGTGCCACAAGTCTATCGAAAACAGTGTTGATTTCCCTGGAAATATGGTTAACAGAAAAGTGCTCGAAGCCAGAGATCATGGAGGAGATGTCTGAGATGATTATATCCGTCTCCCACGGTGGTTTTCAAACTTGGTTGATCGAATTAATAAGCATCAAATTATCTGATTCAATCTCAATGGATGTAACACCTATACGTGCGGCCTTTTGTAGGCCCTCTCGAAAGGGGCAAAAGCTTATGCCTCTAAGACAGATTCAGCGTTACATCTTCCTTTTCCAATAGCTAAAGGGGCTGCAAAATTATTCCGAATGATGTAACCAAAAGCATATTGATTTGACGGGTTTTTGGAGGCGTCAAAATATAACTTAACAAATCCCTCCCTTGGTCTATTCCATTTGATGTTTTTGGATTTCCTTCTTTGTTTCAGTTGTTTGTTGTTGTTCGTAGTCGGTTTTGAATTTGTTTTTTCCCATTCGTCTATTTGATTCATTGTCTTGGTTTTGTTGGAGAAATGGTTTTTTTTTTTATCCGGAGAGGATATCAACTATTTTTCGATTTGTTATGTCATAGTTTTGCAATATTAATATAATCTTTGCATTGTCAATAGTCTTATGTGTGTAAGGGAACGCAAAGAAAAGGTGTTTAGCACTTTCTGTATGATGATTACAAAATTCATAGTGCATCATAACTGGAATTTTTTGCTTGTCGAATATTTCTTTTGTTGGCAGTCCATCAAGGGTCATCTTCCATAGGAAGTTTTTACTTTTAGGCATTATGTTGATCTCTCAAATCCATATTTTGTCCTCAGTAACACCGACTTTTTGTTGTTGGATCATTTCCATAGCAGATTTAGTCGAGTACCATCCTTCCTCATTAGTTGTCCAATATATTCTATCTCTTATATAATTTTTGGGGAGGTTATAATTTTTAATTTTTGTAATGATATCATATGGTAGAAAAGTATGTAGTTGGCTTATACGTTGATGATTTCATCTTTTGCCCCTGATAAAAGAAGCAATTAGTTCAATGGGATTTATCAAAGGCTTTGTTGCCCACACGCCATCTGAGGCCTTTGTCGAAATCTTCTCTTAGTTTAACTAATTTCTTGTATTTTTTCCACATTCATAGTTCCATAAGCATGTTCCTTTTAAGAATTTTTCTTCGATGAGTTTGACCCAAATATTGTCCGGATTAGCCATGATTTTCCATAATATTTCATTTATAACGCTTTGTTCATATCTTCTGCTTTTCTTATTTCAGTCCCCCCAAGGGATCTCAGTTTGTAGATTTTATCCCAACTGATAAGCGGATGAAAATTTGGTCCTTTATTCCAAAATAATTTTTGTTAATCCGGTCCAAGTCATTATGAATGCTTGTAGGAAACATGAATGCTTGCATTAGGTAGCTTGGCTTGACATTAAGATTAGACTGCTTCAAAATACACTTCATGTGTATGAAAGAATGCATGATAATCGAATAAAAGGGAAAACAATACGCAAATTATGATTCATTCATTATGTTTTTGAAGCCAACTCTACCAAGTCATTGTACATCAATGAATATTCCAGTTACCGCATCTAACATAACAATTATGTTTCTTATTTCATACCCAAGTCTAACAATAGTATATATATGACATTGTCCAATCTTTCTTTTATTTGATATTTATGAACAACCTTCAAGTTCTTAAATAACCTTAAAAATGAGAGAGGAAATGAAATAGAATAATGATGGAAACATACACTAATTTGATTGCTATCAACTGCTACTTTTATTATCTTCGCCAATTTCATTCCCTCCATAGGAGGTTGCTAAAAGACAACGCAAGAGGTGCTTTTGAGGGTGCTAGTGAGACCGTATGCATCAACAATGTTTGCTCGTGATTGAAGGTAATGCATCTCTGTTTTTATTACCACGTAATCCACATTAGTATGATAAAACTTACATAGCTAGATTATGTAATAAATAGCTTTTATTTAAATCTTTCTTGTTTAATGGATTGCTTGCATGTATTGACTTTCCTATTTATAAGGCTCCTAAGTTACTCATATTTAGGTCCTAATTTAACCACCATCCATCCCCTAAACTATTTTCGAGCCTAATGCGTTCATTTATATCCAAACTTCTTATGATTTTATTGGCCCCACCAACTTTAAGCTTTGTAATGTCAATAAGCTCCTTTTCATATATTTCTAATATATCTTTTTTGCCTTGTAGTTCTTTGTTGCACAAAAAGCTTGTAAGAGTAGATTTCACACTTGTGCAACCATGGAAAGGACATTGTAAATATTTGGGTCTATTTTGACTTTGTTGTCGTGATTGATAAGTTATCTATTTAATCCTTTAGGATATTATGTTTTTACAAAGTTATGATCTCACCGCCCCTCTTTTTTTTTTTTTTTGAATACAAGGGTAAGCATCTAGGCATGGTCATTATCTATTACTGCACCATCCTATGTCATCCTTTCGGATGAGATTAGCGACTTCTCGTGGTATGACTCCTCCTGCTGCAGAGCTGTCCTGGCCTAAAGCTGCGAGTTTATCCGCAACGCCATTGACTTCTCTGAAAATGTGGTTAACCTTAACCTGCATAAACTCAGCCAAAAAAAGTGAAATATCTGAAATGATCAATTCAATTTCCCATGGTGGTTTCCATATTTTGTTTATTGCGTTAATGATTGTTAGGTTATCTCCTTCAATTTCTATGTTTTTTATTTTCATTTCTCTTGCCTTCAAAACTCCTTTTCTAAGTGCAAAGGCTTCTACATGCAGAACCGATGTGTATCCACATTGTCCATACTCAAAAGCGATTGTTGTTGCTTGATGGTTTCTAAGTATATGGCCAAAGGATCCATGATCATTACTCCTTTTTGATCCATCAAAATTAAGTTTTATGTTTCCTTCTGCCGGTTTTGTCCATTGTAGGTTTTTCCTTTTCCTGATGTTAGTTATGTTGGTTTTCATTTTATTCGTCTCAGTTGCTCTATTCCAATCCTGGATTTGTTTAGCTGCCTCTTGTCGGACATTTGTTACATGTTTGTTTTCAAAGATGTTTTTGTTCCTCATATACCAAATATTCCACCAAATGACAGATAGTTGAATAAAGTTCCTTTCATCCATATTGTTGTGAATGAGAGACATGATTTCTTGTGTTTTCTTTCCAAATATATCAATATTGTTCAATTGGAATTGTGCTGACACATTTATGTTATTAAAGGTGATCGGGCATCTAAAGAAAAGGTGTTTTGCAGTTTCATACGGGTGTTGACATAGTGCACAATTCATTGGTAATGGTACTTTCTGTTTTTCCAGATTTTCTTTGGTTGGTAGGCCATCAATAGATAATTTCCATAGGAAGTTCTTAACTTTTGGCATTATGTTAAGGTTCCAGATCCATGAGTTATTAACTAGGTTGATGCCTCTGTTTTTGTGAAACAACTCCAAGGCTGATTTTGTGGAGAACCATCCGTCTTTACTCGGGCCCCAGTACAATCTGTCTCGTATGTTATGAACTGGTAGGGGGTACCCTAAGATTTTATTAATCATGCTTTGTGGTATGATTGGTTCAAGAGTGTTTGATATTTTGGTTTGGTCCCATTTGTTATTTGTCATTAGCATACTTACAGTGTCATTTTCATTTGCTATTTGTGCAGTTGAGGCATGTTGCTCTAGGGGGTGTTCGGATATCCAAGAGTCTTTCCATAGTCTGATTGTTTGTCCATCCCCCACTCTCCAGATAAATCCTTTTTCGAAATCTGGTCTTAGTTTCATAAGTTGTTTCCATTGCCATGAGGTATTGTTTTTCATTTTATAAGACCATATGTTATCTCCTTTCAAGTATTTCTCTTGAATAACTTTAACCCATATGTTATCTGATTCTGCCATTATTTTCCATAGTAATTTCATTTGTAGGGCTTTGTTCATATCTTCCGCTTTTGTTATTCCTATGCCTCCTTCTGCTTTTGGTCTACATATTCTTTCCCAGCTTATTAGTGGGCGAAAATTCGGACCTTTGTTCCAGAAGAATTGCCTATTTATTTGATCTAGTTCCTTGTGTATGGTTGCTGGTAGCATGAAACTTTGCATAATGTAATTTGGTTTTGCATTGAGGTTTGCTTTAATAAGTACAGTTCTGCCTTCTTGGGAGAGGGATGTTGCTTTCCATTTGGTTAATTGTTGTCTCGATCTTGAGATGACGTCTTCAAATGTAGACTTGTTTACCCTACAGTTAATAATAGGGCATCCTAAATATTTCTCTATGCATGTGCATGAGGTTATTCCTAAGTTTTGTTGTATTATCCTTTTACTTGCATTGTCGACATTGTTAGTTACTTGGAAGGCGGATTTATGATAGTTTACTTTTTGGCCTGAGATTTGGCAGTATTTTGATAAGATTTCAATTATTTGATTACAAGCTGTATTTGTTGCTTTAGTAAAGATGATTATGTCATCCGCGAACGCTAAGAATGGGATAGTATTTCCAGACCTAGCGATTGGAAATCCAATGCTTTTTCGGTTTTCGTTGCTTGCTTTTTGATATTTCTGGCTAACACTTCAGCCCCAAGGTTGAATAGTAGCGGTGACAGGGGGTCCCCTTGTCTGAGACCCCGTTTGGGAAAGAAGATTTTAGTCGGGTTGTCATTTATAAGGAGCGAGTACGAGACTGTTGAAAAGCATTCCTCAATCCATCCAGTGAATTTATCGGAAAAGCCAAATTTTCGGAGAACTTGTAGTATGAAGTGCATTCGATTCTGTCGTAAGCTTTTTCCATGTCTAACTTTATCGCCACATAACCTTTTTTTCCTTTCTTAGATTTTAAGCCATGGAAAATTTTGTGGGCTATTAGAACATTATCATGGATTGATCTTTTTTGGATGAAGGCCCCTTAAAGCGGATGTATGAGTTTTGGGATGACCTTTTTCAATCTTTGTGTCGGGATCTTTGCTTTAATTTTGTATATTGTTGAGCATAGGCTAATTGGTCTATAGTGATTTGTTGCAGATGGGTTATCCACTTTTGGGATCAGGGTAATGAATGTATGGTTGATTTGTTTCAAAAATTTTCCTGTTCTATAGAAGCTTTTTACAGCTCTAGAAACAGATGGGCCTATGATGTGCCAATATTTATGAAAAAATCCAGCGGGCATTCCGTCTGGTCCCGGGGACTTATCTCTACCAATATTATAAATTGCATCTCTTATTTCTTCATTTGTGAATGGTTTTATCAGATCAATATTTTCTTCGTCTGTTATTTCCTTTTGGATGACCTCAAGTTGTTTCTACATTTCAGATATGTTTATCGGGGAGGCCTTGAATCTTATTTCATAGTCTTGGAGGAATTCATTTGCAATGTCCTCTTCTGTGGCTAAGATAGTTCCATCATTTTTAGTAATTTTAGCTATGTTCTTGTGGTTCCGTCTTCCTGTTGCTTTTCTATGGTGGAATTTTGTGTTTTTGTCTCCTAGGTTGAGCGAATTTGATTTAGCACGTTGAGTCCAGTATCGTTGTTGGTATTTAATAAGACATTCTCTTTTAGTAGTCAGTCTTCTCAGCTTAGCGCTTCTGGTTCTACAAAAGTTCCTATATAGTAGAATTTGCAGCTTTTCAATTTCCGCATCCACCTCACGGACTTGTTTGTTAATGTTTCCAAAACTAGTTCTACTCCAGATTTTGAGTTTGCTTTTAAGGAGGCTGATTTTCTTTACAAAGTTATACATATGTGTGTCTTGATATTGTGTTCTCCAGGTTTGTTTGATAATGTTTTCGCAATCTTTCCTTTGGGTCCACATGAGTTCAAATCGAAAGGGTTTGTTTTTTTATTGTCGTAGAGAGTTAGAAAGTTCAATTGAAATCCGACAGTGGTCAGATGTGGTAAATGCATGGTTCCATGTGTATATATCTGGATAAGCTTGGAATACATCTGGTTGTGCCATCACCCGATCTAATTGTTATGACATTGCTTCATGAATTTCACCGAAATGAGAGCAAAGGAAATTCAAGTGAGCAATGCCAACTTCAAAAAACAAAATGTTACCTAAATAGAATATTATTTACATCGAGTTAGAAGGAAGACAGACATTAAAAATTACTGTCTAAATTGTTGTAGAAAAAAAGCTCATGCATGTTGTTGCCTTGTGTAGACGAGTCTTCACAAGCCGAAATTCAAGCCCTAGAAAACACAAAGAAGATAAAGCCCGAATTGGTTCAAATTTATTGGGCATTGGTCAAAATTTTCCTATGTACGATCATACAAACTTAAATTTGAGCCACCGAAAACACAACAAAGATAAGGTGAGATTGAAGTCACAGACAATAACAATAAATAACTAAAAACTACTATTGCGTACAAACACACACAATTGTAGTACCCTGGTTCAAACCGTGAAGACATGTAAGGTTGGAGGTCCTTGATTAATGGCGGCGGTGTTGCTCACAAGTCAGGCTCCATGAAACATGTATGCGGTCGCGTGCTAAACCCTACTAGTAAGATTAAAAAAGATATATAAAAAAAAAGTCACAATGGTAATTTTGTAAATTTCTATTCTTAACAATGTGTCATAGATATTTTTAGGAACGGTGTAAAGAAACTTATATATATATAAAGAAATCTATAAATTTTTTGATCATAATATCTCATATATAAAAAAATATTTTAGAGACTTAATATACAATATATTAAACGTAAAAGTAAAACAAGTACGGTGATATTTTGTCTTAGAAAAATCATAGATAACTGAATCTTTATCAAATTTACTTTAAAAAAAACTTATTGTCTTCTAGCAGGCCAGCTAAGCGTTAGACGGTGCCTCTCATTCCCATATCCGTTTCACCTATTTTGAAAAGTGTTATTACAAATACTCCCACCAATTCCGTTAACAATTTCATCCAATTGCATAGCTCATATACTAATGCACGATTTAACAAGTCCCTCAAATACCAATTCCGTTAACAACTCCCTCAAATACCGATTTTTTTATATCGAATTTACGGGAAAAAAATTATTATCCGTCTAGAAGATTGGCTAACCACTGAACGGTGCTCCTCCGTCTTATATCTCTTTCACTCATTTTGGAAAATATTTGTGTTATCACGCATGTTGCCACCAATTCCGTTAACAATTCATCCAGTTGCATAACAAATCTTTATAAAATTTACTAATAAAATTAAATTTTAGATTTCATAAATCAAATAATTTATTTACAAATTTCATCCTAAATCCGAATCTTATATATATATATTATAGGAGTAGCACTCCTTCCACATGTCACGCAGGGAAATAGTCACTGCCACGTGTCATTTCAGCAATTTTTCGCAGCCCACCAAAATATTAATTAAGTTTATTCATTAGAAAAAATATTTAACAAAATATTAAAATCAAAAATATTAATTAACAGATTACAATCACAACAAATTTTAGCAATAAAAAAAACGAAATATTAAAATCAAAAATATTAATTACGAAATATTAAAATCAAAAATATTAATTAACAGATTACAATCACACGAAATATTAAAATAAAAAATATTAATTAACAGATTACAATCACAACAAATTTTAGCAATAAAAAAAACGAAATATTAAAATCGAAAATATTAATTACGAAATATTAAAATCAAAAATATTAATTAACAGATTACAATCACAACAAATTTTAGCAATAAAAAAAATCAAATATTAAAATCAAATATATTAATTAACAGATTACAATCACACGAAATATTAAAATCAAAAATATTAATTAAGAGATTACAACCACAACAAATTTTAGCAATAAAAAAAACGAAATATTAAAATCAAAAATATTAATTACGAAATATTAAAATCAAAAATATTAATTAACAGATTACAATCACAACAAAATTTAGCAATAAAAAAAAACAAAATATTAAAATCAAAAATATTAATCTTATCTTTTATATATATATATATATATATATATATATATATATATATATATATATATATTAGGAGTAGCACTCCTTGCCACGTGTCACGCAGAAAAATCCTCACTACCACGTGTCATTTTAGCATTTAATCACATCCCAAAAAAAATTTAGCAGTACAAAAAAATTTTTTTTAATTAAATCTACTTTTAATAATTAAGTGTTATTTCTTAAATAAATTTACATACAACAATTAATTTAACACCATATGCTACCAATGTACTATTTCTATTAATATATGAATCAATACAATAAGGGGGAGAAACATCAAAATATGAATTATTATACGGTTAGATATTTTATTAATGTATTATATAATATTATAGGTAAATTTTACAAATATTTATTGCTTATTATCTACACTATCTAATGTCAAAAAAATAGTTTATATATAATTCCTTAAAGAAATATAATAACAAATAATATTTTTATCAAAATCCCGTGCAAGACACGGGTAATACACTAGTGTACTATTTAATCGATCAACGTGCACGATAAAGGATGTTTTGAAATGCACTGTTAATTGGAATATTAATCAAATTCATATGTCAAGGCCAAAGATAAAAAGTAAATAAAAACTGTGGTATTTTATTTTGAAACATAAAAAAGGAATAAACATAAGGATAAGGGCACCGATAAATAGAAGCCGCCTCGTAAACAAACTCTGAAACCCACACACATCGCATCATCTCTCGCAGTTTCTAGGGTTTACATTTTCTCTTCCCCTCTCGTGTCTGCAACTTCGACTGAAGCTAGTTTCATCGCCTGTGAATTCCTTTTGCTGCTCCTGCTCCGATTTTGGGTAAGTTATCATTGCAATCCTTCCTTTTCGCTGTCTCTTCACATGTCCGCCAAAATTTCCATCTCTTACCTCAGATCCTTGTTTTGATTGCTTTAATTTCACGGTGTTAGATTCTGGGGTATTTCTTCATTTAAGTTTTCTGCACTCGATATTGATCGACAACTTTGTTGCTGTTAATTGTGCTGTTGAGCCGTTGTTAGGGTTTCCAAAAAACCAATTTTTTAAGAGCTATTATTGTTGTTGCGTGTGGAAATCCATTCAGGGTTTTTGGAGTAGTCACGGTTGACTTTCTTTGTTTTCCCTATCAGGAGTCGTGATTTTCATTCTTTTCTTTTTTACCCTTTCATGGGATTTATAATCTGTTCTAACTACTCTGGATATCTTGATTCGGTATTTGTATTGGTTTTTGAGTGAAGAAAGCTTCACGTTTAGCTTTGTGCCAAATTTTGATTAACAATTCATCAATCACTGTACAATTGTAACCACCTAGTGATTTGAATTCCTATTTGGTAATAATGTCTTGCAATTTGTTTAGTCCTTGTCTACCATGCCTTTTTTTTTTATTCGTAGCAGTGATTTATGTAAATGATGACCATTATTGGATCTCATATGCAGTGATTTACTGAGGCTTAGTTATGATTTTCTTTTCTTGTTTTTTTTTGAGATAGGATTGTCTTGGAAGAAGATATAGAATGCGTCCTGTAATGTGACTGAGCACAATCAAGGCAGGACGCTTCCAAGGAAAACTACAATGTTGGTGTTTTTTTGATGTGCTGCTAGCATCATTCTTGTCAAATCAATCTGATGTATTCAATAGTTTTTTAACTTGCAACTTTGATTGGCCATGGTTATTGAATTGATCATGGGAAGAGCCTGTTCTTTGTTGTTGAATGTTGAATGCCTTTTTCCTTCTTGCTTTACAAGACATTTGGCTCTTTCTATTTTATTTTTTTCTTACAAGTGACAAATTGGATTTCCCATCACGAATCAACTTAATTTGACGGGAATACTAAAAATTGCAACCAATATATCTGTAAAATTTCACTATTTTGATAAAATATAAAACAGAATGATATATAATCAAGTCTTATAGGAGATATACTATGCTTATTGTTGAACCAAGTAATCCAGACACGAAAAGTGTCTGTTCTCACATTAGTCATATCCTTTTCTATTAAAGGTCTTGGCGATTACTGAAAACATTTATTAAACAATTCAGGTAGCAGTTGCCTTCTGCAGTCTTCTGGTTAATACAAAAATGATATGTGTGAAGGAATCTGATGCAAGAGAGGCTTCCATTGTGCCATATATGCTTGTTGGTGTGCAAAATGGCCCAAGTATGGAAGCTACATGAGTTAAATGCTATCAAAATTTAAAATATATATAATCTATTACTTTTAGTTTTTCCATATTCGTGAAGTTGGAGCACAAAGTAATAGTTTGCCTCTTATTGAACGCAAAACAATATAAAGGGCTATGATGGTGCTGTATGGTTAGAAAAATGTTTTGAAAAATATTTAATATAAGGAGCAATGTAAAGATATCATTGGATGTTTGGACTTTAGATTTCTGGTGATTTGTGTGCAAGATGAGATCTATGTAGGGTCCGAATAGCTATAGCAACTGAAACAAGCGACTATGGAAAATTAAGTTGCCAAATAGGGTGTTTTTGGGACTTACTATTTGTGCTGCTGTCTGTTTTCTGGGGAATGAGTCATCTTTTTCTTATTGTTGTCATATTGAAATTGCTTATTGCTTCTAGTTATTTTGACTGTGTATGCTTTCTGTAAACCAATGGGTTTTTATTTCATATAAGAATAAATGATATTTACTTGTTTTTTTGCACAAAAATATTGTTTGAAGGTACACATAAGGGTCTAAGTGTGATCTTCAAGCTAGAAGATGCTGATATTGGATCTGCATGGTTAACTACTTTGTCATAGATATGTTATGTGTCATTCTTCTTACTTAAACTTGATAGGGTTGAAAATAGAATGCCAGGATACTTAATAGAGCTGTAGCTCCTTGTGTTCATGTCTTCTCTCTGTTCTGTGACATTAAATAAATGTACATTGGTGAAATGAATGGACTGTACTTGAAAGAAACCACTTGTAAATTTTAGCTTTTGCTTTACTGATATTGGATCTTTATTTCTTTCCATGATTTGAAACCCCCCAAGTTCCACATAAAATTTCTCAATGTCCATAGTGCTATATGTAAAACAATAATTATTTCATGAGCCGTCTCTCTGTTTCAAATTTTTGTTTTAGGATGCCTTATTAACTACTTTTTTTGCCTGTTTCTTCCAAGGATCAGCGATTAAATTTATTCTATTTATCCTTTGGTAGTTGGCAAATGTAAACCCTCCCTGTTATTTATGACGAATTACGGCTTTGATGCTGTTTGGTGTGCATTACTTCTCTCTACTGATTAGCTGTGGTATTATGTTGGACAGATGCTGAAATCTTCATGGGCAACACTGAATTAGAAAGTTGAAGAGCTGTTCTTTTTGCTGTTCACCATGTCTGAGAATCTTGTCTCAGAACCTATGACTGTGGAAGATAGCTACGGGAGTAGTAGGATGTATCCTGTTAACTGCAAGCAAGATTCATCAATTGAGAACATTTTGATGGAGTCGCAAGGACCCTTGAATTTTAATTCTACAACCCCACAATTGTCAATCCCAGATATGAAAGGTCTGCAAAATGAACAGTTGAGGGTTGCTGTTTCACAAGAGATGTCTGAATCACAATTCAGTGCGAAGCCGTTGGGTCCATTTCCTAACAATACAGTTGCCCCGCAAGTTCTGGTCCCGAATAGACCAATGCAACAAATTCTAGCCATAGAAACTAATTCTGAAGGTAAGAAATCATTGTTACCTAACAAAAGAAAGGCAACATTAGATAATGATCCTTCTACCAAAAAAATGGCGCAATCCAGCTCCCTATTCAACTCTGGGATGCCTGCTTTATCTGTACCAAATAAAAAAGTTGTTCCTATGGGGTCAATGTCAAATTCACCTAGGTCAATGTCAAATTCACCTAGGCCAATGGTATCAAGCAAGAAAAAACTGACTGCTGATAGTGTTGTAAATAGATCCCAACCACTTGCTCCGAAGAATCGAAATGCTTTGACTAATCCTCCTGCTAAAGCACAAGCCGAGTCATCAAATTCCATGAGATCCAAGCTGAGGGAGTCGTTGGCTGCTGCACTGGCCCTGGTTTGTCAAGAACACGATAATGCAGAGAAAAATGATCACTGTCTGGTCGGATCAAAGGATTTGAGAAATTCTCTAACTCCTACATTGGCGTCACATACCGTAGATGGGTGTATTTCTGACCCTGGAATAGCTGGGGAATCAACAATGGGTAATGAGGAATGCAAGAATACCCAAACCTCATCTGAAACCGTTGGTCCTAAACATATTGCAGGGGAAACTGTTGAGACGTGGAAGTTTGTAGGGCAGGAATTTCAATCTAATCCTGTCTTAACGTATGAGGATGCTTCTTTCAACGATGGCTTTTTTGGGAAAGATGAACTTCTGCTGGGCAATGGGCTGGCCTGGGAAATGGAGCTGAATCCAGATATTGCGCATGTAAAGGAAGCTCTGGCCAGCGATAAGGTTAAGTTGGCAATGCTTCAAGACGCTGGTAATGCTAAGGAATTAGATCTTCCCCGTTCAGAACCGCTTCCTTCCCCAGAGTCTGTTGCATCTAAAATTGAATCGGAACTTTTTAAATTCTTTGGAGGTGTTAATAAGAAGTACAAAGAGAAGGGGAGATCATTGTTGTTCAACTTGAAAGATAAAAGCAATCCTGAACTGAGAGAGAGGGTTATAAGTGGTGAAATTCCTCCTGAGAAGCTGTGTTCTATGACTGCAGAGGAGCTTGCTTCAAAAGAGCTTTCTGAGTGGCGGATAGCAAAGGCAGAAGAACTTTCTTTAATGAAAGTTTTACCTGATGAAGAAGTAGATCTCAGGCGTTTGGTGAAGAAGACTCACAAGGGTGAGTTTGTGGTAGTGGAAGTGGAGAGGGATGTTAGTACTCCAGTTGATATCACATTAGGTGCAAGTACACTCTCTGCAGATCAACCAAAAGAGACTAGGAGAAAAACAGAACATTCTAGGGCCAAGTCACTTGTACGGGCTGATGAAGCAAAAGTCAATGGGAATCGTTTGGGGAAGAAGTCCAATAATGAAAACGTAGATGGCCAATGTCAACTGACAATATCTAGTGATAGTGGTGATGTGATGCATGCTCTAATGGTTGATGATATGAAGGATCTCCCTCCTATTGTTTCCTTGGATGAGTTCATGGATGACCTTGACAAGGAGCCGCCATTTGAGAATTTACATGATGATTCTGGAACTATTGATGATGTGAAGGAAACTTCTGATGCTGGAGGTGATACAAAATCATCTGATCAGACTTCCAAAGAACCTGGGAAGAAGATAGAGCCCAGCATAATTTCAAATACTAGTTTGAAATCTACTTCTGTTCACAAGAGACCTGAAATCCACCCTGCATCTGGTTTGATTAAGGGCGAACGTATCTGGGAAGGATTATTACAACTTACTATCTCCTCTATGGCCAATTTTGTTGGCATTTATAAAAGGTGAGCTCTTATAATTTTAAAACCTCCGGTGTTATTTTATTTGAGGTTACTTCTGACCTTTTTCTGTGTTTTTCTCATGTTTCTTTGCAGGCATAAAGCAGAATGCCTGCTTTATACATAAATTGGAATGCATAAATAGTTATTACAGCCAAGCTTATTTTAACTGAAATAATTTTTTAATGATGTTTTGCTTCTAGCAAGGGCTATGTATATATGGTTGAGGCTAGTGTCAAATTGCTTAAAGCCATTTGCAAAGATGCATTGTATATAGTATGTGAATATCTGAACTGTTCAATTATTTTCTGCAGTGGTGAGAAAACTAGCACCAAAGATTGGCCAAGTTTTTTCGAGATCAAGGGAAGGGTGAGGCTCGATGCTTTCCAAAAATTTCTTCAGGATCTGCCTATGTCACGGAGCCGTGCAGTCATGGTAGTCCCAGACTTTTCCATTCCTTTGTTTTGTTTAACTTATCTGTATGTCTCATAAAAATACGATGCATGTAGTTGGATGTGCTTTCTCATCTTTCTGATCAAAGTGGACTCATTTACTGGTAAACAAGATTGTTCTTAGAAATTAATCTGTTAATAAAACATTAATGAAATAAAACAGCTCTTTTGATGGAGATCAGTGTAATGTGTATATATACACGCTTGTGTTAACAAACCGTAAAAGATTGATCAATACAAGGATTAGATACACTTGGTGCGTTAAAGGGATGCGCTCTTTGGTGACTAATGAGTATCCTAAACAACCTATTAATATAGTAGCATGCCATGTGATGAAATAAAACAGCTCTCTAGCAACTCTTGCGTCATACATATGATGTATGATGAAATAAGGATGAAGCGTGCTTCAGTTATTTGAGTTGTAATAATGTTCTGATGGCTTGAGGACCAATATCTTGACTTATATTCTTACGCATCTCCTAGGTTATTCATTTTGCTTTGGCTGAGGAGTGCACTGACGACGACCACAAAAATCTGCAAGAGGTAAGCACATTGTTGC
Organism: Fagopyrum tataricum; assembly: GCA_002319775.1. NCBI lineage: Eukaryota > Viridiplantae > Streptophyta > Magnoliopsida > Caryophyllales > Polygonaceae > Fagopyrum > Fagopyrum tataricum. The sequence continues at coordinate 5,437,025 of CM008280.1, forward strand.
TATCCTATTATAATGACTGTTTTGAACTTTGGAGTAGTCATGCTAAAATTGTTAATCTCTATGACAGCTAGTGGACTCGTATGTTGCAGACAACAGATTAGGGTTCGCTGAGCCAGCCCCGGGATTTGAAATTTACTATATTCCACCGCAGAAGGAAACTGTTGAGTTGCTGAGTAAGCAGCTAAAGAAGGACTATACCGAGACACTAAAAACGATTGACAATGGCCTGATTGGTATAGTTGTATGGCGAAAAGTTCAATTAACACCTACTACACCCCACAAGGACAATGCTAAAAAGCAGCAGCAGCCTTCAAATGTCGGTTTTGCATCTAGATCTGTTGTGCCTACTAAAATTATATCTAGATCCCAACCCGATATTAATAATAATGTTGATGACGATGATGACGATGTACCCCCAGGGTTCGGGCCCCCGACCACTGCCCGAGATGATGATGATCTCCCGGAGTTTAAGTTCTCCGGGGCAGGTGGTCGTTGCGGCCCGAGTCTGTCGTTTAATTCCTCTGTTCCTCAAAGTCTATCCTCCCCAACTCCATCGAGTTCGGTGGATCAAGTTAGACAATTGATTCAGAAATACGGTAAAGGTGAAAATGGTAATGTTCCGAATCCAACCATGAGAGGTGGAATCCCTTTGCAGTCTTGGGATGATGATGATGATGATATCCCCGAATGGCAGCCTGATGGGCCGGCTGCTCAACCGCCCATGATGCCCCCACAAATGGCAAACTATGGCCATCTGCAACAGCAGCCGCCTTCGTTGGCGAAGCCACTGCAGCCGGCCGTAGGTGGCGGGTGGTGGCCCGGTGGGCCTACAAACTTGCAACCAAGTCACAATCTCCAAGCTCAGAATCAGGGTAGGCAATATGAGGATGCATATAGCCAACAGGGTAGGCAATGGAGATCAGATGGGCATAGGTCTAGTGCGAGAGGGCGTTGAGTTTTTTTTTACCAATTCCTCGTAAATACTTTAGTTTTGCCGCTTTAGACCCAGTCCGTTTTTGTACTCTCTTTTTCCTAGACCAAACTCTAATTAGGTAGAGCTTGATGTAAAGACATAAGAGATGTTGTAGCTTTACTTATTTTGGATTCACAGCATTTTCTTTTTTCTTTTTGGTTCGTTCAATCGACATATTGATACATCCTCTTTGCTTTTTGGTTATCTTACTGCTTCATATATTTTCTTCTTTTGGTTAATCGTGTGATACAATTTACCAAAAGACAGAAAGCCATCTGCATTCAAAAAGACTTACTAAAATAAAATGGAAGGGCTGCTAACTCCGGCACACTCAGAAAAGTGTCCAACCTTTTCAAGTAAAAAAATGTTGAAATAGAGTTATTCCTTTATTGATTAATTAATTTATTTGCTTCAAGAATTTTGAAGATTGTATTTTTGGGTATCATTAACTTTCTTTTCTTGGTAATTTTGTCCCTTCACACAAACATTTTGATACAAATCAAGTTCCGGATACTCCATTTTTCTCTTTCAATTTCCCCCGAAACTGCTAAAAAGGACAGCGCAAAACACAATTTTATGGTCGAACGATTATATACATAACGCAATAGATAGATAGATAGAATCGAACAAATCTTTACTTCCTTCGTTATAACGTTGTAGAAAATCGTAATACAATGTTCCTGTAACAAACACGATCGATCCTTGGAGACTATATTTCCCCGTGACCAAGGCAGGAACGTACTAAACCATATCCCACAATATGTATGAATCACTGACAATGGATCCATTAAAGCATGACAAAATGGCTCTCCAATTAGATGTTGCATGCGAAGCCATTGACCAAAAAAAAGACAAAATCATGATCAATTTTAGAATGCAAGGAAATGTTGAGAAAACAATCTCAGTATCTACACAGACTGAAGCATATTTGGCATCCTCCTTTCATATTGCCATTGGTAAGTATCACAGATTAGACTCTCTATTCACAGCTACTAGGGGGAGTAATAAGGGTTCAAATCATGTAGTCACATCAAGAGAGGATTGCCAAGTGTGAGATGCCAGAGGAACTGCTTGAATCCCCAGCTACATTATTTGTCTGTGCTGCTGAGCATTCACCTGAAGGTAAGATTTCCGGGACATCTCCGATATCCAAAGCGTCTGGCAGGTAGTCAGGCTTTTCAACAGACTGCAGCCAAATATATGAGTTAAATAATGAAGGAGCTGATATAGTTACTCAAATTGGACAACAACTACATAATAAAAGAGAATATCATTCATACAAGGACGAAGGGAATAAAGCAATGTAAGAAGATGAGTACCTCAAGTTCGCACAGCATGTCAACTGCAGCAACTAAGTCTCCTTCATTTACATTGTAAACGGCAATTAGAGACTGCTCAGACACATCTGGAAAAGACATCTGGAGATAAGCTAGACTCATTTCCATATTAAACTCCTCATCTGAAGATTTCATCTTTCTCAGTTGATCAGAAAAAGATGCATTTCCTTGAGGACTATCAGCCTTTTCACTCTTTAGATCATCCAAAATTGTAAGCTTCTCCAGTGCACGTTCATGGGAGACAATACTATCTGGCTGGTTGCTGCTTTCCTCTCTTCGGGAAACTGGTACATATGACTTCGCATCCGGGTTCAAACCCGATATAGAGGCTTTCATTGCGTTGGATCACAAGAAAACTCACTAAAGCACGAAAGAAACTTTAATTATAAAATGGGTATCAACAAATTAGATGCAAAGTAAGCAAACAAGAATTATGAATATCACAATATTACTCAAAAGGACAGATTTGTCTAAACGGCCAAATTTATTAAGAAAATAGAATAGTTACCCTTGCATAACAAAAAAAACTTTCTTCCATTTTTTAGGTCAAGCACACAAAACTGCCACTGTTACAGCTAATATTGACAAATAATTCACAAAGAACAAAAGGTGTAGCCTGCAACTTCTACCTATTAGAGCATCTGGAAGAGGGCGTGAAGAGATGCCCTCTTAAAAACTTACATATGCCCCTGCTTCTCTTAAACTCAAGTGAACATTATACCCATTGCATAACTCAAGTATAATCAGAATAAATTGGCATTGATGAAGAAAAGACTTCAACCAATCCTGACCGCAAATCAACGGTCTCAAATTCAAACTTTTAATTCCTCAAACATATCATGTACAAGTTTAGCCTCACTATACCCAATAATTCCTTGTTCAGACAAGAACGTGAAAGAATCGCGCATTAGTGCATAAACGATGAAATAAAAAAGTATTTATACAAACATATGAAAATGAACAGCGAGGTGATAGCGCGAGGAAGAAAAGAGGACACGCAAATTACAACAAAAAAAAAAAAAAAACACTGCAAGAAAAAGAAACCTAATTGATACCCGACATTTAGTGGTACTTGAGAAATTTTACATGATTCAACAAGACCTACATCATACATGCACAATTGCAAATATAAATCAAAGTCAACTATTCTCATTATTATTAAACGATTCGAAGCCGACTTGATCATACGATTGCAAATTCCGATAGAACTTGAATCATCAAACGATAACCAAGATTAACAAACCCAATCATCCACCACAATAGACGATCAGACAGAAAAAGAAAAAAAAAGAAGAAAAAAGAAGTAGATTCATCACATTCGGTAAGGCAGAGACGAACATTATTTGGTTTCGATTCCGACACTGAGCCACTGAGGAATCAAAATCGACACTCAAGAAAACAGTAAGAAGATAGAGGATCACACTAGATACGTACAAAATATTGAAATGTCAAATTTAAAAGAGACGAAATATACCTCGAGAAAATGGTTTGACGAAGGTCGATCCGAAAAACAATTGAGCCCTAATTCTGAAACCGACTGAAGGGGGAGGGAGAGAGTGGGGTGCCAGTAAAATAAGAAAGGGACAGGGGAATCATATATATAGCGCCTCTCTCTCCTCCCTTTGTTGCGTGCTTCTAGGACATTGCATATATTTATTTTTTGTTTGACATACATTTGTTTTGAATAAAAAATAAAGAAATTGAGAACCTAGATTAAAACGCGTTAAACTAAAACAAATCCGCTTCTTTATTTTTTATTTTTTATTTTTTTGGTAAAAGAGACTAGGAAATCTGCTTGTGTATTATTGAAAAAAGAAAAGAGCTAACAAGTGACAAGTTGTTGGATTCAATTCTTCCGAATCCGTCTTTAAAAATGAAATTACACAATATGAGAGTCTTTCGGAAAATAGAAATTCAAGGGGAAATCATAAGCTAGAGATGCGAGAAAGTTCGCTGCAATGTTCACTTCTCTGTAAATATGTCGAAATCGGATTGACCAATCTCTACAGATGAAGCTTTGGCATTTGTAAATCAGACTAGAAAGTGGATGTGTGCTAGAGATGTTTTGAGTGACAAGTTTTACCACAAGTTCGGAGTCAATTTCAAAATCGAGTTTGCGAAATCCGTTATTTGTGTAATATATAAACCCATGCAAAGTCCTCAAAGATCGGCCATCAGAACAATGCATGACCCAATATTGAATACAAAGTTGCCTCTCCACTGACCTTCCTCGTCTCTTAATAGGTCACTTGCAGCCGCACCGCCAAGGTTTGCTTTGACCGCATCATCCAAGTTAAGCTTGATTCATCTAACATCCGGGGTCGTCCAAGCCACACGGGCCATACTTTTGCAGCTACAATATTGCTTCTAGAAGAGTTCTGATAGGCAGTGCAAAGGCTTCTCATTTTTCCCGAGATGAAAGATGATCTAGTTTGTGGAGGTTCTCAGTTACCGAAGACAATCATGGATCTCCATTTCCAGCTCCACCATAAAGCCATAACAAACCAGCAATTCCATGGTGAGCCATCCAGAAGGTTAGTGCACGTGAGGTTGTAGGTGATCCAATCCGTCCCAACAAGCGAGAAGACGTCAACCGCCATAGCCACCGGGATAAAGTCTTTCCACATCAGATTAACTTGTTGGCAATATCGAAATAAGTATGTTATCGTGTCAACAACATTGCTACAAATAGGACACGAGTCGTTGGAGGAAATATGTCATCGAAGTCTCTTGGCATTGGTCATCAATCTTCCCCAAACAAGTAACCACATGAACGTGCGAACTCTTTCTGGATGAGTCGGAAATTTTCACTTTCCTTGTTAGAATCGAATAGTGATTGAAAAGATCCGCTTCTTTATAAAAATTAATGAAAATGAAAAGAAAATAACGAATTGATCTTAACTTTAACCGTTATTAGCTTATTTACCAAAATATATGAATTATTTTTGAACTAGTTCAACGTTCATGCCTTATACAACATCCAATCCTATTGGTGCATCTCAAACAGAAGTGCTAAAGGCATAATTAAAGTTATGAGTAGAAGCTAAAGTGTGAGCAACAACATTTCCATTTCGTCTAATATACAACCATCTTAATGAAGCAAAAAGTCCCACCCTCTAGAGTTAGAGAGTAAGAGTTGAATGATTCTCCCAACAACATTCACCCCTCCCCCCAAACATCATGACGTTGTAAACGGCGAATCAAAGATTAACTATTAGACTCCAAATTGACATGAGTCGGACGTCTCAAGCCGGCCATGTCAACAACCCACAAAAGTGCATATGCTTCCGGAACGAGAATCAAAGAAAATGATTGTATACTCTTGTACCCTACAAAACAAGTAATCCCCATAGCATCCTTGGCAATAAGCCCCACAAAACAACTCTCATCCAGTCTAACATAGGTGTCGCAATACACTTTGATAAAACCTGGTGGTGGAGGGTTCCATAAAGCACCCTATAATGGAACAGACGGAACAACAATGAGCTTGTGGTTATGATTGTGATTCACCCTCAATAACTCATTCATCTCGAGCAAAACAATCTCCACAACCCGACCAACCTCCTTATGCTCCCCGCGAAACAAAAGTGCATTTCGAGCACTCAACTGGAATGGAAGATACCACAAATAGTCTCGATATCTCCAGACTCCGAAGACCTCAAAGGCATAAATATCCAATCCTGGATTACAAAGGAGTCTCTTTCATGACATAAGGGTTAGAATAAAAAGTGTCAAACCTGTGTTCGCCAAGCTAAATTGAATCAACACATGTGAATCAATGTCCTCACATCCACAATGAAAGCATAAGGGATCCTCCATGCACCGATGACGAAATATATTAGCCTTAATGGGAAGGATTCCACAACATAATCGTCACGTGAAATCACGGATTCTTGGTAGAAGATGAAGTTGCCACAACTTGCGCCACAACAAGCAACATTACTCGATGTGGGCGCTTCCACGGGTGAAGTCGTTAGCATATGATAGCAAGACCTTACCGAGAAACATCCTTCCTTCTCAAAATACCATACAAGTCTATATGGAGCCTCATAATCCACCAAATTAATTTTTAGAATAACCGCAACAACATCAAGGTGAAAACAAGAGTTCACCAAATCTAGACGTCAACGCCGCAAGTTCCAATCAATGAGTGTTTTCACCCTAGCAGTAGACTATACACGCATAGGCTGAACAAGTAGTCAGAACGAATGAGGTTGTGGTAGCCACCTATCCAAACTTAAACAAAGACTTTTTTGTTTCGCATTTACTAGTAGAATCCCGATAACCATGTCTCACGTCCCTTAAGGATACTGCTCTAGATGAAACTTGGCATATTCTCAATTGTGGGCTCCAATATTGACTTTCCTGGGAAATACCTCACATATAACAATCTGACAAGCAAAGAAGAAGGGTTTTGGTAATCCCTCCAACATTGCTCCAATAAAGCAATATTAAATTGTTTCGGTTTATGAAAGATGAGTCCCCCTTCTTCTCTAGAGACATAATATATCCCAACTTATCTAGTGTAGTTTATTCTCATCACATTTTCCCCACCAAAACCGAACATGTGATTCTCAATATCCTGACATAAAGTAGCATGGAGAGCAAAACATGAATCGTATAAGTTGGGATAGCCTAAACCATTGCGTTCAAAAAAATCCCCTTAGAAGCCTTAGATAACCCGATAGACTTACAACTAGACAACTTCCGACGAATGCGATCACAAACTGTCGAGAAAATGACCTTTTTTGATCTAGCGACCATCGTTAGTAAGCCTAGGTACTTCTCGTGCTTATCCACCTCAACAATACCAAGAATTGCCTAAATAGTATCCCTTAGTTCTTCCTACACATTTACACTAAAATACATCTTTGATTTTCCAAAATTCACTTGTCGTCCCGATGTTGCTCCGTATAGTTAGAGAATATGATCTATTTCCTGGCTTTGTTGACAATCCTCCTTAGCAAATAAGATATTATCGTTTACAAAGAAAAGATGAGAGACAATTGGCATAGTTTGTGCAATCTGAATACCCCTCCAAAGACCATTGACCATACTACCCTGAATCAATCTAGACAATGATAACATGATTTATCGACCTGTTTTAGTCATGCATTTAAGTAGATTTTCCCTTTTCGCATTCATGTTTTAGTCTTAATTTGTGTCATTTATGCTTGTTTAGTTCTACTTTGCAAGAATAGATGTCTACACACACTATTTGTGGTTTTGTAGGTGATTTTGCACATTTTGAAGCTAAAACGACGTATTTGAGGATCAAGTCTCGGAATTGAAGCATGGGAGCAAGCATACGTGCACGATAAAGGCTAAAAATCAAGCTAAAGGCATGAAGAACGACTAAGGAACAATCTTGGGCAAGATAGAATCATCTCGCCCGTGATCCGAACTACTGTTGTGAAATCTCGGTCGGCATCTCGGCCGAGATCTACACAGTACAAACCGAGATTTTTCAATCTACCCGAGATTTCTCCCTTGAGCGTAATATTTTACTTTCGGACTTATTCCTTTTCGGCCCAAACCTTTTGGCAGATGTTTTGGATATAAAAGGAAGCTCTGAATACCTTCCAAAGGGGTTCGATTGTGTTGGGAGTCGCCTAGAAGTAACCCTAGAGGGAGGAGCCGTCTCCTACCCTGCCGCCTTCTTCAACCTTTGTTCTTCATAGTTTAGATTAGTTTATAATAAAGATTCCCACTTTCGCATTCAGATTTGTTGGAAGATATAGTTGATTCGAGTTTTGGCAAGATTGCAAGATTTCATTTAATCAAAGTTGAGTTCTTTCTTCCCTTTTTGTTATTTCTTTATTTGTCTTTCTTAGTTGTAGATTTTAATATGATTGTTAAGGGCTAGAACTTTGTGGTTCCAAGGTAGATAGAGATTTGTCTATGCCCCGGACTATGATGGATGTGGTTGTATTTTAGTGTTTATAATTGCTTTGAAACCCTAGAGGTTAATTTGGATTTTGGCAGGTTTAGGATACCTCAAACCTTTAACCTAAGTTGAAATTGAGTCGTAACTGAGATATTCCTCCTTAGATACATAAGAAGAATTGACCCTAGGTAATAAAGGTTAAACCTTTATTGGATAGAATGTGCCATTATTCCTTTCTTAAGGCAAATAATTCTTGAGACGTAACTGTAAAGAGTTTGTTTGATCCCTAATTAAGAAATAAGGTTTGTTTATTTATTTCTTCCTCTTTAATTACCTTGAAAGCAATAGGTATTAGGTTGTGGACCTTTATGTTCTTGAGACGTAACTGTAATAGAACATTAGTTAAGAAACATTCATCCCTAGAGCTTTTCAACCATAAATGTTTTACAATTTATCTTGAGTCCATATGTTATAAACAATGATCTTGAACCCTTGAAATTCATTTTCTTTTCTTTAATTTGATTATCTTTTATTTTTCTTGTTTTAGAAAACTGCTCTTGACTGAAGGTGACATTCAGTTGAGGGAATCCCAAAACCTCCAAAATCTTTGACTTCTTTCCCTTATCTTTTCCAACCCCTTTCTTATTTTAGATTTATACTATATTTAATCACTGCTGCAAATTAATCCTTTCAGTCCTTGTGTTCGACCCTTGTCCTACCTCGTATGATCCATACACTGTAGGTTCGTTGCTACTTAGGAAAATTATTACAGGTTATAAATTTAAAATTATCCCTTCCTTGTTTTACTAACTTGTGAGTTTCTATCATTATTGATAGGGATTTATAGGGGTGTAAAACCAACGAACAAGTTTTTGGCGCCGTTGTCGGGGATTGGTTTAGGCTAATTTGCATTGCTTTGATTATTTATAGTGTATATCTTTCTTGTTACTTTTGATCTCGGTTTTACTTTTGCCTTTGTATTACAGGCTCAACAAAATGGCATCAAAAATATAATTCTTGCTGAACTAGAGGAAACCTTGATGTGAATTCATTATCTAGAAGAGGACTTGAAGTATGATATATCTTTGGTCAACCTACTAGGAGAAAGTGAGAAAAATTTGGAGCAGATTCATTATCTAGAGGACGAACTGAAATACCAGAGATATATAAAAAAAAAAGACAAGAGGAATCGTGGTACAAAGATATGATGGAGAGAATTGACAAGTGTACAAGAGATTTAGCTAGTTAGTTCCCATGGAAGAGTCTCGACCAGAGGACGTGCACAATAAGAAGTTGAAGAATTGATTGTCATTCCCGTCGAAGCCGAAGTCGAGGACGAATACCAGACGAAAGCCGAAATATCAACCTCCACCGTACCCATCTCGGCCGAGATCGAAATTATCTCGACCGAGATTCTACGACAGAAATCAATACTCTCTAAAATTATATCAATTTTAATTAATTCAAATTCTAAAAAATTCCACATATTTTAATCGTTCAACAAAATATGCTATACACTTTCAAATTTTTATTTACATTCTAAATTCATTTTCAGTTTTTCACATATAAATTGGCTATATAGATATATCAATTCCTAAAAAATTATTAGTTAAATCCAGTTTTGTATGGATTGAAATCGGAGCAAACCTATGTACATGTTCACATGCATCGATCTAAAAGCATCTATTTTTAAACTTATCGTTGGAGTGCTTTTCTAATTTAATTTAATAAAATAAAGTATCTCTCAAAATTTGCCACAAAATTTTTCCTAATTTTAATTCTTAAATATCTGAAACAAAAAAATAATTTAAAAAAAGATATTCTATTTAGATAAGTTAAATTCTCCTATTTTTCTACGGAATCACCCTTAACTAGTTTTTCATACATGTTATCGGATTTATTTAAATTTACAAATTTAGTTTTGTTGTAAAAAACTCAGAAATCATCTTTTTATTTTTTATTTTTTTAATTACTTTGTTGAACTACATTCTTTTTTAGTTCATATTTCGTACAATGCTCCCGTTTTCTTAAATTTAATTTCTGAATTAACTTTTCAAAATAATTTTTAAACTTTATTAATTTTATAACATATTTCAAAGATGTGTATTTTACTTTTGTTTATTTATTTACAGCATATATCAAAGAGTTTGGAATTTATTTTTGAAATCGGACTCTCTATATTAACGTCATACACTCATACAAAACTTTTTGTGAATTACCTAATGAGATTATATATTTTATTATTTTTTTAAACGAATCCTAACGTTCTACAATTTTTTTTACCCATCCGTCGTATCTGTGTAAATAAAGCAAACTTCTTTTTGTTTAAATAAAACTTTCCATAATTATTATTTACTTGATTTGCTACGATCGATTATCTAGCAAAGTTTTTTTAAAAAAAAAATTGCTACGATTTTCTATCAAATCATTTTTCTTTAATTCAACTTTTTTTGGAACGATATCAAATACCGATATTTTAATTTAATCGTTCAGAGCAAATGTAATTTTAATTTTCCATAATTAGTTTTTTTAAAACGATTTTTCACCCGATGCTTAATTTAATCGTGCAAGTAAATTTTTTGCTTATTTTTTCCATCATTGTCATTTACGTGATTTGCTAAGTTTTATTTTCCATCATTATTATACCTTTTTATTTAGCAATTCAATTAGATTTTTTTAATTATATAATATTTATAAAATAACCGGTTGCTATTTACACAGATTACTAATACGGTTCAATTACAAATTTAAAAAAAAACCAATAATATCGTTAATGTCAAATTATTTAAAAAAAATTCCAATCTCATCGCACCAATTTTAATTTGTAATTCAAATAAGCTTCTCAAACAAGATTTTGTTTAATATCTTGTCAACAACTAGTTTATTTAATAATACTGACTAATTGACTATATATATACATCTTCTTCGATCAATCAAACAAGCTGATTTTCTTTGTTACGTTGTTTGATGTATATAGTTCAATTGTTTAGTTTCTGAAGCTCTTTGCTTATCACATGTATAACAAGCACTCCAAACTCCCATTATCGATTCTCTGGATTCTCTCTCGTCTCTGAGACGCTCACCTCAACTTGAGTACTAAAATGCAGTACATATAGCACGAGAGGTTAGTTGTTCATCGTTTTCGCTTTATCCTGTGACGATACACGCTTTAAGGTTGGCATATCATTGCGATCCATCTCCCCTTGTGCATATAATTCCTCCGAAAGATGGTGCAACCCTGCGATAAGACATGCGGAACTGGTAAGAAGACATTATTGTCCCAGAAAGACTTTAAGAGCATATGCATTCCAGAACTTCTCAAGAAATTTATTATTTGATTTTTCTTTTTTTTTTATTCACAAAATAATTGAAAGAACCTCTCTCTTCCATCTCAAAATTCGTCAAAATTTCTTTAACGTATAATTATAATCAACAACCTATCAGATCCCTACATCTGGACAAAACAAAATAAAATAAATTAAAATTTTCCTTAATTTGTGTGAAGTGGGCAGGAACCTGTCAGAATAAGTATCTCCCCATAGAACCTTCTCTTCACTAATTGCATCGATTCTTTCTCCCAATCTGACATTTATTTTTATTTTTAATTTTTTAATTGCTAAAGAAACCCAGAGTATATGGGATGAAGATGCTCTAAGAAGATGAGTAACGGGCGTCACAACCGTTGTGCACTTTTAAGAATTCAAGCTTTGATTTTGTAGTGTCTTATATGACCGGTAATTTTTTCTTTATGTTTAGTGTTATAGTTCATTTAGTACCATGTTAAGGTAAATCACGTTGTTATTGTTAATTGGGATATTTAACGGGGAAATGAAACCCTACTTTTGCTAAAGAAACCCAGAGTATATGGGATGAAGATGCTCTAAGAAGATGAGTAACGGGCGTCACAACCGTTGTGCACTTTTAAGAATTCAAGCTTTGATTTTGTAGTGTCTTATATGACCGGTAATTTTTTCTTTATGTTTAGTGTTATAGTTCATTTAGTACCATGTTAAGGTAAATCACGTTGTTATTGTTAATTGGGATATTTAACGGGGAAATGAAACCCTACTTTTGCTTATGTACCGTCTTCTTCCTTCCGTAGGTAATCTCTTCCTTACTTTTGTTTTAGATATTCTCATTTTTTCTCTATTGTTTTTTTTTTTCCTCAAAATTCTTGGATTTCTATGTATTATTGTTTTTTGGGTTTGGAATGAAGATATGAAGAAAATTAAATTATCAAGAAATTGTATTTCCATCCACTCGGATTATAAAGATTAAGAAGCCATAAATCTCATTTTTACCCTCTTTCCTTTCTTCGTCTCCTTTATCTACAAAAAAAAACTTAACATCATACTCTTTTTTGTAATTTTACCCAAATTATTTTTATTTAACTAAACATTCATTTCACTTATCCTCCTTAAACAATTTCATATCCTTAATTCTTCATCCACATAATTATTTTCAACTTCATATATCTACACGTAATTTTACGTTACCAAACGAACTCTATATCTGGAATCAACATATGAATATGCAACTTTGTCTTCGTTTTATAACATCTTTGTTAAACCAAACACTTTTTTTTGTTGAAAAATGAAAATATAGGATATTCAAACTGTATAACTATCATATTTAAAGCGTTATTCAGCTTCAAAAGTTCAAGTCCAATATATATAATTATGGTTATTGAAAAAAATTTAATCAAACAGATTTATTTTGAAAGTGGACGTCGGTGTTGAAGCTGGACATTTTCGACGCAATCATTGAAGATGAACATTGAAAAATGTTGTCGCTTTACACTAAAATCAAAATATCGACGCCGTTGTAATGAATTGATTCAATGCTCTTGTGATAATTATGCATTCGGGTATCCCGCTAACTTACCGGCGTCCTACAACCGACTTCTAAGGGAGAGGGGTTCATCATGTCCTTATAATATCTCTTCGTTCAAACCCATATCGGCGTGTTATTATCATCAACATAATAAGGAGAAAAGAAGGGAGGGGTAAGAAGGGAGATCGGTCCATCAAGTCCTCATAGCATCCTTTCACTCATACTTACTTACCCTAGGACGCTAATCAACATGTGTCCTAGGCCCAATAATTACCCTAGGATGCCAATCAACCTACGTCTTAAAACGCTAACCAACCTGCATCCTAAGACGCTAATCAACCTGTTTCCTAGGGCCCAAACCTACCATAGGATGCTAATCAACATGTGCTCTAGGGCCCAAAACCTACCATAGGATGCTAATCAACATGCGTCATAGGGCTCACAAGTTACATATGATGCTTATTTACCTACATCCTAGGGCTCAATCTACCCTATGACGCTAATCTAACTGCGTCTTAGGGCTCAACTTACCGGCGATATATCAATGCCAACAAAATAAAGACTAATGAAGGGAGGGAGTTCAATAAGTCCTCATTTAAATCTCTTCGCTCCAACAACAATTTTTGCGTTCAAGACTCTAGTAACGAGGAATGTCAAAAACCAAAATCTTAAAGTTTATATTGTTTAAGCTTGGAGTTGTTGAATCCTATCTCCAACTTGGGGAGAGTGTTAGAGGATAGACCCAGTCTATTGGGCCATATATTTGAGCTTATCCTTTATTTGTCACTTTTACCCCTATATATTTGTCTATATAATTAATATTTGATCAATGAAATATAGGGATGAGCGAACTGCGGTTCAAACTAAACCGCAACCACAACTATCGTTTGTGGGTTGCGGTTCAAGGAAATTAGGTTTATGATTTGCAGTTAGAAACCGCAACAACAAAATGCGTTCGAACCGCAAATTTTTGTAAAGTTGTCATTGTCTTATTTTGGTCTCCGTGGAATGTGAATGTTGGCATTTTTAAAGGTTCAACTTTAACACTTTGATACTTTACTAGTTTGGAATTTGGAAATTTGGATCATGAACTTGTTTGCTAGTTTGGACTTTTAAAATTCGCATGATTGTTAAAAAAAAATTTATTACGATTTGTACGCTTCGAGTCTTGAAATTGTTTGTAACACGTAATACACTTATCGGCTCGGGAATCTTATCAAAATATTTATAAAAAAAAAGTCTCAGTCAGTTCAAAAAACCGCTTTTTTTGCGGTTCCATATGTGGTTCGAACAGCAAACCGTAACCATTACGGTTTGAACTGCATATTGCGGTCCACTTTTTTAGGTTTGCGGTTCGAGCGATTTTGAACTGTTTCTCAGCCCTAATGAAATAAATAATCCTTCGGCTCACAAATCTATACATGGTATTAGAGCATGTCCGATCCGGATCTGATATTTTGTGTTTGGATTGTGACTAGTGAAAATATATTATCCACCCGTTTGGCTAAGCCAAGACTTTTTGTCAAGTGTCAACTAGTCTAGGACACTCGTGTAGTTGCACTTAAGGGAGGGGTTTGGATCTAGTGAAGTTGATTATTTAACTTCAATGTGAAGTTGGACAAATCTTGACCTTTAATTTATAAATTAAGGGCTATGATTTGAGAGATCTTGCTAGAATGATTTATTTTTAATTCAAATATATTTAATAGATTTGGTTTCCAAAAATAAATCTTAGCCCTTAAGGGAGGGGTTTATAAATTAAAGGTCAAGATTTAACTTCACTGTGAAGTTAAATAATTGGATCCAAACCCGGGAGGGAGTGTTGAGGTGTGTAAAAACTGTATTACATATACAATATTATATTATGCGAACCTAATATATCTTATATATATTATAGGAGTAGCAATCCTTGCCACGTATCACACAGAAAAATGTTAACAGCCACGTGTCATTTTAGCATTTAACCACAGCCCACCAAAATATTAATTAAGTTTATTTATTAAAAAAATTATTTAAATTAATAAAAAATAGATTAAATTCAGTTAAATATTGGGTTTTACGATCTATATAGACTGGATTTAGTTGTCATTAAAAAAAACATTAATTCCTTTGAAATCTCGATTTCCATATTTGCTCATATCTCTTCAAATGTTATGATCCAAACAAATTTTAAATTTAGAATTTAATTTCATTTATATAGATTAGTATTTTCATTAACCCAAACCAAATTTGTAATCAGATATAAAAGAAATTAATAGATATCTACATATTGCAACTACTCGGTCTTATCTCCTGCCCGTAAAATCAAAAAATAAATATATACAGAATCATAACCACCGTTTGATGTTAATCACTATAAAAACACATTGTGTATAGAGAATCGGAAATGTAACATCGCCCATTCAATTCGCCCTTACGGATCTTCTGCAATCAAACACGTAAGCTACTCAATTCTCATAGTAATGGGATGTTCATCCACCATTTCATTTCAATAAGCATTTTATTAATTTTGTATCATCCACCATTCATTTCAATAAGCATTTTATTAATTTTGTATCATCCACCATTTAATTTCAATATGCATTGACTCAATCAGGGTTTTAATTCACAATGGGCAGATGAAGGTAGGAGAAGAGACGGAAGAACCGAAGAAGTAAGAGTGAAGTGTGTATCGAGGAAACACAAGGCGCCACATCCGCCACCACCGAGGATTCGAGCGGCAAGATCTCCATTAAAGAAGTTATGATTGTTTTAAACAAATAGTAGAAGAAGGATTTGGCAGAAAACAAAGTAAACAAACTAGAATTGCATTGAATTTTAATCAAACAAATTTATCTGTACGAGGTCTCAAATTTTAAACACTTGAAAATGTGAAATTGGAAAACGTTTGGGGATGTGTTGTAATTTTTATTAATATTTGATGATCTTTTAGATACGATGAAATCACCTATTTCAAATCGAATATTTTAAATTTATTATAAAATAAAGTTTAAAATGCAAACCCGCACAAAGTGCGGGTAATACACTTATATATACTAAGACTACTAGGTAGGTTCACTTTGCCTTCGTGTTTAAAGATTTTTTTTTTTTTTTTGAAAATAGAAAGTGCTTAAATTGAATGCGAAAAATTGGGTTAAAGAACAAGTATTTCGTTTAGTCGGTTTAGAACTAAAGCGTGTCGAAGCAAGCAAATGTCGCAGGTGCAGATGTTCAAGTGGAGCTCGGTCACATCTTATAATTCCCCATCTAAACAGTCACATCATCCTCTTAATATTCAACACCCTTAAACAGAAAAGAAAAAGAAAAAGAAAAAGAAAAAGCTGGAGAAAGACTTTTTTCTGGGTTGCTTGGGTTGAATGAACACGCTGCTGTCCCCATCACTTATATAAGCAAGCTTAGTTATCACCATCTACGCTGTTCTACGTATCAAAACCTCGTGACGCGCGTAGATATCCGTGTAACTCAGTCTCCTACGTGGCAGATTTTCATACAGCCACGCTCTGGTCCAGCGCGTGAATACAAGGTCTGGCTTATTATTAATTATTCCCCTATTTTCTCACTCATCTGCACGGAAAATTATTATAGAAGAAATATTTTTAAATTGGAAAGTGGAAAATAGGGTGAAGATTGTGGGTAGTATAAAGCTGCCTCTTCTCACCCCTTTCCCTGTCAATGTTTCACATCTTGGCTTTTACTCGTTTATGCTCTATCTTCTTCTCTCTCCTTATCAGTCAATCGCAGAAGAGAATAGGTATGGAATTCGCCAATTTCTCTCTTGTATGTTTGATGCTTGGTCTTTCTGCTTTTGTGTGTTGTGTTTCCACTCGCTTCGATTAATTATAGAAATTTGGGGCTGTTGTGTGTTGTTCAGATGCGTTGATTTGTCGCTGCGGCAGCGAAAAAACCCTAAATTGTACTTGAGAGATTCGGTTTTTGTTTTTGAAGGTTTCTCTGGTGGAAGTCTTGCACGGATCTCGAGAAGAGAGCGGTGAATCGGGAGTGGAAGGGTTTGCAGGATGTCGTCGTTGAGCAGAGAGCTCGTGTTTTTGATACTTCAGTTCTTAGATGAGGAGAAATTCAAAGAGACTGTTCACAAGTAAGACCTTTTCTCAGCTTTTCACAGGGTTCCTTTTGGGGATTTTGGTTCTGCTGCAAGTTGCCCCTTTGTTGTTTGGAGTGATTTGTGGCTAATTCCTCCTGTTTGTCTGCTTAGGTTGGAGAAGGAGTCGGGATTTTTCTTCAACATGAGGTACTTCGAGGATGCTGTGACGAACGGCGAGTGGGATGATGTGGAAAAGTACTTGTCTGGGTTTACGAAGGTGGACGATAACCGATATTCCATGAAGATTTTCTTTGAGATTAGGAAGCAGAAGTACTTGGAAGCACTGGACAGGTGGAACTGCTTCTCATTGTTTGACAATTCAATTTAGTTCACTTTGCATATCAATTTGGTTTTGTGGGTGTGGGTTTTATTTATTTTATTGAAATTCTTTTTGCCTCGATGATTCACCCTGCAGAGGTGAACCTGCCAAAGCTGTAGAGATTCTCGTGAAGGACTTGAAGGTTTTCTCTACATTCAACGAGGATCTCTTTAAGGAGATAACAACGCTTCTCACTCTGAACAATTTTAGGTATATCTCAGTTCTCTTGGCGTAGACTAATATCTTGCAAAGTCTGCTAAATTTGTGGTTTGGAGGCTGAACAATTTGTGGGCACTATTATTAATGTAACAAGGAAAATTTGTGGTTTGGTCTTCAAACATCTCTAGTGTGATGCCTTCTTGCCTTTTTTCTTGTAACGGCTTATACTTTTGGATGAAATCCTTCTAACTAGGTTAAAGCCTTCATATTTTTTGTATGGTTGATTAATATCCCACTTAACCTTATTATGTACGTCCAGGAACTAGTAAGCAGGTCAAATAGTTCTATCAGGGTTTGGGAACAAAATGTTGATTGTTTCTTCATAATATAAATTGAATCTCCAAGTCTTCTTTTCTCCAATGTAATTATGATAGTAATTAGTAATTGCACACCAATCTAGAGAATGGGGGTTTGATGGCAGTTCACTGATTCAGAATGGAATTGACACTTTATTTTTAACATATTGATAATCCTTACCAACTTGCAGGATGTTGTTGAAACTCTGTTAAGTAATAGTTATGCTGTTAAACTAATTTGATGCACAAATATTTCATATTAATCCATTGCACACCAAAGATCCTTCGCAAATCATTTTATCTGACACTGTGTTTTGCTTTCAGGGAAAATGAACAGTTATCCAAGTATGGGGATACAAAGTCTGCTAGGGCTATAATGCTTGTGGAGCTTAAAAAGCTGATTGAAGCAAATCCTCTGTTTCGAGACAAGCTTCAGTTTCCAAGCTTCAAGAATTCACGTTTAAGGACATTAATCAATCAGAGGTGCAGAGATATATTCATTTTACCATTTTTTGTGTGAATCTTAGTCCTTAAGCAAATCCCCTTCGCTGATAGGCAAAGTTGAACCTTTCTTTTTGGTAGTTTGAACTGGCAGCACCAACTTTGCAAGAATCCCAGGCCTAATCCTGATATTAAGACCCTTTTTGTGGACCACACTTGCGCTCAACCTAATGGAGCCCGGGCACCATCCCCTGTTACAAATTCTTTGGTGGGTTCAATGCCGAAAGTTGGAGGCTTTCCACCTTTGGGAGCTCATGGTGTAAGTCAGTAAATCAGAGAAAATTGTGGAATGATTAACACTTTGGAATTTAACATTGTTTTATGTATTTCAGCCTTTCCAACCTGGACCTGCTCCTTTTACTGCATCTTTGGCCGGCTGGATGGCTAACCCGGCAGCTGTGCCACATCAGGCAGTTTCAGCTGGTCCTGTTGGAATTGCTGCTGGGGCTCCCAGTAATTCAGGTACTTTGCTGCAAAATCACTATTTTTTGGATGTTATATGGATTTATTTGTTGAAACAACAATTCAAGATCAGAAAGGTTTCGTAGAGACTTGTTGCTTGTTTACAGTGGGAATACACTTCTATTGTCGCCCTAGATACATTGATTAGGTCCAGTGTTTGCCTTTTAATAGCTGGTCACTCTGTTCTAGGTATCTACTGTAAGACCTGCATACTAAAATTTGTGACAAATGAATTGTTGAAATTATAGTTATAAAAACCTGGAGGCTTTCATGTCAGAAAAATTTGCACCTTTTTGTTTCGTTTATGGAATGGTGAAGATTTTTTCAGACTGTAAATCCGGCCTGTTATTTTGTTGTCAGTACCAATGCTAAAACGACCAAGGACTCCTCCAACCAATGCTCCTGCAGTGGACTATCAGATAGCAGATTCTGAGTATGTGTTGAAGAGAACGAGACCTTTTGGTATTCCGGAGGAGGTATTCTTTGTGCATATACAACGTTTTACTATTTTTTAGATTTACTGGTACTACTAATCTATTTAAAATCTGCAAATTTTCTACTTCGTTGATCATTCAGTTCTGTAAACACTTGAAATAATTGTGTTTGAATGTGCTGTTTATGTTTCTTTTCTTTGTAAGCATGTCCAATTAATTAATTTATAACCTTGATTTTGATTAGTTGATGGTTATCTTCACATAATTCAGTGCTTTATGTATGGTTCTGCTTCTGCATATAGACTTTTGCTACGGGCTGATTAATTTCCGTTTGTTATTAGGAAAACCAAAATCAAACTATAGATGTGCAGTTTATATTTAACTAGCTGTTTGTTGTTTTTATCCAGGGAAGTAGTTTGCCTGTTAACATTATGCCCATGGCATTTCCTGGTCAAAGCCATGCTCATAATATGTACTCTTCTGATGATCTTCCCAAGAACGTCATTGCTAATTTAACTCAGGGTTCTGCTGTGAAGAGCATGGATTTCCATCCTCAACAACAATCATTGCTTCTCGGTTAGTTATCTTCCTGCTGAAGTCCTTTGAAGTCTATTATCTAAACTGGATGGATGTCCAGTTTCAGTGTATTTTTAAATGCAATTATCAATCTGGTTACTTGATTTTTGGGGTGTCATTTGCAGTGGGGACAAATATTGGTGATATTACCATTTGGGAAGTCAGTAGCAAGTCAAAACTTGTCACTAGGAATTTTAAAGTTTGGGATGTTGGTGCTCGCACGGTGGCTTTACAGGTAAATGGGTCTTGTGTTGGTTTGAATGTAGGTCCCCGATTGCTTAATGATTCCGTTGATAATTAGTTTTGGCTAATGATAGCTATTTTTCCAGGCTTCTTTGCAAAGCGAATACACAGCTTCAGTAAATCGTGTCAGGTGGAGTCCTGATGGAGCATTTATTGGTAAGTTTTACCTGTGCCTGCCACAACATCTCTATCAATCTTTTGCTGATGTTGCGGAATTTATGAACTAGATAGGTTTATTTATACAAGGGACAGTAAATTCCTTCTATTGTGAAGTAGACTGCGCTTCAAGAATAATGATATGACCAAGTATTTACATTTTGTTTTGACACAGGTGTTGCCTACTCCAAACATATTGTGCATGTCTATTCCTATCATTTCGGTGATGATCTACGAAATGTTATAGAGGTTTGTTCTGATCACATATACTGAGACGTGCCAGAAAATTCTCTAGTGTTCCATGCAATGAAAATTTGTCTCTAAAATGGTTTCATGTTTATGGGTGATTCTTCTAGATTGATGCACATGTTGGTAATGTTAGTGACTTGGCTTTTGCACACCCAAACAAACAACTCTGCATTGTAACCTGCGGTGAAGACAAGAGTATCAAGGTTTGTTGTGTAACTTGTGTTCAAATGATACGCATCTTTACACTGTTATAACACATCTAGTATTACCGATGACGCTTTTCCTTATTAATATTCATATATATATATATATATGCGTATATCGTTACAGGTATGGGATGCTATGACTGGAGGAAAATTGCATGCATTTGAAGGTCATGAAGCTCCAGTTTATTCCGTGTGCCCACATCATAAAGAAACAATTCAGGTATCATTTGATCTGTTGCGTACAATCTAACACCAAAAATTCAATTTGGGGTATAGATGATGTGATAGTGTTATCATTTCTATCTTTCATGTAGCAGCTGTTGTGTTGATTTTTTTTTCCTCTTGACATTATGTGCTTTATTGCTATATTTTGTTGATTTCCTTCATTTGGATGAGGACTAAATGGTAAGTACAATAAACATTGCTATGAGCTCATGCTTTCATTAATTTGCAACTAATATTTCTTGTGTGATGAAGGGTATTTAATGCTCATACTTCTCTACTAAAATTTGTAGAACTAGGTTGTTTTGAGATCTTCTACTCTGTTCTTTTAGTTCACTGGCATGATACAATCGTTTTCCTTTTGTGCCTCTTTTGTATCAGTTCATCTTTTCTACAGCCATTGATGGAAAGATTAAGGCATGGCTGTATGACAATGCTGGTTCAAGAGTTGACTATGATGCCCCGGGTCATTCTTGCACAACCATGGCCTACACTGCAGATGGGACTAGGTATGTGACCTACTTTGTGTTCCATAATTCTTCAAATTTATGAGAACTCTCAAAATAGTTCATTTTTTTACTATTAAAACCTGTTATTAGGCTGTTCTCTTGTGGTACCAACAAAGAAGGAGAATCCTTCCTTGTTGAATGGAATGAGACTGAAGGTGCTGTCAAGCGAACATATAATGGTTTCGGAAAGAGGTCTGTTGGCGTTGTGCAGTTTGATACGACAAAGAATAGATTCTTGGCTGCTGGGGATGAATTTATTATCAAAATTTGGGACATGGACAGCACTCATCTCTTAACAACAATAGATGCTGATGGTGGTTTGCCGGTAATGATGCTTGTAGTTTCTCATTTAAAAGGTTCTACTACTGTGGGATGATGTTTCAACATGTTAAGTCTTTCTCTGGTGACCTTTCAGGCTTCTCCATGCCTTCGATTTAACAGGGAGGGATTCTTGTTGGCTGTTTCAACTAGCGATAATGGTGTTAAAGTACTTGCTAATACAGACGGAGTTCGATTGATCCGTTCACTTGAAAGCCGTACTCTTGATGCTTCTCGCTCAGCGATGAAGGCAAGTTACAAATTTAGGAGTTCATATAGCAAGTAAATGTTATAGAATTGCTTGAGTTAACAGTTTGCAACCTTTGCAGGGTCCTCTAGGTGCAAATTTGGGTCCTAATAGCCCGGGAGCTGGGACAAGTGTAGGTTTCCCAGAAAGAAGTGTGCAAGTGACGGGAATGGCTGGACTTGTACGTTGATAGGGCTTAAATAGCAATTGTTTTGAATTTTCATCCTTTATCCCTGTCTTTTATAATTTATATCAAAATGATACCCATCTTTGGCTGATTTATTCTGCCCGTCTGCTTCCTTTTTTTTATTATTTTAGTCACATATTTGTATAATTCTCATGTGTTCTCACAGAATGGAGACAGTCGAAGTTTGGCAGACGTGAAACCTAGGTCTGATGATCTGGAAAAGTCTAAAGTTTGGAAGCTGACTGAGATCAATGAGCCATCTCAGATTCGTTCTTTACGGCTTCCTGATCAAACGCTGGCTGTAAGGGTATGTATAGCTACCCTGAATACTTTCATTCTGTCCAGGGGCGGGTGGGGATGTATGGGTTTGGAAAATCTTCATCTCCTTTCAGCATATTAACGAGCTTAGGTCTCTTGCCTGCTTCAGATAATGAGGTTAATCTACACAAATTCTGGTGGTGCGTTGCTGGCATTAGCTGGTAATGCTGTACACAAGCTATGGAAATGGCCAAAGAACGAGCGAAACATGTCAGGAAAGGTAGTCATGTCATGTTTCAGAGAATCTCCTCAATCTTTTCTGAATTAGCATATCTCCAATAACTTTTCCTTATGTAGGCGACAACAAATATGCCTCCACAACTATGGCAACCTTCTAGCGGGATATTAATGACTAATGAGCTTGGTGAGGGAAATATAGAAGAGGCTGTCCCATGCTTTGCACTTTCAAAGAATGACTCCTATATAATGTCAGCATCAGGAGGCAGAATTTCTCTATTCAATATGATGACTTTCAAGGTATGTCATTCTTTGGCTTGTGGAAACCATATTAAAATGTTATTTGATTTTTAATATGTTTCTGTCTATATTGAAGTTCTAATAATTATACGTGTTCTATTTTATGTGCATTTCTCTTTCTTAAACTATAGACCATGACGGCTTTCATGCCTCCACCACCCGCGGCAACATCCTTGGCCTTCCATCCACAGGACAATAATGTTATCGCCATAGGAATGAACGATTCTACAATTCAGATCTACAATGTCCGAGTTGATGAGGTAATAAAGTAACAATTAATGTCGAACTTTAAGTTGAATGTGTAAGTGTGAAGTTACATATCTTGATTCAAGTATTTGCTTATATTGTCTTTATTTTTGTAAAAGGTTAAAAGCAAACTAAAAGGTCACCAGAAGAAAGTTACTGGCCTTGCATTCTCGAATGTCTTACATGTTCTGGTTTCATCTGGTGCTGATTCTCAGGTATAACTTAGATAGAAGATAGCTGCTTACAAGTATAGCAATATAGCGTAGTTTGTCCAGATAAATGTTTCTGTGCTGCTTAGTTGCAGAATGATGCATATTATTCCTTTCTGATTGATATTGAATTATGTCTTTCCTTGCTGCAGTTGTGTGTTTGGAGCACCGATGGTTGGGAAAAGCAGGCCAGTAAATTCTTGCAGATACCTAGTGGGCGAGGATCAAATTCTCAAGCACATATGCGTGTTCAGTTTCACCAAGATCAGACTCATGTACTTGCTGTCCATGAGTCTCAGATTGCAATTTATGAAGCACCAAAGCTGGAGGGTGTAAAACAGGTTGGCCTTAAATGCTTACACAGAAAGAATCATCAACATTGTTTCCCTCATTAAAACACTTATTACTTTATGTTCTATGTGGAAAAAGATGGATATTGACATACCTGTGTTCATATTTTGCTTTGCAGTGGATCCCTCCTCAGCCAATCGGCGCAATCACAGATGCCACATTTTCATGTGATAGCCAGTCTATCTATGTCTGCTTTGAGGACGGAGCTCTGGGGGTCCTCACAGCTTCAACACTGACTCTAAGGTGTCTTGTCAATTCGGCTGCTTATCTGCAAGGCGCCAGGTAATTCTTGTTGAATCATGAAACTATCCCCCGTTTGGTTGTAACTCCGGAAACATAAATGGATTGGAAATGAATCTAGTCCAAATGTGTACCTTGTTCATGGAATAATTCCTTGCGGTTTCATGTAAAATGCACTTGCTTCCTCCCATTTTGTTTTCCTATAGGGTATCAAAATCAATCAATTCTATTACAATTACTTCAAATCTCAAGGAATGATTCCAAAAAATTTAATGAATAAGGGTATACATAAGGACTAGATACGTTTATATTTTGTTTCCGGAGTTTAAACCAAACGGGCCCTATATGTGCATATATAGAGCTGGTTACTAAATTAGGTCTTGCAATCTATTGTAACTGACTAACATGCCAATACATAACAGCCCAAGAACTCATCCAAATGTGATTGCGGCTCACCCAACAGAAGCGGGTCAGTTTGCATTGGGACTGACTGACGGAAGCGTCCATGTGATCGAGCCACTGGAAGCAGCTGAGGGCAAATGGGGCACAGCTCCTCCACCGGAAAACGGCAGTGGTCCAAGCATGAGCTCAGCCACGGCTGCTTCAGACCAACCATCCAGGTAATCGGCGAAGTATCCAAATGGCAGTGGGTAAGTATGTGAATATGGGCATTGTCGAGGAGTTGGTAGTTGTCATAGCATCGAAATGCGGGAAGACGGGAAGACATTTGCTCGGAATGTGAAGGGATTAGAAGAAAGCTGAAGGCTCCCGCCCGTATATATCATGTTTTAGAAGAAAAAGAGAGATATGGATGGAGATAGGGGGAGAGTTGTAAGACTTAGTAGTAGCAGCAGTAGTGGTGCTAAGTAGTGTCTTTGGCCTAGTGTGTTAGTCTTTTGCCTTTATAAAGCTTTTAGTATGAAGTTTATTTATATGCATAGTTCGGAAAACGTTGAACGCTGGGTGAGTTGCAACTTCCTGATGGGGGTTTGGGTGTGTAATTTGAGCATCAAATGACTATTTTAAACATTCATTAGACTCTGACCCAAATGCATTACTAGTTTTTGAGACCATCCACATCGCATTTATTTTATTTTATTTTTAAAGTTTTTTAGGTTTATATGTCATGTGACTTATAGTAATTGCTTAAATTTGATTTAAGAAAGTGTTGTGAACTTGTTGGTTGTTTCGACTAGCAACAATGGTGTTAAAGTAGTTGCAAATACAAACAGAGTTCGAGTGATTCGTTCACTTGAAAGTCGTACTCTCGAATCTCAACGCTTCTCCCTCAGTGATGAAGGCAAGTACGGAGTTCGAAATTTAGGAGTTCTTTTAGCATAAAAATATTGTAGCATGAGTTAACACTTTTCAACATTGACCTAACACTTTTAAAATCTCCTGTAATTATCATTTCAGTTAAATTTAAATAAATTATTTTTAAAGTGATAAGAGTTTCAAAAGAAAATTAATAAATAACAAAATTTTCAACAATGACATGTAGGGATAAAAAAGGATACATGATTACATGTATTATTGTTTATTACATGAGATCCTTAACTGGTAGGAGCTTAGGGGTCGACGCTAATATTGACATCGACTTCTATAAGAATTTTTTTTCAACGTATCAAAAAAGACGTTGTTTTGGCTCTGTCTCAGGGTTGGGCGTCCTCATTGGTTAAAATCTGGAACGCGTCATTGGCATTGGTGTAAATAAAATTAAAACCTCCCATTTTTTGTATAATTTCTTTTGATTTCTTGTAACTTATATAAGGGTTTACGTAATTAACATTTAACATTTTAAAATTAATTTTTTATATAAGAATTTAATTTACCTATCTAATAAGATTTTTTTTATATACATATGTTATTTATTTATAATAAAAACAAAATTTATAACGGATCTTAAACATAAAATGATAAATTAACTTACAAATAAAATTCCGATTTAATA
This sequence comes from Fagopyrum tataricum, assembly GCA_002319775.1. Lineage (NCBI taxonomy): Eukaryota > Viridiplantae > Streptophyta > Magnoliopsida > Caryophyllales > Polygonaceae > Fagopyrum > Fagopyrum tataricum. The sequence goes on from CM008280.1 coordinate 5,463,093, forward strand.
AAACACAACTTAAAGTGATACATTAACTTCAACTTAACATGTCACTTATAACAAAAGTTTGAAAGAAAAACACAAACGATAACTCTAATTCTCTAAACATATAATACCAACATTATATGAATCCTAAACTTAAACATAAACTCCAGTAGCGAGTTTCTTGATCAATTGATTCATCACCTTTTCTTCGTCGGGAGTCAAAGAACCTATCCTCTCCATCAAACTAGAAAGAATGATTAACTTGCTTTGATTCTCCTTCTCCTTGATTTCCATTTCTTTTCCCCTCCTAGTTTTGGAAATGACATGTAATATTAATGATTCCTTTTTTTACTTTCAATTCTCGGAGAAAAAAAAATCTTAAACTCTCTAGTCTTCAAATTGTCTAAAATGGTAAATGATATTGAATTATCTGTTGTACTTATCGATCTATTTCCCGCTCTCTTCGAACTAGTAAGTCTAAAGGACGGACAAATAAACTATCTGGGTTACACCTCAACTTGATGGAGTTCCAAGATTCAAGCTTGATGGATATGCTCCAGACTCATTTACCTTTTGAACGAAAAAAGTGTAGTTAGACCAAATAAAAAAGACAAGTCTAACTCCGACGACACTTCATAATTCTGCACTAGAATCAATGCTTCGTACCTGAAATAATCCTTTAGGCTATATATTTATATTAATATATATTATAATAAATAACAATGAAAATAAAAACAAAGTCTAATAATTGTTTTATAAAAATAAATATTTTTTTTGAATTATGTTGCTTTAAAAAGTAAAAAAATTGTTTAGAGATTATTTAATGGAAAAAAATAGGATTCTAAGTTGGCAGAATGGCAGGTAACACCCACGATGTCGCGTCGTCTTCTCCATTGTTTCAGCTGCCCCATACAAATCAAAACTCACGTCTCTCTAATACGAGCCCCAGAGATCTGTTCTGATTTGTGAGGCGTGGCCTGCATTCTTCACTTCTCCTCGGGATCTCCAAATACATCTCCCTCTGGCTTTCTTTATATGTCTCCAATGTCACTTTCCCATGCGACGCCCGTCTTCCTCATCCTCCACCACTACCACCGCCACCACTCTTTCCCGCAACCCCAATCCTCCTCTCTGTCTGCGCCCCTTTTCTACTAAGCGCGCTGCACTCCCCGAACCCTTCTCCTTGGAAACCAAACCACCAATGACGATGACGCCGAAGAGGAAGCCCGGGGGATCCCTCGAAACGGCGGCCTTTTTGCGGTGGGGAATGGAAGACATTTTTGGCGCAGCCAAGATCCACCCGGTGCCGTGCGCTTTTGCTGTTTCGCTTGTGTTCTTCATGGGGGTCGAGTACACTCTCCGTATGGTCCCGTCTACTTCCCCTCCCTTCGATCTGGGCTTCATCGCCACTCGCTCCCTCAATCGACTCCTTGCCGCTCGTCCCGGCCTCAATACTCTCCTTGCGGGTCTTAATACGGTGCCATTTCATAACCCTAATTCGTTCGTCAATTCAGGGCTTCATTTTTCCTCTTTTGTGGTGTTAATTTTGTATGCTGTTGTTGAATGATGATAGGTGTTTGTGGCAATGCAATCAAGCTACATAGTGTGGACATTTGTGGTGGAAGGAAGGCTTAGGCCTGGTCTTGCTGCCTTGTTCATGTTCACCTGTAGGGGCATCCTTGGTTATACCACTCAGCTTCCGTTGCCTCAGGTTCTGACCCCTGATTTCCCTTCTCTCTTGGCTTCTTTTTGTTCCTAGTTATTTGATCCCAGATGCCATGTTGCCATTGCATCTGCTATTATGTACAAGTTCGAATTGAGAACAAGGTCCGGTTAGTTTAGGTAAATAGTTGGAGTTGTGTTTTGGTGAAAATTGATTGGATCACTCTGTTAATTAGCTTTTCCTATTTCGGTTAATTCATATTCATAGGCGGCAAAACGCTGAACTTCATTTACTCCTCGAGGAAGAAGCCATTAAATAGCTTTTTCTATGGTAAATAACAGATTTCTAGCTACTGAGCGAGACAGGACTAAGAAATGATTATCTCATATCTTGAGATTCTACGGTTGCATGCTATATCAAATGGCCTGATTGTTCTCTATTAGATCATTCTCAATTCTCAAATCGGCTGGCTCTTCATCTCCATTTTTTGTAATTGCATACAAACCGCTTGCTTCCCAATTCTTTTGCAGTAATTAAGTAGATCATTCTCAGTTGTTGCTTAGAGATTTCAGTTATTATGTTTATTCCCATGAATTCACAATTAATACTAGCATAAATGGTAACATCTTTGTCCTTCAAGGAACATGGCTACTTTTAAAATTTGTTATGCTGGTTCTATATCTTTAGACTTTTTCTATTGTAATTTTACACAGTTGACTGTCACCATATGCATTTCCTTTGTCAGTGGACAAGTTTTTGGGCAGAAAGCACCGATCTAAAGAATGCTCTATGTAGATGCTCTGTTCGTTTGAAGTAATCTACTTGATTTGTGACGGACATTGATGCTTGTATCTAACCAGGACTTTTTGGGATCTGGGGCTGACTTTCCGGTTGGAAATGTCTCATTCTTTCTCTTCTTCTCCGGTCATGTTGCCGGCTCAGTAATAGCGTCCCTTGACATGAGGCGCATGCAGAGGAAGGAGCTTGCCTGGACGTTTGACGTGCTCAACTTCTTGCAAGTGGTGAGGCTTCTGGTCACCAGAGGCCACTACACTATCGACCTTGCTGTTGGTGTAGGTGCTGGTATTCTGTTTGATTTTTTTGCTGGAAATTACGTTGAAAGCAAGAAAAGCGTATCTGGGGTGCAGGATGAAGGGAAGGCTGATGCTAACAAAAACAGCTGGTAACAACACGAACACTCTAGACTCCATTGAAGTAGAGATATTAACATTGAACATCACACGTGCCTGCAAGTACTTTGATTTCGATTATTCGGATTCATTGTTAGGATTCATCTCATGCTCTACATGGATGAAAAGTATGAAGGGTATTTGTAGCTAGTTACACGGTTGATAGGTAGACTGATAGGTTTCTTTATAGATGATTTCAATTTGGTTTCTGAGATTCACTGTTTGTTTCTGTATACATAACACAAGATTTGAAAAATAGCTTCATTCTATTCTAACAAGTCTGATTCATAAGAGAAAATAACGAACTGTATCATGTAGCAAGTATAAGTGAGACCATTTGTATTTACATTCTATATTATGTATCAGATAGTATAAGCAGCTTCATTCATTCATCAATTATCCTCTATCGGAATCGGACACGAACCATCATCAACATTGGCCAGCGGATTGTAGAGATGAGAGTTCGGATCAGTGCACCCGACTACAAAATCCAGATTGCAGCGATCACCCTTGAATACCATAATGACAAAGATGTTAGCACCTAGGTTTAGTTAATGGCATAGAGAAGAAGACTTGAAACTTACTCCTTCAAGGGTCAAGTTGCCTATCATATTGCATCTGGGGATGACAATGTTAGTATCCGGAAATATTGCTTTTTCACAGGCACCATCCCTGCTCAACTCGTCGGCAAGCCCCTGCATTTTCAATTATAAGAACGTGAAACTCGTTGCAGAATGTAGAAGCTGCATCTTGATTTGATTCGGTTACCTCATTGAAGAAAGTAGGTGGTTTGTTTTTCCAAGCCTTGGGGACTTGAAATTGAAGTCTGTAAGGTCCATCCCAATCAGTTCCATTAGTGAAGGAGAAGATCAAGCTGAGGGCTGCAGACGCAGATGATGATCAAAGAGCAAGCACACGAATGATAATCTTTGAAGAAATGAAAACGAAACAGAACTGACCATGTTTGGGAACACATATCTGAATGGTGTAGAATGGAGGATCAGCAGCTCCTCGTGTTTTGAGTCTCATCGCCCTCGGCTCCCCACCACACATGATCGGCTGATTGAACCCGCCTATCAATATTTAGATTCAAGTTCAGAAATTGATCATACGAGTTTTTGAATTTGTGATGAGATGAAATTTTGATTACCATTGAAAGCAATCCCGAATTCTGGGTTGGGGACAATTTTGTTGGCAGCCGGGTTGTAGAATATCCTTAGGTTTTCGCCCTGCCATTTACGCATAATAAGCATCGGTAAGCAAAGAGTTGGATTAGAGAATGGAGATTCTACTAGGCTCTATGCAACTTACAGCAGTAGGAGGAAGACCATTCATTGTTTTCCAATAAACTGAAGCTCTTCCCAACTCAAATTGAGCCCATGTAGGCAATGTAAACCTGATTAAAATCAAACGACTATAAGATTAGAGACAGTTAAATCAGAGGTCCAGAAGCCAGTAATGATCAGAAATCCGAGGTTTACATACTCTTTAATTTCTTCAACTGGAGTTGTGGCTATGGTAGCAGCAGCTCTGACTTGACCCCCTACAAATCTAGCAACTCTACTCCTCTTTGGGATAACATGTTCTCTAAGGGGAATAACTGTGAATATGCTGCCTGCTAGTAGAATTTCATTTCTTTACATCAGTACAGGGTTCTTGTTTTCGTTTCTTATAAAGAAAGCTTGAATGGTATCAGTAAAGTCGACAGATCGTGAATATGCAGATTGAATTAACAAAAAGAAAGACGAACCGGATGGAGTAGCAGCGTTATAAGATGTGCGAGGCTGCACTGAAGCTGCTAGCATTGCTGAAGCTGTTGCTGCCATTAATACCCCCTTCTGTGATGAACAAAGAGAAATTTGAGGGTAATTTGTTGAATGGAGAAATAAAAGTTTGAAATAAATAGATACAGAAGATAAGGGTCGGAGGGTCACAGAACCACACAAATTGGTCTTTACAAGTATCTTGAAATCAATAGGGTAAAATATCTTATAAGAACCGCCTTTTGTGCTGGTGACTGTTTTGTCGTTGTTTGCTGCTAAATATCTTAATTCAAGGGAGAAAGTTAGATGACCAGTGAACCTGAATCATCCTTCTTTTAAATGATCTTTAGAAATTCGATAAGCACAATGTCTTCAGTGGATCGTAACACTTACTGTTGATCATTGTTTCAAGTTATATGAAACAATTCGGTCCTTTTCAAATTTTATCAGGAGAGTACGTGGTAATCAACTTCGAAGTCCAGCCACACGAACCTCTGTTTAATGCCAGGCGATCGTCATCCATTCCTGAATTTTGCGGATTCTAGGCTTTCTCTTTCAATTGAAATCCTGTATGTTCTTTTTCAGTGAAACTTCAAATTGCATCGCCAGATCTTGTCCAACTCTCGTCGGAAATGTACTTTTGTAGTTCGATTGAAACTTCAATCGAAATCCTACATGACCATCTTGCACCTACATCGTCCAGATTTTCAGAGGGTGCGACGGGTATTACAGGATAACATTGATAACATTGTGTTTGCGATTAAAAGTAAGTTAGTTGCACACCTTGTTGTTGACCTACTTTCTAACTCATGAAAATAATATTATATATATAATTTTTATTTTAATCATAACCATATAGAGGTATTGTAATTTACATTTAGTTTCGTTTATATAGTTTTTTTTAATAACGGAAATCAGTTTAATATGCTAGAGTCTAGACTGTCCTTCTAGTAATGCCTAGCATATCGAAAGATTATAAAAAATGACAAATGCCTAATCCGTCGGGAATGAAGAAAACTCTCACACAACAAACCAAATCTCGGATCTCAACAAGCCGATCGAGGAACGCCAAAGAAAACGCCGGATAAACAAAAACGATGAACATCCAGAGCATGTCTATAGAATCGAGTACGAACAACAATACTGTGCCGAAAGTTTGTGTGAAAAAATTCTACTTATCAGACCGGAGCAAGGAGAAATTCAATTTGTTTAATTGATATTGAACAAGTTGGTTAATAAATATTTATTATTAGAATTAGAGAAAATTGTTAATCTAATTAATAAACGACTTGTTCCGTAATTATATTTTTGGATAGCTTAATAAAAGTCTTAACAATTCATGAAAAATGAATAATAAATAATAAATGGATCATGAATTTAATTTATCGAAACTTCGTGACCATCACGTAAAACTATTTAAAAACATGCTTATTAAACAAAAAGAGGGAAATCTCGTGGACATCATCAAGAATTTCCCTACGATCAAATTACAAAGTTGTGTATGAATGAGGTTCAATTCTAATACCTTCGTCCTGGAATTTTAAGATGAAAACCCTAATTCACTGTAATGTAAAACTAAAAGAGACTTACAAAGAACATATGTTGACAATGAATAACAAGAAGCTTTAAAAATGCCGTTTAGGATTAGATAAGAGAACCAAGACAACTCCCTCAAATTCATACGGATGAGCAAGGCGAGGATTTACCAACTTCTTGGCTATGAACTAGAAGCAACCCTACAAGTTCCGTACCTACCTCTCTTTATAAGATCGAGATCGTGATAAGATCTAGATAGTCAGTGATTTACTTATATCTTTTTGTTATATATTTTTATAGTTATTTATTTTCTTAGTTATTATTCTCTCATAAACCGTATAGAAAAGTTCATCATAGTATCAATGAAAGTATGACATTCTCCGTCATAATCTATGGTCTCTCTCGATCTTTTGAGGCTCTAAGGTGAATAGTGGAGGTGAACGATGGTTAGAAACCCCTACTATATTTTGGTAAGCCCTCGAATAACTAAGAGCTCCTCCTTTTGTTTGGACTTTTTGTAGCTCATCAAGGCTGCAAGTCCAAGTCCATATCAATGAAATGGACTACAAAGATATTTAAGCCCATTTGATTTGCTTTAGCTATATCACTTACTTCACTTACTTCTTTATAATATCCCAATATTCAGCTGACTTAGGAAAGTGCTCTTAACAGTTGATTCTTTATAAGCTTTGGCTGCAGCTACACACTAGTCTCTGTGGAGGATAAGACTATAGTAGACTATTGTTTGGTTTTTCTTGAAACACAATTTACACACCAAGTGAACATATAAGTAGTAGACTTATTATTATTATTATTATTATTATTATTATTATTATATTTGATACTATACGGTAAGTAATTAGGACAGATTATCTCCTCGAGACTCTCTTTCCTAGAGCATCCATACGGATGAGATCCTCCACTTCAGGAGTAGACGAATCTGACGCCATAGCGAAATCGTGTCCCATCTTCGCGAGCAAATCAGCGACACCATTGATTTCCCTAAACACATGATGAAATCTGACCTGACAGAAACCCACTAAAATATTAGAAATATCTGACAAACAAAGGTCAAACTCCCAAGGAGGTTTTCAAATCTGTCTCACAAAATTGATAAGAGACAAACAGTCCCCTTCAATCTCAATATTCTTAATTCCTAAATCATATGCCCTAACCAGACCTTCCTTTAGTGCACATGTTTCAGCATGGAGGACAAATATATTGCCACATAGTCCATACCCAAGGGAGATCAGTTTAGCATCATGATTTCGAATTATAAAACCATAAGCCGAATTCCCAGATTCCTTTTTAGATCCGTCAAAATTTAGTTTGGCAAACCCAGAGCCAGGTTTGGACCATTGGATATTTTTCGTTTTTCTTTTGTTCTTTCTCCCCTCACCTTTAAACTTCCGAACCTCCTTTTTAGCTTGATTCCAATCTTTAATTTGATTACGGACTAACAGGTCAATGTTCTGGCAATTTTTCTTGTTAAAAATTTTCTGATTTCTGGTCAACCAAACTAATTACTTGTATGATTAACATATATACACGAGACCGAGGTTTACATGACCATACAAAAAAAACAAACAAAAAAAACAACATTACCATCCATACATAGGGTAATTTTCTCATTATGTTCATTTCATTTGAACACATAATGGGAGTTTAACTCTGGTTTGGTCTAGGTGCAGTCCTAAGGCCAATTTCTAGCCTTGACATAAAAATGTTAAAACTATCCGGTACCTGCTATATGTAATAAGCTGTTTCATTTTTCCATCTTTAAAGATTATTATGTCTAACGTCTTTTGAGTTGGTTTAATGTCTTCCATGTCATAACAATATTTCAAATTTCTCTATAACTTAAAGAACTTTAGTTAGATTTATAATGGTTCATCCAATAATAACTACATTCATCTTAAAGAGATTTTATTGAACAATTTCGTATTACAGATAAACAGTTGTTTGAAGGTAGAGTAAAACTATATATAAAGTAACGAAACCTTATATAATATTTGTTCGCCAAGTATAAAACTTAAACAGTAAAGGCTCAAACTACGCGGATATCATATTGTTTGCATCAAGGACATCTTCCCCCGGACCCCATGCGAGAGGTTACTTGTTCTTTAATTTATATATTATACCTACTTTTGAAAATTGGAGATTAATCCCTGGTATTAGAGATTAATCTCTTAAAATCTCCATCTAAATTAATTTTCTAAAATACCTACTTTTGATACCAAACACATCCTTAATAAAATAAAAAGGAATCTTTAATTTATATATTATAGTGTAAATAAAACCTTTTCTATTTAATTTGAAAGATTTTGTTGGGTTGGATATGACGTGGGCGTGCATCACACGTCTAAGCGCATATACGCGTTAGGCCTAAATCTAGCACATAAGTCCAATTGACTTTCATCCTAATCGATTGACAATAGGATGAATATTCAGCTGACCATATATATTAGATCCGTTAGCCTAGGCATGGGGCCGGTTTGAACCGAACCGCTAAAACGCCGGTTTGAACCGAACCGCCAAACCGCCGGTTTGGCAAACCGGTGGTTTAAGTTTGGCCGGTTCACCGGTTTAGGTTTCGGTTTGTGTTTTCCGAAAACCTAAACCAGCGGTTTGAACCGGAAAAAAACCGTCGGTTTGAACCGGCGGTTTGGGCCTCCGGCCTTCTTTTTTTTTAAAAAAAAAAAAACCAAACGGCTATTTAAAATAGCCGTTGGATTTCAATGGCCTCAATGACTCTTTTTTGAGCCGTTGGGGCCGATTTTTTATTAAAAAAAATAATAAAAAAAAATATAACCCCCCCCCCCCACAACTTATCCTAATTTCCTATAAATACCCATTCTCTCTTCCTCTACAAGTCACACAATCTACAACTCATCTTCTCTACTCTCCTAATCTCTTATTCTCGATTCCTCGTATTCTCGTAATGGCAAACCCAAGTGATCAAATTCCCTCTTCTCAATACTTTCCTAGCACCCAAGAGAGCGAAACACAAATGCCCGACAATCCCGATGTTACCGAAGTTCCACGAAGAAGTCTCCCCCCTCCGAAAATGCTTACATCCGAAATATTTACGAAGCATTACACCAAGGGGGAGCCGGTGAACGAGTATTGTCAAGTGGCATGCAACTATTGCTCGAAGGTGTACAAGTGGAAGGTGAAGCGCGGCTACGGGACATTGCAAACTCACATGGCAAACGTCCATCCGGAGAAGCTCGGGATTTCACGGGGACAAACACAATTGTCCCACGGGTTTGCATCTTCTACCTCTCATTCTCCTTTATTTACATATAATCATAGTGAAGAAAGTTTAGAATTGACCGATGTTATTTGTTCACATTCATTACCGTTTTCTTATGCCGAATATGAAGAAGTTAGGGAATATAACACTAGATATCTTCAACCTTCTTTTAAACCAACTTCTAGGAAAACCGTTTCAAAATTAGTATCTAAATCTTACTTAAAAAAGAAAGAAATTTTTTTTATCGAATTTGGCTAGTTTTGAACATCAAGTTTCAATTTGTAGTGATATTTGGAGTACACAATCACAACAACATTTTTACATGGGCATTACTTTACATTTTATTGATAACGATGTTTTTGCATAAATATGTTATTGGTTTTCGGCATTTTAATCAAAGACATAATGCACTAGGCATTGCAAGCATGATTAAAACGGTTTTACAAGAATATAATTTACAACATCGAATTTTTTCATATTCTTTTGATAATGCATCCGCAAATACCGCCGCCGTAAACCATTTGGTTGAGGATGTGGGACAATATATAAAAACTCCTTATACTCATCAAAGATGTGCATGTCATATTTTAAACTTATGTGTTCAAGATGGACTTAAGGTTTTAGGAGATATGTTAACCCCATTCAAACTTGTTATTGATCATATTTGGCATGACTCCGATTTAAGAAGAAAATGGAGAAATTTATGTTTAAACAAAAATGTTCATCCTATTGCTTTTTCAAAAGATGTTGGAACTTGACTTACAAACTACTTTGTGAAGCCGTACGTTATAAAGTTTTGTTACAAGAATTTGCTTCAATTCATGTTCCTTGGTCAATTTTAGATGATGAAAATGTTTGGGAAACTTGTGCCCATATTTGTAATGTTTTAAAAACTTTTAATGATGCAACTAATACCATGAGTTGTGTTTACACTCCAACATCTCATAGATTTTTAGAAATTGCCGTTAATGTTTCCAAAGCTTTTGTAAAATGTTTTAACATACCTTGCCTTCTACAATGTATGCTTGATATGAAAGAAAAATGGCTTAAATATTATAAAAACATTCCCATGATTTATCTTGTAACCGCCGTTTTTTGATCCTAGACTTAAACTAGATGGTCTTTCCGATTTATTGACTATTTATTATGATTGTTTGTGTGTAAACTTAACACAAGAAACTATAATATTCCTAACATTGTGCAAGAAGTTAATACCGAAATTGGAAAATTACTTAGTACATTTGAATCTAGTGCTAGCTCTTCTTCTACCGCACCTAGTCCATCTCCCTCTTCTACTAGTTCATCTTCTTCTCTTTCACTTGCACAACAAGTTTTTGCTAGAAGAACAAAAACACCTAGACATTCATCTTCAAATGCGGAATATCAAGATTATCTTAACACTTGTTTTAATTTTGATGATAATGTTGAATTTGATATTTTGGATTGGTGGAAGAGATTAGCTCCCAAATATCCAACCTTAGTTAAAATTGTACAACAAATCATGGCCGTGCCCGCATCAACGGTTGCGGTGGAGCAAGCATTTAGCCGAGGCGGGAACATTCTCGGTCACAACCGAACTCAATTGAAGCTTGAGAAGTTGGAGATGCAAGTTTGTATTCAAGATTGGATAAGGGCGGCTAAGCGGAAACAAAGGAATGCACCGGTGTACGACTCCAAATCGGATTCCAACTCCGAAGACGCCGACACTACTTCCGAGTCCGACATCGAAAGGTAAGTGGGATTAAAAAAAAAACTCGGAAGTCCGAAAAAAGGTAAGTCAAGGTAAGAGAACTACGTGGGCTTTGATTCCTCTTAATCCCGAGATGATACGTAGGCAACCGAAAAACCGGTTCAAGCCTTTTATTTTTTCCGAGTTTTTTTTGTTAAATTGAATTTATGTTTCTTTTATTTAATTGGCATAAATTCTAATTACTAGTTTTTATATACTAATTTTTTTTATAGTAATTTCTTTATTTTTATATAATATTAGGTTTAATTTTTTTTAACATTATTACTTTGTATTTAATTTAATTTAATTTTTTTTATAAACCGTGCTAAACCGGCAAACCGGCGATTTAGGTTAAACCTAAACTGCCGGTTTTCAAGGGCCCCGGTTTTGGTTTAGAAACCTAAACCGACGGTTTAGGTTTGCAGCCCATGACTACGTTAGCCCTTGTACTATCGATGTGTTCTTGATACCATGAAAGATTTCGTTGTGTCAGGTATGACGTACGTGGAGTTCATCGCATGTCTGGACACATATACACGTTGTGTCCAATTTCAACCCATAATTTCAATGAATTTATTCTTAAAGCCAATTAGCACACTGACCTTACACTTATACTGAAGATCCGTTACTCTTTGTACTATCAACGTGGGAACATAAATCATCCGTAATATTATTTTCTTTTATACAATATAACTTACTGTATTTAATTGACAAAAGAGTGATTGAAAATATTGCGATTTTCACTTATAAGATAACAGATGATAACAAATACCGTACTGTTTCCCCATAAACGTACTATCCTAATACGAAGTATGATTAAGTTTAAGCCGTGAATTTTGCATCAACAGACACACAATGATTATGGCGCTAAAATACATCATCATTATCATGCTTTTCTGGTCCAAACCTCAGAACCAATTACCCAACCATTTGGGATAATTACAAAAAGTTATTAATCAATTAGTAAAGTGATTAAGAATTTGATTATATAATTAGCAATTATCTAGAAGAAAGTGCATTGTGGACATATAATGCCTATATCAAGTACGCACGGGAGCACGAAAACTCAGAACGCATGATGATGAGGAAGAAGCTGAATTTCACCGTAAATACTTTAAAAAAAACTATAATCATTAATTAAATCCCTCTTATAATTCCTTTGTTAGTATTAAATATTAGGAAGCATGGTTTTGAAGTTAAGGTGTTTCAGTCTTTGGATTAAGTAAACAAATATATGTAAGTCATGCTCTTTCTTCTTTTCTTTTTAAACCTTTAACTAATCCTACACCCATCATTTTATTTCACTAGGGTTACCGTGCTTCATACAAACAATTATTTTTTAATTTCCACTATGATAATTTGTTTTTGAGAGGAGAGGGATCGAGAGATAATTAGGCAAAATATCTATAATCTCTATAATTTAACATAACATTGTGGATAAGCTTAGGTGAATGGATTATTGTGGTTATTACGGAATTATTGTGTTGAGGGATAAAAATCACTCCATCCGATTCACAATGTTTGAATTTAGAGAATAAATTAAATGTATCAAGAAAATTAAAATTACAAGTCATAGTATATCTTGATGCACAAAATATTGTATAGAAATAATGGTAAGTTATATGAAATAGAGAGTATATTATTTTAAAAACGTAAATAGAATATGTTCTGGGATGGAGATGAAGAGGTTGAAATTTAACAAAATAATTGACTAAACACTATTGTAACTGGCCATGATAAATGAAAAAGGTCGATCAAACTTTATTAATGAAAAGTTTAAGTAACAATACCACTAATTATAGCGTCATAGTGATTAGTGAAACATAATTTTAAGTCTCTAACATCAAACATCGAAACAAGATGTTAGTATTTTTCGATCCCATGAACTTAAATTATAGATTATTACGAAATTATAATCCTTCACCGAACACTAAACAAACAAACTCATCGTCAAATTCATACATTATTGTGAGATAAAAATAAATAAATTTTGTGTAACTCCATCTATAAGTTCCTCTTAGGAAAATGAACGAGGAAATTGTTCAAACAAAACGCTTGTTTTTCTTCAAATAAATTAGGCGTCTTCTTTTACAAAAGAGCAATCATAAATAAACTTGAAAATCTATTAATTTAAAAGGCTACTTGATAATCACAAGTGTTGATTTTCTCTCCTTAAATTAATTAAAAAAAATCCACTTAATGAATTGTTCTAAAGTTTGTTGATTCGGTCAAAAAGACAATATTAGACATTTTTGTGGGTAAATAGACAACTATTAGAGGTTAGGATTACCCTAGCATGGTATGTTAGTTTTAATATTGTGTTCAATTATTTAAAATGTAAAGTAAATAATCTATAAAAAATATGACTAATAAATAGAATAAAATAATACGAACTAATAATATAAAATAACTAATGGTATATAAATTTTGAATGAATTTAACAAAAATTTTGAGCTAAAAAGTGATGGTTGCAACTTTTTTTTATATAAAATATTAATACAAATAATTTGAAGTAATTGAACGAACAATACATAAAGTTTAAACTAAAAAAACCATTTGAAATAAAAAACTAAAACGTGTATGTCCAATAACTCTCCGTATTTTTGTGTTGAATGAATGCGTATTGTTCCCATAAAAACACGATAGATGCTTGTATGATGAAAAATCTAATTTATAGACGTTTGTATCATTTCTACGGTTATATGGGTAACTTTATAAAAATTCATCTAATTCAAGTGTTGGAGATAATAAGTTACCACATCGTAAGATTGGGACATTCCGAGCCTAGTTATAAGGTCGGTGGACTATTCTTCCTATTGCCAATTGGTTTTAGGATGAAACCTGTTGGATTTATGTGTTGGGCTTGGGCTTAAAGCGCATATGCGCTCGTATGCACACAACCGACTTTGATATGCTATCATAGCGGTAAGTCTCAAATTGGCTCACGATCCTAATCTGTGGGCAAGTGTCAACTCGATCTATACCCTAGTTGCACTTGCGGAGGCGTGTTGGAAATAATACGTTCTCACATCAAAAGATTGGGACATTCCGAGCCTAGTATATAAGGTTGGTGGGCTACTCCCTCCTATTGCCAATTGGTTTTAGGATGGAATCCCGTTGGACTTATGTGTTGGGCTTGAGTCTAACGTGCATGTGTACTCGTATGCACACGATCCCGCTCTACCCGGTCCATCTATATCGAATTTTGACAAGTATGTTTAGTGTTATTGAACCCACAAAACCTATTTTTTCAACTATCATACTATGGATAATACTCCTTTTATTTTCAGAAAATCATCATATAATAGATGAAATTGAACAAGTAAAGACTAGGGGTGCTAATGGGGTGGTGAATATATTCCATGTACGTATCTTAGGGATCACCGTCATGGGACGGGAATGGAGGAAATAAACGGGGATGAGAATGAGATGAGATTAACATCATTCTCCTTATGGTGATGGGGATGAGGATGAGGTTAGATGTCCCAGTCTTTGTTGTTGGGTATTACCGATAAGTAGATTAAATGGGCAAATTAACGGTGATTTGTAGTTTTCAATATGATTTATAAATAGTTTTAATATTTGTATGATTGTATTTTATTAAATTGAGTTCATATTTTTTTCGATTTTATGTTAAATATACTACTTGTACAAATTAATTTATGCGTTTAACTCAATTGAAATTATAAATGAAAATTTTAACTAGAAAACTAAGATAAACTATAAATGAGAGAAATTAAGGGGGACGGATACCCGACAGGATAAGGATGGGTATAACCCTTAATCCCGAACGGATGCAGGGGTGGAAATGAAGAGTATTATGCTAAACGGTCCGGTTTACATTCCTAGTAAAGACCAAACTAGATATCGTGAGAAGTAATTTAATTAGTGAAAAAATGAAAATATTATGATACCGAGGGAATATGTTGATAAAAATAGTGAATTGATTAAAGTAGACACAAAAACACAAGCAGTCTTGACTGACGAGCACCTTGTTAGAAGCAGAAGAAGAAGAAGAAGAAGAATACTGTCTCTCATTTCACACTTACACAATTGACATTTGCAGTCACCTGCTAATTGTTAAAGGAAGGGACAACAAACAAAACCCATACTCCTTTACGCCACGTGTCCTCTCTGTTTCTTCTTCTCCATTCTAATCTATTTGACGATGATTTACAATTACTAAAACAAGAAATGTGTGTAAACTGAGTCTTTTGGCGACCTGCAGTAACTTTATTGTTACTCTCATATGTTACAGCTCCTAACAAGAAATTGACGCTTGATTTGTCAATGGGAAAGCCTACCGCCGCCCTGCTCCTGCTGCTTAAAGAAGCTGCACGCCATTAGCAAAGTTCAGCATTACAAAGTTCAGCAAATAATAAATAATATAATATAAAGTAAAAAAATGGGGTGAGAAAGTTACTGCCACCGCAGGTTCATGTGAGTAACGCGTGACTGAGGTCGCGGGAGCATTTACTTACTCACATTTCCTTTTTTTTAAAATTAATTTCAATTTATAAAATAAATATCGAAGCTGATGAGACGAGGTCCTTATAAAAGAGCAAACAAGTGGCCCCTCTCCAAAGAGAGTCCATTACATTACTAGGAGTACGAGCTACAACAACACAAAGGTAATAAACCGATCGAGACAAGACAGATCAAAACGGCTCTTCCGGTGTGGATGCTCGGCTTGGCCGCTCAACAACTGCGAGCCGACATGAACCGTTTGCTCGCTCTCCTTTTCCATCAGGTTTCGTCAATTCACTCTTTCTATTGTCAATTCATTTTAGTATAAAAACTCAAATCTTGAAGATCGTAGGGAGTGTTGGACGAGCAGTTCCTGCAACTCCAACAACTAGAAGACGACGCCTCTCCAAATTTCGTAGTCGAGGTCGTCAACATTTACTTCCACGAGTCCGAGAAGCTCCTCCGCAATCTCCGCTCATTATTGTACGTATTGTCTTCTCCGTTTAACTTCATCTCAAATCTTGATTTTGAACTGATAATGTACATATATAGAGTCGAGAAGGAAGAGACAGAATACGACAAAGTACAAGTGCACTTGAACCAGATGATGGGAAGCAGCTCCAGCATCGGCGCCAAGCGTGTCCGCGACGTCTGCGTCGCCTTTCGCGCAGCTACTCACCACTCCAACCGTCCCGGGTAAGTACATTACTAATTATAATATATATATATATATATATATATATATATATATATATATATATATATAATTAATTTGTTGATGATTTGGGTTTTGATTTTCAGATGTTTAAGAGCTCTGGTGATGCTCGAGCACGAGTACTGTTATCTGAAGAACAAATTGAACGAGTTTTTTCAAGTACGTATACTGTACATTCTTAATTACTTAGATCATAGTACGTTAGTACTACGTACTATGTGTTGAATGCAAGTACTATTCAAAATTCAATGACATAACTTAGGCACAGGATATGTATATGATTGAGATCAGGGTCGTATGATTTTGCATGTCATTCTTAAACGTACTATTATATTACATATGTATGTGAAAAAATATAGTATAAAGCTAGAGGTGAGAGTGCAACAATTTTGATGTATCATAAATGAATAACATGTAAATGCAGATGGAACAGCAAAGAGTGCTAGCAGCAGGAGCGAGGTACCCGGTGCAGAATTGAAGACATATATATAATATATATTATATAAATTAAAATGTTGTCTTGTTAATTGGTTTATGTAGAGAGGAATGTTTTATAATAATGTTAGTAGATTTGTGTCACTTATATATGTTCGATTTTAATGCAAGGGGTTCAATGTTATATAGTTTATTGTTGTAGACTTTGTTGTGATGTTACTACTGACTACATGAAAAGAAACAAGTGCTTAGTCAAGGGGACAAAAAAAAAAGAAGCCTAAATGTAAAAATAAAATAACTTTGTATAAATAGTGATATGTACACCCTTACTAACATAAAAACAAAATTATACAAAAATAAGTTTGCATAGTAGAACTAGTGTATTACCTGTGCAGTGCACGGGGTGTGACTTAATATTTATTCTAAATATTTGAATAAAAATAATTATTTAGAGCATAATATTACTTATTTACTATAAATTTAATTATCTTTTATTATACATGTTAACAAATTTAAGTTGTATTTATATAATATAAAACAAATCTTGCCATAAATTATAATTATAATTTAAATAGTGACGGAAAAGATTATTAGATTTTATTTATGGATTAACAAACTAGTAAAATTTGAATATCAAAATTATTGATCTTTGAAATATCATATTTTATATAATAATTACAAATTATTAAGATTTGAATTTGTATAAATATTAAAATTATTAATTTTTAAAAATAATTTTTAAAAATATTTTTGAAAATTGGGTGAATTGTGGCTAAGTCAGGGGTTCATGTTTTATATTTTATTGTTGTAGACTTTGCTGTGATGTCACTAACTACATGAAAAGAAACAAGTACTAAGTCAAGGGGAAAAAGAAAAAGAAAAAAAATAGCCTAAATATTAGAATAAAATAACTTTGTATAAATAGTGAAATGTACCCTTACTAACATAAAAACAAAGTTATACAAAAATAAGTTTGCATACAAAGTAGAATTCCTCAATCGGCCCATGCTAAGCCCAAGTTGTATTTTTGGGCTCTCAAAGAGGTCTATATTAAGGGTTTACCAAAAACTTTTCAAGTTAGGAGCTTCTACCAATAGACCCATGCTACAAAATAATTATGTAATAGAATGCATTTCATCACCGAAATCGGTGAAGATCAACATATCACATATTATTTAATGAAAAAAAAAATCTTAAATCTATTATATTCTTACTACTGAATGATTTTATAATAAAATTTCAGTGAATTTATATGTTAGTCTTTTAGCACGTGTCGAACCTGTCACATTAGATGAGCATTAGGAATAACATTGAGTCGGGTGATGAGTGGATGTATCACTTTCGTCATCCACCCGTTAACTTTATTGGGTATATTGTCATTGGATAACATGATGGATCGGGCTTTTGTGCAGGTGATGGATTATCAATGTTGTCCAATTATACTTACATTATATACGCTATTTATGGTATATGAGTATAAAGTATACAATAGAAGTTTGAAAGGTTTGTAATTTTGGATATTTCAAGTGATCGGTGCAGTTCAGCAGATGATGGGTGAAGGACCTTCAACTATTATCCACCCATCGCCCGAATTTTTTTGGATTCTACCCTTTTCTTAGATTGGATATTAAGATATCCATCGAGAGTATGGACAAAAACCACCTTTCAATTTCACTCATCCGTATGTTCAACATAAATTGGGCCAAAATGTTAGAAGGCATATTTCTATATTCTAGCATGTGATGAGTGAAGCCCAACATCAACGCAGATCTTAAAGATTCTAACCCTTTGTATCCAGGCTCATATTGGTCTTTCTAAGCAAGCCCATGACCAAGATAGGATCTCTTGATACGTCATGTTTTATTGGGCCCAATGGAGTTGAAATTAAGATCGAAATTTTATAAACGGTATGACGTTGAAATTAATAATTCATCAAATAATTTATTTGATTTTAGGTGAATTTGAAAAATAATTATATATACTATTGACATAAATGAAATAAAAATTCATCAAAATTCACGTATTTATAATGTGTTTTAAATAACTACCTTTTAAAGCGTTTGATCTGGTCGGATAGTCTCGGATGTATTAGTAGGTACCCTATATCTATCATTGCATGTGTTTAATTACCAACTTATCATTAAACTAAGTTTAACTAACTATACTTTCCCTTACAAATAAGACTAACTATATCTTTATTTTAATCATCATAAATATTTGACTCAAAGCAAAGTGTTGTTTCTTGTACCTCTCATAGTTGTCGTTAGCGTTTGTGGTGTTTAAGATTGAAGAAATATAGGGACATGGACCTACATTTTTTCAATATTATCTTCTTAATTAAAAATTCTACTCGTGTTCGCAAATTATTCGACTTTATATTTCACTTTTTCTCCCTCTCTCTATATAATCACGAAAAAGTATAAAAAGTAAATATTATTATTTTTGAAAGTACACATATTCTTAAGACAAAATAAAAAGATGATAATTTTTTTTCATTTTTATCTCTTATTTTACTACATACAGTTATGTGAAAATCTGAATATAACATTTTATCCTGTAAATAATTCTCTTTAGCAATTGACTAATTGTAAATTAGTTGGGAATGAAGTCAAATAGATTAGGTTAGATACAGAAAATAAAATAGATCGATATTATTATAACCTTTACATTGGGATCATAAGATATAGATATACATTTATATAGATATAATTAAATATAAACTAATCTAAAATAAATAGATATTCTTAGTATTTAAACAATGTATCTAAATATTTGTTTTTTATATATATTTTAATAAAGTTCTACAAATATGGAGTGGGTATATGTGCTTTTACATTGAAAAAGGCATATTTTTTGCGTGGAGGAATAATTTGTCCACATATAAGAATAATACCCTTTTGAGGTGTCACATTCTCCCACATGGTTACATTAATAAATTTCCTAAATGACATTATAAGTAAGTACAAAATAATAGTATATGTTAGACAACTTGTGGTGGGTGAGTGTCTTCCAAGTCATACACATAACACATATATGTGTGTGTCCATCGTTTTATTTACCTACTTCTCTAAAATAGTCAATAATCATTGCATACTTGCATATTTTGCATTTATCGAATATATAGTATTGATATGGTAGACATATATGTACAATTCACGTAAAGCAGAATGAGATACTTTTTAAATTGAGTTTTAACACTTAATCATGCAACATGTATATGAAAAAACGCATCCAAATATGTTGTTGTAGTTGTACTACCATATTTCAAATCGTCACGTTTACAATAGGATTGAAATTTCCATCCTAATTCGACAGATGTCCGAGTACTTATCCAACAATTTAGGTGAAACTTTGATCGTGTGAATATGAGTAAAGGTCCTCATCTATCTATATTTCGCTCCACGAATGTATAAAATTTTGATTTTCTAAATTGACGATTATATATAAATAATTTGTTGTGTCATTTAACTTGGGTTGTGTTTAATTTAATGTGAATCGGGTTTTGAACCGTTCACAGAAGAGTCGGATATGATTTTTGGTACTTGGGTTATCATGTTGGATGGATCATGGGTGTTGGGCATAACAGAGTGTAGCCTGTATCTCTTGTCAGTCCACTCCACCCACCGCACTTGCGCTGCACTTGGCTATGCGAAGAGTCATTAATTGTTCGCGCTTTTACCAAGGACTTAAGTCCGATGAAACTCTTTTGTGCCTCCACTCTTCACTTCCAATACTTCCACATTCTTCTTCTCAAAGTAATCTTATTATTATGAAACTGAGTTCACAAGAGGGAAAATAGATTTTGAGATTCGAGCCGAGTGCTTCGAAAAAATCATCTTTTGAACTTCCTCTAACCTGGAGATTAGTTAAAGCTTTTATGTATCTCTACATTGTTTAGTTTTTTCTTTTTTGCTTCTTCGATCTTCCTCTTTTTGGTTTCTAGAGAAGATTGTTCTATTTTTACTTTTTTAGTATTTTTCACTTGTAAACTATAACCTATAAAGTTGCTTATTGAATTGGGTTAGTTCTCCCCTCTTGAGACCACATAAAGTAGATTTTGGTTATCGAAGTACACCACCAAGACTTGTATATTATTCGTTGTTCTTGAGTTTTTTTTTGGTCAAGATCACTATAAATCTTGATCAAGTTATTTGAAAACATAATTTTTCATCAAATTGGTATAAGAGTTTTTTTTTGTTTTTGAGATCTTTCCTATATTTTATTAAGAGGTGTTTTCGAACATAAATCGGCTTTAACTGGGAGTCCAATGGCTAGAGGTTCAAAATATTTGCAATTTTCTAAGATTCGATACGCTTTCTCTCAGGTGTGGATTATCTAAAAAACACACGATCTTCGCGCTTCCACTTTTGTCTTCAAACAACACGGTTTAAAACTCTTCATCTTTTGTTTTGCTTGTGTGATTTACAGACCGGAGGGTAACTTCTCAAGTTTTTTTGCTTGAGGAACCCTAGATCTGCCTTCTTGAGGTTGAAAAACTTTAAGTGTTTCCATTCTCGATTTTTTTCTTTACAAAATATAAGTACGACATGGAATCTCGTTTTCATAAGCAAGGGGATATGTCGGAAAATACAGTCAAGATCAAATCATTTGATGCCTCATCAGACTTTGCGACATGAAAATTGAAATTGAAAGTCATACTCATCAAAGAGAAGTGTTGGAGCACTGTCTTAGGAAAATTTCCTACTGATACCTCACCTAATTGGAAACTAGAGCTTGAAGAGCAAGCTCTTTTGAGATTTTCATTCGTTTAGCTGACAACGTGGCTTATTAGTTTATAAGTCTCATGAATACCTCTTGGTTATGGAAAAAACTTGAAGCTATTTTATTTTTTTTTAAAAAAAATCTTCCTAGTCGTATATCTTTTCAGTGTAGATTGCTTAATAGCCTTAATGGATGTTTATATATGTTTTTGCTTGATAATAAAGATATATTTTTAAAATTGACTCAAGACTTGGAAAGATGTAATGATAAAATCTCTTATGATCATTCGACTATCTTGTTATTAAACTCTTTGCCTAGTCATTTTGATAAATTTAAAGATGTGATTCTATTCAGTCATTATAAAATCTCCAAGGATAAAATCATGGAGCAAATCATTAAAAATAATGAAAGCATGAAAGTCTTTGAAAAATGATTCAGAAAAAGAGTAATGTTTTTCAGGCCGCCCAAAAAATGCAAAAGAGAAGGTCGAATCGGGTCGCGCAAGTGTAGTCCGCATGCGCCCAAAGAGTTCTCAATTTGAATATGACCACTAGATGAGAATTCTTGTTTCATGAGACGGATTGTTGCATCTGGTCCCGGGCGCATGCAGAGTCAGCATGCGCCAATTTTTTTTCCGTGGTAAAAAAAACTCGAGCACATGCAGACTCCACATGCACATGGCCCTGGTGCGCATGTAGAGTCCGCATTGTTGCCCAAACATTAAAATTTTTTCGCCCGAATAGTAATCTTGAAAAAAAATGACAGCAAATATGAGGCTTTGATGATGAAAGGTAATAACATATCTAAGAATTACAACAAGGCTAATAATAAGAAGAATAATAAGGATAAAAACAAGACATCTAATGATGAAGATAAGAAGAACAAAAAATGCTTATATTGCAGTAAACTTGAACATTTCGTAGATGAATGTAGAAAAAAGAAAAAGAAAAAGGATGAAGATAAGAAGAAAAAAATGCTT
The DNA here is from genome assembly GCA_002319775.1 of Fagopyrum tataricum. NCBI lineage: Eukaryota > Viridiplantae > Streptophyta > Magnoliopsida > Caryophyllales > Polygonaceae > Fagopyrum > Fagopyrum tataricum. The sequence goes on from CM008280.1 coordinate 5,485,524, forward strand.
GTACTACAAACCCAATCATTTCACCCGAACCACCCGAACACCCGGTGGGTGATGAGTGGGTGGGTATCCGGTGATGTTAGGCGGATGGTGGGCAAGATGGGTGAGATTTTAAGTAAGTTGGGTGGTTGGTGAAAATGATACACCCACCCACCAACTGACCCATTTCCATTTCTACCGATATAATATGTTAATTGAATCGTATGAGGATTTGTATCTTAAAACAATAATCACAACATATAACCATGTGACATACTACATGAGTACATGAGACTATTTAATAGACACATTAGCATAGAGATATATCATTTTATGATGTGTCTCTATAAGGCATCAATGTGTGTAAGATTTGGTGAAAATAATGTAATTATGATAAACTTACTAGACAACTGGTTGGATTATGTAGTATTTATCATGTTTTTATTTCTTCTCATATGATATGTACATTTTTCACATGATGTTTGCATACATGATTATATGCTAATTGAGATCCCTCAATGATAGACTGATAACACAATAATCGATAACCAATGGTTATATGCCGATTGGTGCGTCCTTGGATGCGTTCAAGGATAAACTTCGGATCTAGATCGAGCTTGAACTTCAACTACTCCGTTTTGTTATGTGAGGATGGATTCGAATGATGAAAATGAGTTGGCGGAAGTTTTAAGATGGATGCAGAAGCGAATTGTTGATTAGATCTTGGTAGACCGAGCAATCCACCCGTGAAGTGGAGTGAATAGGTGATTCTTGAAGAATCCTCGAAGGTGGAGACTTGATCGAAGATCCAAAGAAGAAGTTTGACAAAAGAAGATTGTGATGCCCAAAACCAAGGAGGAGGAAATACATTTCACTAAACTTGATTAAAATTAGACATGTTTTACAAATGAGACCAAACATCCTTTGTATAGGAAGGATGAAGGCAAATTCTAAGATTTAAATGCATTTTAAAAATCAATAATTCTAGACATTAAAGAAGGAATTAAATATTCCAATAATCATCACAAGCCTTCAATGTCTTATTAAAGGGAGATATTCACAAGAATATCCCCTTTATTTATTAAATATATAAATAAATAAAGTTAGAAAAGATAATAGAAATAAATATGCGGGAATAGTCTTCCGTTGGTAAGTCTCAATCATCCGTCGACAAACCCATGGTGGAGCAAAGACAAGGTGTGTTATGGTAAGTGTTAGGATAGGCAAACATATAGATGGTAATGATAACCAAAAGGCGTATCTTGGATGTGAAACGTCCCCCTTTCACGTCGTCAAAGAAGGGATCAACATATAAGGCAAGACCTTTGACGTTGAATATCGGGTGCATGCCGTAGGAATCGGGAGGCTCGGACTTATAGTCTAATATGGCCGTGGCGCCGTGGAGTTTGTGTATTATGTCGATAAGGTGCAAAATTGGGTGGTATGGTGCTCAAATCCTCGGACGAGTGGCAAGTTGGGTGGTATATCATCGGACATAACAAGGATAAACCCTGGATTGGGAGGCTCGGACTTGTAGTCCATCATAATGGTGACACCGTTTAACATGCCGTCAATGCCCTTGAAGTTGAATTTCGGATGCATGCCGAATAGATCAAGGGGAAAGTTAGGAGGTAAGTTATTGGGCATAGCAAGGACAAACCTTGGATTGGGAGGTTCGAACTTGTAGTCCATCAGCATAATGGCGTCGTTGTCGGGGGTGACATCTCTTTCACCTTTGATGATGACATTGGTGTGGTCTTCTTCTTCATACAACGGGTTGAAAAACTTCTTTGGAAGTGCCAAGGCGTAATCTAATTGATCCTTATATGGCGTCATGTCGGAGTTGCGGTCAGTGTCTCTTTCATCTTCAATGATATCGCCCTCATCTTCGTCATACAACGGGTTGAGCAAAGACGCACCGTTATAAGGATTGACATCTCCTTCACCCTCAATGATGACTTTGTGTTTGTTTTCGTCAACTTTGCTCTCCTCACATAACGGGTTGACAACCAACTCACACTTAGGTTGTGCTACCGCTTGGGGTCCTTGGGGTCCTTGGTGGACTTGACCGGATTGGAGGTGGTCCGTTTGTCGTGGTGAGGACTTCATGAAGGCATCAATTCACGCCCTTAACACCTCTCATCCACGCTTTTTAGTAGCTCTTCGATTAAGGTAGCCACACTATGTCTAGGAGCAACATGCGTAGACTTGGGCACAACATAGTCATCTTTAGGATAAGCTTGATGTCGGGGCACAACGTATTCATCTTCGGGATAGGCATGTCGTCGGGGCACAACGTAGTCATCTTCAAGATTGATGGGGCGTCGGGGAGTAACATATGTATCCTCATGATGGGCTCCCTGGGTCATGCTGATACCGTAGGTGTCCATAGATGGTTTGTGGACCCATTGTGTGATCCACATCCTAGTGACGCATCGAATTTCAAATCCGGTGCGTTACAATATGTATATGACTTCCTACTCTGTAGAGTGACTTGAGTCAATTACAAAAGACCGAATAAACATAAAATCAAGTCATTTCTACTCATACTTATACTTATTTATATTCCTATAGATAAAAAAAGGCTGAATAAAAATAAAATCAAGTCCAAATATGTCGTTTTATATGACTATTTGTTGTTGATGTTTGTAATTTGTATACGTTTATCAGTGTCTGCTCGTTTTATTGAATTATTATTTTATATGTGAACTATATTTTATGTTTTATTATAAATAGAGTGATATATTAAGATTATGATACCGTACTATAAAATTTTAGACAAGAGAATTGGGTGAGAATTTAAGCATTTGTAAATCAGATGAGAGTTCAACATGTGATGATTATCGTCATCCATCCACCAACTAATCTAATCGATTCTATCATCTTCTCCGGACCAATAAAATCATAAGCACTGAGAGTTTTTATTTAATGTGCAATTGAAGACAAGAGGGTACATTAAATAAAAAAAGATAATACATGCATTAAATAAGAAGATAATATATGCATTAAATATGAAGATAATAGATTTTCATATGCATTAAATAAGAAGATAATAAATTTTATTTTATGTAATTGAGATAATTTTTTTTTTTATCAATATAGAATACAATATATCTTTTGTTGATCCAATTAAGAAAGTATACCCTTATAAATTTAAAATCTAGTCGGCTATATATGGCATTTGGTCTTTCGATATGTTGATTCGAGTATAATGAACGAGTGAAGCAAGTTCCAAACACTTTGTTGTTTGGTAATAATAACCTTTTGTCCTACTTTTACCTGTTTCGATTTCATGTCATTTAAAGGGTTGAAAAAGTTATGCCGTTTTAAAAAGCCTCGACAACATTTATCGGTTATCTCTAAAAATGTACAAGAAGTTTGGGTGAAAACATAATTCATTGTATTAGTTGTATCACTAAAATATTTAAAACAATATAAATATCAATGCAAGTTTTTCAAACATTTTCATCATCAAAAATTGACCCATGAACAATTCGTGCAGAAAACGTTTGTAAAAAATCTTTGTAACGAAGGACTTGACCAAGTAATTTATAAGTAGAGTTTTAACGAGTTACGATGTCTTTTGAAAATGCAATTGGATAAACATTATTAGTTAAACATAATGTTCTCAAGTTTTTTTTTCTCAATTCGGAGTAGTGTCAAATATGATCAATAACGTCGGTAATGGGTTAGCATAATCGCTAAAATCTTAAGTCCATATTGAATACATAAGTTTAATATATGATATGCACATATTTAATGAGTTTAAGAAGTTTGCAAATATTGTCCCGTTTTCTCGACCAAATGGTTTACGGTGGCAATGTTAGCGGATACATATGCTATAATCATCTTAATACCTCAAGGATAACTCCAAAGACATTTGAAGTGTCAGCACATAAATTATCACCTTCGATTTTATCTTTCAGATACTTAGTTTAATAGCCTCTTCCGATTTTAAAGGTAAAAGCTTTTACTTGACCAAATTATAGTTGTTTTTTTCGTGTATCAAGATAAACTACTTTCTTCTTTTTTCTTTTGACATTATTTTTTTTTAACATTATATTATTGTTGATAACGACATTTAGCTTATATTAAATGCGGATTTGAACTCGGAAATGAAAGACAATTTAGGCGTTGTAGTTGCTACACCAATCACCAATGTCACCAAAGCTTATAAGCTTCCACTCAAACCAGAAGAAGAATTCAATTAGAATACCCATTTCCTCCTTTTGTGAGTTGTACTACTTTCCTCTCTCTAGCTGCACCTGAGTATTTAGATTCCGAGAAGCTCAAGTGAAAGCGCCACAAAGTTACCAGCAGACCAAACACACTTCCTCTCCTCTGCATGCGAACTGAACCAGGTTTCTCTCAACTTTCTCAATTCGTTAATGGTGTTTGCTTTTCTCATATTTAGTCGCACCGGCAAAGGAACCCCCATACATTTGCCTCTTTATTTTTGGATTTCGTTCTTGGATGCTCACGCTTTCTGCGCTTCAATCCTCAATTTCTATGTGTTTGAACTCTACTAGGGTGCTCCTCTTTTATAGGACAGACATTTCCTCTTTTGTTGGAAGATTTTTGCTTTATTTTTTTTTCTTCATTATTACTAGGTTTTTGTTAGTCCCTGCTATGTGGTACTTTCGATTCTGTCAATTCTTGCTTATTCAGGTGAAATTCCCAAATTCTGAACAGTCGGGATAGTCTTCTTGGGTGAGATTTATGATCGGATTTGGTGATTAGGGTACATTTTGGTTGGTGGAGTTGAATGAATTTTCATCCCCATGTATGAAATCTGGGGTTAAATCAAATCCTACTTGCTGACATGATTTCTTGGGGTGTCTTTTCTTTGATCACAACCATTTGTTTCTGCATTGAATCTTCCCTTGCTGCCCCTCAATATGTTGGTCTGTTACCCCCTGGTTTCCAAACTTCTCAAGCTGACTGGACTGATTACAGTGGTGTGTTTCTCCTATCAAACAACTCAGCCTTTGGCTTAGGGTTCTGTGATGACGAGGATTCTTCGTCGTATCTTCTTGCTATTTTGCATATAAGTAGCCATATGGTTATATGGACTGCCAATAGAAACCTTGCTGTCAGTTCTTCAGATAAGTTCGTGTTTGGTAGTGATGGAAATGTTTACTTGGGGAATTCTACTACCGCTGTATGGTCTACTGATACCAAAGGAGAGAAAGCTAAAGCGATGAAGTTGGAGAATAGTGGTAATCTGGTTATCATTGGTCAAAATGGAGCAGTGCTTTGGCAAAGCTTTGATCATCCTACTAATACCCTCGTATCAGGTCAAAAGTTTAGTCAAGGAGTTAGACTTGAGAGTATCCCACAGAAAAAAATGACGAGCTATCTTGAGATCAAGTCTGCTGATGCTATTCTGTATGTGGAGTTTGACAATTCTCCACAAGTATACTGGTCTATGTCTAAGGACACGAGGAAGGTGATTAAAAAATATGGTGGGCAGGTCACATCTGCAACCATTGTGGCCAATTCATGGAACTTCTATGATCAAACTGATACGTTGGTTTGGCAGTTCAACATCTCAAAACAATACGATCAGGATGCGTTGTGGATTGCTGTGCTGAGTCATGACGGGTCAATCCAATTCTCCAATCTTGAGGGAAAATCAAACTTTGCTCAGCCAGTCAAGATACCCCGAAGTTCATGCAGCAATCCACTTTCATGTGACCCATTTCAAGTTTGTTCTGATCAGTGTCATTGCCCTTCTGCTCTCACCTCATACGCCTTCTGTAAACCACCAGTTATGCCAGTCTGCAACGTCTCTAATGTGTCTGTTGAGCTTCAGCTCATTGGTGAAAGGTTCGATTACCCTGCCATTAGGTACACTATGCCACAGCTGAACACAAGTCTAGATGGTTGTAAGGATGCCTGCCTTCGTAACTGCTCTTGCAGCACGCTGTTCTTTGACAATAGTACAAACAGTTGTTTACTGTTTGACCAAATTGGAAGTTTGCAGCAACCCAGCTTGAATGACACTGGCTACACACTTTTTATTAAGTTTGCTAATGTTGGACTTGTTCCAAGCGGTAGTTCAGGAGGCTCTTCTGTCATTACCATTACCGTTACCGTAACTGTTGTGACGTTAGTAGTGATATTGGCTCTTGGTGGAGCTGTATTCTGGTACCGAAGGAGAAAAAAGAGATCATCAGAGACTACCATTGATCCTTCAGAAGAAGATAGCTTCTTTGAAGGTATAGCAGGAATGCCGGTTCGTTACAAATTCAATGATTTGAAAGAAGTGACAAATAACTTCTCAGTTAAGCTTGGGCAAGGTGGGTTTGGTTCTGTATATCTGGGAGTTCAAGTAGATGGAACGAAATTGGCGGTCAAGAAACTTGAGGGAATTGGGCAAGGGAGGAAAGAATTCAGGGCCGAGGTTAATATTATCGGGAGCATTCACCATGTTCATCTTGTGAAGCTAAGGGGCTTTTGTGCAGAAGGTACTCACAGGCTTCTCGTGTACGAGTATTTAGGAAATGGATCTTTGGACAGATGGATCTTCAACAATGATAACAATCATCTTGTTTTGGATTGGGATAAACGGTACAACATTGCACTCGGAACAGCTAAAGGGCTGGCTTATCTTCACGAAGAGTGTGAAGCGAAGATCATACACTGTGACATTAAGCCGGAAAATGTCCTTCTAGACGACCAGTTTGTGGCTAAGGTTTCGGATTTTGGCTTGGCTAAGCTGATGAGCCGGGAAGAGAGCCATGTGATGACCACCTTAAGAGGTACAAGAGGTTACCTTGCACCTGAATGGTTAACCAACTTTTTGATATCAGAAAAGAGTGATGTTTACAGCTACGGCATGCTTTTGCTTGAGATGATCGGTGGGAGGAAGAACTATGAACCTGATATGCCTGCCGAGAAATCCTACTTCCCGTCATATGCCTTTAAAATGATGGAAGAAGGAAGACTTGATGACATTGTCGACACAAGGTTGAATTACGGTGAGTGTGATCGTGATAAGGTTCATAATACAATAAAAGTTTCATTGTGGTGCATACAAGAAGATATCTCCTTGAGACCGTCCATGTCCCAAGTTGTGCAAATGCTGCAATGCCTATGCCCGGTGGCTGATCCTCCGGTCTCTCATCAGACAGCTTCTCGGATATATTCTGGCTTGATTAGACCAGGCAGCGAAGATAGTAACAGTTCAATACCAATGATTGATAACAATAGATATACAATTACGTCTGCTGTTCGGCTTTCAGGGCCAAGATGACCAAGGTAGATGGTTTGCCACAAATGCATACAAGGTCTCAAATTTGGTCTTTGAACATAAGCTTCAAGCTAGAGCTATGCACTTGTGGTTGTACAGCTAAGCAAAAGGTCAGTTATACTTAAATGCTCTATTTTTCTTTGTTTCTCCCTATTTTTTCAAATTTAATGTATCTTCCGTTACCTTTGGAAAAGTTGAGAATTTTTTTGATATGCAATCAAGTTAAATGTATTTGTATGACACCCATTGTTTGGTTCAATTCCTAGAGGCTCCTAGATGAGGGATAACTCACCAAAGACTAAATAATATCTATTTAGTTGATGAGATAATCCTTCTTCACAATGCTACTGTGCATATATAAATGCTTGCCAACACAGTCTCTCATTGTGAAAATATCTGCAAATGTGATTGTAGATTGGTGATGATAATGACTTAATCCTGCCTACCTTTCCTACCCTCTCAATCATGTATTGTCCTTTCTCTGTATAAACCCATCAATTATGTCATTCACAAATAATAGACTTTCTTACAAGAAATGTCCTTTCATGTATTGATATTTCTTATGCAAAAACTGAATTGAAATTTCACACAAGTAATTAAGCACATACGTATATTATTTATATATTATAGTACAGAAATGGGGATAATGATGAGAATAAATGAAAAATCAAATGGAGAAGAAGACAAGGAGATGGGAATTGGTTAGTGAAGAAAATAGTGTTCAGATGTAGCTGAGCAGTCCAAATAGAAAAGGTCGAATAGTGAGATGGGAAACAATGATAGATATCATGAAAGTAGAACTAAATTATTGATAATGCAAGGCGGGGTGTTGGGATATCATGTCATATAGATTGGAATTATATCATTGTTTCTTATCACAAGCTGGATCCCTAATTCTACTTTGCCCTGCTTTCCCAACGCGTTATCCATTTTGTAATACTTACATTATTAGTTTTCTGCTATTTTTCTATCAGTAGCTTACCCACACTTCCGTATTACCAAATACCAAAATATCTCTATTTGTTAGTATTGGTATGACGTGAATATTATCTTATATGTTTTGCGAAATCACATATATTAGGTGTTCTTGTGTCAAGGCTCTTGCAAAATCACATCTTGAAAGCTTATATGCTTCAATTTGTAGTCTAAAAACACCCAGCAATGTAATCTTTATTTGTAGCTAGCTTACTTGTTTCGCTATGATAGTCTTGCTGAAGTCAATAGAGTGGAAAAAAGATTCCATTTGCATCTACGAGGAAAATGACATAAGTCATAATACTAGTACTCTTGTTTGCTTATTTTTGAACCTCAATAAGTTAGGAAACAGTCAAACTTGTAGACAGAGAGCTTTGGATTTTCCTTCATGTCACAAATAACATGGAAATATTATACAAACCCCTCCTCAAAGTTGTATAGTATGGCACAACTCTTAGTAGCTTGGCTTTAACATTACTCATAGCCTTATGCCCTTATCAGGAAGCAGCAGTTATAGGAGAAGAATGTTGAGGCCCTCCTCCCCAGTATTCTGCAGGCATCGGACTTGATTCCTCCTCCTCTTCTTCTGCATCCCATAGGAATTTTGCGTAGGAGGCCAGAACGTAACTGCGCCCCAAAAGAGACTAATCATTAATCAACAAAGCAACGGTATCTAAGATATGTAACCAGAAGAGACTGAAATATATAAGTAACAAATATCCCAATCTTAGGGCCTGTTCGGTAGAGGTTTTTGTAGAGTTTTTTGTGTAGCTTTGTCAATTTTGAAAGCTATTTAGTGTTTGGTGATTGTAGATTATTTGAGAGTTTAGAGTTTTGGTAGATTATTTGAGAGCTTTTTGAGAAGTTTTTTGTAACCTCTTCCCATTAGCTTTTTCATGAGCTTTCCCTAATTTTTGTCCAATTTACCCTCAAATATATTTGCATGTTTTTTTTAATTATTTTTAATACCTATCCTTTTTGGTAATTTCACCACAAAAATCTACCCATAAATCTCCACATACCAAACACTTTTTAGCTTTTTCGTTAGATTTTCATATTTTACAAAGCTACTCAATACTCTACCCAAAAGTCTACCAAAAAAGCTTAAACTACCCAAAAAAAACTTAAACTACCGAAAAATCTCGCTTCACCGAACAGGCCCTTAATAGGATAAGGGAAATTGAAGATGGTATTCATACCAATCGTCGGGAGAGGATTGAACAGCCTGATCAAAGTAAGACTCAGCGCGAGGAGCATCTCGTTGAGTTAGCCAGACGATATCGGCATAGAGGGAAAGCACGGTGGCGTCTCCTGGATTAGCCAGGATTGCTCTCTCACAAAACTCCTCTGCTTTCCTCAGGTCTCCTTTTACCTGTTTCAACAGTAAACAACAGATACTAATCAATAAATACAATATTCTCACAAAAAGATTATTAACTGAAATTGGTGAGGTGTTCAAATACCTCTTTGAGGAAGATGGCATAGTTGGTGAGTAAGAGAGAATTATCGGGATTGGCCTCGATCGCTCTCTGATAGTAAGCCTCAGTGGTGGCATGCTGCTGATCGTTTCTATTAAAATCTTGGCCGTCTGATCTGCCACCGCTGGAAACCCGACCACCATCGCTGCCACTCCCTCCAGCATCATCAAGGGTTTCGTTGAGGCCGGATATGGAGAAAATCCAGCTGTCGTCAAACGACGTCGTCCTAGGGAGCTGGGAGTGCTGGGTTGGGGGAGGTGGTGGGACTGGGAGGGGGAAGTGGGTCGAATGGCTCTTAGACGACGACGACGTCGTGGACAAGGAAAAGGTGAAGGAGGAAGTGGTTCTTCGGAGTGAGACGGCGTCGTTTTCAGGAGGAGTGGGTGGGACTCGTGAGTTGAGAATTGGGGTGGAGGAGCTTCTCACTAGTACCTTGGCCATGTTTGTTACGTTAGACCAAGTGACCCTCTGCATAGAGGGAGGGTTCCCTTTATAAATCATAATCTCACCCGGGGCTCCACCACTTTCTCTTTCATGCTCTAATGTAATTTTGTAATGTGTAGTAAGTTAGTAACTACAGGGCTAATTTATGCAAAACTTTTTTTATTAACTGAAATTTTGTTGAATAGTGAGACTCTTTTGCTATGAAGGTGAAGAGATACTCTTTGAACCCTTTGAAAGTTGACATAGTTGAAAACTGCAGGTGCAGGCAATTGAAAAATGGACGTGAAACTTTGAAGAAGCCAATGGGTTGAGAGGAATCTGAAAGGACCACTATGATTAGAGAGATATATTTGATGAATTCATGAAAGCAGGATTGAAGTAGACTCGCAGATCTTTGCAACCACATAAGTGATACCCTAAAATCTTGGTGAGTTAGTCCAAATGTCTGGCCCAATTATGAACCTACTCCTCACGTTAATATTCCAACAGTGACCTCCATGCCGACCTTTTCGGAAACATCCAAATCCTCGACTTATAAGTCCACATCTACTGCCTCCATAATTTGGTGAATGCGAAAGGAATGCAGTTTTCAAGTTCTAGTTCCCCCACTCTTCCTTTGGTTGCAATAGATGGATTTGTGAACTTCATTGCATGGCTACATTCAGATTTGCTGTTATTGGACCGTGGAGATCAGGACCAGACCGAAGATTACGGTACAGTCCTGGTCCATTATACTACGGTCCGCTCCCGGATCGGAAGTCATTGTCCAGTCCGGTCCTGGACTGTAATATTTAGGTTTGGACCGTTTTTTCAGAACATTTGTTTGAAAAGGAGGTGGATACGGTCTAGTCCGGGTTTGGACCGCACCGGACCATATTTAACTCCTAAAATTATATTTAAAAATCAATATGATCCAGACTGGACTGGCTTAGTACGGTCCGGTCCTAAAAAAAGAACCCTTGAAAAACCTTATTGTCGATAAAGAGAACGCCCCTAGTCATGCGCTACTCTTCTTCTCCTCTCCCCCCCTCAAACCCGTAAAACCCTAAAAAAAATATTCGCCGCCTCCTCCTTAGTGAGTTATGACCGCTCAAATTCGAAGCCCTAAATCTAGAACTCTTTCCCATCGAGTGTGTTTCTTTGCGATCTCAAAATAAATCAAGATTCAACAATACGCTTGTTGGCCTCTCAACAACCAGCTTTCTTTAGAAGGATGAAATTTCTCCATGAATCTAATAGAACAACCTAGTGGCGAAGGAAAAAGGAAGATTATTGGCGTATCCATTGGCGTAATACTTAGATGTACCTTCACATCTCATGTCCTGTGGCAGTCGACTGACAATAATCAAGAAAGAGGGGAAAGAAGAAGAGTTAGTATTACTTTACGGGAGAGGATTCCAATGGTGGAAGGGTGGTGAACCTCGTTGTTGCCGTGTCAGTATTGTCTGCCGGGATTTAAATAGTCACGACGAGAGTCTCTGCTCTTGTATCTTGAACAATGAATGTCCCCTGAGAACAATACTTTCAAACCCTTGCATGAGAATACAAAAAAGTGTAAGAAAAATAAATAAATAAATAAATAAAAGACAAATTCAGATACTTTCTACCCCTCACTCATTAGAATGATTATATGAAAAGCATTATCTTTATTTTCTGAATGAATGTGGAAACTTCCTGAGTATGAACCTCTTTGTTGCTACAACATATCGGCTAAGAACCATGACCCCTGTAATCTATAAAGCTAGTTTAAACTATTTTTCAAACTGAATAATGAAGTACTGATATGTGGTTGAACTATCACACAATATAGAAGACTGGTTAGTGATATTGTCTCACGTAACTATGAATCATGTGGATCCTCACATAACAACTATGTTATATGTTGATATCAAGCTAATCTTCACAATGAGAGGCATAAAACATATATGTTGCTTCTTTATATGTGCTTGAAGAAACCATACTTTCTTTGTTATCAAATTTCAGCAAGTAACCACCTTTTTTGTCTAAATAAAGAAGATAACAAAAAAATGAAAAATAAAGGCAATAATCAAGTTGTCGTTGAATATATTAAAGAAAAAAATTTGTTTCGAAAACTAGCTTTTTTTTGAAGTTGGCTTCGGAAATTTGAGAAATGTTTTATTTAACCTTGATTTGTTGGGATGACTTTCCTTTTGAAGTCGTTTCTCGGGTGTAGTCTAAATAACTGTTCCAGAAAATGCCGTAGTCACATGCCCCTGTTGATCGTGGTTGATCGTGGTGGTGTTTGAGGTCTCCGAAGATCCTCCATCTAGGTGGAGGGAACGTCGTGGGATCCACATTTTCGCAAGAGGTATGTCATCCCCTTGAAAAGGGTTTCTACTATCCTTCTTCCTAGCGGCAAGTCACCGCGCTAGTTCAACTATCACGTGCTTCTCCATGTTTTTGCCAGTCTCGAGAGTTCTTTGCCTTCTTATGTGGATCATTTGTTCCGACTTTTTTGGTTCGTGTTGACCTTTTTGGTCATTTTCTTGTGGTATTTTTTGTTTTTTTCTCTTTGGTTGTCGCTAGTTGCATGACGATTGGTCCGTTTGTCGTGTTCAACCTCTTGATACACCAATTGTGTTTGGTGTTGTCGAGTTTCTTACCTTCTTGATAAAAAAAAAAGTACGGTCCGGACTTGTCCAGGAGCGGCCCGCCTAGAAAAGTCATGTTTGAGTTTAATACATGTAAAAATTGAAGATAACTTGTATGAAAAATGAACGCAGTGTAGATACAAAAGATGAATTACTTTAACAACCGAAGCCAAATTTATAATGTAAAATTGAACATAGTTTTTATGAAAAATAAACACAATGGAGCTAAAAAAACTAATTACCCTAATCACTGAAGTCAAATCTATCTTTGATAATGCACGCCAAAGTGAACCTAAGCACACAAACTTTCGGGGTTTCATCCTAAACTCAATTGACAATAAGAGAAGTAGCCCTAATACTTATATATTAGATTCACGTGTTTCATATTGTCGATGTGGGACACATTTTCACACTCAACACTTCCTCTCAAGTCAACTCAAGTCAACTATGCTAGACTAGTTGACACTTGACACAAAGCCTTAAGGCCAACTTAGCCAAACGGGCGAAAAATAGACACTTGACACAAAGCCTTAAGGCCAACTTAGCCAAACAGGCGGATAACTTATTTTTCGCTAATCACAACCCAAACACATGATAAATGGACTCGGATCGGACATGCTCTCATACCATGTTAATTTATCTGTTTATATCCGCCAGGTCAAAGACGTAGAGGGTATGCACGTCAAAGTGAACCAACGCACACAAGCATTCGGGGTTTCATCCTAAAACCATTTGGCAATAGGAGTAGCCCTATGATTTATATGTTAGATTCACATGTTTCATATTGTCGATGTGAAACATATCTCCACACTCAACATTTTCAATAACAATTTGATACGTATGAAAAATAAATATATTTTTATGAAAAATAAACTCAATACAACAAAAAAAATGAATTAATTAAAATTAAGTTTTTGAATAATACTACAAATTCAATCACGCTAGGCACTACATTTTCATTTGAGTGTCACATTTTTCACCTTTTATATAACTCTACAAATTCGGTCACGTTACGTACTATATAGGGTTAGTTCCGGTGAAAACATATATTACGGTAAAAAATAAGAATGTGTTTGAATCGTTGGATTAAATCATTGACGTCCATGATTTAACGTGCTATCATGATAATCGTGCATTATATTTCTTACATATTTAAGAGATGATTAATTCATATTTGACGATTCATTATCTTAAAATATTTTGTGATTGCAATCAATTGTGCACGTTTAAAAAGGCTCGTTAGCGTGATACACATTGCGTGAACTTGGTCGTGCATGTGTGACTTGTATGTGCAAGTTGTGCTCAATTGGATATAAGTTATGTGGGCACTTTGAATGAACTTAGATGTGCATTTTAATCGTGCTTCAAATATTATATTTCTTTTCCCTTAATTGTGCATGTTTCGTGAACTTGATCGTGTATGTGTGACTTTGTAGTTTGCAAGTCGTGCCTTGTTGAATTGAACTTAGGGTTGCATTTTAAACTTACTTAGGCGTGCACTTTAGTGGAGTTTATATTAATTCTAAATTATTCCTAATCTAATCACAAGTTACCGCATAGTAGGATAAAACGAAATCATTCTTCCATTTTTTTTACTAATTTCATAATTAAGCTATCAAATATTTTATACTAAACCATAATTATTTTGTAAAAGATTTGATTGATCACATAATGTGATCTATAACGTTGAATCTCAAATTTAGGAATTATCAAATAAAATTTTACTATAGTTTTTACATATATTAAAACTTAATATATATTTTTCTCATTATTTTTTAAAAATATATTCACAAATTTTAAAATTCAGTCATATTTTTATGGATTTTGCTATCCCACCTTACATATCAAATAAGGACGAAAATTTGAATATAGAAGGTTTGAAAATTAATTAACTGATACATTATTATTTTGGTATCCCATATTGAATTGATATTTGGTGTATGGGTTGTGAGTCGTTGTAACCTACTCGTTATATTTTCATATAATGATAATTAATATATTTCTTAGCCTTCTAATTAATAATAATTTAGTTGAAAGGAGAATAGATGGTATCCATTAATAAGAAATTGAGCTAAGTAGTAATAGAATAACCCAAACCCTTAAATAGAAAAAATGGTATCGAGGGAAGCGAGAAAAGAGAGCAAATCTTATTTCATGTTTATTGTATTGTGTATACTGAAAGAGGTATAAGCAGTATTTATACATATACATACATATAGTGTAGAAAAACTCTACTAACCAACGAACCACTATTCACTCTTGCAAGTTGGAGGATCATAAATACCCAGCTTGGATGGATACTATCTAACGATGTTGAGGAGATAAAAGTATATTGGTGAGCATATCAGCTACTTGTTCGGTAGGTAGATGTGCTAGATGAAGTAGACCTTCAAGAACCTTCTCCCTTGTAAAGTGACACTCAATGTCAATATGTTTTATTCTTTCCTGAAATAATGGGTTCTTGGTAATATGTAAGGCCGAATTGTTGTCACAAAATAACGTGAAAATTTGAAGATTAGTAACATGCATTTTTTGAACAACTCTAACAACGAGGTAACTTCAGCAGATGTCAATGCCATAGGTCGATAGTCAGTCTCAGTAAGAGATTGTTTCTTTGACTTCCATCTAATAGGTGATCCACCAAGTGACACAAAATTAACTAGTAACAACCTTTTGAAAATTAGACAAGCTGGCCAATCAGGATAAGAGAATGCAGTCAAGGATATATTTGTGTGTACTTGAATGATAATACATCCCCCAGAAGTACCATAAACATAACGAAAAGTGTGTTTTAAGGATTCCAAGTGAGCTAAGGTAGGATGTTGCGTGTGTTGGCTCAAGGTCAGAGGCTTAATTCTTTAATTCACCATGCCTTTTTCAAAATCTAACTCTGATACCATGTTATTGAGAGAAAGATAATAAGCAATATTTATATATTTGTATGCTCAGTAGAGTAGAGTAGATTAGATCTACTAACTAACCAACCACCCTCGATAAAAAGGTTTACTATACCCTCATAACTAAGATATTTTAAAATCGAAATTATAGATCTATTTTTTGGAACGTCGTTTAGAAATAGAAACCGAAAGACAATGAAAGAAGATGAGAAGACGAAATATGTAAATACTTGAAGAAGATCAAAAAAAATGTTCAAAACCCAATAGTAAAATGGAAGATATCACAGCTGAAAAATATTTTATGTGAGATTTATGAATAAGGTGTTTGATATACGGTGAAAATACGTATTGCTTTTCTGGTAAGTTTCTCTAGAATCATATATGAGAAGTTTAACTTTTGATTTTATATTTAAAAAATATAGTTTGCTGAATTATTAGATTAGAATAATCATATACAATTTTCTTTTACAACCTATAAAGATTTATATATTATCTAAAATAATCCTATACAATTTTCTTGTAGAAAAGTTTTAAATATTAACATTTATTTTAAATTAATTTAATAATAAATTTTTGCATAACATATAAGAAAATAGGTTTGTCGTATATTTTAATAGACTATCTCTCATATGTAATAAGCAAAATAAATTTATTTTATTTTTAAAAGAAAATCATGATTAATTATATTTTAACACATGCAATATATTATGATTATATATATGGATATTCATATAATTAAATTATGTATTTTTATTGTAAATAATATATGGTTGTTAGCTATCATATATGATTATTATAATAATTTATTTTAATATGAATAAATTTTGTGTCATCCCATGCAAGGTACATATACTATGCTTGTATGAACTAATTCCAACACGCACGCATGCATGCCTATATATATATAGGACGAGCAACTTGATCTATATAGGACGAGCAACTCTATGTCTTTATAAACATTTCTAGATTTGAGCCTGATGTGACTTAGGGGTGTTTGCTTGCACATCGTTATAAACTAATACATGTTCAAATCAGAGTTTAAAAATAAAGGACGATAAAATTTAAATTGTAGTTAAAAAAAATATTATAAATTGCGTTTGGTTGTTTAAAACTAGTTTAATTCACATCATCAATTTGCCTAAAATATCTTAATGAGTTTTTTATATTAAAAAAATAAAAGATACATTGATATTCGTAAAACACTAATTCATTTTAACATACTCTTATCAATTCGAGTAATTTCAGTTGAACACCCATTTAAACTTTAAACTAATTTATTGGATTGACCAAACATTGTTTATATGATATTTTAAACATCCCTAATTTATAAACTTAAACTTGTTTTTATAGACAACTAAACATTGTTTGTATGATATTTTAAACTAAACATTGTTTGTATGATATTATTTTAAACTAAACATTGTTTGTATGATATTATTTTAAACTTACCGTAATTTATAAACCGGTATTTATGACTCAAATATCCTAATTTATAAACCGGTATTTATGACTCAAATATCCTAATTTATAAATTAGTTTTTACGCTAAACTAGTATTTATGTACAAGCAAACACACCCAAATTAATTTGCAAACACACCCAAATTAATTTGCGGGTATAACTGATTTGGGCTAGCAACTCAGTCTGGCTTTAGATTTGAACGGGCACCTCGACCCTACTTATTAGTCCAATAGGTGGCCGCTGTATTTCTGTGGATGGTTCGAATGGACAAAAGTCTAGTTATTTGGTTAGAATCACTTGGTGGATTTAAAATTGAAAAATGTTGGAGCATAGCAATTGACTTCTTTTATTAGCAAACCCAACGTCGACACAACCTCATTTCAAACCCATACACACAACATAAACAACTCACATAACATTTGATTACTGTATCTGAACCTCTTTGACTTGCTTTGCTTTGCTCTCATCCTTTGGGATAAAAATGGTGAGCACTCCATCCTTCAACTCAGCCTTTATATCATCATGCTTAGCATCATCAGGGAGTACGAGGCTAGTGTTGTAGAATCCATAGCTCGTAGAAGACCAAAACTCGTCGTCAGACTCGTCTCCTTGCTCTTCCTTGTGCTCTCCCACAATGTTGAGGACTCCGTCGTTAATAGTGATCTTCAAGTCCTCCTTAGCAAGGCCGGGGACCTTGTACCGCAGCTTGTAGCCGTCGTCTTTCTCCTTTATCTGCCCAATCATGCCGGCCGGTGTCAGGTTCTCGAACAGCCTATTGATGTTCTGGGTTGCCTCTAAGAGCGCGTTTCCTAGGCCCGAATGAAATACAGCTGTATGCAAAAAATGCAGCAAGTTTAAATTAGCCTGATCGATAAACTAAAGGAGGTTAGCCTCATCGAAAAACTAAAGGAGATGAAGTGGGATTGTGCAGCAAAATTCCGGTCGGGTCCATTTTTTCCCTTTTATATATCTCTGAAAATTCATGTATACGACCCCGTCTAGGTTTGGACGGGACCGCATTAAACTATATGATATGTTTTTTCAAAAAAAAAATAAAAATTGACCACTACGATCTGGATCGGACTGTTTTGGACCGGACCAAACCGTTATGATCCGGACCTGTCCAAGGAACAGATTGTTATGATCCGGTCTGATCCATGGACCGTTAGCTGTAGGAATGGACCAAACCGTTATGATCCAGTCCGGCCCATGGAACAGACCGTTATGATCCGGTCCGGCGGTAGGAATGCTAACAGTCCTGACCTTTTGCACACCCTTAAGACGAAGCATGCAAATAATACCATTGAGAGAAGGAACAATATCATCACGAGGGTGATTCCTCCGGCGTTGGAATCTGCGGGGAAGCAGAGATCTCCATTTCTTCTTGTTCCCATCACCGCTCTCGACCGCCACCTCTTTGCCACCGGCCTCGCTGGAAAACCTGTTGATTAAGGCGTAGGAAGCAGGCGCTATTCTTCCCACTTGTGATTTGGAGCCCATGCTTTGCTGCAGTAACCTAGAAGCCACCAACCTAGCCAATGCCATGATGAACTCTTTGATTTTCTGTAAGGTTAATTCTTCACTTCTTAGTTTGCGTATGGTCTGTGATCATGTGACCCAGCTGAGGTTTTAAAGAGGTAAAAAGGGTTTTAAGTAGGAAGATGCAAGAAGTGTCTATCAGCTTCTGGTAAGAGCTTCGACGTGTCAGCTTTATAGCAATTGACAGGAAAACTCCTGCACCTTCTCAAACGTACTATATAACCAGAGAAAGAATATGAATTTCGCATCTTCTTCTCCTTCTGGATTCATCTATCAAATTTAGCAGTCGGAACAGAGACTATATATCAACAATTTTATACATTTTCAGCAAGTTTAATTTATAATTCAAACTACATTTCAAAAGTTATGGAAAATACAAAAGAATGAAACCAAGGAGGAAGCAATATGCATGTTAATGAGGAATGTTACATTTGTCATGATATCATTAGATGTACAAAGCAGCTCTCTGTAAACGAATATCATTATCTTTTTTCAGGATGTAATCCGGGTAAGTAACTCCCAAGTCCGAATCAATCATAGATCCCTTCATGCTCCCACATTTCCACAAGAAAATCTACCATTTCCTGAACATGAACAGCAGCGACAGACAAGTCGGATGAAGTTTTTGCATAATGTTTATCGTATCAAGGCAGAAATGTACAAGGTTGTAAGCTTACTGAAAGAGGGATTTGCTGCGGATATGGTTTATTACTCCCGAGCATACTCTCATTGCTTGCATCCCAACTGCATACACTCAATTTTTAGGTATTTTGAGAAAATACAAATCCCATAACTTGTAAAATGCAGCAGGATTTGGGTTTGACATTAACTTGCAAAAAGTGTACTATAGTCTTCAGTTTTACAGCAGTTGCAGAATCTAAAACACTCAGGCCATGTATAATGAACGAGAGCTTGACCTTTGTGTAATAGGTAGCTAATATTAACATCTAAACTTACTTTGTACCACAGTGCAGTATTTCTCTCAAGGTAAAGCAAAAATGTCAATGCTTCTTAGAGAGAAAAAAACAAAATGAATAATCTACATAGTTACCCTGGAAGAAAAAGAGCAACTATTGTATACAAATTTCATTTTCTCACGCATTTTTTAAAATTATTAACCACTTAAACAAGTCCACAAACCTTAATTTTGGTTCTTGAACCTTCTGCTTCTGTCTTGGGCCAACCATCTTCTCGCCTACCCATTGATGTCTAGTCTGGTTCCACAGCAGAAGGCCTACGACAATAAGGAAAGAGAGTATCATGCATAGTAATAGACAATTGACTAAAAAAATGATCACACTGTCATGCTTCAAGAATGCTTATCCTACATGCAAAATGTAAACTTTGATAGTAATGACAACACATCCTTGAGCAAATGACTTGCCATGATTCACAAACTCGGATGCAGCATTGGTGCTGCCACCTCCCTGTGTATCAACGATGGATATGCTGATTGATGACATGCTTCCTTGTGACAACACCGCACTATTCTCCATCTCACGTGTGCTCGTGGTCCAAAAATCCCCTGATATGCTACGTGTTTTCTCTGTCCGACCTTGGCGTAATGATCCCTTTTTTTCTTCTTTTGAGAAGACACTCGGCTCACGGTTAACACAGCATGCAAGACAACCACTGCACTGTTAGGAACAGATTAGTTGCTATCACGAATCAGATATCTATTGGTGAAATTATCAATAATTGCCACATAACTCTGACAATTTTAGTCCCCTTCTATATCATCAAAGAGGGTTAATATAGCGCATACACATCAACCCTCTTTCGGAAAACATAACTTGGGTATACTATGTAAAAAATATTCAATGTTACAGAATTGGAAGCACAAATTACACTCGTGTAATAATCCACCACAAAGAAAGGAATGCTCTTCACATAATATTCATATTGGCGTGATTCTATTTCTTAGTCACAAAATTACAGGAATTTTAAGTTGTCAGCTAAAGTACCTAATACATGTCAGAATAGACTAGATTGTAACTACAAACAGACAATACGGGATCATATACCTAGAATTACAATTCACAGAATCTCTGATAGAAAGAGTAATAACAGCTCTTCTTTTAAACTGTATAAATTGATCTGCTTCTCTTCATGCCTAGAAACGTATTGCCCAGAGATATGGATAATTCCAAACCTACCCAGTTCAGCTCTACAGAAGTCTCAGTGAAAAAACTCAATAGAATTGATACAAGCAAGAGTTCTTCTGAAATGGGTGTACTGGTCCAAAAGGAAAGGAAAGCAAGAGTTCTTCAACATATGTTAATAAAATGTTTCTTTAAAATAGTTGAATAAATTGAATCACTGACCAATTGTCATACAAAATCCAATGTTAGTGTATCATTTCCCGCCAATGAGCTAAGTTAAGAGCTATATTGACCCTCCTGAACTACAGCTTACAAGTCAAGCCTGTCATCCATCTATGGTTATAAAATATTGATTAGTCTATCTTTGACAATGAAAATCACCCAGAGTACAATTCTAGTTGCGTTTGGCATAATGTTGATGCCAGTATCAAAGCAATATCAGTGTTTGGAATTTCCATCAAGATATGTATGGGTATTAAAGTCAACTGGGTTGCTATCTCCCAAAAATAGGGTATCAAAGATGTCATCCATACCCATACCACATACCCGTATCTCATATCTGAAATCCATACCGATACTACCAGATGGGCCATTATTAAAAACATGAATTTGCAATGAAATCAATATGAATTTACAATGTCTTTAAAATCTCAATATGAATTTGCAATCAACAGTGAGTAAAGTTTAATTCACCCAAACAAAAATACGATTAAGAGGCAAACTCCAAAGCCTGGGACAAACGCTGAGAAAGGAAAGAATCAAAAACCTTACCCCATAATTACCGAATGAACCACGGTAGGAGAAGCAGGAAAGCGATCAGAACATGGATTCGACAAAGTTTGAGATCATAAAACCCTGCAATTCCCATCATCTTTACCAATTCAATACAATCTGATCAAGTCCAGAACAAGTCCAACCCTCTTACCAAATAAAGCAAAAACGATCGAACAATAAAAGGCAGACAGAGAATGAGGAAAATAGGGTTTACCAGAGAGTTGGTATGGACTTTGAATTTTGCTAGAAAAAGAAATTTACAGGAACGGGATGGGGCTTCGGTTGAACCAAAGTACCAAGCAGCGAATTTGTTTATGTTAGACCTCGCTTTTAGCAATATCTGTAGCAGAATGGGTCCACCGGGGACCGGCTTCCCATTTTCACTTTGTTTTTATGCCTGTTTTTTTTATTCGTCTGGTGAACCGGTTTTAATTACAAATGTATCTTCTTCAACTTTTTGCTCTCAATAGTTAATACATACCCTTCCAATCAACTATATTACCAATGAACCCAGTTTTAATAACATTTGTTGTACTGGTTATAGTTTAACTGCTAAATGCACGATGTCAGATTTACTAACACATAGTTGACACGCAATGAGACTGTGCGTTAGAGCGTAGACCGTCGTCGTCCACACAATGAAAACACACACACAAGAAACACAGCGGGGAGCTTTTTTTATATTCCGACCAAATTTCATTCCAAAACAAGTGAAATGGAAGGAGTTGGGAAGCGTGGTGGTAGTAGAGGTGGACACCCATGTGAAAAAACGCAAGAAACCGGCGGCGGAGGTACGTTTTTATAAGTTTTTTTTCTTCGAGTTTTTTCGATTTTTGTTTTTTCATTAAATTAGTATGTTGAATGGGTTAGATTTGTATTTTATATGTTGGATTTGATTAGTTTAGTTTTCGGAAAATAGTAAATACTATTACATTATTATAATTAAACTTTTTTATTAAGCATATGTAATATTAAATGTCTTAATAGTTTTTATTAGATAAAATAATTAATATTTATTATTACATTTAATTTATAATCAAATGCATTAATTATTATTTATAATTGTATTGTTATACATGTTGTTTAGATATAATCATTAAATAAATAAAATAAATATAATTGATTAAATATAATTGTTTACACATAACTATTAATTAAAATAAAATTTAAATTATTTTGTATGCGAGATTACAGGATATGTAGAGGCAAAGACGACTACTGCCTCGGCCCATTGACGTTCAGACACCGGTACAACCTTACATGACCACTTGGACCGTGCTCTTCCGAGCTGTCCCCCATCGGTTCGAGTGGATGTGTTCCCGGACATTCTGTTATTGGACTGAGTTTGATAGCGACGATAGGGAGGTGGTGTCACTAGACCCGGCTTGTATGAGAGAGCTTGTTAATGACCCCTTTTCATGGTATGGATATGCTAGACGAAGTGGGTTTATTGAGTTAGGAGATGTGTTATTCTACAACGTTGATCATTCTTTGATACACGCATTTGAGGAAAGATGACATTTTGAGACTACTAGCTTTTATCTTTCATTGGGTGAGATGATCATCACACATTCACACTACACGATGTTGCCATCAATTGATCTTTAAAGTCAATAGAAACGCCCTTGACCCCGCCTCTAGTTTGTTGTGGTTGGTAGATACATTCAGGATCTCCGAGGATGATGCGCGTACTCGTCAGAGTGCCTTGTTGTGGAGCCTTTGAAGACAGTGTTCACCCCATTGTGTCTCGATCCGCATACCTCACCGGCCGACATCAGATCAGTATATCTTATCTTCTTTCTAGGTTCGACGTTGGTGGTTGACAAGTTGACCAACTAGATTCGTCCCTAGTTGATCGACTTGGTTAGATCTCATGAGAGGACAAAGTCCTACACAAGGGGCACAAGAGTATTGACTTATCTATACATGTTGATTTCTAATAAATCTAAGTTCGTTGTATTTTTACGTTTCACTATAAATTACACTAATAAACTCTAACTTATTTGTATAAGATGCACGAAGACGCTTCATGACATAGTATGAAGACTATTGGGGTTGCACGGTTTTGTTATTGGTTGGTGTCTATAAAATATAACAATATGAAATTAGATATATTAAATTTATATAATTAAATTAAAAATTCAATTTTACGTTACATATAGTTATATTAAAATTTAACATTATCAAATTACGTATTATTAAATTTAAATATAACATTATCACCAAAATAGAAGTTGAATCAAAATTACATGTATCCGACGCGCAGTCTTAATGTGTGTCGGGACATAAAATTGACGCGCGGTCTTAGTATACGTCAGACCCATATCATGACGCGCACGTGTATGTGTTAGTAAATGACAAGCCCCTCTAGAGATGTGTATGTGAAAAACTAGGGGAAATCATATAGAAGAGCAAGTGCACGACCATGCCAATGTAAGTATATGCCATAACATATCAAGGTCGTCTCCCAAGAGACCATGTTGTCTCTACTTTGCTCTAAGAAGTCTTCTAATGGAATGCAAAGTGTGTAAAAGAAAGTAAAAACAAGGATCAAGTGATCACACAAAAACAAAGTTTTGGGTAACTTGGATCCAGTGACTGGTGCACTATAAGTCAGTACTAAGCCCTAATCAAGACATACAAGTATCAAATGGTGCTTGCTATTTGCATGCATGAATCAACTTAGTTTAGCATGCATAAACACAAAGCAAGTATCTAAGTCATCCTTTCGACTGTAGCAATACATACTCTAGCATGGATAGACATCTACACAATCATCACTATAAATGAAATTACTTGTAAGTCTCATTCATGAGACGACCATTAAGAAGTGTAAAATCATGCTTGATACTAAACAATATGCATAAGAGGAACAATCTAGATTAAGAGCTAGCATCCAACATTCATATTAGAATCAATGATAGATTAAACATGAAAAACGGACGAAGTCACTCCTATATGCTCACTAACATGCCTTGATACTCATTATTTCCTAAGGCACACCATCAATTCAAGGGACATAGCTTGGATTTGGAGTTTTCACCCCAAACCTTAATATGAAACTACTCACTCATGGTCGAAAATTCATACAGTTCAATTTCAAAAAGAAAGAAAGAAAAGAAGTCATGATATAAAACTAGAGATGAAATAAGGAAATTAGGAAAAAGAATCGAGTGATTTGGACTTACCAATCCAAAGATATGAAGGAAACAAGATTACAAATGGATCAAAATTAACTAACTTTTCTTCGGCTTTTACTCAAAAACACTCAAGAACACTTTGAATCCGTTTAGAAGAAAATAGAGAGAGAATTTGATGTTGATCAACACCAACTGTGTGATGATAATTCTAAGCCAATCATACCTCTATATATAGGCCTAAACACGTGGGTCAACTAATCAAAAAGAAATCTCTAACAAACTTGCAAGTGGTTGGCGATTACGGTTTCTACTTTGTCTAAGTTTTTCTTTTCACTCGATCCATGTTGTCAGCTCACTCGATCGAGTGGAATGGAAATTCTAGACAACTTCTTATTCATCCGAGTCCCCGTTTCACTCGATCCATGTGTATTCTTTGGCGGTCGAGTGAAGTGAAATTCAACTCTTCTTCCATCGAGTAGAAAATAAATTTGGATGGCTTTGGGCTCAAGTCTTCTTACCCGATCATGTGGTCGATCGAGTGAAATGTCACTAGATCCATGATTCTTGGCTTCTCATTTGATGAGCTTTCCACTTCCTTTGTTACTTCTTGACCTTTCTTTCATTGATGTCCTGGGCTTTTAACTTACTTCCCTTAATTATGTGTGATTTCTTATCCTTGATGATTTTCACTCCTTTATACTTCAATTGAAACCTAAAACACCGAAACAAAGACAAAGGTAGTAGACGTTCTTTGATGTATTTAAGCACTATTAAAAATATAAATGTCCTATCTTATACAAAAACTAAAGAAAACAGAATAAATTATCACTACAAACACAGCATAAAACAATGCTACAAAATAGCATAAAACAATGTTATCAATAAATCCTACGACGTGTATTATCGATCCCCCAGTTTATATTCTTTATAGACCTCTATGTATGTACATGGAAAATAAACTATTAACTTGTTTATATTTTGATAGAAATTTTTATGTTTTATTATCTCATATAATTTAATCAAATTTATAAATTTATATTTTTATATATCATGTATTTGGGATAATGTTGTTATTTTGAACTAAATGATAAAAGTCTGTTAATTAAAAAAAAGAAGAAGATAAAAGTCAGCTCATCGAGGGTAAATAAGTAGATTTACAGTGTATTTACAAGGAGTAGACAAAACAGGAGAAAAGAGAAAGAACACAATGAGAAGCAAATCCACAATTATGTACTCGAGCACAAAACAAACTATTGTTTGGCCCTTTATAAAAGAAAATCTCACAATTTTGTGAACCTCTACAAAACTACTAAGGAAATAAAAAGACAAGAAATCAGTAAGGGCAAGTCATGCGCTGAACGTGAACCCGATCTCTTAAAATCCCGTGATACAGGGCCATACGATTTTCCGGCATATTCCGATCAACGGCCGAGATTTCCCTCCTGCACGGTTTTGATATCCTCCTATCCACCACCTTCACGTTCTCCGCAAACCGAACTCTCAAGCTCTTCTTCTTTCTATTCGTCCCACCTGCACCCAACCAAATTCATTCAGCAAAAACGTTAAAAAAAACAAAACAAAACAAAAAAACAAACAGAGGAAGCTCGCCGGAATCGGAGAAGAACGTACCAGTAGCGAGACAGGAACGGAGTGATTGGGTTTGTGAGGAAGGAATTTGAGTTTCCGGCAAGTGGGTGGTGGTGAAAATCTTCTGCCTCCCGACGGAGAGGAGAATGACGGCGCCGGAAACTGCCATGGCCGCTGCTAAAATCACACTCTGTGAGGAGAGCACCGAAGACATGGTTGCGGAAAAGAAGGAAGACCCTCGTCTTAATTTGACTTTTTGAGAATTGGGTCGTTGGAGAAATTGTATGTCGACCTGAGGTGAGAAAGATATGATCGTTGAAATTTGAAAACAGGGGAGGGTAAGATGAGTATGAGAAGAATTGAGAAACCCCTTATATCCTAAAACAATAATCACAGAAAGTAAAAAAGTGGGTTTATTTGCATGAAAGACAACGATATTTTGAGCAGTGAATCTAGGTATGTGGCGAGGTTGTAATAGTTCTAGTTGCTTGTACGAGTTGAATTCTAATGACTGTCGACACGGACTAGTAATGAGGAAGCAGCAGGTAGCAGTATCTAGATCTATCTATTTGATTGCTTATTGGTCTTTGAGCCTTAGGAGAACAAGTGGGGGTGAGAGGATTTTTGATGGAGAAACGTAAGGTTGTGCACAAGTTTTGGATTTTGTGGTGTTTGTTTGATCTTAGTATCGTGTACAAGTTGTTTGAAAAGAACTGTCGAGATAAAGAGAGGTGGGAAATTGGGAATGGACTGTTGTTAAGGATTTATGGGTCCTACTACGAGTGTCTAAAAGAAGATGTGGGTGGGGAGATGGACAACTGCAAGTTGAATTCCTTGTGTCACGATTCATGATTGTAACATAAGTGTTGGTGATTTTATAGTGGAAATAGTTTTGTTGGTTGATAATCAAAGTTTTAAATCATGTATTTTGTTTGGTTTAAGTTGGTGAAATGTCATGACACTAACTTTAGCATATGGATATAACTTACGTTATATTATGTTTTATTGTATTATATGGTAAATTTCTATTCTGAAATCTGTTTTTGTAATGTTTAGTCAGTAGGGTTCCTGTTAGACCGGACCGGTTGGATCAAATTTTTTTAAAAAAAATGTTTTTAGGTTTTTTAGGTTTGAAATTAGGAACTTCAAAATTCCGTGGATGGTCCGGGCATGGGCATTGACCGAAATATGAATAACCGGTCCATGTCTTGAAAAACAATAACATTCCGCTTCAATCTAAAATTTCGGATTGTTATTTGAACAAAAACATTGTAAAGTAATGTCAAAATGTTACTGATCAAGCAAATACAGTCTAAACCCACACTGGCCCCTTTAAACAACATGCAACATATGGAGGGCAATACAAGGAACACGCAACAAGCAACATCTATCGCAAGTTTGTCGAGCCACATACTGAAAAAAGTCTGTAATTATGCAAGGGGTAAAACAAACAATAACCTCTTGACTTTATTAGTAAGAACTAAGCAAGCTGCAACTTCAAAGGTGATTAGATCATGTAGTGAGGATAGGTGGGAGGTACTCATTCTTGGAGCCAAGCACTTTAGCCTTAGTGTCAGGGAAGAACTCGAACCCGGGCAGCTCTGTCACAACCCCATCACTGGAAACCCCAATGGGGTAGCGGAGCAGGTGACCAGGCAAGTCGTGCTCAAGCGACTCGCTTGAATAGAGGTCCCAGTACTTGTCAGCAATCCGGTTCACTTTCTCCACGCATTCTTGGCTTTCGGGGTGCTTGAATAATTCATCAAGCATTCCTAGATGTTCGTACCACAGTGACATGCGGAACCCGTGGATTTGCCCTCTTGCTGGTTCTCGCTTTGCCAGGTGGTGTGGCTGGTATGCTCCCATGGCTATCTCTGAGTCCCTTGAACCATCCATTGATCTTTGGTTGATGTTGGCAGAACCAACTATTATGTATTCATCATCAACTATATAGACCATATGAATAATAATGTCAGATTTCTTTCTTCAATCATTACGGGATTAGCAAATAATCAAATTCTATATCATCAAGAAGTTTAAAGACAGCTTACCGATCATCATCTTTGCATGAACATAGATCATAAAGCGACGGGCCTGCTGTGCTCTCTCGTAATCTGAATCAGGTTCAGGGTGTTCAGATGGTTCATACTCTCCACTTTTCGGAACCTCACGGTTAGCAAGGCAGAAGAATGTCAAATAGTTTCTTGGATCTTCATCAATACCCTTAGCAGCTAGAGCTTCTGTAATGTCCTTGTACATCATAGTCATTGTCCTTGCCTGCCAGTCTAAAATAGCCTGAACTGACCCACTTTCTGGGATTCCCTCTGGCCACATGGGAACCACAACATACACAGTAAATCTCTCCCCAGCATTAATTTTGCTAACAATCTTCAAAGACAGTTCCTTTGGAATAAGATGCAAAGCGCCAACGTCCTCAAGCTTGATATCATCAGCGGGTTGCCAGCTGAATGAACTTCCTAAGAAATATTGATTTTCAATATAAATGAAATTCTTAGCACGTCGAATTGCATTAATGTAACCATCCTGGATGCTTCTGTCAATAATATTATCTTTTCCACTGACAAGCCCAGCCTTAGCAGCATCTTCAGGTGTGTCAGGAAAGCCAAAAGCTGCACCACCGTCAATTGACCTGAATAGCTGAACATGCCAGGACTCGGGATCATCCTCATAGGTTACTGGTGAAGGAGGGATGATGTCATCGAGTTCTCTTAGGCGGACTAGTAAATCTTTGCCACCCTGCTTTCTCCATCTCTGCTCAAAATTGAACATGACATCCCAAGCAATTGGTCCTTCAAGCCTTGAATGGATGTCATGCCATGGTTCTCTAGGCCCACCTTTTGTGATTGCACCACCAGGGAAGTTTGGTTGATGGAAATCATCATGGTGTGCAGTGTCAAGGGTCCGGAAAAGGGAGTGGAACTGCGTATCATACCTCCCATCACATAGATCAATTCCCCCAACAAAACTGACAATCCTCCTCCTGTCTGATCCTTCACTGGGCATTGCACTGTCAACAACAATTATTTTCTGGTGATGAGTAAACATAGTAGAGATTTGCAAATCCTGAATTATACTTCCACCATCGTCAGGATTACGAGGGCATAAGACACAATGCACCTCAGAATCCTGAAAATAGTGTTCGGTCTCCTGATCATGAGTTGCCATTAAACCATCCTTTTTAAGTAATCCAACAGAAGTTCTATCATCCCAAACAAGCATGAGAACTCTGACACCTTCATCAGCCTTCTTCTTAAGTAACTGGCCTAGCGTCAAGTCACCATCTGGTTTTGGCCTCCTTGAATCCCTCACCAAAGTGATTTCAGTATATACAGACCAGCCAGTAATATAGATCAGGTGTTTAGCATTGTAGATAGCATCAAAGACATCTTCCCAGCACCTATGTGGCTCATAATTATTCCCACCAGAAAGGGGGATTTTAGGTACAAAATTATCTGGGACATGAGCATCCTGGTAAAGAGACACCTTACATCCTGTTCTCTGCGGAAAGAAGGTGTAAGGAACTCCAGGAAACTTGGCACTTTTGATTCCACGAGCCCAGTTGCGTTCCCGAGCAACGTCAAAATATTGCATCTTCACATGTATCCTGGCACCTGAATGCAGAGGGTTTCTTTCATGATCACAGATGTCAACCCATCTATCCAATTCCTCACCCTCCAAAATTTCTTGAACAGGTACATATGCTCTTCCAATAAGTGTTGCTCCAATAGGATTATCATCTTTAATTGTAAATATGATATCTGATGCAGGATGGGCACAATAGATGTGAAATGACTCGTACCACCTAGGGTTGGCTGGTTCATTTTCTATCATTCTTGTCCTCCCAACTCTAGCCTTTTCAAGATCAATAGTTGCGTAAATTTTGGGCGTTCCTTTTCCAACACCAACAGTCTCCTCAATGTTTGCCATAAGCTGCAACACATGTTAATTTATCAAATTGAATTAGCTTTATAGATACATATGTAAACATCAATAATAGTTCTACCAGCTTGATTTTAGTCTCACATATCACCAAAAAATCAATCCATCAAATTAAAGTCTCACAACTCACAGTAAACAAAGACCTATGCATTTTAGTTTCTTAACAAAACTCATAGCATTGAGCGGACTGATCAATTTTATTAACATGAAATAATCTCATGACGGATCAAGATAGAAAAATACTCATACATAACAAGAGGGAAGTGAAGAACATTAAATCAAAGAAAGATGGTTGACATACAAGTACTTAATCACATAATTTTATCCATAATTATGAATGTATGATATACTATGCGATTCATAATCTCAACTTAAGTAACACAACAGATGTGTAAAGCCCTGCACGGGCAGATGGATTCCAATAAAAGTATAGAAAAGATTAAAAAAATGAAAAAAGTGCCAAATATCGTCTATGAAAATATACCAAAATTTGAAGGAAAACCCCCCCTCAGATCTCGCAAAATTGACTGGAAATATTCGCTTTTATACCGATTAACATCAAGTCCTCTCTTTTTCTAGATTACATTTGGATGTTTCAGTACCGTAACATCCTTTACTATCCAACCTTTTTGAAAGACCGACGGGAGTTTTATAGCAATTAGAAAAGGATATAGTATCAGATTCTACGCCTAGCAAAATCTATGATTACATCTCAACTCCAAAAAGTTAACATGTACAAAGTTGACTACAGTATACAGTAGTAGAGCAGACCAAATGAAAATGATCAAAATCAAGCAAACCAATCTAACCTTGCGAAAGATCCCAGGCTCGCCACTTGAGTGCAGCTTATCAGCTTCAAAAACAGTAACATGAAGTGTGCCATGAAGCAAAGGCTGATCCATTGCAAGAATTCACCTAAACAGAAAGCACATAAATATAAAAAAAATTAAAAAAAAAAAGCGAGAAGATTAAGCCACCATGAACAAATCAAACAACCGAAACAAATAGAGCAAAAAAAGGTCAATCAAGGTCGCGATCGTGGAAATGATGTAGAAAACAAGATCGAAAAAAAAAAACACCTTTAAAGAGCTAATGTATTAGAGAAGAGGAAACAATCTAGATGAGGGAGAATAAAGAAGAAGAAACAGGGAAGATCGGATCTGATGGGGCTTTAAAGTTGAAATTGTGCTTACCGAGTAGCAGACGCGTATGCAGGAGAAACGGGAGAGCTAGATCTGATCCGCGAAACAAGGTCTCACTCTCAATCCTCAGACTCTCAACCCCTTTTGTATGAAAGCGAGAATGGGGTATGTGCGAAAACGAGAAGAAAAAAATACAAGAAGCGGGGGCGTCGTGGGAAATGTAACTGATACGGGGAATTAAGTCATGGATAGGATAAGAGGAATATCATTGTCCTAATTGTAATTTATTATTACAACTCAATTATGCGTAAAATCTGTGATTTCATATAAAATATGCTTCATTCCTTACATTTTATTTTCTATAGGTATTAAAACTAAAATTTTTATGAACATGGATATAGGTATAGACTATATTCGTTTTCATTCCGTTTCTGTTTTCGGAATTAAAGCACAATATTTTCAAAAGTAATTATATAAATATATTTAATCGATAAACTCGAGAACATATACTATTTTAAAAAATTCTTTTTAGTAAAACTCAACTAGTAATTAGAATTTATTTTATATCAACGGTTGAGCTTCTAATATATTTTAAAAGTATAAATTTATAAAGTATTATGAATAATTTAATACGTTAAGATCTAAGGGTTCTAAGTTGATAATTAAAATCTTAATAAAAAAAAATTAAGTTATAAATATCGATTTCAATTACTTATTTGCTAAGAAGGGATGTGTTTGATTATTTGCAACAAAATTTATTACAAAATTCTAATATTGTATGTTACTATGCTAGTAAAAATTTAATTATAAATATTGGTTTAAAGTTCATGTTTGATATGAACGCTTACCTTCTATTCTTTCAGAAAGAATGAGGATAGCACTCTATTTAAGATTGAAAAGATAGGTATCCTTATTATTTTAGTTAATGTACTTGTTGGCGATCCATTCAATGTTACCACGGCTAGTGACTACTAAGACTTCTACATAGTGTTCTTCATTTCTTCCTCAAAGGGCGTAATTCGAAATGGGCTTGCGAAGCTGGTCAACGGTGTCTTTCAAAACAGGTTTGTGACATATCGTTGAATGAGATTGAGAAAGTGTTCAGGAAGACCTGTTTCATTCTTTCAATATTCATTTGACATAACAAACATGAGGATTAAGGTGCACATGTGATTGAACAAACGAGTTTTGCAAGGGAATTCACTATGTTTGTTTTAGATTAAGCGACAAAGCAAAAAGGACAACGATTTTTTTTTTTATCTTTCATGAAGTGTTTTTATGTTATGGTTAGGAATGTCAAAAGATGTAGGGGGTGTAAAGTAGAAAAAATAAATTGTATATAACATAATCAAAAAAAGAACTTCCTTTTTATTCCAACGATGAGAATCACGATGTATAGCGCAACTTTTGCCAGAATTACTGTGGATTTTTCTCCCATGGATGTCGAACTTTACCCCTATGCTAGCTCTCAAAGACCAATGGGAATAGAACTCGTTCCCCAAAAAATGTTTCACCGACCTCTCCAGTTTCTTCCTCTCAAAACATAGTATGAATTCTGGATTTGATATCACTGCTTATATACATACCCGGTATATGCCATAATTTACAACCGGGCCTCAAAGAGGCCAGATGGGGATATGAAAGTAGCCATTGCACTGATAGGACTGTAATATAATCTATCTCTCATGTTCTTTCCTTGCGGATTAGCCCCTGTCGAAAAGATAGGGGGATTTATGTAATCGGGAGTGCAGTTTAGCTCGATTCCATTTTAACAACGTGTTTGTTTTCAAACCACCGCTTCCCTACTAGGTAAGGCAAGCGCTCGCCGATTTCTTTACGTCTTTTCGACCGTAGAAAAAAAGGGGCATTTTTTTTAATCCAGCAAAGAAGTCATCCATTAGCTTATTGTAGGCTATCACTCTGGCTCATCATCCAGAGACGGGGTGCGGTGCCTTCTATTTCTATATAGAATACATTCAACCAGTCCCCCTACCCCTGATCACGATCACGGGTCCCCAACGAACTGCAGTCGCGCGAAGATTTATTGATCAATATGAATTTCGTGAGTGAATGCTTGATTGTTGCCCCCTGTCCTGGAGGCCCTCCGGTCGGGGAGGCGCTTGCTATCGCAATCTTTTTCTCTCTTTTTCTTGTTCTTCACCTAACTTGTTTAATAATGACAAGCAGTCTTTCCTGGGTTCAATCCTCATTTTTTGGGTCATGCTAGGCGACCCATTAGGGTTTCATACTTCTCTTTTTGATGCTAGGATAGATATGAGAAACTAGAAGGAAATCACCCGCTTTCGCGCGTGTATTGCGTAGTCCCTTACTTGATATTCTTCTTCAAACATAGCGTCGTTGAGAGCATGTATGCTTGAGAGGACTCGGCTAGGAAGATGAGGAAATTAGGGGTGAAGGATATTCATGATAGTTGGATATATGTTCTCTCTCTCCTTGATCGTGGATATTACACTAGAACGAAAAAGGTCTTTTATCACACTTAATTTATCACGGTTTAATATTTTGTGGGTTAAAAAGTACTATTAGAATTGATTTTCTCGGTTTTATTAAGTGTGATAAAAAAAATGGCCAATTCGGTTTAGAAAGAAATATGGAAAATTGGAGGTTTATTTTTCCAATTTCAAAAGGAAATAAAATTCAATAAAAGATAGATCTTGCCCTAATTAAGAGCGCTTCTTCGTCGATCTTCCTATCAAAGAAACCGATGCACACTCTCTCTTTAACCTATCCTCTTGCGACACTGAAGAGAACATAAATCTTGGTTGATCTAACATCCCAATTTTGGAGTATATAATTGCTTATGAAAAAAATCACAACCCAAAGATCAAAAAAAAATTCTCGTCATCGTACTCGATGGGTCAAAGTAAAGGTACTATTGAGTATATAATTGCTTATGAAGTTAGGGTTTTTTTTTATAGGAGCTTGTATCTGTTAACTTTGTAATTATATTTTGTTTTTCATGAATGTAGTGTCCATCTCAACCCAAACTATAAATAAAGTATTCAAAATGTATATATTAGGTGCAGTAGTGCAAGGAAGTTTATTCAAGAAAACAAATTGATCTTAGTTCATAAGGATAATTTTTATGCATCATATGTGTTATATATTTATATAACATTCATGTTAGAAACTTGATATGGATTATGTTTATGCTAATACATTTTATTCCTTTTAATACTTTTCAGTCTTACTTGAGACAACTCAAGGCTTACACCCAAGAAGAGATTGACGAAATTCGAGTGCAGTGGCTAGAATACTTCAGTGAAATGACGGATATTTAGATGCAAAGCTCCACAAAACATCGGTTCATGATGTGAGCCATCTTCATAGGTCAATTGTTGGTTGTTTAAAGTTTTATTTTTCTCTATAACGTTGGTCTTATTTTCTCATAGAGATTATGATACATGGTCATTTAAGGTTAAGTTCAATTTTACACATTGCTCGTATTTTTTTTGCATTATATGGCTAGATATATATTTTTGTTGGGATGAATCCTTCATTTGTTTTGAAATTAATGGTTATATACTATTTGATGGTGGAAATGAATGTTGTGTAATTGTCAAATTGAATGAATCATTTTGTAAACAGGGTGAAATTACAACAAAAAAGGAATTGTGATATTAGATACGTCTTTGGGCGCCAAAAAACATTTTTAATCACAGATATATAATCACGGGTCATAATAAACCAGGATAAAATGTACCATTGGCGCCACCTTTCTAACGCTTTTACCCCGGTTCAATAACCGGTTTAAATGCCCTTCCTCGTGGTTCCATGTGAACCGTGATAAAAGGTACGGCCCTTTCACTCCGGTTTATGAAACGGGATAATTGGCCTTTTATCACGGTTCAACCTGAACCGTGTTAAAAGGTTTGGACCTTTCATCACGGTTCAACCTGAACCGTGTTAAAAGGTTTGGACCTTTCATCACAGTTAATGAAACGGGATAGTTGGTCTTTTATCACGATTAATATGAACCATGATAAAAGATATCCTTGCCGGCGAACCCAACGCCTCTTTTATCACGGTTAAAACCGTGATAAAAGAGAGTTGGTTCAAGGAAAAGAAAAAAAGAGACCGGTTCAAGCTTTTTTATCTCGGTTCTGGAACCGTGATAAAAAATATCTTTTATCACGGTTCCTTCCCAATTACCTATTATCATGGAACCTGTTATCACGGTTCACAACCGGGATAAAAGGTCAAAAACAACCGTGATAAAAGGCCTTTTTTGTTCTAGTGTTACTATCGTTCGTAGGAGGGCGGAGCACCAATTCAAGAAGACTGAAATCGCCGGTTGGGTTAGTCCAACCGAAAAAGGCATGAGACTTTTGGGAATACCGGCAGGTATGTATATAAGCAGTGATTTCAAATCCAGAGTTCATATTACCTTTTGAGAGGAAGGAATTGTTTACATCAACATCATGCTATAGCTTTTATATGTCACTAGTCTCTCAAGTATTTAGAAAACAGGTTGATGTTATTGCACCTGGAAACCTCAAGCCCTTTGAGGAAGAAAAGTAGAAGAACACTATGTAGAAGCCTCAGTGGTTGTTGTGGTGGTCGCTAGCTCCATCCAAACCTTTTATTTGAAGAGGAGCGGAACACTCTACCCTCTTAGCCCCACCAAAGGAGCTGCATGCCCTTAACTGGATGAAGTAAGCACTCGACCCTCGTAGATTAGTTGGACTGGACCATATAGCTCATTCAAGATTTTAGAATTGAGTGAATAACACATGATCTAAGACGGAGTACTCAATTACATGACTTACACCCTCTAACACCTTTAGTTGGGGCATCCCAAGCTCCACCTAACCAAATAGCTTCTCATGAGAAGATCAAATACAACATAATGGCCCTTCTGAAGAAAAGACCCTTCTTTCTTGCTAAGCGTGTACGACGTGTCTATCTTGAAGATCATCTACGAGGATATATTGTTATCTCTTAGTTGCGGATGTGGTTAGAAAAAATTTTTTGAAGATGGAAAGCGGTTAGGTTAGCCTACCTTCTAAAGATTGCCCATCCTAAAACATCCTTACGGATGAGAACACGAAGTTCAAGATCATCAGAAAAATTGGTATTGGGGGTCGAAATTCTCAGGTGGGTCAATCGGTCAGCAACACAGTTGATTACTCTGAAAACATGCATGCTTTGGATTTCGTAAAAAGAAACAACAGAGATCTAGTCTGGAGTCGGAAATAATCATCTCGACATCCCACGGACAACTCCACAAACCTTGGAGTGCCCTGATAATACACATATTGTCACCTTCGATTTCTATTTTTGTATCTGCAGTCTGATTTCCTCTTGTAACTTAGCCTTAAGAGCGAAAGTCTCAGCTTCTATGATTGAGTTGAAGTTATTTTTTTTGATTCAAGGCTAATAACATCTCCATATGAAAATGCGTTTGAGTATATCTCCATATGAAAATGTGGCACTAGTTAAAGGTAAATCAGAGGCACGGTACACTTTTGGAATTGAAACAACAATATTATGAGTACAATGTTAATACACGAAGCATTGTGACACCAATTGAGATCTCCTGTATCATCTTATACAAGTGATACATGTATCTCTATGTTGTGATTAGTTGAAGCTAAATAATTAAGGATTAAAGTTTTACTGTTTTACGAGAAAATTAAACAATATGAATTCTACCAATCACGCGAAAGGAATACAAGGATACACATGAGGAGGGATATAGAAAATCTTGACCACCGTGACACATCTCATTTCGGCGCAATAGAGTTAATGAAGTATATAGATTTAACCCGGTTTACAAAAATGCATGTGTATTGATATATGTACGCACACAAAAAGAGGATATTTTAAATAAATAAAACATATCAAAATTAATAGAAACTAGAAAGTATATCAATCATACTTTTTTAACATCAAGCATTATAAATATTTCTCTTTAACTTCGGTCTTCACACATAAACAAGTGTATCGTGTCAAATATACTATGGCCCCTTGTTGCTTCAAATGTCCCCTAATGAGCGTAACAAGTAATATCTAGAGAATTTAAATAATGTTGAAACTTGTTACAAGGAGTAGACTTGGTAAATATATAAACCCAACACACAGTCCATCACTTGTGTCAATCTTTTAAACCTTGATTTACTTTGTATTAGGACAAACAATAACTTACTTTTGTTGCAAATGTAATTATCTTTTAACGAACTTTATTGGAAGATAAGTGAGTCTATTAATTATAATATTGTCTTATTATATTAGGTTAGTTTATATTTAAATATATTTTGCATTCTTTATTATTCTATTAAGGTTTATAATAACATCAATACGTTTATGGTTTTATTTTTATCTTAATTTGTCATGTTATTAGAGTAAACCGATCATGAACCT
The DNA here is from genome assembly GCA_002319775.1 of Fagopyrum tataricum. NCBI lineage: Eukaryota > Viridiplantae > Streptophyta > Magnoliopsida > Caryophyllales > Polygonaceae > Fagopyrum > Fagopyrum tataricum. Next base: position 5,523,249 of record CM008280.1, read on the forward strand.
CAAGCCTAATATTGTCAACCTACCAGCATTTAAATCTAATTTACCACCGCTTTTTTCTAGTGGATCTATCGATCTATATGTGTATCTACTGGTGTGTTGCTTGGAGCCCTTTGTTCCTTGTTGATGAAGATATCAGTCGTTAAAAATACAATATACCAGCCGTTAAATTTTATCTTGGTCGTTAAAATATCGTTATCGATCGTTTTTTTTTTTTTGTCCTTAAAATATACAATACTAGTCGTTAAAGTTTGTTTGATTGTTAAAGTATAGTATATCAGTCGTTAAATTTGGTGGTTAGAATTTTTTCGTTAAATTTGGTCATTAAATTTTATGCTAGCTAAATTTGTTAGCATTGATCGTTAATTTATTATTTTTGTTCGTTAAATTTTATGTTGGTTAAATTTGTTAGCATTGGTCGTTAATTTATTTTTTTTGGTCGTTACATTTGGTGGTTGAATTTTGGTCGTTAAATTTTATGCTGGTTAAATTTGTGAGGATTGGTTGTTTATTTATTATTTTTGGTCGTTAAATTTTATTCTGGTTAAATTTGTTAATATAGGATTGGTCGTTAATTTATTTTTTTTGGTCGTTAAATTTGGTGGTTAAATGTTGGTCATTTAATTTTGTTTTGGCCGTTAAAATATGTGATACGGAAAGAATGCTGGTTACAATTGGTCATTGAATTTTATTTTGGTCGTTAAAATTTTATGAACATTGATTCTGTATATTTTAGTTAGAAAGTTTATGAATATATATTTCTATTAAGAAATGAACATTGATTGTTGAATATTTTAGTCATAAATTAAAAAAAAAACTAAAATTCTATTAGGAGAAATAGATGTACCTATTTAATTTATTATCATATAAAACTTTCAATCTTGTACGTTAATCAAATTTAATCTAATGTTTAATATTACTCTCTACTCCCTACTCTAAGAGAGGTTCCTACATGATCCTCTCTCTCTATATATATATATAGAGAGAGAGTCAAGATCCGGCAGGAACAACTCTTAGAGTAGGGAGTATGAACCCCTAAGATCCGTTGGATTAAAAATTGTACGTTCATGATGGGAGGTGCATAATAAGCTTTTAAAGAAGATAATTACATGAATGTTCAATGTTCCTTGTTCATTCATTAATAATAATATACGTTGAAAAATCATATTTCTTATTTTTGGGCTGAATATATTAATATAACTTCCACAATAGCCCAATTTAACGTTCACTCAATTGTTCATATTTATACTGCTCATTAATTTTTATATATCACACTCGGTAAATTTTGAATAAAGATTCACGTTAAATTAGACTTTTTGTGTAATGGTCGTTAAATTTAGATCGTTAAAACTTGATTTTATATGTTAGATCGTTAAATTATAATTTATCGTTAAAACTTGATTTTATATGTTAGGTCGTTAAAACTTGATTTTTTATTTTATATGTTGGTCGTTAGTATTTGTTCAAATTTGTAATGCTAATTAATTTATTATATGGAATACTCGTTAAAACTTGATTTTATATTTTGGTCGTTGAAATTTTAGGTCGTTTTTTGTTAAATTTTATATGTTGCTCGTTAAATTTAGATTCTCTCAGGTAGGTCGCTATTTTATATGTTGATCGTTAAGCTTAGTTTTCGTTAAATTTTAGGTTGGTCGTTAAAATTATACAATTTGTATGAACATTAACACGCATTGATATATTTTAGGCAGAGACTTTTATTATAAAATGAACATTTATTTTTGAATATTTTAGTCATTAATTAAAAAGCTATAATTATATTAGAGGAAAGAAGATGTGTCTTATATTATTTAATACAATTTACTACAGTATATAACTTTTAATCATGTACGTTTATGAACTTTAATTCAACAGATCTTATGGGTTCCTACCCCCAATTCTAAGAGTTGTTCCTACATGATCCTTTCTATATATATATGGTTCTATTTCCACCATATTCAATCAAACTTACTAATCGCCCATTCTATTTAATCAATCATTGATACAAACATGTAAGATACCTTATGAAATATGAATAAAATGGATATCATCTAGAAGTTTGAGAACGATCCGAACTTTACAAACCTCCTTATTGAGGAAAACTCGTCAAATTGGATCTCTTGATGATGAAGAGGAGGACGAATGCACTATTACGAGAGGAACATTGTCCGTGAAAGAGCAACTCGCTCAATAGTTATTAAAGTTGTTTTTGGACCCATTGTCGTACTTGACTTTGAAGGAATGTTATCGAGCCCCTAATATTCAAATTGTTATTTGCTCAAGAATTGTGATGGATAGATCATGTTCAAATCCATTCACCACAAATCATAATCAAGAGATATGGGAACAACTAAGATTAGAAAATATATACAAAGATATATTCAAATTAAATATTTATTCAATTTTATTTGGTGGAGGATGGTTTTGACTTTGGGTAGCCCTAATTACAGTGTCCCAAGAGGGCCAAGACATAGAGCTCACATGTCATCTTCTAATTTGATATAATAAGATTTAATTCGGATATAAATTATAATTTTGACCGATTAACCCTTTTCCCAAAGAAACTCACACGTATTGGATGAAATTGATACAGTACAATATAAGATTATACGACTGCTTCCCTACGGCATTGCTGCTACCCTGCTCCCATCTTCATTAAAAATAGCAATCAATCAATTACTAATAGTTAAAGGCAAGTTGAGAAGTCGTGATATTATTTTCGACTTCAGACTAGATCTTTGTTTTTTTGACGAAATCCAAATTAGACATGTTTTCAGAGAAATCAACTGTGTTGCTGACCGATTGATCCTCTTGGGAATCTCGACCCCCAACACTAATTTTTCTGATGATCTCGAACTTCGTGTTCTCATCCGCAAGGATGCTTTAGGTTAGACTACTTTGAGAAGGTAGCCTAACATAACCGCTTTTCATTTTCAAAAAAAAAAAAAAAAAAAAAAAAAAAAAAAAAAAAAAAAAAAAAAAAAGGCAAGTTGAGAAAATGACAAAGGACGTGAAGCATGAAGGCCCTCGTCTCGATTTGACTACTAACCGTTCACCTGGGTCACGAATTTATGGGATCTAAAATCACATGATTCCAAGGATATTATATATAGCATGTCATGTCATGTCGCTATTCTCCTTCAATTCAACTAACAAAATTTATAAAAATCACAACACTATTTGTCAATCTAGCCCAAACTTATGTGTCCTCAATTTTCTGGTCCAACACTCTACTTAACAAAATTTGATGGGCCCATTAAAGTTATAATAATCACAACGTTATCTCTTAGTTTAGTGTAGCTCTTCACTTTTTATCTTGAAAATTATTTGGTAAAATTTTATTATTTTGTAAAAAATGTACATACAAAAATCCCCGAGCTTTTTGTGTGAATTGAATAAAAATTTTGTTGATTTTGAATAAAATTTAACTTAGGAGTGATTTAAGATTAAATCTCATAGTTAAGGTTTAAAAAAAACTATGAATGGATGAACCAAACAAAATTAGTACTAAGTTTTTTGTAAGAATAAATAGACCAAATTTCATTTAGTTGAAAAGTGGACCTTGAGATTAGATCTATAAAATGAGTAATGTTGTCTATTTTGAGGCGTAGCAATAATTTGTCAAGTCAAAAATGGAGGGAAAAACAAAGGTAAAAGCTGGCTGGAAAACTATCGATCCAAACAGAGGAATGGATGATGCATGCGGAGGCGAAGAAATCGGCAAGCCAAAGCAAAGGCTCTCTTTCATCCCCAATTTCTCTCTACCTCTCACAAATTCCATTTCCCTCGCTTTCTCTCGAAGACGATGGGGAAGAGGCCGCAATCCGACGACGCCGAATATTATGGCGGTTCTTACTACTACTCCCCCCACCAGCAGCAGCCTCCTCCTCCTCGATCTTCCCACGAACACCGCCGCCGCCACCACCATCCTCCTCCCCCTCCGCCTAGCCGCCCGTGGCGTTCGTGGTTCGTTCCCCTCATCTTCTTCGTCGACGTCGGCCTCTTTATCTACACTATGTACGTTAACAACTGCCCTCAAACCTTCTTTCCGCCCAATCAATGCCTTTTCAGAGACTTCCTCGGCCGCTACTCCTTCCTCCCTCTCAACGTCAACCCCCTCCTTGGTCCTAACACATCCACGTTTGTCTCTTTCTCTCTTCATTTCAAGCCTGGTGGATATTTTCTGGATTCAGAGATTTTGCGTGAATCAATTGACTTAATTTAATTTTCCGATTTCAAAATTTGGATTTGCATAGATATTGCAGCAATAAGCGTGGCGTCATTATCATGAATTCAGGCATTATGCAACCTATTCACCTAGCTGCAGATGCTCGTAATGTTGTTGAAATAATTTCTACATTGAGGACATTTGCTCATGTGTTGTTCAAATTCTGATACACCTTGCTAGATAGCTTTTCAAGCCCTAATTTATTTGTTCGTTTTGCCTATATGGAAAATGTCTTAAAATGACCCGTTTTGTATCAAACTAGAGAAAATTACTAAAAAAGTTGTAATATGCTTATAACAAATCTGTTTGGTTTCCATTTTCACCTGTTACAGGCTGCAAGAACTTGGTGGACTTATGCTAGAACTAGTGCAACATGGTGAATCATGGCGTCTTTTCACTTGCATATGGCTGCATGCCGGATTCCTCCATCTTATGTCAAATATGTTGAGCCTTCTGTTCATAGGAATCAGTCTTGAGCAAGAATTCGGCTTCTGTGAGGCTTACTAAATTAAAACGAGTCTATGTTTCTAACATAATTCTATAGTTTCTCCTTCAATTTTTCTTTCTTTCTCCGTTTCAGTGAGATTGGGACCGTTGTATGTAATCTCTGGCATCGGAGGAAGCTTGTCGTCTTGTTTGCATATCCTGGAAGACAAAAGGAGTATTAGCTATGTATCTGTCGGTGCATCCGGTGCATTATTTGGACTCTTGGGATCTATGTTATCCGAGCTCATTACAAATTGGACCATTTATGCAAACAAGGTAACGCTTGCCTACTTTCCTTGAATGATGTGAATATTCAGTTACTATAACATTGGAAAAATATGTTGATTCAGTGTGCAGCATTTACCTCATTGATCATGGTGATTGCCTTAAACCTGGCATTTGGTTTAATCCCTGGAGTGGACAACTCTGCTCACGTGGGAGGGTTCATCTCAGGGTTTCTCCTAGGGTTCGTTCTTCTCATGCGTCCACAATACGGATACGTTAGCAGCAAATACCTTCCTCCTATATACGCCACTGAAAAGAAGATGTCAAAATACAAGTTCTATCAGTATTTCTTCTTCATTGTAGCTCTTTTGATCCTAATCGTTGGGTAAGCTTCCAAAACTCAGTGAAACGTTAGCGATTCAGTTTACTTGTTTCAAATGACATATAGTCTAATAGTTGGGGATTTGTGACTAACCAGGTACGTTGTCCCGTTTATGATGCTGCTTCATTCATCAAAAATTCACAAAGCATGATGATTAGTGATGGTCCTGATGGAGGATGATCAGTAGATAGTTCACCACTTACAAGTCTTGGCTAACTTCATGTTGCGTTGTGCATAACCGGGGGTCATGGTGGATCTTAGCACTGGAGATGGCTAGAGGAACTCAATCTGTTTATGAGGTTTAACAACTCCAAAGTGCAAGCTGAAGGAGATGGCAGAAACAATTGTCAAAATTTTCCAAGTGATTCAAAGTAATTGATAGCTTTGCTCTCTTGTAATCATTTTCATAAACTAACCTTGATGAACATTGACCAGATTCTTGTGGTTGAGGAAGTAATATTAACATTACTTGCCGCTGCTGTGTCCCTGTTTGTGAGCAAGCATTCTTTGTAGGTTCATTTCTTTCAAAAATTAAACAAATTGAAAGAATTAATCAACTTAATTATCAAGTAAAAATCTTACATCATATCATTCCTCTTGAGGTTCACAGCATTCAAACATTTATAAAGCTAAAGTACACCAATGAATTAAATCAGCTTATCTTCTTAAGGGTACAAACTACAAAGAAAACCTCAATGATCCTGACCAGAAACAGTGGATCTTTCTGACACCCATTCAAGAATGCTCATAAACAGGGAAAACCATTTACAATTTGAATTCACAGAAACAGTCAGGCAAGGCAGACCCTATACCGTTAGCAAACTCGTGTTCATGAACCCTCCATAAGGCTCTTCTCAGTTGCATACCTTTCAAACCTTGTGAAGTGAGCTGTGCAAAATCCCGTCGATTGGGAAACAGTGTTTTATAGAGTCCCTTGTAGGCTCTCATAGCAGAAACCATCTTGTCCATGTTCCCAAAATACGTAGCCATGTAGGCATCACTGTTAATGGACACATAATAGTCAAGTGCAGCTTTTGTGTTCCCGTGCATCTTTGTGAAGTCCTCATTGCTAAGAAGCATAGACTTGGTGAAAGTATTATTGTATATTGATGTGAATTGCTCTACTTCCATCAGCCCATCCCCAGCTGCTAGATAGATGTTTGTGTTTCTTGGGATACCTAATGATTGAAGAATGAACGCGGTCTCACTTGGGGTGAGAGGACATTTCCCACGGTTTCTCCAAACTCGAGCAGCTTCACCCGTCCAGGGCTTACGGTCTATCTGTGCGGCTTGTATGGCTTCCATGGATTCAGGAGGGAGACCCTTGTATTCACATTGACTGTAAGCAACCATATCTGGTTCAAACCGAAGATGAAGGGACATAAAAGGTTTTGGTATGGCTTGCAGAAGTACAGAGCCTTTCTTCTCCAATGTGGCAGTCAGACGTAGTGCTTTATAACATGCTTGGCAAAGGGCTGCCTTTGCATACAGAGGATATCTGCAAAAAAAAAAAACCCATAAAATTTGTTTTTACACATATGACAACTGCAGACAATTCAATATGAATTAAACATGGCTAATGATGACAGCTAGAAATCAAGTACGCGATTTACCTGTCTCGCCTCTGGCTCATTGCCGGATTCAGTGAAATATATTTATGCTTTAGTAGCAAAGGCAGCACACTTTCAACATAATCAAACAGGCCTTTGCGTTTCCTACTATCCACTGCAAAGGGTTGTTTAGATGCAAGCAGTGGTGGCAATTCCTTTACAACATGAACATAACCAGCCATCTGTTGAATGAAGTAATCAACATCAAATATATCTGCAAAACCACTGTAGCAATTTCACGGATCAGCAAAGAGAGAATGGCATTTGAATCATTTAAGTGTATGATCTGGAAAAAAACCGCGTGATCTTCTTTGTCGGCAAGAAGAGAAATAAACTTATACTAGATTTCTGACAGAAACTATAGCCAATATCTTGGGGCGTTTAAACGCTGTGAAGGACCTTCATCTCAGTACATGGGCAAACAACTTTGATTGATCAAGAAAGCTTTGCCTTATTGCTGACCAAGTAAACAGTGGTCCACCCTGTTGATAATGTATGTTGTGTGGGGAACACAATTAACATCTCTAATAGCTTCTCCTAAGTTTTCCTTCAGCAATATGATTTTAATAATTAATATAGATGTATGCTCTACTTAAACTCACTTATGTCAGTTGCAAATTGTCATTTGTGATCTATAAATCCTATAGAAAAACCTCAATGCCAATCACCACAACCAAAGGTAATTTGTTTGAGATACGCATAGTATTGTGGAAGCCGATTGATGAAATAGCTGAGAAAACAGATCAAACACTCGTGTTCTAAGGGGAAACACATCATTACCTCGACTCATTCCAATAAGCAGCAGCTTCAAATTTGGGCAAGACAAGAGTTGCATTTATTAGACGAGCAATCCCAACACCATCGCAAAACTGAAAGAACAATATATTATTAGATTCTCTACTCCCATAATGGCAAAATCTGAAGCGTAGCAGAGAGGTAACTAGCTAAGTGCATACATCTCTCCTGAGTTGATTAAGGCCGCCATAGCAATCCACTCGAAGGTATCCATTACTCTTGCCAGGCAGAGCTGCACCATTTCAACACAGATAACAACCAATTTGCAATATCGTGTCTGCAAATGAAACCCGTTTCAAGGTTTTACTCGAAACTTAACCTTCTGTCCAATACTACCGCAAACAACTACCAAAAGTGCAAACGAAATTCAATATAAATGCAAATCAGCTTGAGTTAGATTGAGTCGAACTAACCGGGTGGTCGTTGGTCAGTCCACCATTTGCAAGGCCTCCACTCGACTAGTCGGCGAACACTCCATATATCCGTTATCATGTCAACCTCATTGGACCTGGTTAAATATACAAATTGATGTAAGAGAGAGAGAGAGAGCAAATGCTAACAATTAGTAGAAGCTTGAAGTTGTGGAGAGTAAGATTACGCAGGGTAATCGGAATCGGAAGCTGCGGAGAGCTCGGAGAAGATGGAGGACCGGGAGAGGAATACCAAGGCGAGGAAGAGAGACAGGAAGAGGAGGACAATTGTGAAGAATGGCTTGGTGAAGAACAGACACACTTGATTGATTCTCCGTCTCATTGATTTTGCCCTTCGGTTGCAGATACCAGATCGAATTTCCGGATCTGTTACTAGATCTTTATTCTTTACCCCAGAGCCCAAATTGCCACTTTAGTCAGACAACGAAGAGAGACAGATAGATAAACGGATGTAAAGGGAGAAGGAAAGAGAATAAGCGGTTCTGCAAGTAGCCTGGAAGGCTCGTCAATGGCGGAAAGAGAACGATATAAGAAAAAGATTTAGGGACCGAAACAAATCCGGTTAATTATAGTTTCGGTTAACCAGTATTCAGATAGTTTCGGTTAATTATACTGCATAATCTGCATTGAACCACCGGTAATTTCTATTTATTTACACAATTCACTCATTTAAAATAAATAGTTTGCAAACAATTACCCAATTCCTTACGCCTATTAATAAACAAATCTCCCTTTCAACGGCCTCTAGTGTTTGATAGATTCACAAAGGTAATGAACGTGCAAGGGGGTCAATGGGGCGAGAAATCCCCGATATACTCCAAATCACTTGGAGACGGGATGGGGAAAATAAATGGGGATGAGAACTAAGATTGGGATAAATGTCATTCCCCACACGAAGATGGCGATGTGGTTATAGGTCCTCGTCCCTACCATGTAGTAATCCATGATAAGTACATTAAAAACAAAACAAATTCATGAAAAATCCGACACGGTTAAAATAAATGAAAAAATCAGGTTGATATGAGATTTCCTTACAGGAACGGAAACCCAACGAAGATGAGTACTACCTTTAATACCCAAACGGATATGGGGACAAGATGAACATTATGATAACATGGGATGAGTATGCCCCTCCCCAAACCGAATCCGTCATGTTGACATCCCTAAACGGATATGAAGGCAAGATGAACATTATGATAACATGGAACAAGTATGCCCCTCCCAAAACCGAATCCGTTATGTTAACATCCCTAACCGTGCATCTACACAAACAATGGTGAACATTGTCGCCACCCTCTAGTCTCTTATCTTTTCAACAACGAAGGCTGAAGAATCATGGAGACTTTGATCCTCCGTATTATACTATCTTATATTCTAAGTAATCCTATCCAGACTGCTTAGGAAGTGATCGTTATTTGGAAGTACGGAAATAGTATCAAGGAGGACGTTTTGTGTTGATGTAACTTGTAAGACATTTAGGTTATGGTGTGCTTTCTATTTTGGGAAAAAATCAACGCAAGGAAGCAAATGCTCCAAAAAATATGGACTATGATCCACTTGCAACTCTTCTCTCACCAAATACTATTTAATCTAAAACAGTTGGAAATCAAATCCCCAATTTCCTTCATATTTAAATTCAACATGGGTTCTTCAAGTAGTTTGGCAAATACAATCTCTTTTGTTGCCTCCATTGTTTACTTCCTCTTCATCCTCCTTCAAATCCCTCTCTTCAGGTTGGTAATGCCCAATCTCAATCTCCTCTACATAATCTTTCTATTTTATCATGCTTCTAATTGATTCATTCGTTGGTCGATTAGGCTTCCATGTAAATGTGGAATTTGTAGATCACCAATCCAGGTTACATGCTCCCAATTGACTGCAACCAAGATCATACCCATACATATCGCGGAACTGCTGTTATATCCAGGCGTTTTCCTCCAAACGAGTTTCTCCGGGTCTTATCGCGGATCACTAGATACATGTGACATGACTCGTGTGAAGATGAATTACCGTGCAACTGATATCCGACAACTAGAGGTTTGTAATTTCGCCTTTCTTTAAACTTCTATGCTTAAAATTTCTACAATGTCGGTCTTTCTTGAAGCAGATCTTGATCGGGAGCTACTTATCTGTGTTGGGGGCGTTCTTGGGGCTCCTGAAGCAAGGAAGGATGAGTCTTTTCGGAATATTGTTGCTTCTGTGGGGACTCACCAAGGAAGTCTTTCATGCAACCGGGAATGCTGTCAAAATCTATCCGGCCTTGATGTTGTTTGCTCTTCTCATGGCTTTCTTATGTGTTAGACGAGATATGAAGAGGATCATAAGGAGCTTTCGAGTTCCATACAACAAAGTACGTCCCAAGAGATCTTAACACATGTTCAAGGAACTCTAAACTTTTCGAGCAGAGGCACTTGCAGCTATATTCAGCGATTTCTGACCACCTTTGGCTTTACAACCTTCGGGCACGACGTAGCATGGAGGTGAATTCTGTTGATCAGGAAACAACAAGCAACAAACTTGTGAATGCAGCATAGGAAGGGAATGGGTTCTCCATAGCCTGAGTTCAAGACCTTATGAGCTGTTTACACCATTTTTGCTAGCATCATAACCAAATGTATAGCATTAACTAAACTGTAATGAAAAAAAATAGCAACAAGCAATGGTATTTTTAATGCTTTTAATAATCTTTTTTCTTTGTAGAGGAGAAAAACCACTGGTAATCAAAATGGGAAAAGGGTAAGATTAATCAAGAGAAAATAGCACATCAGAGAAAAAATCACGTTTGCTGCCATGAGTATTGACAATTGCCAAGCTTATGCAAAATAATTCAAATGTGAAGCCCCAAGCAAGAACCATAAAACCAATTCCCCAATTTGTATATACTATTGAATAATATCTTGATTTACAAAGCAAACAAGGAAACACCTGACAAGTTGCTATTACACAGGTTCACCAACAGGAAGCAAAGCCACATTCATCAACATTTGCACAGCATCTAAAAGAGGGAAGCGGGGAAATAGCTCAAAACCCGGGCAATGAGGATAGGGGGCTTGCCTTAATGGCATACTATTGCAGCTTCATCTTTTGCTACTCGGACTTCTCAAACGAAATGATTCCGATGGACTTGACGTATGTAAAGGGCTCCCACGATTTCCATCAGAACGATGAGGCGATCGGGCTATTGGATCGGTTGCCTTTGAGGTTTCAGCTTCCAACTTCTTCGCTTCCTCAGTTAACAAAGCCAGCTGCAGAACAGATGATAAGTAAGGGAAAAAATTCAAGGGAAAAAATTTACTCTATAGGTTTCAACTCCTACAAGAACATTGAAAATGAGTCCGTACATGTACATATTCATCAGAATACTGTGACAAGAGCACTTTTGCTAGCATTGCATCAGACGTCAGTTTTAGCTAATGCATTCAATTTATCATGACAAGCACTGTAAAGCAATAGCAGTAGAGGTAGTGATGTTAATAATCGAAACTAACTTGAATCTGAACGCTTGTGACGGTAGCTTCCAAAGTAACTATTAAACCATTATTAAACCCTAAAAGCTAGTGCTAAAACTTGTCAGCTAAACACCACCAGGAACACCAATCTGGTCTACCACTAGTTTTCGACATTGCTAAACACACACTTAGTTTATTACAGTTTTAGAACCTGAGGTCATTTCACTGCGATGATGTACATTTGGGCCAATTAAAAAAACAGATCAAAGAAAAGGGAAGTCAGGGAACTAAAGCAGGCTTCACTTACTCGGATCTCATTTTCTCTTACACGTTCCTGAAGAGCATCTATAGCGGGGCTGAGACTGCAACATTTGGAGAAAGTAAGCATTAACGAAAGCTGAAAGGAGAGTAATGAAAGTTAAACTTTAGTAACTAACCAATACTCCATTAGCTTGCACAAGGAGGCCTGATATGTCGATGTATGGTGGATGAATGTGAGAGGATGAACCTTCCCATCCCTACACAAAGTTTCCAAATAAAATATCAGGATGTAGGTGAAAGGCATAAATAAAGGAAGCAGATATCACTTCATCACCTCATATTTTGAGCAATCGCTTGATGATAAGCAGCTTGCTCTTCTTGGTAAAGAACACGTTGTAGATCAGTAAATGAGGACAAGGGTGAATCAAGCTCAAGAAGAGATGAAGCAGGCACCACTTGCAGAGGAACCTCCTTACGTACATATTCAGCACCACTGCCCATAAAAGGAAAAATGGTGTCAGGACAATTCTGCCTGGAGTAACATGCCACTCTTTTACAGGAAACTATATGTTATGCATACTTGTTCTGCAAGCCAATGGCAAGAGTAAATAAATTAATGCACTAAAAACTGCTGCATCTTCACAAATAAAAGATCTGTTCACAACAACCAATGAAGCTAAGAGATTCGAATGTACCCGAATGAAGAACCTTCGGCTATCATGTTTGAGTTTCTGAAGAAACTTGTACTCATATGATATTTTATTAGAATTTGAAGGGTAATCAAATCAAACACCAAGAGATTCCAAAAATGTAAACCTACTCCACTGAATTACAAACTACAACTTATAAACTCATATGGAAATTAGCGATGAAGTTAACTACTTACTGCAAATATTTAAATGATAGATTACTCCAGTGTCAAGAAACAGTGACTGTTAGATTGGTCTTGTCTATCATGTTCACAGCCTAAAATAACTATTACAATGACCTGCTTCTATGTTGAAACCAATAAACCTAGGAAGAATATATATATAGCTAGTAAGACTCTGCTGCATACAATGTCAAATTATTTCCATGGATAAGCAGTCTAAATATGAGAATGTACAAGAATTAGAGATTTGAGCACATACTCATCTATACCTCATGTCCAAATTTGAGCGATGCAGTGCTTCTTGCATAGCATCAGACATATCCATGGGCTCTATATCAAGAAGTGTATCACTAAGAGTTCCTCCAACTCCTGTCCTCTGATTATTTGCATCAGCATGAGCAAATAAGCCACTCAAATCTGAAGATTTCCCACTGACCTATCAAATCACAGCCATAAGAAAGAAAGTGAAAAGGTTAAAGAGCAATATTACCATATTGAAATGGGAATTTAATTTTCATAAAAACATCTGCAGGTTGTTCTTATAAGATCACCAAGAGGGATCAGCGCCCAACGGTGAAACAAAATTAGAGGAAAAGTACCACAGCCAATCAATCGAAAAGAAAAGGCGTTTATGATATTCTATTGAAGCATGAGTTAAGCGGAAGTAGTTTGTTTATACTTTCCTAATTGTGTTTGCTAATACTTGGAACAAATACCTTGGTTCCAAATGATCTTGAATCACCCGTGTCTTGATCTTCCTTGATTATTCCCAATCTTGTTGATGTGTCATCTGAAGAACTCAACGACTCAACATCTATCACTGAACTTCTTTCAGCGGGAGACACAGACACAGGCCTCACTGTATGGCTATGTTTTCCATCCAAAGATTGGAAAGCAATAACTTGAATTCTTCCGGCCTAAATGGGGTTAAGATATTCAAATGCACAGCTTGTCCAGAAAATCCAAATAAAGCTGTGACCTTTACACCAACCTTGTTAGCATCTTCATTGAAGCATGAAAATATCAGCCCTATAAAGCCATTATCCAGGAGCTGATACATTGCCTGTGTGCGAACATCTGCATAAAGCAGAGAAGTCTTATTTTCAGTAGAATGTTTTCCCTCACAATAAAGATCTTTGGTAACTGGATGAGGTAAAAGAATAGTGTGTTTCCTTCCTCATGACATGACTAAACTATCACTTCAATCAGTTATCCTGTTATCTTACTATCCTCTAATTTCATACCCATTATCCACCCATAGCATTCATATAAACAGAAATCAATGGGAAACAAATGCCCTACTGGACTTGAACCTTCAAGACTCAATTGGGCTGATAGAGAAGAGCTGTGCGTGTAGATAGGGTTGGGCTCCCATCACCTACATCAGGCATTTATGTAATATATTTAAGACAGAACATTCTAATGTGTCTAAAGACAAAAATGCTACCCCTGCCCAGCATACCATACAAAATGTACAAGATTCAAAGCCAAAAACACTAAACTTGTTAACGGTTACAGTTTGCACAAAACGCTTCTGTGAACAAGAATGCAGGGGGTACAAACATAAGGAACTTCCACGTTTGTGAACCTTTTTTTCTAAATCAGCATAGGAAAATACAAAAGAGAACTAGAGAATAATATGGGCCAAGCAATCTATCTAAATAAAACTATCATGAACCTAAACTAAAGCACATTCGATGCATTAGCATTACCTGAAAACAGAAAACATTCTTCAAAATGTTTTTGATGAACATACGGTTCAAGTTAGATCTCAAAAAGAACACTTTGTGGCAATAATAGATCACATTACTTACCCACATGGGATGGCAGGACAGTAATATGAGGATGCGAGTGATACCACCCAATCACCCTTGTTGTTCTTCCGGTTGATATTGTCATTCTGTTTTATATTGTTAATGTAACAAAGCTTTTAATGTTGCTCAAAATCTGGTTATCAAGCAAATGCAGGATTAACAAACAAAAACAGTAAAAGGAAGAAGCAGTAAATATTTGGCATGCAGTAGTATTTGGCATTGTATTCGATAAGAGGGAACTATAGCATAAAAATCTCTGACAGATGAAACAAATCGGCTAATCTTAAGTTTAGAGCATAGGCTGCATAGCTAACAAGTTGTACGTGTTATTCTGGTAAACAAAATACTTCTAGACCATCCGACAAATAAATATCACATTTGAAACAAGTAACATCACATTTTTCATTCTAATATATTTGCTTCTGCTGCAAAAGTGCACTTTTGGCTATATTCATTAGTAGGTTCAAAATGAGAGTGTGGGATTTTGTTCTAGTAATCTTCTATTTTGCTTTTTAACGACTATTAAACTACAGCTCATTTGCCAGGTAGTTCGCACAGCAAAACAGTAAGATCAATAAAAAAAAACTAATGAACATCTGTGGACAATGGACATTGCTTTGGATAAAGGAAACATCAACTATCCAATTAACCCCTTGAGTGTAATCAGAGTGGACAATGAAACAAATCAAGGATATTTCTGCTTGTGCTGATGCTGCAGCCAACTGTTCAGGATTCGTCTCTACTCGGTCCTTTTGCCGATCTGACCTTGTCTGTGGCGATGCTCCCCATATCAATGCAGTTCCACTCCCATTCTTTGAGTACTGATTTATCAGAATATATGCATTAAAGTAACAAATTTCCAAAAGTGGGGAAATGAGAGCAAAGGAAGAATCTCATAAACCATAAGGCGTAACAAGAAGTCCAGCCACATTAACCATGAAATTGAATGGAACTTGTCAAATGGAAATAAATGTAATTACACATGATAAAAGAAAGAAAAATACGCCTATACAGGATCTTTACAGAAGTTTCTCAAATGCAAAAAACTAGGAAACAAAAATAACGCGATCAAGAAAATGGTCGTTTGGTCAAACTATGGGCATTGGACTAGAACAGGGAATTCGACTAGAGAGCAACAAATTCGGAAGTTGGTAGATGCTGAGTGTTTGGCTGTCTTTTGGAAACTTATTAGGGTTTTAAGCTAAGCATTTAACCACCAGTGCTCTACACCCCAACAACACGTCAATTCTTACACCACATGTCCCTTTCTTTGCTTAGGAATGGAGGTACGGGAAAACCATACCTTGGGAATGATGTGTTGAATGAGTTGCATACCCATAAAAATACAAAACCATACCCAAGTATAGTTGTCATTCCCCAACACCATGCCAAACACCCGAATTTTTGAATTTTAAAATCTTAAACCTCTGTTTATTTAAAGCTAGGGTATACTGATCACTTGATCAACCGAACACACAGAAACAATAAGATCAACTACAACCTAGATAATCGATGAAAAACATGAAAAATCACATACATACAGAGGGCCACATGAATTGATCAAATAACGCTGTTATTAGGTGTAGAATATCGCTAAAAATCCCTAAATTTCTAGCTTCTTTTTATCCACAAGGGCAAAATCTTTCACAGGTCAACAGCAGACAAAAATTTCTCAAATCCCTAATTCGAAATAAAGAAGTAAATGCAGAAATCCGCAAGTATAGATAGGGAAAAAAAGGAAACCTGAATATCACCGAGAAGAAGGCCCATGATCTCTTCGGTCTCCGTAGACAATGCGTGGGTAACGCAAGTTTGCCATACCTCCTCCGACATTTTCACACTCGTTAAAGACATTATTATCTTGGCGAATTGAATAACGATTTGGTTGGGAAGAAGGGGAGAAGAGCGAGTAAAGGCCTGAAATCAAGTGGGAACTAGTGAAATAATGGCGATGAACAGCTAATCCCCCATCGGAAGTCGGCTTCACAGACCAGAAGAGCTGAAGTTTTCTCCTTTGCCCGAGTTTTTCCTTTATTTTTCCAAATCTTCTCCTCATTCATTTATCATAAATTCCGTTTGGCATCGTGAACTTTTACCAATTTCAAATAAGGTCTCTAAGTTTTCATTCTACTTTATACTTAGGAGCTTTTAGAAAATTTTCCGCTTTGGTTTAAAATATAAAATAAATTATGTTATTGTACTAAACTAATTCAAATATTTACCTTATAATTTTGCATAAAAATTATTTTATTTTTTCAGGAAAAAGAAAAACCTATGCTGTTAAACTTATAGGAGATTTTCCGTTTTTTAGTGCTTTTAGTATTTTATTTCCGAAATCATCTTACAAAATATATTTTATCGAATTGAATAACATATATTGTTTTACCGGGATGATAAACGCACAATGACAAAATGACCAAATTTACAGTGAAAACGGAACGTTGAAAATTTTCAAACTCAACACATGTTGTCTGCCTTGAGAACTTTCAACTTCAACGCAAGCCGGTTGGGTTGAAGTTGAAACCCTATTTGAAGTGAAGTTCATTCTACACTTCATTTCAAACCTGGAAAAAATAAACCCGATATCATTCTTATTCGATAAATCCTCCTAGACGTCCTTATCAAAAACATCCTTTGAGTGCACCCGGGGTACATTTTATTGTAGTTTTTGCGTATTACCGTGTGTGTATTTTTTTTTTTTGCTTTTTTTTTGTTTATTTAATTTCGTTTTTAACGTTTTTATTTGTAATTTGTTAGTATTAGTTTGAATTGGAATTGGAATTGATATTTTGGGATTATATTTTTTTATTTATTTGGAGTATGTATGAGATTTTGGTTGCAATATTATGTTATTATGTTATGCTATTACGCTATTATGTGATGTTTTATGGGGCATCAACTATAACAAAATGCAACAAAAGTATTACTCTATCAAAATACTTCACATGCTTCCAAAGTAGTAAATTACAAAAATAAAGCACACACAAAAGTAGAGTACTAATTGATAACTATTGTTGGTCTACGCACGGGAGGACATTCTATATTGCGTGCATCGTCAAAAGCTTTCATCCTTGCACGAAAAGGCTCAATCCAATCATCGACACTTGGGTCTAGGCAATACCTCCATATAGTTGTCATAAAAGGTAAGGATGGATCCGGTTTTAGCCAAACCTATTAATGTAGATATAGAATTGTTAGTTGGAGTAAGAAAACACAATAAATTACAATTAAATGTTATATTGTTACTAACCTCTACATTATAGGTTTTGCCTCTAACCAATGCAATAGTATGTATATTTGTAGGCGGGCCTTGATCGGATCAGTCTTCTTTAATGGTAAGTATGTTTGCGGGTTGTATCCAATAATGACAAGCACAACATGGTAAGTGGGTAACACGACCCTTCAATCGGCTATATCATTCGTGTGAGGACATTTCCTAATGTGGACATAGTAATCTCATTGGTCAAGAAAATAGAGCACTTGTTGGATTGAACCCCGGCCTTCGGCAATCTCCTTCCTCATCTTCAATCCGGTATTGTAGATTTGTCGGATAATTGTGAAGTTGTGTCGGTCATCCAACTTACTTCAAGGTTTTCAGTGCATCTTTTGGTTTTAAACCCGACCTAAGTTCACGACACACCTTTTGATATTGTGCGGATGTCAACCGACGGACACATGAATGACACTTCAATCGCTCGGAGAGGTCGTGTATGTGGACTCCACGTATCACCCTCAAAGTCCATTTACCATGATAACGTTGATAACCCTCAAACTCAAACGAACACCCGATCTTCCTCGACCTAGTTTCTCGACTACTAGATGTCTCATCCTCCGGATCAACGTCTTTCTTTCTCCTACGTTGCTCATAACATTCGAATGTCAAGCAAAACATGCACATACCTTTACTATTTTTCCATGATGATTTCGTTACTAACACCAGCCTCGACATGAACCGAGCCTAATTGACTAGGTTATATCTATCATGGAAAAATCCGTAAAGCTCAAACATAGTTGAATAATTTGTACCGGCATCAGATGAATAGTCTGGAAGTCCCTGTTTCAACCAATTACCTACTATTAATGTCTACTTAAGAGAAGTAAAATTTCCGGGATATTAACAACTAATATTTTATAGATAAAATCATAATACTAAAGTGACTAATTACGAATAATACTAGAATAAAAAACTTATTAACAATTAATAACAAATTCAAAATAAAAATCGTCGAATAAAAAACTTACTTGGATGTGAGAAACAAACTTGTGGAATTGCTATATATGCAATTGTCGAATGTAAATGTGATTTTGTCTTCACTTGCTACCATCTTCACCAAGCGTCAATCGGAACTTTGGGTAAGACACGAAACAAATAGGATATGTATTATTGGTGTTTTGGTTGTATTTATAATCATCGTGTATTCCAACGGATATAATTATAGCCATTGGGCAACGTTCAAATCCAATGGCTATGGCTATATCTTCAACTTCAATGCTATCGAACAACTACGTTGAACCTTAAACTTCAACACAGTTGGGTTGCATTGAGTTTGAAAATTTTCAACGCAGTCGACCTGTGTTGAGTTTGAACAAGTTCAAAGCCGACGACCTATGTTATACTATGCATTTGTTCATTTTCTCGCCGTGCATATAGGATTTTCTATTGTTTTATGGTAATTTTCCAATCAATATTTACCGGAATAATCTTATTATCCTCAAAAAAATTTGTTTAACGTACCATGTATAAGATGATCTAATACAAACAATTTATTTATCATATGCCTTTTCTTTAATCTATACGGGGAGAAAATATATACAAAAGAAGCTTCGATCTTATTCACACCGAAAGTAAAATATAATTTAAATAGTATTTTTATGATCAAATCAATTTTTTTGAACTAGCTTCGGTTAAACTTGTAGTACAATGTGATATATATATATATATACTATACTAGAGCAATATACATTAAAGCTAACGTGGTGCGTAGTGAAAGTAGTATTTCAAAATAGGATTTCACAATTAACACTACAAAATCTTTTTTTTAATCCGTTAATTATTTACGTATATTTGATTCTTCTCACAAAATCTTTTTTTCTCAAATCTGTTTCAGCCATATTTATGTTGAAAAAAGTTATACAATTTTGGAACGATTTCACGCGACTTTTCTTGAACATTGATATCCCACATCGATTATAAATAAGGTTGGTGCCTGATAGATTGAGAACATGTATAAATAGAGAATTTAAAGACTAAACAAATCATACATTTCTTGGTCTTTTGAATAAGTTGAAGTTTAATTTTTATTAATAACGGATTAATATCCTTCATATAGGTCGTTGACCTATTGTTTTGTGAATCGATGTACTATTGTTTCGTGGATCGTAAAATTTGTTATCCCACATCTTATAGTTTGAGAATTTGTATAAATAGAGGGTTTAAACAAACATAAATTTTATTCATAACGGATTAATAACGGATTAAATATTTTGCTATCCCCATCGATTATACGTAAGTATGACATTTTGAGAACTTGTACAAATAGAGTGTTTATACTTTATAGATTAAACAAATCATACAATTCTTGGACTTTTAACTAAGTTCAAGTATAATTTTTACTAATAGAGTAATAAGTTATATGGGTCATATTCTTATTACAATCATGTTTTTAGATTAATATTTAATACATGATCCATATATATTATATTTGGGCCTAACTTTTACACCAATCTAAACCTTTCATTTTAATTAAGGGTTTAGATTAATTTAAAATTTTAAAATATAACTAAAAAGATAATTCTCTTTATTTGTATACGATACTAAAAGATATTCTTTCCAAATATTCTACATCCCTCAACTCAACCCAACACTTTTCTCTCAATTCGCTTCTTCTGTCCATTGCAATTTACACTTCTCAAAAATTGACCCCTCTCAAATCGCAACATCGACGAGTATGGTCTCATATCCACCATTGAAGATGGTGATTAATGATGTACTGTGTAGAAGTCACAGAGCCTATGAATCCGATAAAAAGTGTAGGTCATCTTTGTCATTTAATTCCATAAATTTGAAGTTTCATATGAAATCTTTTCAGCATTAATGTACATTATCCCAAAAATCAGCAGGCCAAACTTCAAACCATGTGTGAATAATTGTAAGAATGCGTAGATAAGAATTTAATATATTGTGATTTTCAAATTGTAAATGCAGATTGTAAAAGCTAGGACAAACTTCAAACCATGCACTTGAATGTGTAACTTCAGTTGCATCCGATGTCATTGAAACTTCTGTAAACTAGTTAATCGTATTTCACTTCAATATGGGCCAGCCCATTGCAAGAGAGGCTTTAGAAGCCCAAATACAGGCCCAATATCCATGAGAAATGGGCCTGCATGGTTTGAACTACAGTTTTGTTGTGAGTAAAAGTAGTTGAGTGTGAATGAAAGGCAAGAAGAGTATATGATTAGGATGAATGCAACAATGTATAACAGCGAATAGGTATCTAAAACTGTCTTGTATGGTTGTCACTAAGATTTTGCATGTGAGATAACCTAATAGCCAATGCAGTCACATGACTCACAGATTCTCTTCATAAGAATGACAACTGTTAATAGCAAGAGAAGGGCGACAAATGTAATGTGCTTCTGACTTCATATTAAGCCCTTTGTCATCAGGAGAATGAATGAATGAAAACGTTTTTCCTATTTTTATTTCAATGATTCGATAGTGTATATGCATCATGGAACACCTCCACATTTGTATAATATTAAGATTCATTAGAATGTCCCCACTGTGTTTCTTGTAAATTATTGCCTTTCTTTTTATATTTCTTGGTTAGGTAGTTGATATGTCTGTTACAACTCTTATCATTGATCTATTAGTTGATGGCTTCACATACTTATATATATGTATTTTGGCTCTCATGTGTTTCTATTATATTGCAATCATTGTTCTGAAAATGATCTCTCCTTGTCAATATTATACCATATTCTTGGTGTATACATGCACAGACGTGCGTTTTATTTTTATTACTCTATACTTCATCTAATGTGAAGGGGGGCTGTGAACAGCTTTCTTTGTCTGCTAATTGTCTTCCTTTTTTACACGTACCTTCAAATAAATTCTTTTTTTATATGCTACTTTATTCTCAATATTTACTTGTTTAAAATTGAAATGCTACCTACAAAGTAAGTTTTAGGGCTTGCTTGGCTGTATGAAATGAAAAACAAAAATAAATCTAGGCCAGCATTAACCGTGAAAAAAAAGAAGCATTGGTCAAGTCGATCTACTGATTGAGTCGACCGAGAGCGATAGTTTACCGCCTATGAAAGTTTTCTCGAAATAAAAATTAGATAATTAACCTATTGTCCAAAGTGTCTTATTCATAATTACGGAAAATGTTAATAGTAATAGTATTTTACTTTGACTAATTTACCTAAATTTGGTAAATAAGTAAAAAAATACAAATGGTTTATATCTATTTTTGTTCTAAGGAACCGAATATAACTAAACCGTTTCATAACGGTTCGATTTGAAAAAAAAATCATCAAATAATTTAGAGTAACCGGATCGAACCATTAAAATTAGTTCGGTTCTAAATTCCAACGGTTTCGTCAGGAACCGAAATTGGAACCGAAACCAAAACTACATGGGATCACTTATCTTGATGTAGCCATTCTTTGAGTTAGCTCCAAAATGTGTTTTATATGGCATCAAATGTCTGCATTTCAATAAAAGTACAAGTAGACAACGAAAATTGCAAAACCAACGGATTCAACTCTTATATATCATGCAAATCTACTCTATATACAATGAACATGATGTCATCGTGCCACGCCTCGCATGTCTGTGATTCTGTGATCGAGGAGACGAAGTCGCCCTGCATCGTCCCTAAGTCCAACACGGGCACTGTCTCGATGTCTGATCACCGAGTTTGGGGGTCAAGGGAACGTAAATGTCTCGAGCACCGACAATATGGTATCCTCGCAATTTAAGTTAGGGGTCTTTCCTATTTTGCCTAATATATTTTGTCTATTTATATACTCTTCTAGGTATTCTGCACAACCACATGTTGTACAACATACAGGTAGAAATGGAGACTCGTTGTTGTATACATGAACCCTCATCCTGAGGTGAGCGGTTTACTTATTCAAAATTGTATGATTTATGGGTATGGATAAATGTCTGATTTTGTTTGATATTTACCAGAAAATCTTAAAAAGAAGGCAGCTTTTGGTGTAAGGTGAGTAACGTTAGAAGAGAAAGTGAAAGCCAATGATAGGCTAAGTAGTAGGATAGAGCCGACAGGGTGGCATAGTTTGAGGAGCAAGATATCAATCCACTTAAAGTGATTTGTCCTCGTGTAACCAAAGGAGACAATTTGCATTAGAATAAGCATCCTTAAGTTGAAAACACTTCATCTCCAACAAATCAACAATAGATTTACGGGATTTCTACTTGGGATTTGTGGCCGTGCCTAATTGGTAAATGAGCTTCATTAGCTGGACTTTTTCTTTTTTCTTTTTTCATAAACAACACAAATCTCTATTAATGCATTCTTATTTTCGGTTTTGATGTTTGATTAGGTATCCAACGAGTATTGTTCTGAATCATATAACACTGTTAATTACAGATGACGTTTCTGTGCTGTGTAAAAATATCGCGTTATTTAGGTAAAGGTAAACCTCATACATCACCATCATCCTATAGGTTATGGTCTGTTGGTCTGTTATCAGATTGTCTTAACTAGTAGGACCTCACTTAGTTGTTTATGCATATAACCCAAGTCCAGTTCAATTAGACTAACATGGCTGTCTTATATTCTTGCATATATGTCAAAATTAAGAACAGTTGAATATGTTCTGTTAGATTATAATATGGGGGATATCATGTTTAAGGGTCATGGGGGGTTAAAAGCTTGTAGTTTAATTATGATTAGAAAATTAGGTGTGCGTCACGCATTGCAGATTTGTAGTGATAAGACATGGGAGTAGGAGTGGTTGTTGATGTTGTTATAGTGGTCCATTTATCTTTGGAATTAAACAAGGCATGCAAAATGCACAACTCTAGAGCTAACCTTATTAAGATCAAGATTAGAGGCTTAAAAGCCAAATCAATATCTTAGATAAGGGAGTTGTATCTTGCTTTCGGTTTTCTGGTTCCAATTTGGTCCGGGTTCGATTTTGGGTACGATTCAATTTTGGTTCAGGTTTTAGTTCTACTTTCCACTTTAAGTTCGGATTTTATTTGCGTGACAAATTAATGAAAAATATGTTTGTAATTATGAAAATAAAAAGAAAACGAATATAGTATACTTCACGCCACAACTTGTTATAAAAAAAAAAAAAAAATTTTATGTTGGAAGACTTATGCATTTCTTTTCTCTCATTTTGTTCCTATAAGTTTTCATAATTCATCTGTCACTTTTTCGTTCGCTTGAAATCACAGAAAGTTGAAAGCATATCCAAGACATTACATGGATGACTAATGAATAAGGATATACATAGTATCACGTACGTGAGGGTATCCCTTACGGTAAGGAGTGAGAACATCTAAGAACGTTTAGAATTTTGTCACATGTTCTCGTATGATTCTTAGGTGCACGATCATATTCTTAGGTGCATGTGAGGTATTCCTTACGGTAAGGAGTGCGAAGCTCTAACAACAAATGAACTCAAAGATGGAAATAGGAGAGACATACATTATTTTAAGCATGAAGACAAACGGGATTGTGCATTAAAACGAGTTAAACATGTGTCCATTTAGTGATATAAGGAATGAAGGTGAAATGTTAATTTAATAATTCATGTATATGAAAAAGAAGAAAATCTCAAATTTCGTCCTTATAATCTCATAATATTATAATGTACATAAAAAGTTAGTTTGAGACCTCATTCTTTATTTTTAAGAATGAGATAAAATCAAAAATCACGTTGATTTTTCAAAAAGATTTTATACAATATCGGAATGATTGAGGTAATTGAAATGAACGAGCTTTACTTATCTAAATGTCTTATTTATAAGTGGGTTTGAAATAACTCATTCTTGTTATCATTTGAGCATTATTGTTAAAGATTTTCACTCTCGTCTCCGATTCTATGAAATGAAAATTAAGGAAGTCGAGAGTAAAAGGAGAGTGTAATTGTATAAGAAAAAGTGGATAGCAAGGGCATGCATGGCATTGGGCATTGGGCATTCCCATGTGATGACAGTAGAAAACTTTTAGACGCTTAAAAAGCAGGTAAAGGTAAATCCTAGGGCAATGTAATGTACTTGTCATTGTGTTTTCCTCTTTTTAACTCTTCTTTGGAGCATCATTGTCCTCTCCTCCTTTCCCTTTTTCCACGTTTTTTGGCTTCTGTGCTTTTACTAATTATTATGCTCTTTGCATCGGTTAACCCCTCCCAACTCACACAAACTAACTTCCCAATATATATATACATATTCTCCTAGTATATTCCACCCTATATTCATTTAAAATTAATATTACAAACTTTTTAATGATTAAAGGGCAGAGTTTTATAATACCATTTTCTATTAGATAATGAAAAACTACTGATACAATTTAAAACAAAACTACAAAGATAACCATTTTATCAAAAAAAAAACAAAAAAACAGAGAATGTTATTTTCTGCTACAATTTATTATCACTGTAAAAATATCAATATTACTTCAAAGCGGCAATAATTTTTCTAATTTACCATTGTATATTAATTTATTGTTATATTTATATATTACTATATTACATGGATAGAACATTTTTTTAAAAAAATAAAAAATCCTAAAGTGGTTTACCTTATTTAAGCATTAAATTACTTTCTTTTTTTTAATAAAGAAATCAGACAATTTATTCCAAATCAACCGAGATGAGATTTAAAATCTCTTGTGCACAGTTTACAATGTTAAAAAAAGTAACAACAGAAGTATAAAGCCTGACTAAAGCATGAGTTACCGAATTACAATGCCTATTAACAAACTAAGAAAGAACAATGAGTAAACGCCCCCGAAAGGCTGATGATATCCACAAGAATCAAGCCTACTGATGAGGAGATAGGATGAGCTGCACAAATAGCATCAATAGCAACTTTACAATCAGACTCCATAATAATATCAGTAAAGCCCCAACTAATAACAGAAGTAAGCGCCATACGTATAGCATATAATACAGCCAAGAAAGGATCAATCACCCCATCTGAGCGTGATGAAACAACTCTTAAAAAATCTTCATTCCAATCTCTACAGATAAAACCAACACCATGCCACGAATCTCCAATCAATACATCCGTGTTTATCTTGATCATACTAGAAGGTAGACACTCATCTTGAACTAACAGTTGCGTGAACTTGAGGTTGTTTGGTAGTTGTTATAATAAGACAATAATAATCCAGGTATAATGATACAATGGGCCGGGGAAACATATTTTGGGCCCACGGATTAATGGGCCCGGGGCGACAGGGGGTGCGGGGGACTCCACCCCCGCGGAGGATTCTATCTATTTATATAATTCTATCTATTTATAAGGAATTCTATCTATTTGTAGGATTCTATCTATTTATAGGACTCTATCTATTTATAGAGGATTCTATCTATTTATGGTTATAAATAAATAGGTTTAGGGTTGTATTCATTATCCACCAAAGTATATTGAAAACCCTAGCTGCAAAGTTTGTGCAGCAAAACCACAAAACGTTTTGTCTTCTCTTCTCTCTCTATTTCTAAAGTAACTCGTTGAAAGATCACAACAACTGGTATCAAGAGCAAGGTTGTCGATGAGTTCCGTTGCAAAATTTGAGGTTCCGCGATTCAACGGAACTGACAACTTCGGTCTTTGGCAGCGACGAGTTAAGGATCTGCTAATGCACCAGGGGATGTTGAAGGCGTTGAAGGAGACAAAACCGGAGTCATTGAAAGACGACGAATGGGAGGAGATGCAGGAGAAGGCAGCGTCGGTCATTCGGCTCTATTTGGCAGACGAGGTAATATACCACGTTATTGATCTCAAATCTTGTCAAGAGATTTGGACTCAATTGGAGAAACAGTATATGTGAACATCTTTGTCTAGCAAATTGTATCTCAAACAAAGATTGTATGGGTTGAAAATGGTGGAAGGTTCTGACTTGGTGAAACACGTGAATATTTTCAATCAAATTATTGGGGATTTGGCTCGGGTGGATGTAAAACTTGGAGATGAAGATAAAGCTATGATCTTGCTATGTTCTCTACCTTTTTCATATGAGAATCTGGTGATGACGTTGACGTGTGGAAAAGACGAGATAAGTCTTGATACAGTGTCAACAACGTTGCTTTCACAAGCCGAACGACGACAACATACCAGTGAGAATTCTCAAAGCGAAGGGTTGTATGTTAGAGGCAACCAGGATAGAGGGAGGACGAAAGAGAAGCAAGAAGGAAGCAACAAGCAATCCAGGTCTAAATCCAAGGGTAAAAAGCAGTAACTTGTTACTTCTGCAAGGAGGAGGGTCACTTCAAACGTGATTGTCCTACCAGGAAGAAGAAGTACGAAGATAAGAAGTCAGAGGAATCTTCAAGATCATCAAATGTGGTGCAGAAAGATGACTCAGATGGTGCAGATTCTGATATGCTCTCTGTGACGTCAAGCAACTACTCAGGTGTATGGATCATGGATACGGGATGTTCGTTTCACATGACTCCAAATAGAGATTGGTTTGAGACGTACAAGTCTGGAACTTTTGACTCTGTCCGATTAGGAGACAACAAGGCTTGTGATGTTGTTGGCATTGGGCAGATAAAGGTGAGGATGCACGATGGTGTGATTCGAACATTGACTGACGTGCGTCACATTCCAGCTCTAAAGAAAAATCTGATTTCCTTGGGGACTTTGCATGTGAAAAGATTCTGTTTCAAAACAGAAAAGGAATGTGTAAAGGTGAGCAAGGGGGCAATGACAGTTATGAAGGGGCAGATTGCATCGGGTAATATCTACCGGTTGGTAGGGAGTACCATTGCAGGTGGAGTTGCAGCCGTGACTTTTGAATCAGATTACACAACTCGGTGGCATATGCGCCTGGGTCACATTGGCGAAAGGGGGATGATTGAGCTTCACAAGCGAGGTCTCATGGATGGTGTGAAGAGTTGTAAGATCGACTTCTGCAAGTTTTGCGTGATGGGAAAATAATCCAAGGTGTCTTTTAAGACAGGTCAACACAACACAGGTGGAATTCTTGATTATGTGCATTTTGATGTGTGGGGACCAACTCAGGTGTCGTCACTAGGAGGATCTAGGTATTACGTCACTTTCAATGATGATTATTCAAGGAAGGTCTGGGTGTATTTTCTAAAGTATAAATCTGAGGTCTTCAGCAAGTTCAAGTTATGGAAGGAGGAAGTGGAAAATCAGACAGGGAGAAAACTGAAGTATCTGAGATCTGATAATGGGACAGAGTACACGGATTCTCAGTTTCAGAGTTTTTGTGATGTGCATGGCATTCAGAGACATTATACAGTGTGGAAGACACCACAACAGAATGGTGTTTCTGAGAGGATGAATCGGTCCATTGCAGAAAAAGCGCGGTGTCTTAGATTGAATGCAGGGCTTTCAAAGCAATTCTGGGCAAAGGCAGTGAGCATGACGGTCTATTTGATAAATAGATCACCCCGGACTTCTCTTGACGGGAAGGTTTCAGAGGAGGTATGGTCTGGTTCTGATTTAGACTTATCAAATTTAAAGATTTTTGGCAGTCCAACATATGTGTTGATTCCAGGTGATGAGCGAACAAAGTTGGATGCAAAGTCTAAGAAGTGCATTTTTCTGGGTTATGAGAAAGGTGTGAAGGGTTTCAAGTTTTGGGATCCTGTGCAAAGAAACGGATGATCAGTCGAGATGCTGTATTTGATGAACAAGCAATGCTTCTACATGCCAAGGAAGTTGAAAAACCTGCTGTTACAGAGACTGAATCCAGATCAGCAGTGGAGGTGGAGCTTTCAGATTCTAGCACACCTGCACCAGCAGGTGGGGAGCATGATGTAGATTAGCAACATGTAGAGAGTCTTGTTTCTGGCAGAAGCAGACGCATCACAAGGGCCCCTATAAGATATGGTTTTGAGGAGATGGTTAATTATGCTCTAGTTATTGGCACAGATGATCCATCCAACTTTCGAGAGGCTATTCATAGTCAGGAGAAAGAAGGATGGGTAGGTGTTATGGCTGAGGAGATGGAATCTCTCCATAAGAACAGGATGTGGGAGCTGGTTCTTCTTCCAGCAGGTAAGAGGGCAATAGGATGCAAATGGGTATTCAAGAAGAAACAAGGAATCTCAGAGAAAGAAGGCATAGGTACAAGGCACGGCTAGTAGCTTCTAGTGAGATCATCCTGGAGAAGGTGCACACTTCTCAGAATGTAGCTGATATGAAGACCAAACCGGTTACCGCAGACAAATTCAAGCATTGCTTGGATTTGGTTCATGTCACTCGTTGTTAGATGAGTGAGAAAGCCCCCTGTCAAGAGAAACAAGGAGGATCTGTCGACAAGATCCTGGAGTTGTATATGTGTTTCCAAATTTTGTATTAGATTATGTTGTCTAGGTGGAGATTATTATAATAAGACAATAATAATCTAGGTATAATGATACAATGGGTCAGGGGAAACATATTTTGGGCCCATGGATTAATGGGCCCGGGGCGACAGGGGGTGCGGAGGGACTCCACCCCCGCGGAGGATTCTATCTATTTATAAGGAATTCTATCTATTTGTAGGATTCTATCTATTTATAGGACTCTATCTATTTATAGAGGATTCTATCTATTTATGGTTATAAATAGATAGGTTTAGGATTGTATTCATTATCCACCAAAGTATATTGAAAACCCTAGCTGCAAGGTTTGTGCAGCAAAACCACAAAACGTTTTGTCTTCTCTTCTCTCTCTATTTCTGAAGTAACTCATTGAAAGATCACAACAGTAGTAGTATTATAGGTTTCATGGTCTCGCACTAACTGCTTAAAGCCTTCACGCAGAATGGAAATGTTTGACAGGCTATCAGGATCATCAAACATACACTTGTTTCGATAAGTCCAAGTGATCCAAGTATGTACCACAAAGTCCTTGACCATAGTATCACCATAATTGTTTCATAAGTGGTTTAGTAACTCTCAGGGATCGGAAATATCAAGGCCAACAAACAAGTTAGTGACAGTAGGATAGCTAAGGGATCCCAAATAAGCATCACTTCAAGAAGGACAACCAATAATTGCATGAATCGGTGTTTCTACATCAATTCGATATCGTGCACATATACGCAATGAGATTATATGCTTGTTGAAGAGAGTGCCTTTTACACTCGCACAATTTGAACATAAATGTCACAAGAAGAGAATTACTTTTGCTGATAGAGATAATTCCCATATTTTACTCCAAATAGACTCCTCAGTTGAAGATAAAATATTACTCTAATTTAAATTTTGAGTACACATGCCAAGTTAATAGGCACTTCTAAAAGAAAATTTTCTAAACTTTTTCGGCCACTAGAAACAACTGTCTGCAAGACATCGTGTATTTAAAGGTAAATTGATGATACGACGAAAATCATCATTCTCAAAGATTCCTCTAATAAGAGGAACATTTCAAAGACCCTCATTAGTAATAATATGAGAAACAATAAGGAAATGTTAAGATCATGGTTAATTGATATACTAGGTCTAGAGAACTTCCCTGACTCAATAGGAATCCATGCATCAACCCAAAGATTGATCGAAAAACAATTGCCTACTATCCAACCAATGTCTTTTGAAAAGAGTTCCTTAACACCCCATTTACATCGCCAAGATTAATTGGGGGACCAACTGAGAGTAGAATAAAAGAAGCTTGTATTTCTATAATATTTAGCTTTATAGATCTTGCTCAGAAGCGAATCAGGGTATTGAATGAGCCTCTAACCTTGTAAGTAAAGCTTGATTAAACTTATTGAGATCTCTGAAACTCATACCACCCATACTCTTGAGAAGACATAAGAATTCCCACTTGCACCGATGAATACGCTGCTTATTCTCAATAGAACCCCACCAAAACTTTGCAATCATACTATGAATATCATGAAGAACACTACTAGGCAACTTATAAATGCTCATAATGTAGACAGACAAACTTTGAATAACTGATTTTATAAGAGTTTGTTTACCTGTCTGTGATAAAAGTTTACCTTGCCAACCCTGCAATTTACTTTGATACAATCTTTTAAATCCATAAAAGGCCTTCTTTGTTTGACCTTGCAAAACTGCTATACATAAATATTTAGAATGGCCTTCAGTGAGCTTTATCCCTAGCAGGTTTGCCAAGTGATTTTTCTCATCATTAGACACATTCTTAGTGAAAGACACAAACGACTTTTTCAAATTAACCATTTGCCCAGTAACAAATTCAAAGGAAGTAATTACCCTCTTAATAGCAACACAATCAGCGACATAAGCCTTGCCAAAAAGAAGACTATCATCTACAAACAACACACGAGAGATAATATGAGCATCGTTGCAAATTTTAATTCCTCTCAAAGCCTTAGAGGAAATAGATGTCTTAATAAGATGATAAAATATATCAGTGTAGATAATAAAGAGAAAGGAAGAGATAGGGTCCCCTTGTCGATTCCCTTTAGAAGGTTGAATATAGCCCACAATTTGACCATTTATTTTGACAGAATAAGTAACCATAGAAATACAACTCATAACCAACTTGATCTAAACAGGAGAAAACCCTAGTTGTTCCAAAATATTTTGCAAACAACTCCAATCAAAACGATCAAACTCTTTTGACATATGAAGTTTAAGCGTCATATCACCAACACCAGATTTCTTATGTTTCATGTAGTGAAAATACTCTAGAGAAATTAAGGAATTGTCAGTGATAAGTCTGTCCTTGACAAAAGCACTTTGTTCATGCGAAATAATGTGGGGGAATATATGTTTCAATCTATTAGTAATGACTTTCGTGGTCAACTTATAAAGAATATTACAAAATAAAAAGACTAATAGGGCAAAAATCTTTGATGTTAGTAGGAGAGTTGATTTTGGAACAAGAGAATTAAAAGTTTTGTTAAGTTCACCCATAAAAACTTCACCACACCAGTATTGTTGAATATAGCAAGTAATGTCATTACCTATGAGATCCCAATACTTCTTATAAATACCAGCATGAATGCCATCAATTCCAAGTGGCAACCCATGATTTAGTTTGCTTAAGGACCACATGAATCTCTTCCTTATTAGGAAGTCGCATCAGAATTTCATTCAGCTCCTCAGTGACACGAGGTTATATTTGATTAATGATATCTTCAGCCTGTTCTCTAGGCCCCAAATCTTTAAACATATCAGTATGATAGTTTGTAACAACACTAGTAATATAGACATTATCCTCATCCCAAGACCCATCAAGATTCTTAAGTTCTGTAATTTTATTATACTTGAACCTGACATAAGCTTTATTATGAAAATAAGAAGTGTTGCGATCTCCATCTTTCATCTCCTTAACCCGGGATCTGAGATACCAATAACTTTCCTTGTCTTTGTAGAGCCTATATATCAAGTTGACTATTGATAAGCTTCCCTCTGTTAAACGAGGCGTCCGAAATAACAACTTGCTGAATGACATTAAGTTCACGAAGGAAGCAATTAATTTCTTCTTTTCTATTATTGACACTAAATTTACCCCATTTAGTCAGGGATCTTAAAACAAAATGTAGCTTGTTAGGAACAATATGATGACTAGAATTCTAAGCATTGCGAACAACAATTTCACAATTATCATTTTCTAACCACCATTTCTCAAAATGAAGCCTATAAGAAGAAGTCTAACTCTTATTATAAGTGTTTTTATCCCGAGATATAATAGAACGGTCAAAAAAATATCTAGGATAGTTATAGACATTATATAAGGGATGACTAAGCTTCCAATCTTCTGAGATTAAAAAACGATCTAACATTTCCTTTACTAGAGTAGCAAAAGTTTTACCTCTTTCCCACGTGAGCTTTTGTCCCACCCAACCATCATCAAGCAATTCACTGTAACACCCCAAATCCGTAGGACTCGGAGTGCTACTGGGCTAGGATCTCACAATGGATCCTAACCCTAGCCTGACAACAATTTCACTAATCTTACAACAAGGTACCGATAGATTAAAACAAAACATGAAACTGATATATATATATATATATATATATATATATATATATATATCAAAATGTAATACAATGTACCGCTGAGTACAATCAAAACCAAACTATACATCAAAATATCTCATATCCCCGATACCGCCCCAGTGTACGGAGCCCTCAGCGGATCACCCACTCTGAATCACTCTGCAGCTCTCCTATCCTACAAAGTGTCTACAACATGGTATAAAACCGTTAGCTAACCAAACACAAATATAGGAAGATGCTAGAGCACAAACACACATCAGAAATCTTAACACATCATCATGCTTTCATACATTTACCCGGTTCATTATCTTTATAAAGTCCAGCAATCAACTCGTATATAATATCCGTATAAACATAAGTGACACGAGGAATATAGACCTCACCTCTGGGTACTATAACCAGTTGGAATGGTGCCTGGAACACCTCCCCGTGTACCCTAAGGGAATGGAGAGTGCCCGAACCGTTTACCAGGTCTGGCCTGACCACAGAGAACCCCCAACTCCCAGCGGGATGAATGGAAAAGTTGTCACAGCCCTACAATGGGAAATCAATACATCATAGGTCGGTGACCATCATAACACATGCTATAAACATATATAACACACACCACTCATGCACACCATCCTATAAAGGAATGACAACTAAGTAAGTCCCACGGACTTACCTCAACCTCGTAGTCATCTCACTGGATCAACCTCAACTCAGTCCACTCCAAACTGGAGGATAACACGGCCTATACAAGGCATACATATATATCAAACTCCCATCACACAAAGGGTCACACCTAGACCCAAGAGATCCATAAGGGATCATATCCAACTCGTAAACCTCAAAGCCCTAACCGGCAATTCCATATCATACTCGTCAACATCCGAATCCTAGCATGGTACTAAGTTCCTCATACTAGAAAGGAAAGGAACTACCTAACTATAGGTAGTCCCGGGACAAGACGCACCTGCGTGAACTAAGGACGCAGGGGCGGAGGAGCTCACCCGCAGGCGCGGCAGGTAAAATCCGCAGGGGCGGTGACAAGGAACGCTGGCAAGTGCAGGCACGCCGCTGCCACGACGCATGCGCTGTGACACGGTAACCGCGGGGGCGGTGACTCTCAGCCGCGGGGGCGGCGACAACGCAGAATGAAACCTCGCGGCTTCTCTTTAGCTCTTCACGTGATCAATCACGTCCACTCTCTTCCACATTCATACACAAGCATAAACATACACATTTCAACAACAATCCTACATTTAATCATCTAATCCTAAGCTAAGGAAGAAGAAGAACAAGAAAGGAGAAAGAGAGAAAGAAGATCCTTACCACACTTGTGGTCTAATGCTGCAGGGAACTGTCACACACACACTAGCTGGCCTCAAGCCCAGTAACAACAACCACCAACATCCATAGCATCAAAGCCATCTCAAACTCTCTTGTAAACTTCAAGAGAAACTCACACACAAATCAAACTCAAGGGAAGGAGAAAAAAAGCAAAAGATCGTGGGAAGCTGGATAGGGAAGATGAAGAATGAAGAAACCCTTCATCCTAAGGTAAGGAAAGGTTAAGAAGGAAAGAGAGTAAAGCATGGTCCAACGGTCAACAAAGCCGGCTGCAGCCGCAGGAAACCGCAAGGGCGGGTTTCCTGGCCGCAGGGGCGGAACAACAGGGGAGCCGCAGGGGCGGCCTCACAGACCCGTGGGGGCGGCTAAGACCAAAACTCGCTCCCAAAACTAAGGCTCTTACACCTCACCCCCCTAAAAACAAGTTTCGTCCCGAAACTTGTAACATCCTCAAACCACTCGGACTCACAAGCCGAGGTACAACTCTAACTATAACCTCAACAAAAGCATGGAGGAAACCATCCACTCCAGCAACAAACTATACAGTCCAAGGCCTAGAGGGAATCATCTCTAGCCAAACCATAACATATCCCAATAGCGTGGAGGAAAGAGCCATCTCCAGCTATAACAAAAAAAAAAATCATACTAGCACAACAAGATCTAATAAGATCATAATCACAACAAGCTAGCATGAAATAACATATCTAGCCAAACCATAACATATCCCAATAGCATGGAGGAAAGACCCAATTTTAAATTTATAGTGAATAAGTAATATTATGCTTTAAAAAAATCATGTTTATTCAAATATTTAGAATAAATATTAAATCACACCCTGTGCAGTGCACGGGTAATACACTAGTACAATTTAAATGGGAGAATGGACGCATATTGCACAATCGAGTATAAATTAGACCTTTAGTTTTGTAGTTAGTAAACTAGGCTCCTAATTTTTAAGAAAAATCAATTATTTATAATTACCGATAACTAATTATCCAAATTATAAAAAATACTAGGTTGATAGGCCCACTCTTGCCCTTATATAAACCGAACTAATTGAATCTCATGGTTTGCTATTCTTTTTAAAAAATTACACTTAAATTGTAACTGTAATATCCAATTTTAATACTCAATTTTAATATCAAATATCGAATACTCAATTTTAATACTCAATTTCAATACCAGAATTTTAATACCCGATATTGAATATCCAAATTTTATCACCCATTTTAATCATCAATTTTAATTACCCAATTTTTAGCAATTGCCGCCATGGTCACAACCATTGATGAAAAATTGTCGCAACTGTTGTCGCCATCAAGGAAGGTTACGTGGGTGCACTCTAGTGAAGGCGAGAAGGCTGCCAAAAGGATGCGAGGATGCGTTCCATGGAAAAGGAAAAGATTGTGTCGAAAAGGAGATTGCCGCTTGTAATCGTCGCCGGAGAGGAGCAGACCGCTTGCGAGCTAGGATGAGAGTAGGAGTAGGGGGCGGTGATGAAGAAAAAGCAAATCACACGGGTCGTTGATCGTAGATTGTACAAGTGATGAACCATTAATATTTTTGTTCCCTTCATTAGGTTTCCTCTCCTATTTTTATCATAATTGAATAGGGGTTTAGGTTGTATATGAGATGCAAATAGACTCTATTAAACCAATTTTCTCTTAAAATATTCGATAAGTAAATTATTAAGTAATATTTGTTTTTTTAAGAAAACAAAATTTTATAATTATAACAGCCGTAAAATTGACATTTCGCATAATATGAATGAGGATTTGTGATTAACTTATAAGGATAAGTTGCTATTCATAACTTGCTCGTGCGGGAGCAATTTAAGAATGACAATTTTATGGGGTGTTACATAATTTCATTATTTGAATGGAGAATTGTGAGTAACCTATCCTTATAAGTTAATCACAAATCTCCATTCACATGATGCGGGGTGACAATTTTAAGGGTGTTACATAATTTTATTATTTTAATCTCAATTGCATATTTTTTTTATTTTATTATGTTCCATGTATGTTTGTCGACTCTTTTTTTTTTATACATTTTTTATAACCTTATTAAATTTAAAATTTTAGGCTTAATATTTTTTAATCAATATTTTTGTTATGTTACTAGTTTCAATTTTTTTGCTTTATCATATTATTATGAAAAACAGCAACAATTACAAAGTATATATATAGATTAGATGTGAAAAGTTTCCCAAGTAACTAAATTGTTTAGTAAGTGAGCGAGTTAGATAAGTTCGAGTAACTCGATCCATATAATAACTCTACTAACAATTGACTCATGTAATCATCACTACAATTATCATCCGATCCGAACTAGCGGAAATTTAATATACACTTACTCAATTTGTTCATAATCGAGGTTAACTTGAAGAAAGCCTAAATTTAATTGAGCTAATAATCATGCTTATACTAGGCTTAATTAGTAATTGTACGAGCTCGAATTGAAATTTTTTCCCAAACTTAGTTTGAACCAAGATCGAATATACCGGTCCATACTGATAGAATTCACTAGAAGTAAGAATCTCACTCCTAGGATTGCGTAGCAAGAATCTTGTAAAACGCAGGATTTGTGCTAAAGAATCTCTAGCACGTATAAATTTGAGGAATTTTCAGTTTTGTATTCAAATCAATATTCAAGTTTGCCTCACAATATGACATTAGGCCATCTTATAAAGAAAATATAAATGACTAATTGAGTCACTAATTGTCCCACTACTTGACACTCTACTAACTGACTAAAATAAATAATAAAATAAACACATCGGTAATTAACAAATCAATAGGTTATGTTAGGCTTCTGCAAAAGCGTATCAATACACCCTTGTTGAAAACTCGCCTTGTCCTCAAGGTGTAAGGAAATCGAAGCTAAAGTTGAGGATAGAACCACCCGCAACCATGACAAAGAACAACTTGTAGCGAAGTAGCTTCATTGTCATGACTCGATAACATTCAACCTCCAAGGGTCAGGCCAATGTGGTTGAAGGACGTTGTTGTTGCTGGTGTTTGCTCTTCTTCCGGGGCTCATTGATTTATTATTTGCTGCTCTTCTGCAGTTTCCTGACCTGCAGGGATTTCTCTTGAGTTCTGGCTCACAAGTCACAAATCTGTTGGGGCTCGTCACTTATCTACTCACAGTTACTGGTGTACAACAATAATGGAGGAGGTGTGTTTTCTTCCTGGGATTGGGAATTTGGAGAAGATGACGAAGGTACATCAAATGATTGTAATTGAGTGTAATGCTCCAAAAGGCCTAGCACATCCACAAGCTTCTGCAGATCAGGGATAATTTTGATGCTAGTTGCTGAGACCTAACATCAAAATGTGCGTTAGACCGGGTGGTGGCAGGGTGGTAAGGGGGATAGTTGTGGTGGTGGTGGAATGAAGGATAGGTGACAGTCACCATGTTGGATCGACCGGTTCTGATATCTAATGATAGAATCCACTAGAAGTAAGAATCTCACTCCTAGGACTGCGTAGCAAGAATTTCGCAAAACGCTGGATTTGTGCTAAATGATCTCTAGCACATATAAACTGGAGGAATCCTCAGTATATATTCAAATCAATATTCAAGTCTGCCTCACAATCTGACGTTAGGCCGTCTTATAAAGAAAATATGAATAACTAATTGAGCCAATAATTGTCCCACTACCTGACACACTAACTGACTAAATTAAATAATAAAATAAACACATTAGTAATTTTGACAAATCAATAGGTTATTTTAGGCTTCTGCCGAACAGTATCACATACCTTATTTGTTTACATCACCTTTTAGACCTTATAAAGTGATTTATAAATGAAATGACCACTGACTATATATACTGAAAACTTTATACGTACTACGTTAGTAATTAATGTATAATTGGCTCTTTGGATGTAAATAGAGACAATATTACATTGGATGTCATATCTTCCTTAGCAAACTTTCTTCTTACAAAATTATTGTAGTATGAATACACAATTTGCTGATTGCTGATTGCTGGTCTGATGATGATTGCCTTCTTGCATATAATATGGCTAACAAAGGAAACACAGTTTCAATGCTTTTCTTGGACTTGCCTCTCATTCAATTGGCTTTATTAGTGACTTTGTTCGTATATACGTCGAAGAAGACGATAACCCTTCAAAGGGCCCATCCTCAATACTCATTTGCATGTTTTCTTCCCCACTTTTTTTGCCACTTTCGTCGCCATATGTTCTTACATTTTTAAGGAGTTAGTAAGATGAGACACGATTTTTTATTTGTCTTATATTCGATTGGATTACATTCAATTTAATAGAATTTATACATCATTTGTCTCCTTTCAATTAACGTGTAAAATAGAAGTGTCAGGATTTGAAACCGAACAAGAGTTTACTTAGTTTGCCATGACGTTATGACTACGTCGTCTGGGGTACTACTGGATCAGACTTTGGTACCATTTTTTTTGTTAGAGATATAAATAGGGTTAGATTATATATATATTGTCTCTAAATTTTTTTTCTGCTTATAATTAATGCGGGTATTAGTAATACAAATAAATAAATAATTATTAAAGTAGGAGGTAAGAAGCGGTTCCTAAACTAGTCACAAAGGATATATCTTCAAAGAGACCCAATTTGGCCTCTAAAAAACACACATATATATATAACAACCCGGAAAAAAAAAACTATATGCAAATACAAAATATTACTACAAGTTATGTATATATGTATATAATACTAGGTTGTACCAATATTAGGGCAAATCTACAGGCTTCGAAACACCACGGGTGCGTCGAATTGAGGGTACAAAAGCATCAAGACCGTCGGCGCGTGCTTGTAGTTTGGAGAAATATCAAATGTGAAGCGTTGCAAGATCATAGCTATTGCTAGTTTGGCTTCCAGAATCGCTAGGTTTTGCCCAATGCATTGCCGGCCGCCTAGCCCGAACGGCATGTAAGCAGTTGGGTGGTTGGCTGCTCGAGCCACACCTTGTGCGAATCTCCCCGGGTTAAACTCGTGCACGTCCGGCCCCCATACACTCGCGTCGTGGTGAAGGGCTAGAAGCGGGATTAAGATCTCGGTTCCCTTTGGAATGTTGTACCCTCCTAGTTCCACGTTTTCTTTGGTCCGCCGGATTGTCGCCACCGCTGGTGGGTATAGCCTTAGTGTCTCGGAAATTACCATTCCTAGCTGCAATTATCCACAACATTAACGATCAACATTAGCCCCAAATTCTAGATTTTTTTTTGCTGGCAACAAATTACATTCTTCCTAGTTTTTCCAATAACGAAAAAAAAAAATATTTTTAATCATTAAAACAACTATTAAAAAAGATATTGACCAACCTAAAAGCCAATGAACATTTTGTTATAAAATATTTAATAAAAATAATTTTCAAGACTATTCTCACAAGTTACTCCTGTCTTAACCAATAATTTTAAAAACATAAAACGGCACTCAAATTTAAACAAAATTTAGATGGTAAAACAACATTTTTTTCTATCAGAGGAAGTATAAGTTAGTTTTTCGGAACTTACCAGTGTAAATAATTTTCCTAAAACTATTGAAGTGACTTACAATTTATTGACTTTATTTATTTCAATATAAGTAAATTTTAATTTACAAATGATGTTCTTAAGTTTTATAATTTTTCACAATATTTTTTTTTTACCAGTCATAAATTAAATTTTTTAGGAGAAAATAGATAAATGAAAAATCAGTTATTGTTATTATAATTGATCAAATGATTAACTTATCTTTTTATTTTATTAAAATGTAAATTTATCATCGGTAAAATGGTATAATTTTTTAAAATAAAAATTATTTGGGTAAAATTCAAAAATTTCCAATGCTAAAATTATTATTAATCACAGTAAAAATAGAAAGAAGAAGTAATCTTGGTGATTTGAAAACGGGTTGAACGGGGAGTAAAAAAGGTAAACGCAAAAAGCACATGTAGCATGAAACGGAGACAGCTGAAAACGGCTGTCAAAAACGCAAAACATAAAGGCAAGCACAGTAATTAAATTTTTTAATCTCTAATAAAAAAAACTTACTGTTTTGAGATTGGAGACATCTTCTTTGGTGGGGATATCACGTGCCCCACAGACCCTAAGGACCTCATCACGTGCCAGCTGCTGCCACTGAGGGTGCATTGCTAACAACACCGTTGTCCATATCAACATGTTTGTAGTTGTATGTTTCCCTGCAAAGAAGAAGCTCTTACACTCTTCAACTATGTCTTCCCCATTTATCTTCTTCTCCCCCTTCATACTCTCCATTATCAAATGCTCCAGCAAATCCAGGTGTCCTCTTTCCTCTCCCTCAACCACCCCCCGACTCTCCAATACACTCTCCCTCTTCTTCTCTATCAGCCTCGTCAGCAATCCCTGAATCTCCCTGTCCAACCTCCAGATCGCCCTGTTCCTCCTTGTCGGGAGAAACCTGCAATTTCCGATTTCTTTTCATTAATTTAATCCACTAAAATTAAATTATTTAATAAAATAAAAATACTTACTTGTAGCCAGGGATGAAGACTTTCTGGAACGATTCTGCTGAATACACAATCTGCTGTGTCTGAAGCTGATAAATCGCTTTACCATCCTCGTAGCTTCCTCCGAAAATCGTTCTGGTCACCACTTCTCCGATCAGATTCTGAAACCACTCCGATACATTGATCTCCGCCTTGCCGGAGTTACAAATCAACGACCATTTTTCAAGCATATCCGCTACGCTCTTTGCCATTAACGGCATCATTAGCTGTTCACCAGCAGATGGCACCCAATTTTAAAAAATAAGAATCATTAACTGCAAAGTCAACTGTGTAGCCTGTAATTATATTTCTTTAATTTTTTTTTAACTCAATCATTGCTTAATTCATTTACTCTACGTACATAACAGATGCTTACTTTGAGATTTTCCATGTGGAAGATTGGAGATATGATTTTCCTGCGATGAGCCCATATATCGCCCTTCAGAGATATCAATCCGTTGCCTTCTAGCTTCTTCACTAGAGGATGAGACTCGTATTTCTCGAAAAACTGTGACTTCGTCGCGAATATTTCCCGGATCAGGTCCGGATCCGAGACGGCGAAGCGGGCAGTGGGTCCGAACCAGATGAGAAATGTGGCACCTACGTGTATAAATGCAGCTGATTAGATTTAGCAGAAAATGGTAATTTGTTAGTTTTGCAAATGAGGAAAGTGACCCATTGCAGTACATTAACGTCATCAATCAAAAACCCCTTTTCAAAACAAGATGAAGCACACAGAAAATCGAATTTGCTGCAATTATCGGTCGATCGAAGCGATCAAACCTGAGAATTCCGCACATAATTTCGATACAACAGTGCAGAATTAAGTTATTCAGATCGGAAACAAAAAATAGTTACCATAAATCTTCTTCCAGTGGTGATAGAAAGGGAGAACTCTAGGGAGAATGTTATGAGAAGGAGGAACCATAGGCTGCGAAGAAGCCATACTCATGAGCTCGCCAATCTCCTTCATGTTTCCGAGTAAAGGATGAGGAGGTGGGCCCCTCACCCCTTGTCCAGTGAAGTGTCGCCTTGTCATCGACGGTCGCCACCAGAGCTGCACCGCGACCTTCGCCCACACAACCCAAACCGCCACCGCCACCGTCGCCGCTACCTGTAACCACAAGTAACAGTAGTGATTCTTCTCATCGGAATCGCATTTGAATTCCATGTTCTTGATTTTGTCGATTTAGGTATTCGCGACGAGATTGGGGAAACACAAAGCCGGATTTTAATGGTGTGTTTGCTTGCTTCTTTTTCTTCCTCCCAGAAGGAGAGAGGGGGGGTGGTATATTGTGGGAGAAATGTTTTCTTGTTTCTTTTTATATAGAGGTGTGAGCGTTTAAAAAGAGGAAATTCATTATTTATTAAATTGTAAATGTTATTCAATATTTATAAAAGAATTACGAAAGTAAAATAGGAGAATAAGCAGCTGTGATTTTGTTTTTAATTGGAAAAATAAGTGTGGGGGAGTGTAAGAGTATTTGTTGTACCAAACATTTATCATTTATGTGATTAGAAAAGGATAATGTGTTCTTCTTTGTTTTACCTACACACTACTAATGGGAACGTTATTAATTCAAATCGAAACTTGTTATTCTCTTTTTCTTCAAGTCCGAACGTTTCATTTTTTTCTAGTCTTCTAGATAATATCTTCATCATATTCACATTTATCACGATTAAATAAGTTTAAGGCTTCTAATATTTTAATATATATATATATATATATATATATATATATATATATATATATATATACTTATTGATTATGTTATGTACGGAATTATCTCTGTCTTACACTCTTACTATGCTCACAAATATTCTTTTGGTTGATTATTCAAAATTTTGAGTTAATGAATAATAAATCTGTAAAATATTAAAATAAAAACTATTGAGTATTATTGTTTATTCTAACATTTTTTTAAGCGTTTCATATTTTTA
Organism: Fagopyrum tataricum; assembly: GCA_002319775.1. Classification (NCBI taxonomy): domain Eukaryota; kingdom Viridiplantae; phylum Streptophyta; class Magnoliopsida; order Caryophyllales; family Polygonaceae; genus Fagopyrum; species Fagopyrum tataricum. The sequence continues at coordinate 5,565,746 of CM008280.1, forward strand.
TTTTACGTTAACAAAAATTCATATAATAAAGTTTCTTAAAAATAGAAAAACTAGTAAATTTTTAACGAATTAAAACCTTGATCTAATGTACATTTACAAAAACATGAAATCAATTTCATATATAATTCTTTCAATTATTTATATTTTATATGACTATTATTTATTAACTCTAAATTTTTCATATTTCTAAAAAATTTAGATAACTATTTTTTCGCCTTATAAATATATCATATAATATTTGTCTAATTTTTCATTGCAATTGATATATATTTATATGTGAATTTAAAATAAAAAATATATATAATAACAAATAAATCCGTTTAATTCAATATTATTCAAAATCCTGCACAATGTGCATGTATTACACTAATAATAATTATGACAAGGTATCATTATTTTTAGTTTATTTTTATTATGCACGTAATTTTATTCTTGATTAAAAGTAACCACTACTTCAATATAAATTATACTGCATTAAAATAATTAATTGTAAAATAATTTAAATTTTAAAATATTACTTTGCCATAGTTTTTCTTTTTTCTAGAATAAAGATTAAATAAATAATTATTATAACATTATATTGTTACATTTATATAACAAAATTCTTATTTATACGGATTTCTAGATTTACATGCAAATTTTTTTATTAGTCATCAACACTACGCAATTCTGATGAGTAGTTTGATTTTTCACCTTCGGATTTAAACTACGCATATGGTGTGTGTAGTTAGAGCCGATCGGAGCTGACCAACTACGCAATCCGTATGCGTAGTTGGAGTGCATTTTTTTATGCACTCCAACTACGCGCCCCACAAGCGTAGTATGGGTGTTTTTTTCTTAAATAATAACTACAATTATGCTTCCTAGAAGTGTAATTTGTCGGCTCCTATCTACTTCAACTCGGCCCCAACTACGCACACCAAACACGCAGTTGTAATCCGGAGGCGAAAACAAAACTAGTCGCCTAAATTGCATAGTTGTGACGACGAATAATTTTTTTTTTTTAAGTCAATCAACTTCCTATTTTTATTTTGTTTTTTATTGCCACGTTAAAATGTGTTCTATAATAAATGAATATGTATTTAATTATCAATGAAGTTTTTATTACGGGAAGGGTCGTAATAAGTTTATGAACTTAAGGAATCTTTGTCAAATAAGTGTAGTATTAGATGACGATTCGGTTTAGATATGGAGCAAAAATTTAAGTACGGAATTATAGAGCATTTTCCATCCTTGATGCACTTGATCCAATAACGCTCCATATTAGTCCACATCATTTAATGAATTACTGAGCAACACGGTGACATTTTTGTAATAATATGAAGTTCATTGACATTTTTGTCGTTTTGAAAATATTTTTTTTAAAAAAGGGGGACGCGGTGATAATTTTTTAATTTGCATGAGAAAACTTTACCATTTATTATTTCTCTTTACGGATTTAGTCCAATTCGTTCAAACTGTTTATTTTAATTATTCATAGTTTTGATCAATTAGTTCAAATAGATTGTTCTTATTTTTTCTCTTAGTTCATATTGTTTTTTCTAATGATTCATATTTTTGTTCAATATAGTTCAAACTAGTTTTACTAACCGTTCTTATCTTTTAACATTTTTTTTCGTTCAATTAGTTCAAAATGTATTAATGGTTACATATATCCGTTTTTTTGTTAGTTCATTTTTTGTAAGTTCAACATAATGATGAACTAATAATATAAAATATATTAACTACTAAAACACTATTTTTTTTCCCCCAACGGAGACTTTTGTCCTTTAAATTTTTTGTAAATTTCGTTTAAATTATATTATTCTAATGATTCATATATTTTTTGAACTTATAGTATAAATTTTTTGAACGAATTGATCATGTATAATTTTTATGAGAACTAACTACAAAAAACAATACGTGAACTAACTATAGAAAATATGCGAATTGATAGTTTATACTTTTTGAATGAATTGAACTAAAACTATGAACTAAGATAATAATGTTATAGATTTTTACGAAAATTAAAAAAATTCCATAACGCCCTTTTTTAAAAAATAAATTTTAAACAAGATAAAATTACCACAAGAACACACCACTCACCACACCACTTATAAATCATTAAATAATGTGAATGGATGTAAATCGTTAGATCAAGTAAATTAACAGTCAAAACTATTCGTAACTCCTTATTCCAAGATCACATTACACCTGAACTATTCCCATTAGATAATTGTAATATAAAGTCACAATGCACAACTTCTTTTATCATTGATTGTAACGAGTATTCTAGTAATTGAGTTATTATATTAGCATGTATGGTATAATTTACTATTATACATTTTTTAATCATCTATATATTATGTTTTAATGACTAACTCTACATCAAAGTAAGAATAAAAAGAAAAACAAAGTAATAGAGGTTTTAGAGAAAAAAGAAGAAGAAAGAAAATCTAATACATATAAGAACAAGATTATGTTATAACTGGATATACTATTCTCGATTCATTATTTAATTTCTCAAATCGAATATTTTTCTTGACAATATCGATCATTCAAGTCATTCTTTGATCAATCTCGAGCAAATTGATCTATCCTTCAACAATCTCAAGCGAGATACGTTTTTTATGAACTATATTGAATGATATTTTATCTCGCTTGAATTTGCCATCTAAATTTTGTTGAGTGAATTGCTTTCAATTAAACCCATGATACAAGTTTATTTATCTTGCTTCTATGTTAACTTGAATTTGATGATAGGTAAAAACTGTAAATTTTCTTCCTCGTGTCTAGACAAATCGATTGATCTTCTTTTCTGCCATATGGACGGTTCCGACCATCATTTTGAAATGTTCAAATATACTCTTGGTAGACAAGGAGGTTTAGCCCATGAATCTCTAATTACTATCATTGAATAAGGTAAGTTGAAAAAAAATATGCAAAAAAAAAAAAAGAGTCAAAGCATAACTACTAGGTTAGATGGAATGTTTTAGGATCAAAACTTTGTCAAAATATAATGATTTATACCATTGAATGTGGTTTTATGAATCACATCGACAACATTTCGTGTAAGTCTTTGTAATATTATTGACATAACGAGTTTAAATGCAAATAAAACCGGGTTTTGTGCAAAAACAAATCACATGATTGAGCTTCTTGATGCATCAAATGTAACAAAGAAGATCGCGAATTTGAATCAATACAAAAGATACGGTGCACCAAGATTCAATAGAGTATACCTGGTTATTTTTCCGATACGAAAGTTTGATTCAAATAAAGAGATTTTGTTGCATTAATTGTGATGTTATCACAATGCGTCACATGCATATTACCTTCTCTCTTTTTTTTAATACTTAGCATTTATTTATAAATGCGATTCTATTAACTATGAACTCATATTTCCTGAATCATTTGGAACACTTGATTGAAAAACAATGAGTCCATTTTGGGAGACTCAATACAAGCTTATTGAGGTTTATTAAAATTATTAAGATTACGAAAATCATGGGCAAAACATGAACTCAATGGAAACCTCGAAAATTCCAACCGTCCAAGCCCTTGATGAGTATTTAAGAATCCAAGATTACGAGAATTAATGTTACCTTGTGCTAGCTTAAGCTTTTTTCCCATTTCACTCATGGAGATCGTAATTGCATTTTGATTGATTTATTACGAATATAACCTATAAATATACTGTGAAATAAAAAATAAAATTTATTTTTGATAATTTTACATTTACACCATCTCCAATAAGCTCCATCCTCCGAACTTCCATCAAGCATATATAAAAAAACAATACTTGTTCAAGCATCAAGCTATTGAATTATCTAATAAACTTCTACTTCGTCTTCAACTTCGATAAATTACTGATTTCTAAACGGATACTATCGATATAAATTTTACCGCCCCCTTAATTGTGATGGCAATCATGTCATGTTCCATGAATCGTTTGGAACACACATCATACTCTAAAATAATTTTTGGTTGGATAACCAATTGAAATAGGCTAATTAGAAATCTAACCCCCAAGTTTTCATGTTTTGCTTTCTAACCACTTAATTTATATTTTTTCCGAATTTTTTTCTTACACTGTCAACAAGTTGACAAACAACAACACTTGTTGAAAATACATTTTTCTATTGTTGACGGTGCAAATGTAAAATGAAATATATACAAGTATAAAATGCATTGTCAATAAGTGTAAATGAATTGTCAAGTGTCAACAAAATTTTTTTTTCGTAATTTTACTCGGACTATCACAAATGTAAAATAGATTAACATGTGTAAAATGTAACGTCAATATATTGGTGTTAGACTTTCAATTTCAGTTTCAATTTCGTAATTCAAGTGGGTTAGGCAAAACAAAATCCCCTTTAAACTCCATTTCTATTGACCTAAAATACGAATTTTTATAGCGTAGTAAGATACGAATATAAGATGGTCGTCCTGGATATACTTTTACTTTACAATCCATTTTATTTAAAAAAAAAAACATTCTAATCTCCGAGTTTTAAGAGACTTATATGGTACACATTAGTTGGTTGGAACGCATATCACATTTTTGATGTGGAATAATAAAACAAAGAAGTTGCATGGGAATACGATGTAGAATTCTAAAGACTCTTTTGGGAAAGAAGAATGGCGTTACGTTTTGACATTACGTGTTAGGCAACAAATGTATATAAAGCAATACGTTTCAGTTTTCTTCCGCTTTTCCTATTTATAGAAAGGAAAATATATAAGAGATGCACATTCTATTTGTATCGTTTGTTGAAGATATTATAATCATCGTAAAATTTAAAGAGTGATATTATTCGCATCCAAATATTTTACTTACGGAGCGACGACGGAACGTAATCTGCATCTGTCCCAAGCTGGGACGGATACAGATTCTGAATCCATTGTTGGGGTGGATGCAGATTCTGAATCCACTGTTGGGGCGGATTCTGAATCTGCATCCGCCCCAAGATGGGACGGATGCAGATTGCCGGTGCCGCCGCCCTTCCCCGCTGCCGTCGCCGCCGCCGCCCGTCTCCGGCGAACAACTTTTTTCGTCTTTTTTTCCCTTCTTCTTAACGGTTTAAGGTACATTTTATACGTTTTAATCTATTTTTTGTTGTTTATTTTTTAATTTTAGGCTCGAAAATCATTAGTTTAGGAAAATTTGGTTAGTTTAGGAATAATTGGAATTGGATCTTTTATGAACATTAGTTTAGGACGATTGGGTTAGTTTAGGAATAATTAAAATTGGATCTTATATGAACACTAGTTTAGGACGATTCGGTTAGTTTAGGAAGAATTGAAATTGAATCTTATATGAACATTAGGTTGTAATTGTGTATTCCGGCAAGATAATTTTTTTACAAAATATATCTAAAATTATATAATATGTAAATTTTTAAATGGAAAATTTTATCTGAAAAAAAACCCCAGATGGTCATGCAAAACATTAGAGACAAGAAGAAGCGCGATATTAGAGTTGTTACTGCATTTGCCCGTCGAGCTGCTAATGCTCGACGGGATAGACTTGCCTCCACATCGGTCGAGGTGCCCGTTGATGGAGTTGCAGAGGAGGAGCCTATTGGGGGGATGTTGGGGCACCATCATCACTACGCCCGGATTATACTACGGAGGGCTCCGCTGATGACGAGCCACACCTAGACGACATTGTAGGTGGTGAGCATGAAAAGATACATGTCCCACAGGAGCAACAACAGGATAATGACCATTTCTCTTCTTCAAGTTGTACGGATAATAAAACCGCACATGGTTTTAACCCGACACTCAATTCACACTCTACCTCTTTTGCCTGCGTGGGGTCAATCGTCCTTGATATGTATGACCTCTTAGAACCGACGGAATTACAACCCTCAATGACCATTTCTCTTCTTCAAGTTGTGCCCCTCAAGTTCAAACTTGCACATACACTTCTTCAATTTCTTCTTCCGACTAGAACTTGGAACATGAACGGGATCAACATCTTTCAACTTTCTAACATCTTTGTGTCTATCACATGCCAATTGTAAGATACGAAACCCCCTTCTATCCAACCATGATTTTTTTATGACCAACACAAAATTCATTGAGTTGGCCATATACCGAGCCCAACCCAATAAGTTTTCTCTATCTGGAAAATATCCACGGAGATCAAACTTGGACGAAAAATCGGTACCAATTGCACGTGAATATTTCAAAGCATCCTAATTAAATTAAAATAAAGTAAAGTAAAGTGTAAGTTCGACAATTTCGGATCTCTACTCTAAAACATGTGTAAAATTAAGGGAAAACAACTTATGACTAAAATATGTTTATTAAGGTAATATAAGCTTTTTATTATATATTTTATTTTTTAATCATTATAACTATTTAAATTTACCTAATTATTTTTGCATAACAATTTCAATTTAAAATTTTCACTAAAATCCACATTAATTAGATTATATGACTTTTATTTATTTTAAATTTAAATTTATTTTAAATTCAATTTATTTAAAATAATTTAAATTTTATTAAATAGTTCACAAATATACAAATCTATACATGGTATCCACTTTCCTCAAATAGACGCAATATGAAACGGAAACGTAATTTGCATCCGCCCCAAGTTGCGGCGGATTTTGAATCTGCTTCCGTCCCAACTTGGGACGGATGCAAATTGCGTTTTCGTAGTAAGGTTATTGATTTTTATCCGCCTGAATAGTAATTATGAATTTAAAACTCATATAATAACGCTAGTAAGTATGTTTGAAATTTACTGCTTTGTTTAGAGGGTAAGGTACAAAGCTATTTTCCCGATACTGAATCACGAAACCTCGTAGGTTATTTTTTTTATTAAAATATTTTTATCAACGGATATACTTTTTTTTAGCTCAAAGTATTTTATAATCCATTTAAACTTTTATTTTATCAGTTCGTATAGTTGATGCTAACGATTTATATACTTTTACAAGAATACTTTGTAACTATTACTTTGATGGTTCGAAACTTTTGTTCTATTCATTCAAAATATGTGTACTAATAATACTATCATCAATTCTAATATTTACTTTCATAGAGCTAGGTTTATGTATTGGTTATATTTTTATACACTTGATTACTTGTACATATTTGAATTAATAATGAAAAATGTTAAGAACTAATAATACATAAATTTTGAACTAATATTATTGGCTCAAAATACATAACATTATTATTTTTAAATAAATGCCATAAAATACAATAAAGTATAAACTAGTAATATAAAATGTTTGAGCTAATCGAACACTTTATTTATTTATTTATTTTTATCAAGAAGGTAAAATGCTCGACTACACCAAACATACTTGATATATCGAGAAACCGAAAACCGGACCGTTATGCAAATAGTGAAAACACAACAGAATCACACAAATGACCAAAATGGTCAAAAAAAAAATCCAAAAAGAGTCGGAACAAACCAACCAAGGGAGAACACTCGAGGGTGGTAAAACATGGAGTGGACACAAAATAATTGAATTAATGTAGTGTCTCGTCACCGAGGGAGGAGGATAGTAGAAACCCCTTTTCAAGGGGATGCCATACCTCTTGGAAAAATGTGGATCCAACGACGTTCCCCACCTAGATGGAGGATCTTAGAAGACCTCGAATAGAACCTTACGCAATTGCTGTTGAGTGTGGGAAATGTGTCCCACATCGACAATATGAAACAAATGAACCTAACATATAAGTATGAGAGCTAGCTACTCCTTCTATTGCCAATTGGTTTTAGGATGGAACCCCAAATGCTTGTGTGTAAGGTTCACTTTGACGTGCATAACTCTCCACGTCTTTGACCCGGAGGATATAAAAAGATAAATTAATATGGCATCAGAGCAGTCCGATCTGGGTCCATTATCTTGTGTTTGGGTTGTGATTAGCGAAAATATGATATCCGCCCGTTTGGCTAAGCCGACCTTAAGGTTTTGTGTCAAGTGTCAATTAGTCCAGGATAGTTTGCACTTGAGGGGAGTGTTGAGTGTGGAAAATGTGCCCCACATCGACAATATGAAACAAGTGAACCTAACATATAATTACGAGGGCTACTTCTCCTATTGCTAATTGGTTTTAGGATGAAACCCCGAATGTTTGTGGGTAAGGTTCACTTTGACGTGCATAACTCTCCACGTCTTAGACCCGGTGGATATAAAAAGATAAATTAACAATAGCATATCCAAAACCACCTAGCAAGAGGAGGAAGACAGAAGCAAGGAGAGGAAGAGACGTGAAGCTATGGAACCCCACACCTCGGAAAGGAAATGATAACTTCAAGAGAAAGAAGAGAAGCTGTTTTAGATCCCTCCACCTAGAAGATCAAGGATGCATGAGAACATGATCACTCATGCATACATTCAAGGGAAGAGAAGACTCATGGGTACGTGTCACATCAACACATTTTCCAACACAACCATGTTTTACTAAGAAGAGACCCGGACCCACTCATATCACCTTGGACCAGCCTCGGCCCATCTCAGCCCGGATCAGCCATGTAACGCTTCCATCCCGACGGGCCAACCATGCAAGCTCACAAACTAGGGCCCACAATCTTGAGAACTACTTCTTTTGTGCCCACCCATCAAAACCTATGCTATATCTTTCCGACAACTGAACCAACTTCACAAGCCTACCCGATCCGCCACGTCAGCATGAGGCATGGCGTGAACGAGCCATTTTGGACCCCCCCTCCAACCCCCGAATGGCGCGACCTTAGTGGCTCAAATCGGGCCTCCTATTTTTATTTTTAGTCCCTAAAGACATATATTAAATCTTTTAGGCTTTTAAATGTTATTTTTCAACCCACATTATTTTATTTATTTTGAAAATAATTTAGGTCTTCTAATAGGGAAGCTTACAGATATACTTGAGACTACTTGCGACTCAAGTTTTAGAAGATCATATCTTATTAGAAGTTGGATCTTATTTTTTTATTTTCTTTGGGATTCTCTACTTGGAGACCACTCGACGTACACCCTATATATAGGGAGGTTCGGACCTTATGTATAGACATAATTACTTTGAATTACATACATTTTCTTTCGGTATTTGCTAAGGGTAATCCGATTGATAACTTTCGCGTGGGAAGTAGAGACCGAGCTACATCTTGTTCGACCTTTAGCTTAGATTTGTTTGAGTTGTTCTGCTTGCGTGTGGCAAGTAGGGTTTCTCAGGCTTTTTACAGGCACACCTCTTGGTGCTCTAGGGACCATCTTCCGTCTTGTATCGGTTGTACGGAAGGGTTCTAGGATCTCGGTTGTTGATTATGTGATAGAGTCATCGCGTATCTTTTGTGCCTTCAAAGTCTTCCTTAGGGTTCAACCTTGATCTATCCAACCACCAATCCATTCCATCACACCGGATCATCCTCTTTGCATATCTCTTTTTATTTGCATTTTATATCAAGTCTTTTGGTGTTGAAAGATCGGGTCATGTAATTATGACTAACCTCATATCAAAATCATGATCAATAGGGACATGGACATCATCCGAGACATTCGTATAGACCAAACACGAGAAACAACTTCAAATGGAAAGTCATCTTACCTAAGGAAGGTTATGGACTTCCTTTCTCAATTTTTTTAATATAGGATTTTAACTTCTTGTTCCAAACAAGGATGCAAATCCCAAACATACGTCTATGAAACATAATCAAAGTAGGTGAAAATCCGGTTTAAGCGCAATAGTCTAGACTTCGTGTATCCTTCTTTTGTTCATTGGTTTGTGTGATGTTATATTGTTATATTGTTTCCTTTGTATTTCTGTTGGCTCTTGGTTACTAGATGGCAAACAAACAAGATCCAACATAGAGCAATACATATATTCAAAGATGTACATAGGTCATAATTGTTGTCAAGTATGCTAGGTTTCATAACGTAAATGTTAGTATCAAATATTGCATGTTTATATCGTTCTTTTATCGGTTGTAAAGCACAACTGTTGTTGTAAATGCTAGTTACTTTGCTCTCAACCCTTAAGATCATGTTGTTGCCTTTGGTTGTTTGTTCAAATTCCATGTATTCCGATCATACTTCTCTCTTTTCTTTTTTTAAATTTGTTTATTACTAATGTTTGTGTTTGTAACCTTCAAGAACAAGACTAGCACCACTCTCGTTTTTGCTTTCTACCCCCTTTTTATTTCTAGTTGTTATTTTTTAGTTCTCAAGTATCAATAATGAATAGATGTTTACTTGAGTATAGATGCCTTGGTTCATACCTTACTACGTTATAGGTTTAGGACATATCAAATTAGTGTACCTATGTATTGACGAGGCTCAATAGTTCCTTGGAGGTGATAACATTAATTCTATTCAAAACATCGACAAACACTAGAAAAGTAAATGGTTTATACGCTTGGTTCACAATAGACATGACCAACTAGGTCGTCTAGGGTAAAAAATGATGCAAACAATCATATTAATTTCACATGAACGCCTATTAAAGAACATTAAGGATTTTCATTTCAGAGATTTTAATTAAGCGGCTTACTCATGTTTCGCTCTAATTTTCATTCATTTAGCGTAGATTTTCTTCCTCTTCATATTGGTGTCGACTTATATTTCAGGCGCCGATGGCCTAACTTGAAGGCATTTCCGTGCATTTTAGAGCGGTGTCTATCCACATGATGGAGATCCTCCATGTGATCGATGAAGTCATTGTCAAGACCAAGTGATCGAACTAGGCAAAACATCTCACGGCTTGCATCATTGGCTAAGACTAAACCCGTCATGGCGGTGACAAATCCAGCCGCAAGTCGTGACTTGCCATTTCTAAAGTGGTGACCGTTGTGGCAAAGTTCAATTATTTTGGAAATTTTCTTATGAGACTTTGATTGTTCTTTCGGTTTTTGGACTTTTTTTTTTCTTTTTTTTTTTAATAACTATATAAACTATTGTTAAGTCCGTTCAAGGGTTCAAACTCCTACATAGACCCTTGTTGACGGTTTAGATTTTATTGCATATTTTCCTCTCACACGTTCACTTTGGGAGATTAGACTCAAGTTTTATGTTCATACATGGTTTAAGGTCATTTGTTTATACATTTGATTTACTTTGTGCGTTGTTTTACTTTCGAAACGGAATTTTTATCACATCTCCAATTCTCCATGGTTAGCTAAACCCGTTTTTATAGGAGTAGGATTGAATACAATGAGATATAGATAGAAAACCGTGTATGTAGACGTTTTATTTTCGATTCAACCTACACATGTTTTACTTTAGTGAAAATACTAACCTCACCTCTTGGTAAAAGTCGATACTTTTGTAGGTATATTTTTAGAATATAATTACCTTAAGATTACATAATTAAGTTTTCTATAAGAGTGTGTTGTATCTATCGGATCACGTAAAGTCGAACCTGATTTAAGATGTGGTGATAATATATCTCTTGAAGGTTATAACTATCACAGGTTATTTAGGTTGATGTTATTTTGGCCTTTTTGTGAGAAATTAAGAAGGTTTAGTTAATCTCCTATTTTCTAAACACGCATAGTGTTTGTGTAACATCTATTATGTAAACATGAGTGTATATAGCTCCAATTTAGACACACTTGTTATAAATGGAGAGGTGGTCGTAACAACTTTACACAACAACAACGTTATATAGTTACCTTCTAACATATCCTTATCCCCTATTTACATTTTGCATGGGCTACTAGCTAGATCTAAACAATCAAATTCAAACCCCTCTTATTGGCTTAACTTAACTAGTTGAAGTTGCATCCATATAAACATAGTCCTTGTGATTAACGCTCGTTACTATGATTGACGGTAATTGGATTTGGCCTATCAATAGTCCAATTTGTAAAACTTGATTTCTACACTGGCGGTCTAGAAATGTTAACGTTTTTCGTTCAATAAGTTTGGTTTGACCGCAAATTTATTCCTTTAGAACGGTAAATTAGAAATGGTTTTTTAGACCGTTGGCTTAGAAATGTTTTTTTTCGTGAAAAATAATTTTACATGTAAATTTATTTTCTTTAAACTTTTCGCAATAAGTTTTCGAGTTTATACGAGTTCCGTCTCATTTTGATGGACTCGTGTTATATTTACTTATGCATGGCCACATAACATATATATGTACAAGCATTGCAATATTTCATGCAAAAATCCAATAAAAGACGACTAGATTACACAAACTAGTTACATTTTCTAGTAAAAAGCTAACTAGTAAATAGTAATTGAGTTTATTTTTAAAGGGAAAATTAGAACTTTACTCACAACATTATTTGGATCAAAATCATGCAAAATATGCAAATAGTGTCCGCCCCCTTAGTCGCAAATTCACATAAACTATTCTCATTTTCTAATCATCTTCCGACAAGAAAGCTATCTTCTCTCTCATCGAAACATTCTATTTTTTTCTCCATTAAAGATCATTCCAAGCTCTTCAATCGTTATAAAATCTTGCTCCTCTAACCCAAAATCAAACTAAGTGTAGATTCATTTTTATTGCATCCTAAGCTTGATATTGAACCAGAGAAATCAAGAACAAGCAAGGACATACCCAATTTCTGCCGAAATTTGTGAAGCCATTGGGAATCGTTTAGCTTCAATATGGTGAGAAAGATGTGCTAGACAAAAAAATCTAAGAAAATTTTAGGACAAATTAGACGAAGTTTCTAACTATTTGACGGTTGTAAGAATTAAATTGGGTTCGGTTAGAGTTCAGAGTTTATTTAGTCAATATCTTTGTTAGTGGGTTAGTTGTCTTTACTCTAGTAATTTCAGTTATCACTTTTGTAAGTCACTAAAAGCACTTGAATGAGATCAATAACATACAGATCATTTGGGTGATTGATTGAGATTCTCTCAAGCAAAGTTTCACATTTGGTATCAAAGTTCGAGGGATTACAGAGAAAAAAAAATGAAAGACAACAAAAAAAAAACTTATGAAAATCCTCATTTTGATGGCCATTATGACTATTAGAGTGAGCTGATGGAGAATCTTTTGAGGGCAAAGGTTTTTAAATAATATGGTGGCCGAGGATTACACGGATATAGAAGAAGGAACTGAAGCAATAATCATTCAACGAGCACGTCTGGAGGAACTTAAGACGAAGGATCATTAAATGAAGCACTGCATGTTTAGACTATTGATGGAACAATTTTTGAACAGATCAAGGATCGATGAACTACCAAAATTGTTTGGGAATCAATTAAGCAGGTGTTTGGGGGTTACGAGTGGGTGAAGCAATCTCTTTTCAACATTTTAAGGAGCGAGTTTGAGGTTCTTGTCATGAAGCAGAATGAGAAAGTCGTTGATTACTTTGCCAAGGTAATGATGGTGAAACCATACCAAATTCGAAGATCGTGCAGAAGATTCTTCGCACTCTGACAGACAAATTCATGTATGACGTTGTGTCAATTGAAGAAGCCAATGACACGAAGACAATGTCGATCGATGAACATCAAAGCTCATTATCTATTCATGAGCAGAAGTTCCGGAGAAATAGTTATGAAGAAGATAGTCAAGCACTAACCGTGAGAGGAAGGGGTTTGGGCTCCTATAGAGGTTGAGGAGGGGGCATAGAACGATTTGTCAACAAAGCTTTGATCGAGTGTTACAAATGTCAAAAGTTGGGACATTTTTAGTACAAATGTCCCACATGGAACAATGGAGCCCATTATGCAAATATAGAAGAAGACGATAAAATTCTTCTAATGATACATATGGAACTCAAAGGAACAAAAAAAAGGTGATATTTGATTTGTCGACTTTGGTTGTTCGAACCACATGTGTTGAGATCGAGGTATGTTCTCAAAGTTGGACAATACTTTCTACTGTCAAACTTGGGAATAATCATAAGTTGATTATTAGTGGGAAAGGAATTGTGAAAATTGTGATAGAAGAAACAAGTTATGTGATGAATGATGTGTATTTTGTTCATGGGTTAAGGAATAATTAGCTAAGGGTAGGTCAAGGGGTTGGATTTTCTATTTAGGGGAGGTGTGTGTAGGAACTCGATTATTGGGAAAATCAGGGAAAATTTAGAACTAACTTAATCGTACTAATCGGATTTTGGAATGAGTGGCAGAGGCGAGACGCTCTTTCCTAAATTCTAAAATCTCCCCTATCACGAAGGGTTTTGATCGACTCGGAATCCCATTATACAACTGCTTTTTGCTTCTACTATTACTGTTCCTTATATAGGAGTTTGGAGGATGTTTTTGGATTGAGAGAATCACTCTCGTCCACCCATTCCCGCATGAATTATTTAAAGGTAAATTTTTTGGAGATAATATCAAGCAAATCCAACGGATTGGATTAGATCGAATATGTGGGCTCAAGTAACCGCCGGATTGGGCCTGCATTCACTGGGTTTGCGTTTGACTGAAATTCAAACTAGGTGATCTTGGGCTTGCAATTGACTTTTGATCAAAATAAGTCCATAAGGCCCTCAGAACCCAAAACCATTCCCCAAACCCGCAAACTTCAACCGCAACTCAGCTCGGCACGGGTGTGTATTGTCTAGCAACCGCTAGAACGTCTCTCGATAGACTTAGTTAACCAAAATATGCTTATCCCATATATATATATATATATATATATATATATAAATTCTTTCTACTTTTGACCTTAAAAGCCTTTGGAAGATGGCGTTTGACAAAAAATGCAACAAAAGACCATATTCATGACGTTTATGGAAGGAGACACCATGATATATTGAACCATGATCTTTTAATGACGTTTGTTGAACCGCCGTGAATTTTAATTTACGGCGTTTACAAACGCCATAATTGTTGGCTCGGTGGGTGGTGATTCAACAACCTTTCTTCATGTCTAATACCAAAGGCTTTTCCCAAAATATGAAATATAGTATATACACAAACTAACATTTTAAGAACAATATTAACTACTGAACTTCCACCTTGAGAAATGAATTACAATGACTTTATCTACGGAGTATTTTCACGCGCAATACTTAGACATAATATAGCTATTATCATTATTTTATCTTGCATTGTTATGTCTCTGATATGTTGGTTATGTCTCTGATACGATGGCTATTCTGAAAATTCAGTTTCTGATATGAACTTTTGTTATGTCTCTGTTATACTGGTTGTTCAATTTTGTCGAGTTGGTCTTTCGTTAAAATTCAGTCTCTAAAAATTTGGTTTTTGAAACTTCAGTTTCCTTGGTCATCTTGTGTTGTATGTCTTTGATATGCTGACTATGTCTCTAATACGATGGTTGTTCTGAAAATTCAGTTTATGATATGCATTTTTGCTATGTCTTTGATGTGATGGTTGTTCAATGTTGTCGAGTTGGCCTTTCATTAAAATTCAGTTTCTAAAAATTCAGTTTTTGAAAATTCAACTTCCTTGATCATCTTGTACTGTTATGTCTCTAATATGCTGGTTATGTCTCTGATTTGTTAAAAGTTTTGAAATTTCAGTTTCCAATATGCATTTTTGCTTAGTCTATAATACGTTGATTGTTCAATATTGTCGAGTTGGTCTTTCATTAAAATTCAGTTTTTGAAAATTTTGTTTCTAATATGCAAGAAATAATCAAGGAGTAGATCACATAGTTATTAGAACATATTTAACACTTTTCAATGGATCAATCAAGTTCCAAACCATCTGGTTCTACGTCTTAAAACTCTAAGAGATCTAGAGGACGTACGTGTTTGCAAGTTACGGCAACAAATGCAAAAGATAGACAACTAGTACAATGGAATCCAAAGGGACAACCTATTGGAGACGAATCAATGAAGTTCTCATAGGAAAAAGTGTCGATTGTGTTTAATAGTTGGCATGATGTTGTGATTCGGCTATGGAAACACTCTGAAAACATCTATCGACAATTTTACATTTTTTAATTTCTTCCACCGTTTCTATAGCCGGATTTTACTATTTCAAATGTGTAAATTTTAGATTCAGCTTTATAATTTTGTTGTTTATAAATAAATTTCAGCATCAATACATCATTGATGTTTGTTTTAATCCCTTTATCATACAACAAATGGGAAAACTAAGGAGATCTTGGAAATATGAGTTATCAACGCACATGCGAAAATTTTTAGAATCAAGAAAAACTAATGCAGAAAGAACAAGTCAAATTGCCAAATTAAGACCTCTTATTGTGTCGGTAGAAGCGTGGGATCAGTTTGTACAACAACGAATGTCAACTAAATGGCTTGTAAGTATTGATAGTTACATTTTTGGGCTGTTTTGTGATCATTGATATATGTTTTTTTGTAAATGTAGTTGTTTTTGTGATCATGTTGGAAAAGAATTCAAAAATCAGAGAAATAAGAGCAAAACAAACATTGAACTATACATTGAGTTGACAAGGATATTGTAACACCCCAAATCCGTAGGACTCGGAGTGCTACTGGGCTAGAATCTCACAATGGATCCTGGCCCTAGCCTGACAACAACCTCACTGAATCTTACAACAAGGCACCAACAGATTAAATATAAAACATGAAAATGTTATAAAAGTATCCAAAGGTTTATACAGTACTGCTGAGTACAATAAAAACAGAAATCCGTACAATATGGATAACCCAAAATCCCACGATGTCGCCCAGTGTACGGAGCCCTCAGCAGATCACCCTCTCTGGATCACTCTGCAATTCTCCTAACCTGCGAGGAACTACAACACGGTATGAAACCGTTAGCTAACTATACACATATATAAGGAGATGCTAAAGCACAAACACACACATCAGAAAGGATAAACACAGCATGATATCAAACATTTACCGGTTTATTATATCTTTTAATAAGTTGAATCACTTAATCGTATAAATAGATTATATATGAAGATAGGTGACCCGAGGAAATATAATCCCCGCCTCTGAGTACTCTAACCAGCTGGAGTAGTATCAGCACACCTCCCGTGTACCCTGTGGGAGTGGTGAGGGCCTTCCTTTATACTAGATCTGGCCTGACTACAGAGAAACTCCCAGACTCCACTACGGGATGAAAGGGAAAGGTTATCACGGCCACTACAATGGGCGGTCAATATAATATAGGTCGGTGACTATCATAATCATAAGCATGCTATAAAGCATAAAACAAACACCACTCAAGCATACATCCAATATAAGGATAGTAGCTAAGTAAGTCCTATGGACTTACCTCAATCTCAGAAGTAACTCAAGTACGAACACTCACAGAAACGTCCACTCAAAACTGGAGGACAACACAGCCTATACAAGGCACACATACATATATATCACAATCCTATCACACAAAGGGTCACACCTAGACCAAGGGATCCATAAGGGATCATATCCAACTCGTAACCTCAAGGCCGTAACCGGCATATCTATATCATACTCATCATAAACCGATACCTAGCATGGTACTAGTTCCCTCATACTAGAAAGGAAAGAACTACCTAACTATAGGTAGTCCCGGGACAAGACGCACCTACGTGATCTAAGGACGCAGGGGCGGAACGCAGGAAAACCGCGGGCGCGGTGACACTCAGCCGCGGGCGGTGACAAAGGTCGTTGGCAACGCGCGGCACGACGCTGGCACGGCGCGGGTGCTGGGGCACGTCTTCCGCAGGGGGCGGTGACTTCTGGCCGCGGGGGCGGCGACAGTGCAGAATGAAACCTCGGGGCTTCTCTTTAGCTCTTCACAGGTGATCAAAATCACGTCTACTCTCTTCCAGATTCATACACATGCCACAACATACACATACAAACATCAATCCTACATTCAATCATCTAATCCTAAAGCTAAGGAAGAAGAAGCAAGGAAGAAGAAGAAGAAAGAAGGAAAAGAAGAGAAGAAGAAGAAGCAAGGAGGAAGAAGAAAGACTCACCACATACTGGAAGATCCTAGGCTGCAGGAAGGCTTAACACACTTTAAGGCTGGCTTCCAAGCACAGCAACTCACAGTCATCAACCACAAAGCCACAATTCTCAAGCAAAACTCCAAGAGAATCTCAAGCAAGCTCAAAGGAAGGAATGAAGAAGCAAGAAGGACGTAGGAAAGAGGAATGAAGTGATGAAACCCTTGCTCGGGCAAGGTAAAACGGGAGAAGTAAGGAAAGGTAAAGCACGGGTCAAAGGGTCAACAAAACCGGCTGCAGCCGCCGGAAATCGCAGGGGGCGGTTCCTTGAGCCGTAGGGGCGGGCGGTCAGCCCGCGGGGGGCGGAAAGGTCTAAGCTCGGCCAAAGCCAAACTCGGCCATGGTACGATATGGGTCCGGGAAGAGTAGGGGTCTCACAACTCACCCCCTAAAAACAAGTTTTCGTCGCCGAAACTTGCAAGATCCTAAAACCACTCGGACTCAGAAGCCGAGGTAACACTCTATATATAACCTCAAACATAAGCATGGAGGAAATCATCAACTCCAGCAGCAAACTATACTATCCAGGGCCTAGAGAAACCATCTCTAGCCAGCTATAAACACATCACAAGGCATAGAGGAATCATATCTCTAGCCGTATCATAACTATAACAAAAAGGCATGGAGGAAGTACATCTCCAGCACTACTATGTCCATCAAAATAGCATGGAGGAAAGAACCATCTCCAGCTAAACCTAAACGTATAACAATAGCATGGAGGAAAGAGCCATCTCCAGCTATAACAGAAAATCATACTAGCATAACAAGATCTAATAAGATCATAAACACATCAAAGCTAATATGAAATAAACACATCATAGCATATAAGCATATAAGCAGATAAGACTCACCAAGCTAGTAATAAGATCTACTCGGTGATCCTACTGGTGCACCTATTTCTGCATAGAACTCTAGATAGTTCCTCTGGATACTATCATCAGTCTCCCATGTAGCCTCCTCAAGTCCTCGTCTCGACCACTGTATCCTCAACATAGGAATGTCCTTCGAACGCAGGCGTCTCATACCTCGTTCTAGGACTGCAATAGGATGCTCTACAAACGTGTGGTCCGGCTCAACCACCAAATCCTCGTAACTCACAATGTGCCTCGGATCTGGTATGTACTCCCTCAGCCGAGACACATGAAATATAGGGTGAACACCCTCTAATCTTGGAGGCAAAGCTAATTTGTAAGCTGCACTCCCAACCCGATCCAAAATCTCGAACGGTCCGACATATCGGGGACTCAACTTCCCCTTAATGTCAAAACGCCTAACACCTCGTGTCGGGGATACTCTCAGCCACACATGGGCTCCAACCCTGAACTCTAGAGGTCTACGCCTCCTGTCAACATAAGACTTCTGATGGCTCTGTGCAGTCAACATACGCTCTCTGATCAATTCTACCCGAGCCATATCATCCTGAATCTGATCAGGTGCTAAACCACTGACACTGCTCTGCTCATCCCAACATAACGGGGTACGACATCTCTGTCCATACAGTGCCTCATATGGGGCCATCCCAATAGATGCATGTCAGCTGTTGTTGTAGGAGAACTCAACAAGTGGGAGATGATCCGTCCACACCTGTCCCCAATCCAACACACAAGCTCGCAGCATATCCTCCAGCGTTTGAATGGTCCTCTCTGACTGACCATCTGTCTGAGGATAAAACGCAGTCGTGAACTGCAAACTCGTCCCCAGGGCAGTCTGAATCTGCTGCCAGAATCTCGAGGTAAATCGCCCATCTCTGTCTGAAACAATCGTCCTCGGTACACCACGGAGTCTCACTATCTGCCTGGTGTACTCCTCAGCTAATCTGCTCACCGGCCACGTCTCCCTGATAGGAATGAAACGTGCCGTCTTCGTCAATCTGTCTACTATAACCCAGATGGCATCAAAACTCCGGCTTAGCCTCAAGCCAGTCACAAAATCCATGGTGACGTCCTCCCACTTCCTCTGTGGAACAAGAAGGGGATGAAGCTCACCTCCAGGTCGGAAATGCTCGATCTTGACCTGATGGCAGGTCGTACACTGAGCTACAAATATGGCTACATCGGGCTTCAGCCCTCCCCACCAAAATATACGTCTCAAGTCCTGATACATCTTACTCGTACCTGGATGTACAGAGTAAGGTGTACAGTGAGCCTCTTGTAAAATCCTCAACTCTGTATCAGCAGGTACACAGACGCGACCGTGGCGCCTCAAAACTCTATCTGCTCCAAGCAAGAACTGTGGTGGCTCATCTCGAGACATCCTATCTCTAATCCTTTGTAAAGTCGGGCAGGTCTCCTGTTTCTGTCGGATCTCATCCAACAGATCAGGAAGAACCTCTAAAGTACGCATCTGGGCATCCTCATCAGGAAACTGGATGTCCAACTCCAACCAGATTAGATCTCTCTGCAACTGATGCTGAACTGTCAGCCTCGCAATCGCCTGCTCTCGAGGCGTCTTACTGCTCAGGGCGTCGGCGACAACGTTCGCCTTCCCTAGATGGTACAGAATCTCTAAATCAAAGTCCTTGATCAGCTCGATCCACCTACGCTGGCGGTTATTCAATTCCCGCTGCGTGAAGATATACTTCAGACTCTTATGGTCTGTGAAGATCTGACATGTAGCACCATATATGTAATGTCTCCAGATCTTCAGTGCATGAACTACCGTTGCAAACTCCAGATCATGAGTCGGGTAGTTCTCCTCATACGTCTTCAGCTGTCGAGACGCATAAGCAATAACTCTGCCTCTCTGCATCAACACACATCCCAAGCCTAGCTTGGATGCATCAATGTAAACCACAAAATCCTCAGTACCCTCTAGCTGTGCCAAAATAGGAGCAGAAGTCAAACGCCCCTTCAACTCCTCAAAACTCTGCCTGCACTGATCAGACCACACAAATCTGGTAGTCATCCTCAGCAAACTCGTCAGTGGACGGACAATCACAAAAAATCCCTCCACAAAGCGTCTGTAATAACCGGCTAGGCCAAGGAAACTACGTACTTCCTTGACGTTCGTCGGTGTCGTCCAAGCTGCTACTGCCTCTATCTTCGCTGGATCCACCTTGATCCCCTCAGCTAAAACCACATGACCCAGGAATGCTACCTCTGGCATCCAGAACTCAGACTTAGAGAACTTAGCATAAAGTTCTCTATCCCTCAAAACTTGCAATACAGTCCTCAGATGTCCTGCATGCTCCTCTCCACTGCGAGAATGTACCAGAATGTCATCAATAAAAACCACCACAAACTGATCCAGGAAATCGATGAAGCTACTGTTCATCAACTCCATAAAGACGGTTGGGGCATTCGTAAGCCCAAATGGCATCACTACAAACTCGTAGTGGCCATATCTGGTCCGAAATGCTGTCATGTGCACATCCTGTTCCCTCACCCTCAGCTGGTGATACCCGGAACGCAGGTCAATCCTGGATAACACAGTCGCTCCCTGTAGCTGATCTAACAAATCATCAATGCGCGGCAGTGGATACTTGTTCTTGATGGTAACCTTGTTCAACTCTTTGTAATCAATACACAGTCTCAGTGATCCGTCCTTCTTCCGTACGAAGAGGACATGTGCTCCCTAAGGGGACACGCTAGGGCGAATAAAGCCCTTCTCAGCCAACTCCTCGAGTTGCTTCTTCAGCTCCAGCATCTCGACAGGCGCCATCCGGTATGGAGCCTTCGAGATGGGTCTCGTACCAGGCTCTAACTCAATACTGAAATCCACACTCCTCTGAGGCGGTAAACTGGACGGCTCAGCAAAAACATCAGTAAACTCACAGACAACTGGAATGTCCTCTATAGCTGGACTCTCCCCCTCCTTCATGGCATAACACTAGAAGACCTCGCAACCCTGTGCAATCAGTCTAGCTGTCCGTATAGCACTGATAACTGTGCCTACCTTTCCAATGTCCCAACCTCGGAAAACCTCTATCTGGCCTAACTCGGTAGAGAGGGAAACAATCCTCCTACCTACATCTAGAACTGTAGAGTGTCTAGCCATCCAATCCATACCTAAAATGACTTCTTCATACTCTAGTGGCATGACAAAGAAGTCAACTAGTAACACACGGGTCCCTACAGAAATGGGACAACCGTGAATCTCACGGGTACCTCTGACCCTACCACCATCGGGTAACCCTATAATAAAGGGCATCCCCTCAACTGTATCTAACCCAAGACGCTCTACACAGGCATCAGAAATAAAAGAGTGCGTAGCACCAATATCAAATAAAACTCTAACAGGTAAACCATGAATCAGAATGGTACCTGTAGCAGTAGGTGCAACTGGCTCCTCTACACTCCTCAACTCAAAAACACGACCCTGTGGGCCTCTGGTATCAGTGGTGCCCCCACCACGGCCTCTGCCTCTACTCGGCCCAAGAGCAGATCCCTGAGTCGTAGGGCGATCTGGGACTCTCTGTTGTCCTTGAGTCTGCTGCTGCTGATGAGGTGGCCTCTTCCCACCTCCCGCTACACTGGCAGGAGAAGAACCCTGCTGAGATGCAGCTCCGCCCTGGCGGCAATAAACGGCTCTATGACCCTGTCTACCACAGGTAAAACAAGTCACCAACGGCCTCGTGCACTCGGGCTTCAGATGCCCTGGATCTCCACAGTTAAAACACTGTCGTCCCTTCTCTGTAGCTGGTGCAGATACAGAACGACCCTGACGTCTTTGACTACCCCCAACACTAGCAGCTCCAGCAGTACCACTGGCCTGCCCAGTACGCTGTCTCTTCTCAGACCTTCCGGCCTGAGAAGCTCTCCTCTGCCCAGCCCTCTCTCTCTCATAATCTGCAGCTCCTTCCTGATAGTCCATCAATGACTCACAGTGAAAACCTGCCATGTAGGCTCGGGTACCATCCCTCAATCGTCGAGAGAATAGATAAACATGCTGATCAACAGGAGGTGCAGCTGGACCCAGTAAAGCCAGCTCCTCCTGGAATCTCTTGATGGCCTCTGAAACTGGCACATCATCAAATCCGGCCTCAACAAAGTCACGCAGTTTCTTCTTCCTCAGTGAGGCAGGGAAAAAACGCTCTCTGATCAAGGTCCTCATCTGGTCATAGCTGGTAACCTGACCCCGTACTGACCTCCACCAGTGTTGTGCCAGCTCTCTGAACAAAGTCTGCACCAACTCGATCTGCCTATCAGCTGGACAGTGAATAGACTCCAGAGGTGAGTCTACATGCCCGATCCAAAGCTCAACCTCCAAACTCACCTTCCCAGTGAAACGGGGTACACCCATCTGATGGAATGCTTTCAACCAGGTATCTGGTCTAGACCCTCTATGCTCCTCCGGTGCTCTAGCAATCTCAACAGCAGGTACCTGTACAGCTGGTACCTGAGTAACGGTGTGGGACCTCTCAGATTGTCCCTCATGTGCCTGTAAGTATGGGGCACGCCTACCGGCTCTGGCAGCCTCCTCAACACGTCTAATATAAGCATGAAACTCGGATATACCCATAGAGACACGATCAGACTCGCCAGACTGGGCTCTATGTGCCCCCTGTCCCTCAGTTGCCCGTTCCTAGTCTCAAGAACGGCGCTCTCAGCAACCTCCTCGTGGATCTCTCCTGTTGTCTGGGAACCATCAGCAGGTATCCTACCTCGTCCTAGGCCTAGAGGGGGTCTACCTCTACCTCTACCTCTACCTCGCCAAGCTGCAGGTAAGGCTCTAGTCTGAACCATTTGTAGAGGACGTAAACCTAGCTTAGAAGGCTATATATATGCCATATATATGTATCAAATCAATCACAACAGAATATCTATATATGTGTACTGTCGAGATCTTCAGAGGGGTGATGGCTCACGTACACGATAACCCAAAACATTTGTACTCATTTTAAAACAAAAATCTTTTGAAAAGTCAGACCCCTTTCGGGTTCTGTTTATTTATCTATTCGAACTTTATTGCAGATTACTAGTGCCATTATTGTCAACCTGGGCTCTGATACCAACTTTGTAACACCCCAAATCCGTAAGACTCGGAGTGTTACTGGGCTAGGATCTCACAATGGATCCTGGCCCTAGCCTGACAACAACCTCACTGAATCTTACAACAAGGCACCAACAGATTAAATATAAAACATGAAAATGTTATAAAAGTATCCAAAGGTTTATACAATACTGCTGAGTACAATCAAAACAGAAATCCGTACAATATGGATAACCCAAAATCCCACGATGTCGCCCACTGTACGGAGCCCTCATCAGATCACCCTCTATGGATCACTCTGCAATTCTCCTAACCTGCGAGGGATCTACAACACGGTATGAAACCGTTAGCTAACTATACACATATATAAGGAGATCCTAAGGTACAAACACACATCAGAAAGGATAAACACTTCAACATGATATCAAACATTTACCCGGTTTATTATCTTTTAATAAGTTGAATCACTTAATCGTATAAATAGATATATATGAAGATAGGTGACCCGAGGAATATAATCCCCGCCTCTGAGTACTCTAACCAGCTGGAGTAGTATCAGCACACCTCCCGTGTACCCTGTGGGAGTGGTGAGGGCCTTCCTTTATACCAGATCTGGCCTGACTACAGAGAACCTCCCAGACTCCACTACGGGATGAAAGGGAAAGGTTATCACGGCCACTACAATGGCCGGTCAATATAATATAGGTCGGTGACTATCATAATCATAAGCATGCTATAAAGCATATAACAAACACCACTCAAGCATACATCCAATATAAGGATAGTAGCTAAGTAAGTCCTATGGACTTACCTCAATCTCCGAAGTAACTCAAGTACAAACACTCACAGAAACGTCCACTCCAAACTGGAGGACAACACAGCCTATACAAGGCACACATACATATATATCACAATCCTATCACACAAAGGGTCACACCTAGACCCAAGGGATCCATAAGGGATCATATCCAACTCGTAACCTCAAGGCCGTAACCGGCATATCTATATCATACTCGTCATAAACCGATACCTAGCATGGTACTAGTTCCCTCATACTAGAAAGGAAAGGAACTACCTAACTATAGGTAGTCCCAGGACAAGACGCACCTACGTGATCTAAGGACGCAGGGGCGGAATGCAGGAAACCGCGGGTGTGGTGACACTCAGCCGCGGGGCGGTGACAAAGGTCGCTGGCAACGCAGGCACGGCGCGGGCGCTGCGGCACGTCTTCCGAAGGGGCGGTGACTTCTGGCCGCGGGGGCGGCGACAATGCAGAATGAAACCTCGGGCTTCTCTTTAGCTCTTCACGTGATCAAATCACGTCTACTCTCTTCCAGATTCATACACATGCCACAACATACACATACAAACATCAATCCTACATTCAATCATCTAATCCTAAGCTAAGGAAGAAGAAGCAAGGAAGAAGAAGAAGAAGAAGCAAGGAGGAAGAAGAAAGACTCACCACTACTGAAGATCCTAGGCTGTAGGAAGGCTTAACACACATCAAGGCTGGCTTCCAAGCACAACAACTCACAGTCATCAACCATAAAGCCACAATTCTCAAGCAAAACTCCAAGAGAATCTCAAGCAAGCTCAAAGGAAGGGATGAAGAAGCAAGAAGAACGTAGGAACAGAGGAATGAAGTGATGAAACCCTTGCTCAGCAAGGTAAAACGGGAGAAGTAAGGAAAGGTAAAGCACGGGTCAAAGGGTCAACAAAACCGGTTGCAGCCGCCGGAAACCGCAGGGGCGGTTCCTTGAGCCGCAGGGGCGGCGGTCAAGCCCGTGGGGGCGGAAAGGTCTAAGCTCGGCCGAAGCCAAACTCGGTCATGGTCCGATCTGGGTCCGGAAGAGTAGGGGTCTCACAACGCACCGAAAGAGCATGAATATGTAAGTTTTTATTGATTTAGTTTTCTTTTATTATACATAAATTGTGTTTCAAGTTTTTTTAATTCTCAATTGATGTTATGTATTCCTCCTATGCCTAGAACAAAGAACATCCCGACATGCCTTTGACTAAGCCGCATTTATGGATTGAAGGAAATATGTCGTAGAAAAAGACCAGCGAGCCAAATGCTGATAAAATTGTATATAGTTTTAGCTGTTGACTTTGAAGAAGAAAATGGAGGAGGCTACATTTGTCGATGAAGTGGATACTATTTTAACTCAAGTACTTGGTAAGGATTACCCCGGACGTATTAGAGGTCTTGGAGCATGGGTTACCAAAAGCAAGATATATGGACATACATGTATGCATACTAAATATTTTCAAATGGAGGCTCAGTTGAAAGACATGACTGAGAAGTATATTGACAATTTTGAAAAGTATACGAGAATTGAAGATCTAATCGCTTCCAAATTATGAGTCATAGTAGCTAATGACGCATCCGGTAAAGATGCCCTTTCAACTTCAAAGGTATCCAATATTTGTCATATGTATTTAAACTTATATAGTTTTAGAATCTCATTTTATACTAATATATATTTTTATACAATATATATAGACCAACGACCGTTGTGAATAAAATGTAAGTCAGATGATATATCTCCTAAGGTATGACTTATTATGACCATTGAACATTCTCATTCATCATACTACTACTACTTCAAACATGTCAAATTATCAACTTTTGTCACTCATTGTATATTATTCCCATTGATATTCTTTACAATTTTTATTATAAGTACTCTTGTTATTACGATTTGACAAAACTATATTTTGTAGTCAAGAAAAGATAGCAGCTATCATCCCTCTATACATGACAAATGCAAACTAGTTAATTGGAACTGAAATGGACAAGTCGTGGCAAAATTATTCATCTCGGCCATAGTTCCAACGACAATTGCGCACGGGGTAGTACTTGGACCAGAATGTTATAGGAATGTTATTGAAGAAGTACTTGTTGATTCCGTCGGATTTATCGACATGAGCCTGAATTTGCAAACCTTGGTGATGCACTGATGCACTTGGTAATACAATTGCTTAGTCAATCAGCTACATTGTTTTGATGATTAGTATTAGAGGTAACCACCACTTTTCTAATCTAGCGCATTTTTCTCGTTGATATGCATATATGAAATTATAACAAATGGTTTGAATGTTTATTTTACTAATATGTTTTTTGTGTTTCTTGTCAGTTTTTTGCACCCTGCTTGTACAACAAATGGAATAGTTACATTATATGGCTGATGCAATAGCATTTTAGGTTGGACATCCGAACTTGTTTTGTGGAACATTAAGAACTATGGTCTAGTACAGTAGTAGTAGTAATTTGGGTTGGAGTCTTGAGCTCATTTTGTAAACTTATTCACTTAATACATATGCATTTGTTTAGTCTAGATTATATATTTATATATAGTAATTTGTTTATAGGAAGCGTGTTTTGAAGCAGGTATATTTGAATTGTGCGGCATTTGTCGCCTTTTAAAACAATCACCTTTAATCTATGACATTTGTTAAACGCCGTGGTAGGGAATTTTCATGGCATTTACTAAACACCGTGGTATGTACCTGTAATTGCGTTTGTTAAAATCTGTGATATGAACTTTCCATGGCATTTACTAATGTTGTGGTAGGGACTTTCCATGGCGTTTATAAAAGGCCATGGTATGTCCCTTTCATGGCGTTTTTTAAATCCCGTGGTAGGTACTTTTCATGACGTTTTTTAAATGCCGTCTAAGGTACTTTTCATGGCGTTTTTTAAATGCCGTGGTAAGTACTTATCACGGCGTTTTCAAAACGCCGTTGTAGGGACTTTACACGGCATTTTGAAAACGGCATGGAAAGTTCCTACATTTCACGACGTCCCTTTCAACGGCGTTTATGGATGGCGTTTAAAAATGCCATTGTAGGTCTTCTATGGGGTTTTTCAAATGCTATATAGAAGAGCCTAAATGTACTAGTGATAGTAGGGGGTATGAACCTTTAAAATCCGTCAGATTAAATAATAAACGTCCATGATAGAAGGTATATAATAAGGTTAAATAGGGGAGTTTCATGTTATTGTTTAAATTTGGTTCACCGTCCGTTAATATTTGAATCAATTATATAGCTACATAAAGAACGTTAAATTGCACAATACGTATAATAACGACATTAAAAATATTTTAACCAGTTATATATCTACTTATTGAACGTTAAATTGCATAAAGGTTGAAAGTATTATAATTTTATTACGGGAAATATAATATATTGATGAATGACTACCATATACAACACTTAATCTTGGTCGTTCATGTATAATAATCCTACGACTAATATAGGTCCTTACTCTCTACTTTAAGATAGGTTCCTACGTGATCATATTTATAGGGTTGAGTTCAAGTTAAAAGGACCCCTAGGGTTAAAAGTATGAAGGATTTTCACCCGTCCGATCAAAAAATTGAACCGTTGTGATGAGGCGCGCTTTTACTTAAAAAATTAAAGAAAACTAAAAATTTAAAAAAAAAATTAACGCGGTTACTTAGTTCAAGTTGTTTGTACTAACCGTTCATATTTTTTGTTTTAATAGTTCATGTTTTTTCGAATTTAGTTCATATTATTTGTACTAACATTTCCTATGTAATTTGTTTTCACCTTTTTCTCTTATTTTATATTGTTTGTTCTAATAGTTTAAAATTTTGTGGAATTTAGTACAAATTGTTTGTACCAACAATTCTTATGTAATTTGTTGTCATCTTTTTCTCTTAGTTCATATTGTTTGTTCAAATAGTTCATATTTTTGTCGAAATTAGCTCAAATTGTTTGTACTAACCGTTCTTATTTAATTTGTTTTCACCTTTTTCTCTTACTTCATACTGTTTGTTCTAATAGTTCATATTTTTGTCGAATTTAATTCAAACTGGTTGTATAAACATTTCTTATGTAATTTGTTAAAGCATTTAAATCTTGTATATGCAATTTGTTAAAATATTTATATAATTTGTGCAATTGTATATGCAAATTGGTAAAATATTTATGTAACTTGTTCCAAAATATATGCAATTTGTTAAAGTATTAAATGTTAATACTTGTTGAATTAATGAACTAATTAACATAAATATTTGAACTAAATGTCAAAAAAGTTTGAACAAATCACATTAACATTATGAACTATTATGTTCAAAACCTGATTTGTTCAAGTAATTAACACATTTTCTTGAGATGCTGGATTGATAGAGATTAGAAGAGAAGGAGAGAAGAAATTTGATTAAATGCATGAAATCGACTCGATTAACTAGATACGAAGAAAACGAATCGATTAACTTGAAAATCGAAGAAATCAAATCGATTAACCTGAAATCGAAGAAATTGATTCGATTTACCAAGAATTGAAAAATCGAATCAATTAACCTTGAATCGAAGAAATTGAAGAAGGAAGAAGAAATTGAATCGATTAACCTGAAATCGAATCGACCAAACCTGGAATTGAAGAAATCGAAGAAGAAATGAAGGAGGAAGAAGAAAGAGTGTGGAATAAACGACGATAAAAACGGTGTTAACCAAACCGTTATGTTCAGGAATAGCGAAGTAATTAGGCCATTGATTTTTTTTTAATCGGACGGACGTAGTACTTCTCTTTTTTTTTACCCTAAGTCGTCTTTCTATATTATCAAAATCATATTATATATATTTATTCATTTATTTATATATTCTCAGCATGTAGAGAGGATGGTCATCTGACAAATGACAATTCAACGTATCGTTATTAAACTGATCCATCATCCACTTAAATCAATCACTCGAATCTTATTGTGTTTTTGTTTGTATAATCAAACTTGGGAGTCGGTTACCTTGAGGCCAGAGATAACATTCGTTACTAAATGTGGGTGCCCGGTATTGATGAAAATTAAAGGCAGGTGAAGCCTTGATATAAAGAACGGGGAGTTGTGGGATACATGTGAGGCCACTTAGTCTAGCAGAAGACAAACATCATCCATGCACTCTTCATCTTTCATGGACCCCTTTATGTTTAACTCATCTAGCACTTGCTCAAGATGTGACATTTGATTTGCTATTGTTAAGTTGGTTTGTGAGAACTGAGTTTAGGTAAGCGAGTTTAGTTTATGGTTTTGGAGGACCCCATCCTATTTGTTTTATCTTAGCCTCATTAAGGGATCTAATTTGAGTACCCTATTTATTTTTTGATTTATGGGGAGTTTGGTCATACGCCTAGAATGAAAGCGGAAAAAAAGGCTATGGAAAAGAAAACGGTTATCTTCGTTTTATGTGTTGAAAGATTAATAATATTCTATTTTAGTCAATAATTAAACAAATATATTTTTGAGTTAATATGATAATATTTTGTTTTTACTTCGAAACGGACCTTAAAATGTTAACATCTTCTTTTAGAAATTCTCCTACTTCATAATGGAACGGAAAAGATCGTGAAAACAACCAAATAGAAGGCAAATAAAGATACAAAAATTTAAGTGTTTCGGTAAAATCTGTTATATTTACCGACAAACACTGTATCATTAAATAGTATCTCATGCTATAGATCAAACCATATAACTTCTAGGAATGTTCAAAACAAATGAACTAATTGTGGATTATATATTTATTTATTTCCAGGTGATACAAGTAGGTCATAAAACACCCCTATATACAGAATTCCACAGTTATAGTCGTAGTTATAGTCGGATTTGAGATAAGAAAAAGGATAAAATGTTGGAGATTTGAACAATCGGACATGAAACCCCTAATTCAAGGGCGGAAATTCCCTACCCTGAACTCCCATATGAGGAGAGTATTTCTCCCCCTCAATTTCTCGTTCGTTAATTAGACAACGGGACTTCCATTCTACTAAACCGTGTGATTCCATGGATGTTCAAGACAATACCAACAATTACAAATATAGTGAATAGCAATGTCCCCGAGCACATTTAACATGGTTCAAAAGAAACACGATAGAAAACATGTTCCCTTGCTCAATTAAAATTTCAAATTTTGATGGGTCATTTTGCTAGCCTAGTACAATGGTTTCACTAGTTTTGTTCCAAACATGTAATGTGAACAATCTTCTTTGGCCCTTTATGTCTCTCACGCGTCACCCATCATTTGTTGGTCTTTATTACCATCTCCTAGTGCAAGAAAACATTGTAATATAGAGTGGGACAACATATCTAGAGATCTTGCTATTGAGCCAAAAAAAAATTTTTTGATCATTGAGTTGGTCACTAGTGATAATGATTGAATTGATAGGGTGGTTAGTGTTTTTCCGTTTTTTGTCGTATATGATGAAATATATATAAACTTTATGTCACATCGAATCATAACGTTATTGCAGTTTAACTAAGTGTGTAACAATTCATGTCGGAATTTTAAGCGAGGGAGATCGAGTTATATATTTGAATACAGTTTTAAAAGGGGAATATCTCCGGAAAACGCGCGAGAAGAAACTTCCAAGCATCAAGGGAGTTAAGAAGTAGGGGTATAATAAGAAAAGAAGATCCCACGCCATAACCATCTTAGCTTGAGAATTAAAAAGTAAGATGACAAGGAAGCACAAAGGGAGTTGTGGGTGGGGATATGGATGTTTCCATTTTGGAAGGTTGCTCTTAAAATAAAGCACATGGGAGCCCTAGCTAATACATCTATCTATAATTCGTTCAAATTTAATGCCATTTTGCCCCCATTTCACTTATTTTCTTGTATGTAGAGATATACACAAAGTGATTAGATATGTCTCTCTCTAGATGCTTTTCATTGCCAACCAATTAAAACCCTAGCCTATTTGGTTTTGGTTGCCCCCACTATAATCTAGTTTTACTTGTTCTTGTATGCTTCGTATGAGGGGTCCTCTTTGCCACTCCACTCAACTGGTCTTCAATGCTTCCAAGGTATTGTTTAAGAGGAAGCTGCAACGAGTCAACCTAGTAACACAAAATTGTCAAATTTCATCACAAATCATACAACTTTTGGCCATTTTGTTTTGAATGGTTCAATATAAAGACCAGTGAAACTAGTTCGGCTAAAAAGCCATCTTATATCACTGAGATGGATTAAAGGAAGGTATCATGTTATATGTCAAGTAAACAACTTTCAATATTAAATTGTTTTTTCTTTTTTCAAAAAATTTGTAGCTTTAAAATATGGTATTTTTCTTAAATTCCATTCATTTTCTTCTAGTTAGATTTTTGTAATCAAATATCATCTTGTAATTAGAGCTGTCAAAAGTTGATCAGATTCATGAAACAAACCTAACGAACCTGAGCCCAACCTGGACTGGAGATTTTGAAGAAAGAGAATATCCAGGCCGATTCGTTTGAACCCAATTTAATCCGAGATAAAAATGACCCGAGCAAGAAATTTGACTCCAACCCGATTGATACCGAATAGAATAGCCCAATAATGACCCGATAGTTTAAAGTAATCTGACCCGACAACCCGAAGTAAACCCGACCCAGTATGCCCCGAAAGCCCAAAGTAACCGACCCGATAACTCGAAGTAACCCGAGCCGAAATGACCCGATAGTCCCGTCTATTTACGATAAATAATAACTTTGAGTTTCTCATTAAAATAACTATATAAATAGTTTTTCGCGTGTTTAAAAAAGCATATACTCACGCCTTGTACGAGTTACGATAAATAAAGTTGGAAACACATATCTATATTATCTAAATCAAACGGATCGGTCGGATATCTAGGTCAAACGGATTAATCGGATTTTCGGTCATTCGGATCACCAATCATATTCGCGGTTAATTGCCCGATTCGAATAAATCATCTTCGGATACCATATTTTAGAATTCGAATCAAACATATAATATTAAGTTTCTCGTTAATATAATTATATACATAATTTTTCACAAGTTTAAAAGAGTTATATAAACTACTTTCTAATCAAAACATCAAAATTAAGTTTGCATTAATATCAGTAGATTTGTAAGCAATGATGAGTCGATGACTATGAATGTGTCATAGATAATAATTTTCGCCTTTATATTTTTTACAAATAGTTTTCGGTCTGAAATCTGAATACACTTCTTTAATAACACAGCACGGTATAAATAAACATTTGATCCAGTCATCCAAATAAGAATTTACTTTAATTTTACAATATCATTTTATAACTTAAGGTTTATTATACATACTAAATTCTATAAATCTATAGCGAGTTGTTTTAATTCATATTCTTATCTCCTTGTCTGTATTGAAGTCTTAAAGATAAGTTTATCGCTAAAATAAAGAATGATAAATATAAATTATGAACTTGTGATAAGTTCGTGTATTATACATACTAGATATTATAAGTTTATACCCGTAATTTGTACGGATTTTGAATAATATTATATTATACGTAATACTAATTTACTATGTTATATATAGAGAGAGAGGTATTACTTTTCTTAATATATGAATGTATGATGTATCGATAAGTTACTAATTAAATGGTTATAAATTTATAATGGACAATTACAGAAGCAATAGATGATATTAACTTGTTGAAAAAGTGGAGGCATAACATTATTATAAAAGTATTACCTAATAAATGTTACAATTAAACATTTAAAAGAAGAATATATGTTTGAAAATATTTCTAAAACAATCAATATCTGTGTTATGGGTTGATGGGTTGAGTTATGGGTTTGATTATGTAGTTTGATAAGTTTATTAAAGCACGAACGAATGAAACAATTGTAAACCAGTAAAAGTCTCTTTTTTATAAATGAACTTTGAACCAAAATATTATCGGATATTAATGTCATGTTTTAGAATTCGGATCAAACAAATAATTAGTCCGACATATGATCGGATCCAATCATTCAAATCATATCCGGATCGAGGTTCCTATAAATTTGAATGCGGGTTTCCACATTAAATTAATATCTTTTGCATAAGTTTTAATGTAATAAGTGTATATCTAAGAGCTACCCCACCCAGCTGAGTAACCCGGTTTCAACCCGACAAATGGTGCGACCTAAAACCGACTCGAACCAAGCCATTAGGCAATCAGGCCGATTTTGACCCAGCCTGACATCAACTCGAACATAAATTGACCAAACTTTGAACCCGATTGACTCACCCTAATTGGCACTATTTTTGCCCGAATTCATTAAAAACCCAAAAGTAAACCGGCCCAAAATGATCCAATAATCGAACTAAAATGATATGTTATGGCCCGAGAACTGAGGCTACTTGATAACCCATTTGAACCCGAACAATCAGTACCCGACCCGAAACATACCACTTAAAAATCAAGCCTGTTTTTAACCCTGACCTGATTCCAACCCGAGCTTGTTGTGATCCGGTATGAATCCAAACCATTGGCCCCATTTGACACCTCTAGTTGCAACTCACAAGGTGGGTTTTGAGTTCGTACTTTACGCAATGTACTCATCGAGAACTATATATGACCAATGTTAGACGAACCCATATAATTATTTTTTTAAAATACCTAAATTTGTACTTCAGGTGTGGAATTAGATTTTATTTTTAGAGAGAATTTATAATTTGCATCTCATGTGCAAAATCAATTAAAATCAAGTTTATACTACATCCCATGTGCGGAATCAATGGTAATATGTATTCATGTGCGAAATGGATTTTTATTTTTTTAGAGGGAATTTCTATTATTTATCCATGTGCAAAATCAATGTCCAAAATTTGTTTTATCCGCATCTCATGATGTGTGGAATTAACCTGAACAGTATTTCCGCAAATTGGGTGCGGAGCTAGGGAGACCGTAAAAGGAAAAAATGGGTTCGTTTAAAATCACCGTTATCTATTGTCCCTACTATTGCCGTCATCGGACGGCCTTACAACTAGATTGCCCCTCTTTCTAGTCTTCCAACTACGCTCCTTGCTCCAAATTACTATCAACCGGTCATGATAAAGAATTCATCCATCGGTTTCTTATGGGCCTTGTCGATTCTTATGTCAATTTTTACAAGTTAATTAGGTCCCAATCTCAAAAAGAAAAAGCATTACGACCACAAGGACAACTACTCGGGCTCAATCCCAAGGGCAAGCCAATTAAGCAATTTAGGTTTAACCGAAAGACGTAAAAGAAACGCTTCTAAGGAGACAATCCTAAACCATCTTGTGATAAGTTTCCTTTTATCTTATTCTTTACAATTAAAAAGTGCATGATTTAAGTATTGATGCATACGTTATGGATTTCACTTCTTTTTTTTTTAATTTTTACATATTTTTTAAAAGTTTATCATCTACTTTTAGCACAAATCTTCCCTTTGTTTGAGCCTCAATTGGCCGATCGACCCTCATTGGTCGGCTAACTTAAGCACGAAACCTCTTCCTTTCATGTTTATATTTTGTAACATTTATCCTCGAGGTTAAAGGGCAGTCAGCCGATCGACAGTTATTGGTCGTCCAACTAGTCCATATTTTGTCATCATGCATCTTTTGTTTTCATGTTATCTTATTCCTTGAAAAATGTTGATATTACTCTATTATCCTATTTCGTTTGACGACGCTTAAGATATCGCTCATCAAACCCGCCTACGTAATTGACTTTTATGAATAATGAAAGTTATTTCGTTTCATGACATGATCATATGAGGGTTCTTAAGCCTAGCTATAAACATACTGTTTTTTTTTTCTTTTTCACGAATGATCTCCAATATGTTTTAATTATTAAGAACTTACAATTGACTCTTCATTAAGACTCCACACTTTATCTTGCTTTTATGCATATGAATATGATTGATACATTATTTGTTAAGATCATTATTCTCTTTCCACCTTTTGATTATATGTCATCTCTTTATCCACTTCTTGTCTTATTATTCCCTTCCTTTGTTAGCCCCACAAAAATTTCTCTAGAAACACGCTTTTGCATCCTTTAACTTATCTAGGGTTTAGAAGTTATAGTCGTGCAATAAAGGAAATAAAGCAAAATGTAAGTATGAGGTTCTTAGCATTCGAAATAAAATACCTGCAAAAAAAATGATACAAGTGTTGTGTATCAAAGAAAAGAAATAAAAACAAGTGTACGCTCGGAATTCAAAAACAATGATAAAAAGAAGGAATGTTTGCTTACGTAGTACAAAAAGATCAAAACAAGAAGAAAAAAGTAACTCTTGTCATGAAGTTAAAACTGAAGAAATCAAGCTACTGTAGAAGTCAATTGTGGTGGTCAAAACAACCACTGGTCGGCCGACCAATGCTCATCGGTCGGCCAATCAGTACACAACGATCGGCCGACTTGTCCCTCGACATTGCTTGAGCGATCCTCTTAATTCATGGATTTTTACAACACACATCCTTTTTTTCCCCTACCTTGTTCTTTATACCCCCGGTTACATTACAACCCTATAAAACACCTCTTGATTCATATGATAATTGATGGGAATTAAAAATGCTATGGTCAGCATATGATTAATGATCATTGCATAATGTATTGAGCTTCACTGACATTATTCGCCCAAAACACATGAGTGAGTTAAACACGTTACCTAGAGTGGTCATTAGATGGATGATTTTTGCCATATCTCTGATTCTCTATTAAGATGACGTGTGTTATGATGACTTGAGTTTGATCTTAACACCTGAAATAAGAATATAAGTCCTTCACATAGAGGTATCTTAACACTTGAAATAGGAATATGAGTCCTTCACATAGAGGTATCTTTTTACGGATCTTACTTGAATACAAGTAAGGTTCAAGTATGGGACATATGATACCATCCATTTTAGCATCTTTTTTCATCATCATTGTTATCCATTCCTTGTTCTTTTTAAGCATATTTGCATTGTTTATTGACAAATTTTCTTCGTTTTTGTATTTTGGAGATATATCGGTGTGTTAATGACATTGTATGAGTTCTAAGCAATTTTGTAACTAAAATAGATCTATTTACAAAAGAATGACCTCAACACACTCGATCAGGTTCTCCCTACGGTCAACTTAATTGAGGTCGTGGCGAAATTGATTGAGATCCGAGAGTGTAGAACAAAGAATTGCTTGAGGTTTTGGAGGCAATCGACCGACCTCCAACATATTTTCCGAACACGCGACCATTTCCCGTTCATTTCCGAGTGATCGGCCGACCAATCCCACAACATATTTGTTTTTGTAGTTTTATCTTTCATCCCTTATTATTTTAGACTATCTTTTACACATGTTAAATACTTAAAGCATGCCATAATTCTCTTATATTTAAACATCATAAAGTCAATGAAAAATCCAAACTATCACTTTAACGACCTCTACAAAATGATATGATCTACATCTCCCACTTTGAAGTTAGAATGTCGATGTTTTTAGACTAAAAAATGACTTTACTAAGAAATGAGAGTCGGTTCACCACCGTTGAAATATGATAATGGAAATCATATCCTTAGAAATTGATATTAATATTCAAGAGTAGTCTTGATCTTATCTCTCTTTACATATTGGCTACCTTAATGTATTTTCTATATTGCCCCACTTTTCTTTGAGATAAATGGGGTCTTACGAAAAATCTTTTCTATTAATCACTAGCAACAGGAAAAATAAATCATTAATCGTATCCAATGAAAAGCTTAATATTATTTCCAACATATAATAATGAAATTTTGTAGAAGAGGATTTTGATGCCAAATGTTGGATCAAATATTTGCTGGTGGGGCATTGATACTAGTACATAATGAAGGTAGTAATTCAACGGAGTATAAGAACAAACAATAAAAAAAAATGTTTCCTTCTTTTGTCCCAATTGGATATCATATTATTACATGGTTTTTGTTCTTTGTAGCATTGTCGTTGTGAGTTTAAACCTTATATCCCTATTATCATTATTATTACCTAGGTCCGAGTTAGATTAATTGGTTTGAAGTTAGCAAATGATATCGACACTCGATATTACGATCAATTACACTATCAATACTTAGGGTTCACATATTTACATTATTAAGTTCTTTTATCGATAGAAAACTGAAATTGAGACTAAAAATTCATTTCTCAAGTTTCTGAATATATTTTTAGATAGTTAAAGAAATTTAAAAATGGATGAAAAGCGAGTTGTTTGAAAGTTATTGTAACCTGAAACGTGGACGGGATGTTGTTGAAGCTAAGGCGATGTTGGGGACAGTTGAAGTTGCTCGTGACGATGATTTAACTTATAATGGTTGTGAAGTTTGATTGCGTTTAGGTTGTTCCTTGTCGTGGAGTATGTTGTGCAACGAATCATTGAGGTTGTTCCTTCTTTTCAGGTGTGCAATTGGCTCTACGTGTGTTTCTTTACTGCATGAGACAACAAATTTGGGGGAGAGTAATATAAAAGATTGGGCCGAATTTATAATAGCCGGCCCAAAATGTATCGAAACTCTCTAGATATAATAGCCGGCCCAAAATGCATACCCATTGGGCCCAATTTATGCAGCAAAACGAAGAGGCTTTTCAACTTATTTTGTCTTACCGAAAACTAGTTATTGGACCGGATTTGAACCTTGACAGAACTTTTACATATGGACCACATCTGGATCGGTTTCCAAAATTCCTCTAAAAGATTTTATTTTATGCCCAAAAACAATATAAAAGATTTTGCCCAACCAGACCGGTTGGGCCAAATCTAATGGAATGTGAAACTAATCATTTAGAAAACAAAACCAAAACTAACTAGAATTCAAAAAAAAAACTAGAATATGGAAATTCAAACAAAATAGAATTTATAACTTTTTTAAAAAAAATACTTAGAGCTTGTTTGACAAACAAGTTTTTGGGTAGTTTATGATTTATTTTTCTTTGGTAGTTTTAGCTATTGAATAGTAGTTACTTGTTTGTGTAATTTTTGTAGATTTTTATAAAATATGAAAATCTAAGGAATATGATTGAATATTTGATAAAGGTAGATTTTTGGTTGAGATTATCAAAAAGGACACATTTAATAAATATATCATGACATAAATAAGGGTAAAATTTGTCTAAATTTATAGAAAGCTAATTAAAAATATAGATAAAAATATGGATTGAAAGTTTCCTAAAAAGTTTAAATTTTTTTACCCGAAAAAAGTAAAGCTAACAAAAAAGCTTTCTTACCTAACACTATGTAGCTTAAAATGTAAGTTTCATCGAAAGTTATCCAAAAAACTTACGCCGAACACCTCCCTTAGGCTTACATTTTTGTATAAAAACTTGATTGTAATTAAATAATTTTATGTGTTGCTTAAATGTATCTAACATATCATTTAAACTTTATATCTTTTATAAATTTCTTATACTAAAGATTGTAAAATAAAAAAGGACATTTTGTTATGATTAATTTATTGAAAAGGATAGACACTAAGGGCCCGTTTGGTTTAAACTCCGGAAACGAATCTAGTCCATACGTACATCCTTGTTCATGAAGTAATTGAGAATCATTCCTTGTGGTTTGAACTAATTGTAGTAGAATTTGATTAGTTTTAATACCCTATAGGGTAACAAAGTAGGAGAATCAAGTGTATTTTGCATGAAACCAACCGGAATGATTCCATGAACCAAGTACATATATGGACTAGATTCGTTTCCATTCCGTTTCCGTTTCCGGAGTTACAACCAAACGGGGGGCAAGATTATCTTAACATAAAATCTGTTTATCCAAATCACTCTTTTCTAATTCAACTATAGTATTTTTAGGACAAAATTAGACCAAAGAGTTTTCTTATATTTAATTTTTATGGAAGAGTTTATTTTAAATCAGCTTAGAATAATTTTGGGGGAAATATCTCAACAAGACGGAAAGAAATATAACATTGTTGGCCGCGTGATCAAAGTGTTTACGTAATCAAAAAGTCACATATTTCTCATTTTTGCCGGTAACGAGGCTTTTCGCGTTTGGTTAGATCACTTCTTACAAGATATTATTAATTGTGTGATTCTTAATCCTCTTTTAATTATTTTTCACATATAATTCCGCCCTATAGCAAGCCATTGGTCGACCCACATTGTCATCAAACGAGGCCCAAGTCCAAACCACAAAATGGACTCAAGCTTAGACCACACTTATGCCCGACGGATCACCAACGAACACACCGCAAACCGAGAGCGCATCAGACGAGAAATTAAACGATCGTATACTGCATACGATCACAATAAG
This sequence comes from Fagopyrum tataricum, assembly GCA_002319775.1. Lineage (NCBI taxonomy): Eukaryota > Viridiplantae > Streptophyta > Magnoliopsida > Caryophyllales > Polygonaceae > Fagopyrum > Fagopyrum tataricum. The sequence continues at coordinate 5,605,487 of CM008280.1, forward strand.
AGAGTATAGATAGAAACACTCGAACAATTAATTACCAAAGCATTAGAAATTTAGAACGGTGTATGCAAAAACTGAAGTTAATCAACGTTAAATTTGGAAGGCTTAGATGAGAGCAATGCTAATCGATTTATTAGATGAAGGTAACGCTTGTTTCGATCTCCCGAAAATCCAAAAACACAATCAGACGAGACGAGACACATCACCACCGTTCCCTTAGAAATCGAACGGTATAAATCCAAGCACGTCAAAACAAACTTAACCAGCTAAAAACTGAACGGAAAATGACAAATGAGATAGAGGAGAAGAAAGCTTCCCCGTTTCATTGAGGTCGACAGATTGATACGAAGATCTAGATCGAACGGCGGTCGGACGCAAGACGAGAAGCGATGGCGGAGTGGTACATTGTATCGTGAAAAGTGGAAGACTCGAGTGTCTTCTTTCGGAGCTCCTTGGCCTTCTCCTCAGTGAAGCATCCCACTGTAAACGCCCTAACTGACCTCGATCTCTCCGTCTCAATCTCCATCTGAGGAGAAGCGCTCATGTAGTCCGCCTCCGAGGACATTCCGAATAGCGGGGCCCACCAGTTGCCGGAGCTTGCCTTGGGAGATCTTTCCGGCTCAGATCTGCGGGTTTTAGCGCTGGCAGTTGCTCGGATGGTGGAGTTGAAGATTGGGAATGCGGTTGCCATGGCGAGAGAGTAGCTAGCAGCGTCGGCGTGTGAAATGGATAAGATTGAGAAATTGGTGAAAGTGACATACCTCTTTCACTCTTTGCACTTTCGCTTTTTATAATCCCATAAAAATATTTTATCAAGATATTTATTTATTTATCACAGTCGACCGTAATTATGAATAAATTACCATACATATTATGGTTTTATGTGAGAAAATGCATATTTTTCACAAAATGATTTATATGAGAGAAAATGTGAGAAATTTGTTAACAATTGAATTGTTCGTACAGGAATGCTAATTAATATTATGTTTACATTTGAATAAAAGGACGGTCATTTGGTATAAAATCAATATATGTGGACAATTTTGTGAATAATGCCCCAATATAAGGACAAATTTGTAAAGTTGATCCTTCTTGAAATAAATAGTGGGTTGTTATTGTTGGGCCAAACTGACTTGGGCACACAAACTTAGATGGTAAATTGTGAAAACAATGGGCAGTTTAGAACAAGGATTTCAGTGTAGGCGAACATCGCCATAGTGCATTCACTCAATAAATTTGTTGAATAAACCCATATTTAATCTGATTGTATTCTCTTACACGAATTATCGGAAAATTTAGAAATAATCACAAACTTTGGTGGGATTTGTCCAATGGCATAAAACATTTCAGCGAATCACCATATACTTATTTACATTGTTTTTATATTTTTAAAAAATCGATAAGAAATTGTTAAATTTAAAACAATTAGAAATAGATTTAGAGGATCGCAAAAACCCTATCCAACTCGACTTGATTGACAAAATTGAAAACCGAATTGAAAATTTGTTAAAATGCACAACTTGAATTTTAAACCGGTTTGATCCAATCTAACACAATAATAAAATTAACCCGACTTATTCAAACCCATTAGAAAGAGATCCAAAGTGAAACCGAGCCTAATGGAAATCAAAGAATGATGAAAATGATCGTTGTATTTCTTGTCTCCTCTCATGTACATGGAAGAAAAATTATAATGAACTTGGGTCTGAGCTAATTGGGTTTGATTTTAGAATGTCCCTCGAGCTAAAGTATTCTAAGAAGAGTTTAGATCGTGATCGTAGAAGGCGAAGTGAAAGAGTTGCTTAATTAGCGCATTTGCAATAATTTTTTTCTAAACGTGTATTAGACGCCCCTATAGAGAGTTTTCCTTATAACACGTTCTTAGACAAAGTGATAGTCTAGGTCGATGCGTTTTATTCGTTGATGGAATACATGATTTGTTGCAAGATATGTTTCCTCTAGATTTTCGCACTAGAGTAGTGGTGGTTGTCGGAGGAAGACACCTAATTCAGAAAGATAACTCTGAAACCGTGAGGAGGTCACATGTTGCTTGAGCGATAGATCGATTTTCAGGCTCCATAAGTGAACGGGAAAGGTTTCTTCTTTGAAGACCAAGACACGAGGGAGGAGCCCATGTAGATGCAATATGAAGTTGTTGAACGTTTGTTATAATTCGATCCTGAGATGGGACCAAGATCCATATATTGGTTGAAAGCAACACCAAAATTCTTGATCCATGGTTGCATGTCATTCCGGAAATCGAGAGGCTTGAGGGTATGATATTGGCGCAAGGGGAATAATGTATGTGGAGGAGCAAGACGTTCTGGAGGGCCATGGAATTGTGTAGTCAAGTAATTTTGATGGGTTTGGTAATATTGTGCTTTGACCAAGTGACCGTGTCATGTTAGTTTGTAGAAGCAAGAATAATAAGATTATAAGTGGATTGAATTAATTAGTGTGTGTAAATCAAAGATTGAGAAAGGGGAGGGAGAAGGGTTGTTTGTGGGAGAGGATATCGGGGTAGACATAGGTGATGGATCGAGCCGTTGTTGTGGAGTTGGAGTAACGTGCTTAGATCTTGAGCTAATTGGCTTGCAAGAGGAGACGAGGAGTGCGCCTAGATATCATTGTGGTAGGGAATAGATCGGAAGGACTTGAATAAAGGCAATTGGAAAATGTTTTGTGACGGTGAGGGTATGGGTTAGGCTAAAGTGGCAGGTTGAGCCGAAGTGAAAGGAGATTGGGCCTCGTTAAAAACAATATTTCTAGAAATATACAATAGATTGTTGTTGTGATTCAAGCAAAGGTATCCCTTGCGAATGGAGCATAACTAAGGAAGACGCAAGTAGTCGATCATAAGTTTAGTTTGTGCAGTTATATGGATTAAGATTTGGAAAGAAAATACATCTAAAAACTCGTAAGTGATGAAGATTTAGACTTGAATTGTAAAGTAATTGATAAAGAGACTGATTAATTAGTGGTTTTGAAGTGTGGGTATAGGACGCTTATTAATGAGGAAAACGGTTGTTTCGAAGGCAGATTGTTGTTTGAGAAGGTTGGGTAAGTCACATATCAAACATGTGTTGATGACGAGATTCAATACTTCCATTTTGAGAGTGATCATAAGGACATGTAAGATGGAGGTTAAATCTCTTTTGAACAAAAATAGATTCTAATGGTTCGAACTCCGTACCACCATCGGTTTGGATAACTTTAATGGTTGCGGAGTAAAAGTTGGTAACAAAATTAATGTAAGAATAAACATAAGATGTAACAAGAGACTTTGTAACTAATGGAAAATCAATAGATAATTGCTATAGTCATCTTACGAGGGATTGAAGCGTGAGAATTAAATTTCGCAAATAATTACAAGACCCGATTGTAGTAAAGGGATCAAACTAAGAGAGATTGATGTAATGATTTAAAACTTAATTGCTAATACAAATATACAAATATAAAAAAAAAACAGATGTAAGAACACAATATAGACACGGAAACACATAGGAGTGATCGATGAACCAAAGTGACACAACTCGTCCAACCTATGGACACTAATCGGCCGATAACCAGATGCAACCCGAGACGGTTGAAGGAGAGGACTATATATTTATAGGTTGATCCATTCACGAACAATTTAGAAAACTTAACATCTTACATAGGTGATTAATAAAGGCATCCCGAAATATAAATTACCTTAACAATATATAATATAATCTCAATTCATAATGTATCCAAATCATATAATCATGATATGACGGAAATTAAGGTATAAATTCACACAACCTTCACATCTTGCAAACAAACACCTTGAAGAACATAAAACTAAGAATCATTCCTGTACAACTCTTGCATATTTCCAAGATGACCATTGGGATACCCTAAACATATGATTTAATTTAAGACATATAATCAAAGGATAATGATAATCATAAACATTATAGAATTATCAATACAAGTTGGACTCTCTATATCTTAAAATAACGAAAATTCTACAAAAGAAATACTTAAAAAACATCTTCCTTTAAAGAATCAAGAGAGATCAGGCATGCAAGGTTACGGACAATTTGGCCAAACATTGTGGATTGGTCGGCCGATCGCCTATAGAGTTTGACCCGGTCAGTCTAGTCTTCTCCTATATTAATTGTAGATTTTAGAAATTGGATCGTAAAAAGTGGATATCAAAACTAATGGACGAAAAGTCTTATTTATAGAAAAGATTTCTATTCTAGGGTTTGAGGGTAATCCTATTAAACTCTATCTCTAACATTAAAAGATAAAAACGTCCAAACATAAGAGCCGAAAGACATCCAAAACAACATGTAAAAAAGGAAAGATAAGATAGCTCGTCCAACACATATGTGGGATAAGGACAAATCAGTCGACTTCAGGGACTAGATCGGCCGATCTCTCTTGTACTAGTAGATTTTATCAAAACCTGCCTTGGAGAATAGGTCATTAGCTCGGAAATTGGGTGAGACTGACCGACTAAATGTGGAAAATCGGCCGATTGACAATCTTCCTCGAGTGGTCTTCATTTATTCATCTTGATTATTTCAGTCTTGATCTCGACTTACTCGATCATATGGACGAGGAATTCTGTCAGGAAAGTCTGCATGACTGCCACAGAGTTGAGAGTTCTTATGACGGGGACTGATGTCCTTCTTGCTGAGCTGCTAACAATTCTCTTAGGGATCACATGTTTACATAGCTTTACCATTCAATCTCTTAATATTGTATCTGACTCCCAATTAGCAATTGATATGCTTGCAGCTGGGACATCTTCTGCTGCGAGGATATTCAAGATGTGATTCAGAGGTCGATAACTACTTTCTACAGTCATGTCCGATGCGAAGCAAACACTGTCAGCAGAATGCTAGGATTGAGCTTCTTTAATAAGCATTCACCTTCCTTTTAAGAAATAAATAAACTTATATATTGAATGTAATCGAGCCTAGTAAAATTGGGTGAAAGGAACCCAGTAGTCAGTCCAAAACATATATAGGGGTATTAACGTCATAAATATCGTGGCTTGCTAAGTTATTGTGGTGGCCTATAGCATTCGGATCTCCCGTCCTCTCCCTCCCCTTTATGAAATTGAACTTGATCGTCTCTCATTTCATTCTCCCTCGCACCACACGCAAAGTTGAAATTTAATTTTATCTATTTTTTTTTAATAATTTTTGGAGGGAAGGAAGAAGGAGAAGCAAGAGAAAAATGTCGGGGAAAGGAGCGAAGGGATTGATAACAGGTTCCAAGTCAGGAATCAACAAGGACAAGGACAAAGACAAGAAGGCGCCTATTTCTCGCTCTTCTCGCGCTGGTCTCCAGGTCTCCTTTTATCTTCTTTCCATTCTTGGTCAACTCCTTCCATTTGGTCTTCTTTTTCGTGTTTTTGTTATGTGTTGGTGCTGTTTGCTCTCTAGATCTGCGCTTCCCTGTGTACTAAACAAGTGAATTGTTTGTGGATTTGAGTTCCCTGGCTAGACTTGTCCGTCAATTGGTGAAAACAAATTGGTTTTTGGTTGAAATTGATGGAGATGGAAATGGGCGTCAAATTCCTCAATTTGTCTTCAGTAAATGCTTTAGTTGTTTTCTTAGTTAGAACTAGTTTTAATGGCTGCAACTTTTCTACTAGTCTATTTCATAGTCAGTATAATGCAAATGAGATATTATTTAGCCTCCGTATAATGTTGTTTGCTATACTCTGATTAAGCTAAACACTGAGCAATGCTAATTCTGCTTTGAATCTAAATGGCTTGCCTGTAAGAAAGCTTTATCCTGCCATGCTTTTCATTGCTTTTGAACATATAGAAGCTATATTCGGCTTCTTGCTTTCTTAGGCCATTGTTTAGTCTTTACTGTGGAGTAGATCGGGTGCCAGTGGGGATGTCAAAATTTGGTGTTGGGTTCAAGAGCAATTGATGATTATTGGATTGTCTGGAATCTTTATATGTTACATAACCGGTGAATTATGTTTTGGGTGTTCAAGAAAACTAAAGACTTTCTAGTTCATGACATGCTACAACTGTTTTGAGATTGTTCCACTGATGGAAGTGCTAACTTCAGGTTTTCTTAGGGAGATTGATACTGCTTACAGCCTTATAAGTGTGTTCTAAGCAGTTGTCAGCTCCATTGACTGTTAAACCTTTATTCGGCATGATTCTAGAAATTTTATAAACAATAAGAAATGGATGGAAGAGTGTATGTTTCTTTTTGCGTGTCACTAGTTCTTTCCGCGCTCAGTTTAGCTACTCAAGTGAATGGAATCACTCTGTCACAGTGGGAATAATATGCACTTTGCATCAGGTTGTTGTTCCTATTTTTGAAAAAATAAGAAACAGATGTGAGTGTATAGGTTTCTTTGTAAATTGTAGCTTGTCTTTGTATGCCAATTTAGGTTTTCTTGCCATGTGATCCTGATTAGAACTCTAAAAAATGCACTTGATCGAATGCTATGTACTTTGCACCTATGAACGAAGTGTTTATGTGGGTTGCTGCCATGAAAAAGGGAATATATAATCCAGGTGGTATTAAGTACTGATTAGAACAAATCAGGTTTCTTGCCCACATTTCACCCAAATCATCTCTAGAGTATGAATCATGGGTGGTAAGGGGGAAATACCTTTTTCATTTGAAGTTATTGTATATAGAAACTGACAAACTGTAACATACAAATCATTTACTTGTGTAAAATACCTGATTAGATTAGCCTGTGAGCCAGCCATACATGTATGCCTGTAATGCAAGTATCTTTGAAGTTTTGTTGTAACTGAATACATTTTAAGCCAATTGAATTGTGCAGTTCCCTGTGGGACGTGTTCACCGTCTGCTGAAAACGAGGGCCACTGCAAACGGAAGGGTAGGAGCGACAGCCGCAGTGTACACAGCTGCAATCTTGGAGTACCTGACAGCTGAGGTGTTGGAGCTAGCTGGGAATGCTAGCAAGGATCTTAAGGTGAAGCGTATAACCCCGAGACACCTGCAACTCGCCATCCGTGGAGACGAAGAGCTTGACACCCTGATCAAAGGAACCATTGCTGGAGGAGGCGTCATCCCGCACATCCACAAATCGCTCATTAACAAGTCCTCTAAGGAGTAGAAGATCACAGTTTCCGTTTGCCATGGCATGTAACAATAAATTCAACGCCTCCAAGGGACGTTTAACGCTCTTTTTGTATGTTTTACCCAACTATATAAGATTGTTCTTTCTCTTAATCGTAGTTGACGGCTTAACATCTCAAGCACTTCCGAGGCCTTTGATGGAAAATAGAAATTATCGTTGGAAATGTCAGTAATCAAAATAAGGGCAGTTGTTTGAGCCGAGCGAGCCAATCTTGGTATTGGTATGCTTAAAATCATCTCATTTGTAATCTAGTTCGAGCTAAACCTAAAGTTAAATAAAGGATAAAAATGCGCTCGTAACTTGTTTAGAGAATGTATGAGTTCAAACTGAGCTTTTTTCGAGTCAAAGTCGAACCAACCAATTTGGCTCATATTCCTAGTACAACTCTATTAAAGATTAACTCATCTAATTATATTTAGGGTTGTATTTAAGCCGAATAATTTCTTTATATTTGACTTGTTATACTCGAGTTGAATCTAAATTTTAATCAAACTTAAAAACCATACTCATATTCAAATCTAAATCCAAAGAACTTCAAACCAAATCACGGCTGAATGATATTCAGTAAGAGCAAAGAGAAGAATTTTTATTGTTAGAATCAATGCTAATTTCATCTTCTGCAAGATTATGATAAAGATCAACTTTAGGTAAGGAGTAAGGACCACATCAATAAACTTTAACTTTTCCACTCAAAATTTGTTTTGTGTGTGAGTAAAATGAAAATCTTAATTTCATTTTCACCCAAATATAAATAAAATTGATTTTTTAGTTAATATGATTAAAACATTTGAGATTTATTTAAAAAGTTAGTTTATATAACACAATTAAAATTGAATGATAAAGTTAAGAACAAAGTATATTTATTGTTTATATTTATTTTGTATTATTTTTTATGTTTCTTATTTTTTTAGAAGTCTTAAGTATAAATTTGAATATATTTTTAGTAATATTTATTTATGATTTTATTAAAATTTTCTTATTTATATCATTTTAGTTATAAAATTTAATCAAGTAAGAATTGGTTTATATTTATTAGTATTCTTAAGTTAATGCGAGAGAAATGTAAAAGTCTAAAAAAGTGGGTTAGGATTGATGTAAAGTTTACTACAATCGGGATACAATAAGAATCCAAATTGTTAGATGCATCTCAATACAAGACTGGACTTTTAATCTATAATGCAGAGAAACTGAAGTTACAAAAACCATTGACTTAAACTGTGATGTTATAAATAGAAACAATGACCCCACCTTCATCACGAGTCATGAGTGACCAAGGAGAATAAAAAACCCATCTCAAAATTATCACAAAATAACCCATATCTTATTTTTTACACTCCAAACAATCACCCACCGTTCTGTTTATGCTATAAAAGTGTTTAATATGTTAAATTTCAGTTTTGTTCCTATAAAACAAAAAGCCATAAGTATTAATTGCCGCAATATACAAATAAAATTGTTACACGAGCTGAACGAGGCAAACATTGATATGTTCGAACTAATCTTCTCTACGAACGAAACAAAGTTGAGTTGAATAAGTAAAGCATTGTTTTAAAATAAATGTCATACTTTTCTAAGCATTAACATATGAATGAGTGGTTGTCTGGAAAAACAAAAACCCATTAATGTAATTTACAATTTTACGATCTTAGACTAGAGTAGACGAGCCATCAAAGAGGACTGAAGGATGTATATACTATATTTAATATTTATATCTTCAGTCATGATAGTGGGAAAAAAATTCAAAGTCGTCCTCGCACCCAAAAGACGAGTTCAAAGTCTTCCGAGTTCGGACAAGATTGCTCAACAGCAGTAGTCTCCTTCTTCCTTCCTTCCTTCTACTTTTCCAATTTCATTAATCTCTCCTCACTCTCATGCTTTCTTCACTTGTCCAATACTTCAGGTCTGGGATTTCCGAACTCCTACTGCAACAATCAATGAACACACAGTCCATCTTCAGGTGACCGTTCTTTATAATTTGCATGGATCAAACTTCAGTCCCTACTTACTTATTTCCCAATCAATTTCTTATATCTAATTAACTGTCCATGTCTTCTTCTTATAGGTCATCAATTGGGTTCTAAATTTACCAACTGGGTCACTGGTATTCCGGAAGTCTGCGTGTGGATAGGTATCGATCACAATGCTTTGATTGTGTGCGAATTGGTTGAAAAACTGTGTTATAAAATTTTCTGTTAGATAGAAGCTTGAATTGGAAAGATAGTGAGAAATAATCTTGAAGCTGATGGGAAACATGAGAATTTTATGTGCTGGGGTTTTGCTTGTTACATTGATGCTCCCCTTGTTCACTTCTGTGGAGGGCAGATTTCATTTTGCCAGAAGTCATCAAGTGCTTGGATCAAACAGTTATGCTCATGTGCCTCGAAAATATGACCGGATTGAGGAGGCCAAGAGTGCTTGTAAGGAAATCATAGATTCTGCTTCTGAACTGGCTTCTGATGACAATAGGGCATATGTTATCAGAAATCATCTATCCTTTTCTGGTGGGGATTGGGATCAACAATCCGGTACAGCTCGTCCATTGTTGCCGTATTTGGATTATGTTGGTTCTAACAACTCTGATGTCTCCATTTTGGGGTCTCCGGTTAAGCTATCTGGATTTCAATTCACTGATGTCAACTTTGATCATCGGACAAAGAAGACAGTTGCTGTCAATGGAGTATTGGATTTGGTCATTACTAGGAATGGTTTTGAACAAACCGGAAGTGCAGTTTCGGTCCCTCAGTTTCAAATTTGGACGGATTATACCCGTGCTTCGCTTTTCTTCCAAGGAGTGTATACTGAATCAGAAGAGAATGGTGGGGAAAGAGTAATGTGTTTGTTGGGGAGTGCCATGTTGCCGGTGCGCCAATCTGATTCGAATCATCCATGGGGAAATTTTAGTACAATGGATTCAATATTTTATCAGCCACCTTCGAAGAAAGATGATCGAATTCTTCTTGTTATTCGTTACCCCATGAAGCTTTCTTTGACACAAAGGGCAATTCAAGGGGAAATGAGGAGCCTAAGTTTGAAAACGGATATCATCTACTTTGATAAAGTTCGGATCTCGTCTCAGTTAAGCACGGAGGATTACAAGTTTGATTCACAGGCTGTACACACGGCATGTGATCCGTACCCGTATTTGGATACGTTGTTGGAAGGTGGCATTGACTTCTACAAAGGCAATGACTTCTGTTCACTCTTTGAAGCAATTCAACGTAGAGGGAATGCACATATTATCCCAAATTGGAGGTGCAAAGGAGCGGACGAGTTTTGTAGTAGGCTTGGTCCTTTTGTCACTGATGGCAAGAAGAAAATTGGTTCACATGGGGTCTTTGCTAATGTTCAACTACTCGCGCAAAATGTTCACTGTGAGCAAAAGCTTATAAAAGGCAATGTAACCGTGGCTTCGGTTTCTTTGGTACTTAGAGTTGTTCCTAGTCATGGAGACTTTTACCTCCAAAGGAGAAGTGGATTGGGAAACATGACACTTGCTGCTGAAGGTGTGTGGAATTCTTCCAGTGGCCAGCTTTGTATGGTTGGTTGCCTCGGAATCTCTGATGCTTGTGATTCACGACTATGTTTCCACATTCCAACGACGTTCACCATCAACCAAAGAAATGCTTTGGTAGGATCTATTTCGAGCATCAAGGCCAAAACCCCTTCTTACTCCCCTTTGTCATTTGAAATTCCATTTCAGAAGCAATGGATATGGCGGCGGCTGTTGAGAGATACTGGTTTACGCTATATGTACTCGAAAATTAATCTTGCTGGAGCACTTATGGATAGAGATGAGCCTTCTAGTATAGGGAAAGTCATTAAGAAGTCTTTGTTGAAGTATCCCAAAATGCAGGAAAATGAGGATTACAATTCAAGCCTTTCTCTTCTTGCAGAAGATCTTACTTTTGATGTTTCAGCTGTGCTTAGTCCCAGTCCAAGTTCTTCATCTGAAACAATTTTTGTTTACATGGAGATATTCTCTGTCGGTTCCGTAATCAACCCGAGTTCTCACGTAAGCAATTTCTCGTACGCTCGAGTACGGACTCCTTACCACGAAAAGGCCGAGTACACGGAAAAAAAGCTTCTGTTGAATGTTTCAGCCCAACTGTCCAGTAGAAGTGTGGTATTGAGAAATTTATCTTCACTGCTTCTGGAGGGTCTCTACAACCCATCTCTTGGGAAGATGTACTTGATCGGTTGCCGTGATGTTCGGGCACACAATATATCAGAAACTAATGATCTTGAGGGCGGGTTCGATTGCTTAACTGAGGTGGTGATTTCTTATCCACCAGTTACAGGTCAGTGGTTACTACACCCAGGAGCTGAAATTTCAATCACAAGCAAAAGACCAGAAGATGATCCCCTGCATTTCAAACCACTGAAACTCAAAACAAATCCGATCACATACAGAAGTCAAAGGGAAAGCTTTCTCTCCGAGAGACAAACTGAAGGCGTACTTCGGGTCTTGACTCTGTCTGTGATGGTTGTCTGCATTTTGCTTCAGCTACTATACATCAGAAATGCAGCAGATGTTGTGCCTTATGTGTCCCTTGTCATGATGGGTATTCAATCCCTCGGATACGCCCTTCCGCTCATCACAAGCATGGAGTCTCTTTTCAGAAGGAAAAACGCTGTCACCGAGTCTTCCTACCGCATGCTTCAGAACGAGACCGGTCAGTTGGATAACGCGATTGGTTTAACTGAAAAACTACTAGTTCTGTCCGCATTTCTGCTGACTCTAAGGCTGTTTCAGAAGGTGTGGAAATCTCGAGTTAGATTCCTAAGACGAGTCTCGCAGGAACCTCATCGTGTACCAAACGATAAGCTAGTTCTTGCCATAACTTCAATCATACACTTAGCGGGCTTCGTCAGCATTCTGTTTGTTCATCATACTGGTAATACTAGCCAAGCTTTCGAAGAAATGCACTCAATTGATGAATTTAATCAAGATGGAAGCTTTTTAGTTTCCATGAGTTCTGATGCACCTATACAGTGGATGGTTCTACTCGAGGAGTACATGGGTGTAGTGCAGGATTTGTTTCTTTTACCTCAGGTTGTCGGAAATCTCGTATGGCAGGTTGACTCTAAGCCTCTGAGGAAGCTGTATTACATTGGGTTGTCGTTTGTAAGGATCTTCCCCCACGTGTATGACTACTTCAAAGCTTCAATACTAAACCCGTACTTCTCTACGGACTACGCATTAATCAACCAGGATACCGACTTCTATTCCAAGTTCAGCGACGTATTCATACCTGTTATGACCGCACTCCTAGCAGTGTTCGTATTAGTGCAGCAGAGATGGAGTTACTACAAAATCAGTGACGCCCTTGTTATCGGACGTTGCAGGCTACTTCCTCTCCCACGCAAAGTGTACCAGAAGTTGCCGTCTGAGTCCATTGAGGCAGAGCTTGCAAGTGGGGGACATAAGACCAATGCTCGTGATCAAGAAGCTTGATGCTTAATAAATTTGCAGGTAACTATTATGGTATTTGTTAAGGTTTGTTATGCTCTTTCACTTGCCAAATTGCTAAGTATATGCTTATGAACTTAATTTCGCGTATACTTGTGTCTAAATTTGTAGAATATATGAAGCTCTATGCGTATAATGTTGTTTACTATACTCTGATTAACCTAATAATGATAAAGAAACACTTGGCAATGATGGATTCTGTTTTGTATCTGAATTGCTTGCCTGTTAGAAAGATTCTTCCTGCCAGACTTTTCATTGCTTGTAAGAGACATTTATATGAAAATAGAAGCTCAAAGTCGAAATTAAGATGTCTGTTCTATGCGAAACTAAGCTAATATAAAATGCACGTGCAAATTTTAGCTTTAAAAGTGTATAATATGTTAAATTATCACAAAATCACTAGCAAAATTGCAAACTACAACAAAAATCACCCATAGTTTTTTTTTTTTTTTTTTAATTCCAAACAATCAACCACGTTTTTCTTTATGCTTTAAAGTGTATAATATGTTAAATTTTATCTTTGTTCTTATACATTTTTTTTATAGTTCTCAATTGCCAAAATATATAAAATAAACAAATGGATGGTTCAACATTTTCTTCAAAGTTGTTACACGATTTGAACGACGTTGCACGATTTGTACAAACATCGACATGTTTAAACTCGTCTTCTTTGTAAACAAGACAAACTTACAAACAAGATAAACTTAGTAAAAAGATGTCAATATTTGTACGATTCAAACAATGAGATGTTCAAAATCGTATTCTTATTAAACAAGATAAACTTACAAACATGATAAACTTGAGTAAAAGGAGTCAAATATTGACATGATGAACCTAAATTTTATTATAACTTTAAAATAATCGTCAACGGGTTGGGGTACTAATTTGAAGACCCATAATCAGAAAAAAGCACCGAAAACCTATAAAACACTAACCGCAGCTGATATAGTAGGTTTACCTTCGATTTTGAACTGATATTTTCGGTTTGGTTAAACCGAAGGCAGAAAATCTGGTTTCCAAAAAGCTGGTTTAGGCTTAGGCCCTGTTTGGTATTAGATGGGGATTTTGGGATTTTTTTTTTATTTGTTGAGATTCTCGTAGATGGAAATTATTAGTGATTGATAAATTTTGTTAATTTTGGGTGTTTTCGTATAGATTTGTTGGGCCCTTAAAATTAAAAAAAGAAGTTGATGCAAACGAGGTGGGCTTGGAGGGTGGGGTAAGGCGTGGGTTTTGGCGTGAAGGGTGACCTATTCTCTGATGCCAAACATCGTCAGAAAGAGAAAAAGTAGTGGTGGTGTTCAATGCGCGTGAAGGGTCCGTCGCAGCATTGAAGACGTAAATACCATCTCCAATGGTACCCTTCAGTTAGAAGAAGATCTTGTGTCTTGCGAGTTTTTAACAAGACAGTAATTAGAATGAAATTCGAAGAAGACATCATTATCTGTACAAAATCTATTGACATATATGAGGTTCTTCTTTAGAGAAGGGGTGTGGGGAGAAAGTTATGAAGGCGAAAAGTATGAGATGAAGAGAGAAGAGATGTGAACCGTAATTGTGAATAAAAGGGAGACTTGTTCAGTACTAAAATAAGGAAGATTGTCAGAGCGCATGTTCGAGAGGTTTGGTGTGTAGTGATAAGTAGCTGCAGTATTGGGATACTAGTTAGAATAAGTGGAATGAGCCTGTAATGAAGGAGGTGGAGGTGCCTGGAAAGAGTGATTGAATATGTGCCAACAGCTGATCATAGAGTGCCCTGGTTTGTTGCAAAGTTGGAAAATGGGCTTGGATTGAGTCAATACCACCAGTGAAGTTTGTTGAGCCACGACCCTTGGATGAGCCACCATTGTTCGAACCTTCTCCTCGGCCTCCATCATTTATGCTAGTCCACGAGGAATCACCATATATGCTCCCGAGTGTTGTAAGGGGTTCGAGTCTCAGATTCTCGTCCTCGTTGAGCTCCTCTTCCTCGTCATCTTTTTGCGGGAAGTTTGTTGGCTGACATAGAGGAGGTGATGCTAGAGTTATTGCGAAGAACTCGCTCCTCATGATTCAAGAGATGGGTAAGTACTTGATGAGAAACTAGGAAAGCGGGAGTACGGTGAGTGTTGTGACGACATAGTCGTATTTAGAACCAAGATCCGTTAGAAGATAGTTAACAAACTCTGTATCTGTAGGGTTTGTCTTGTAGCTTTGAAGCTACTCACAAGATTATGAGTCTTGTTGTAGTAAGAGGAAATGGAGTCTCCTCCCTTCTTTAGAGATGCCAGTTTTAGACGGGACTGAACAATTATGGCATTTGATGTGGCAGCAAAAAGGTCATGAACATGACTACAAATTTGCGAAGGTGGAACAATCAAGGATTTGTGCCATGACAATTTGTGCGAGGGAAGAGAAAAGTAAGGCTACCACCGGTTGGTCTTGGAGAGCCAAGTTTTGGATCTGGAGGAGGAATGGTACCCCCTACATAACTGAGAAGTTGTGTATCAATGGGATAGGGTTTGAGCAGGCCTTTCCACATTGGACAATTCTCTACAGTAAATTTGACAATGTTGAAAGTAGAGAAATTTGGTAGAGATTGTGTTGGAAAAAGAGAGAGTGGAGTAAAAAGGGGTCGTAACCGTGGAGGAGTTTGATTATTCATAGGCGGAGGTGGTGGTGGTAGTCAATTTCACGAGATTGGTTTCCTTCACTCATGGTGAGGGAGAGGTAATTTCAGTCATTGGTCTTACAACTTTGATACCATAACAGAAAGCAACATAGGATCAGAGGTAGACTTGAGCAAACGCGGGTACGGCGCATAAGGTAGGCCCGATCCACTAAGCCCGCCGGGTGGGTACGAGCAAGGGTGTAGGCCTGTCCGGACTGCTAAGACCGGCCCGAAAGCCCGTTTTATTTATTTTTTAATTTAAATATGTAAAATATATATGCGAATAGTAGAATTCATACCCAATACCTCAAGATAAAATTTAAATGTTCAAGACCATTGAACTACTTTGAATTATATGTTATAATTTTATTTATTTAATATTTAATATTTATATTTTTACATTTTATTTTTTCAAAACAAAATATAAAAAGGGCCCAGCCAGCCCGGTCCGAAACCCGTTCCGAACTAGTATGGACAAAACCTCAGGACCGAAGTCTGGGATGCCCAGCTCTAATTGGAGGTGAGGGGAAATATATTTCTGTTGTGTATTTTCATAATGACCTTACATGGTATTTATCCTAGTATCCCAGTATGAATGTATGATTGTACTACACTCTAGAATCTCGTGACAAGTATCTCAATCATAATGGATGACCTTTATACATATGAATATTCTAGTAATATTTAGGTATTGTTTGTTCTGTTTTTTTACTATTTTCCTTACCGTGACAAGGGGCTTCATGTAAAAATAGTCTTTATTTTCAAGCTTTGCTTCATGTCACCCACTTGCAGATGAACTAACCCTTTAATACACGTACCCATGGTAGTAGAGATATTCATAAGTTGCAATGGATAGACAACAACGATAATGTATCAAAGATGTAAATATGAGTGAAGTAACGACATAATATTAAGCTACAAGACAATGAGCTAGAAAGAAAAGAAGAAATAGTACGATGAAAAAACTGTAGTGCGACAAGCATTAGTCAGTAGTCACACGGGCATACAAAAATAGTAAAGTTACTGGAAGGGCAACATATAAGAAGAAAGCAACAGTGATGTGTTCAGATAGGTAATGGGAGTTAGAAAATGTTGTTAGGAGGACACACATTTTTTTATGAGGTATTTCTCATATTAATTAAAAAATTAAATATTAATATCTATAAATGTAAGAGCCTTAGTTTTGGAGCCACTTTGACCTTAGCCGCCCCTGCGGATTAGTGGAGCCGTCCCTGCAGCTCGTGCTGTTTTCCACCCCTGCGGCTCAGGAAACCACACCTGCGGTTTCTTGCGGCTGCAGCCGACTTTGTTGACTCTTGACCCGTGCTTTACTCTCTTCTCTTCTTAGCCTTTTCCTTTGCTTCCTGAGCAAGGGTTACTTCATTCCATCCTTCTTCACGTTCTTCTTCTTGTCTCCTTCTCCTTCTTGATCTTGTGCTTGGTTTTCCCTTGGTTTGAAAGAGGTTTTGTGTGGCTTTGTTGAGGTTGATGCTAGTGGATGTTGTGCTGAGCTTGAGAGCCAACTGAGATATTGTATTGGATCATTTCCTTTCCTAGACCAGCAGTGGAGGTAAGCTCCTTGCTTCTCCTTCCCATCTTTCTTTCTTGTTCTTCCTCTCTAGCTTAGGATTAGATGTATGAAGAGGCTTGTTGATGTTGGTTTGTGTATGTATATGGTTGTTTGTGACTCTTGGAATGAAGAAGACGTGAGTTGATCACGTGAGGAGCCGACGGCTTCTATGGACGCCCTGTCAAACTCGGATCTGCACTGACGTCTCCACCTTCTTATCTCACTCGAAACCCTAACTTTCGTCCTCCTCTTCGCCGCCTTCTCCTTCCTCTTCACCCTCGCCGCAGCCTCCACCGTCGCCTTCTCCGTCTTCCATGACTTCTATGGACGCCTTGTCAAACTCGGATCTGCATTGTCGTCTCTCTCCCGCTCCTTCCTCCGCCTCCTCACAACCTCTGCCGATGCGCTTTTCTCGTTCTCCTTCGTTGTTACCGCCTTCGCTTCTCCACCGTAAGCTCTCTGTTTATCCTTATTTTTTCTTCTTCTCTTTCTGCGCGATCTTCCCTTCTCTCAATGTGCCTTTTCCCTTGGCCTAGAGAATCCTAGATCTGTTTCTCTCCTTTTTCCTTCCTTCTGAGTTCTTTTCGATCCTCACAATAGATCTCCCAAATCCTAGCCGTTTTTTTTTTGTCGTATCCTTTCCGTTCTTCTTTGCTTCTACCCTTGTCTAGCCTATAGATCCAACCCCCTCCACTTTCTTCAGCTTGCCAGATCCAACCCTCTGTCGTCACCTCGCCTTCTGCATTTTCTAGAACCTAGAATCGAACACCACTGCTGGAACCGTCTCAAGAACCAGATCGGATAAAAATCATTAGTTAGATCGGATAAATTTCGTTAGTCTGATCGGATAAAACTCTTGTGTTTTTCTTATATTATCACAGTTCTTGAACAAGATCTAATCGTTTTTGTAAATCGTGTTCAAGAAATATTGAACAAATGACCAAACTCGGGACCAAGCTCAGAACAAATGAACAAATTCGTGACCAAATCCAACAAGTTTGAATAAATCAATATTAATATGTTCAATTTAGTCATGTTGATTCCTATTGTTAGGGAACAAAGATCCGGATTCAACTTCTACACAACACATTTACTCATAGACTCCATAGACTCATTGCATAGAATATGAAATTTATCAATGGAGTTCTAATCACCATCCTTATAAACCAAAAGGGTTGGAAAAAAAACAAGTAATTTTTAACAAATGAACAAACTTATGACCAAATTCGAACAAATTGTGGAAAATTCCAGTAAACAATTAGAGATTTTTCAATGTAGTTTCAAACACCATCTTTCAAGAAACAAAATAAAAACTAAGATCTTGCAACTATTGAGAGCTAAACAAACATAGAAGATTACTTTGTCGAAAACAAGAGAAAAATTTATTAGTCGAAAAAAGGATGATATCTTTTTTGACCTAATTCCTTTATGAACACACAAATGATATATCAAGACACTAATAATGATCATATATTCCATTTTGTTTTGAGGGAAATTCATCTTCGTTTAAGGTACGAAGGAGTTATAGAGGAACACTTCTTTTCAGTTTCTTTCGTTTTCAAATGTTTTCGTCATATGAGTTTTCGAATTTCGTGATTTAAGTTCTTTTCTGCTTCGTTGGATTTTTATCTCCTTTGTTGGAAATTGATATAATTTTCTTTGTTTTTCCTACCTAAAATTTGTTCTCGATTTTCTTTCATGTTTTTCAAATTTTTGGTACTCTAAATCTGTGTTTTTTTAACCGTTTTAGTTTTGTTTTAACTTCTTTCTATCGGTTTAATTGTTTATGGTTGTGTATGGTAGATTTAAACTTTTTTGCTGATTTTTGTATTTTTTCTCTTTGTTGAAAAGTTTTCGTTTTCTCTTATTTCTAAACTTTTAACCTCTTCTCTTTAGTTTTTGTTCTTCTTACACTTGTTTTTTTTCCCAAGGCTTATTACCTCTAATCTTCGGCCTTTTTTGAAATTTCCCTCAAAACCGAATAACATTATGAAAAATTGAAACCAAGAACTTTTTATCTTTCTCAAAATTTTGTTTTTGGTCAGAAAACAATCCAACAATAGTTGATGTATGAGTTGCGTGAAAGAATAAGAGGAATAAGAGTGAGAAGATGTAAATCTCTCATATCAAATACTTTTCTAACCAAATATCGAGTAATCGGTTACTACTTGAACAATCTCAAGCGTCTTATGCTCATATGAACAATTTTGAGTGTGACGTTCTATTGTCCAACTATATGAGTTACTTTTACCTTTCTGGTGTCCCCTGACTATTCTTTAGACTTTTTGGGATGTTGGGAGATGCAAACACCCGTTTTGGTGTTCTTTTCCCCTAGATCTACTTGCGAAAAATATCCTTTCAACAATTCTTCATATTTGAAATCCATGATTCAATTGATAATGTTGGAAAATTGTCAATTTTCTTGAAATTAACATTAAAATATTCAATCTTTCTTGAAAAAGGTTGTTCGAGCTTTTGAAGAAATCATGAAGTTAAGGTTCAAACAAAATCTTTTATTCTTGAAAACTTGATGATGTACTTCCGTATGTTGGACCTTTTTCCATCTTCCCATGAATTGACTTTGGAGAAAAAGAAAAATGGGAAAAAGCTCTAACCCTTCAATTGAGAAAAACACATCGGAAAATGCTCTCGTTTGAGCTAACACCCACAAACTCTCAGTGACTTATTTGTATTACCACGGTAGCAACTCCGACATTTGTACACCACTAACACTCAGATTAACAAAAGCTTTCTCAAATTAATAGAAACTTTCATTGTAACAACAAAAACTCCTCTCACCCAATCAGTATAACAGACCCTCCAAATTTTTTTGGAGGGGTCATGGATTTGTGATCGACTCCTGAAGGCTCTACTTCGAGTCCAAATCTGAGGTGTCCACAGTTGTTCCCCAGACTCTTGTTCTGTGTACTTCCTTCAAACGACAGACTTTCTACTATTCGTCATCTAATGATCGAGTCGTTCTCCTTACCCTTGAAAATTTCGTTGCTTTCGGTCCACTTGGTGTACTTTTGTATTTTCTTTGATTTTCTTCTATTGTGGTTCTTCATGACGGTTTGTCCGTCTACCAATTTCTTTCGGTCTTTCGATCAATTAGACGGTGTGTCGTCTAATGCTTCTAACTGCTTCCCTTTTATCAAAAAAAATAAAATAAAATAAAAAATCCCTATCCTCTACCTCTCGTGAATCTCTAATCTAGAATGTCTTCTCTAGAACCCTAATTCGGGTCAATGTTGTGTGTCGCCGTCCGGGAGGGAAGGCCACTGCTGTTATCGCCGTCGGTGAAGGGAAGGAAGCTCTTGTCGTCGCCATCGGTGAGGGGAAGCTGGATAGCTATCGTCGCCGTTTAGGAGATGAAAGCCGTGTCGTCCTCGTCGCCGTTTAGGAGATGAAAGCCGTATCGTCGTCGTCGCCGTCCCGGAGGGAAAGGTTGCTGTTGTCGTTGCCATCGGTGAGGGCCATCATTTCTTTCAGCGAGGACGGAAAGGTACTTTAATCACTTCAATGTATAAAAAGATCTCCTAACACATGGAGCGAAGAACCCTAATTTAAATCTTCTTGCTGTATATTAGTTTATTTCTCATCCGTGTATATCTCATTTGATCTGTGTATTTTGATGATAAATTGTTCGCCTTTACAGGGTTCCTAAGTTACTCGTAAAACCAATGAAGAACAAGGCATCAAGGTCTCCAAGCGAACTTTAATAGAAGCAAGGAAGGTGCTTGAGAAAACTTTTGGTAACTATCTTGGGAACAATGTTACGATTGCTTCAAAAGAAGAACTTGATAGGATTGAATGAAATAGCAAATTTGACTTCAAAAATTAGTGTGATGCTATTAATATAAAGAGCAGGATGTCAGTAGTGTTACAAGAAGCCCTAAGGGTATGATATTCAAACTTGCTTCCCTTCCACCTAAATAACAAATTCAATGCAGTATGCACCCGATCAATCTCTCCGTTCTTCCCTCTTAGTACAAGTATGCTGATTCTTGGGTCATCGTGTTAACTTTATTCAGTTTTTATGCTTCTATTATACTTGAGTGACATATCTCTAAAGTGATATGTCATGAAGATCGTTGTATACAGTAAAGTCTTTGTGAGTCTTCTTTTCATTTATGTAGTGTCTCCACAGATTGAAAAGCGGATAAGGAGTGAGTTGCAGAGAAGGATGGAACTAGAGAGAACGTCTTCTATCATACCTCTGATGAAAGAGTTAGAATATGGAAATTTACCTTTCATTTGTTTAAATTACAAAGACATGAATGGTGATGAACACTTAGTCCCACCTGTGTTTTTGGCCAAGATTAATGCACTTGATGGTTCTAAATTTAAGAACGTTGCAAGTCCTCAAGTTTTTTCTTAGCATTCTTCCTCTGTTTTGATACCGGTTATTTGGAAAATGTTTTTGGTGTTGATTCTTGATACTTATTTGCACTTGACTGATTTGAGCCCTTTATCTATAGCAAGCACAATTGGTTTAAAACATGGCTACATTTAGAAACAACTTTGATATGTGATTGGTTTGCTGCATATTGATATGTAAATTTACAAGGTAACTATTTCTAATGAAGACTTACTAACATATTATAGGTTTAGGAACTAAGAGCAGGTGCCTAGTGTCTGGAGAGGATGGATGTGCTTAAGGTATACAGTGTTATCGATTCCTATTAATTCTCTCATAGTTCCTTGGATAAGGCAAATACACATGTTAATATTAGTCAAGATTTAAAGGATGTAAAACTCTTGTACGATCCTTGCACAAGATCTCTCTGGTTTTTTTCAAATTATTTCTTTTGTATGTCATGATCATCACTTTTTGCAATTTCAACTATTTTAGGTTTCCTATGTTGGTTTGGTCGATGATTTAAAGAAAAGAGCAAATTGTACCCGCCATGCTGTCAGATGACCACATATTCTGGAATGTAAGGTTCTTACTCATAATAATTGTAAAATAATTAAATGTTCTGACTGATAACTAATGAGAATTTAAACTTTACCATTATATATCGATTTTTAGCTAATTTTTTGAATAATTGCTAATTGATTTGGGAAAGAAATATAATAAGTGGAAAAAGGAAAATAATAAGAGTTTGTTTCTGTTGTCTTCTTTCATTTATTTTTTCATGTGTTGAATGCTTTATGCTTTGTACTACTCTTTTGAAGTTTCTTTTTAATAGAAGATGAGAATAACAAGAATGATATGGGAGCTTAGCTTGATAAATTTGAGACTTCTGTTGACATACATATAACTCTAGAAAAGATGATTTTCCTAATAAATAGTTTCTTAAGAAGTAAATATACTTGTTTGGCAACAGGACCAGTTTGTTGACTGGCATGTATCTCACGAGGACCTGATGCAACTTCTTGTTCTTGTGGACTTTGTTGTGACTTGTGAGTTGCAACCACATTTTTGTTAATTTGTTTTGCCAGAACTGTTGACATTTGGGTGAAACTGTTATCATGCCTTATTTCCTACAGGTTAATCCGGCTCTTACTGAAGATTTAAAGGAAATAAATGAGCATCTCATAGATACTATTATAGCTTTTAGCGATGAAGATGTTGACCCAACTCTGTCAACTGTTACACCTTAATTTTCCCTTATTTCCTGCAAGTTAATTATGCCTTATTTCCTTAATTTCTTGCAGGTTAATTCAGCCTTTTTCCTGCAGGTTATTCACATTCCAATTTCTAGGAGTCTATATGCAACTTCGATGCCAACTTCAAACGCTACAAACGTAGTCTAGGGCTCTAGGGGATTGTTCCCTCAATGATATATTTAAACTCTTTGATGCTGAATTTTTTAGCGATACTAAGGTAACTTTACTTGACATTACAATCATTACAATAATCCCCACTTCATCATCTTTTTTCCCATAGTTTATTCATTTTGGTAGCATACTGTCTTTAGATGTTGGAGATAGTGAAAGCTAGCTGTACTAGAATTCTATCTTCCTGTATCAAAGGTGATTGTGACCTAGTTGCCGCTCATTATGGAGGACGAGCTACCCATATGTTTTGAGTCTTGACATTCCACCCTGAATGGTTGCCATATAAGCCAGCATATGTGAAAGAGTATTGTCAGATATTCTTTGGTTCTTGATATTCTGAGGCTTGAATATAATGAAGAAATTGCTTGTATGCAGTGTATGCTAGTATTTAGTTTCGTTATTTAATCAGAAAGTTGATTATATTGTACATATTTGTGTTGATTAGGATGTTAATATTTTGTATTCGGATTGATTGCATTTAACAGGTTTAAGAATTTCAATTTAATTAAAAACTAATAAAAAACGCCGCATATCGGTTTTTTAACCGATAAGGCGGCGTTATTTTTTTTAAAGTCGCATGCCAGATTTTTGGATAACCGGCATGAAATTATTTTCGGATACCGGTTTAAAGCCGGTATCCGGAGGTTTTTATTAAAGAAAGAAACGAAGTTGCAGACCGGGTTTTTAAAAAGACCGGCATGCGAAAAAATTCGCATACCGGTTTCAAATAACCGGTATCTGACTAGTTTACTGCGGTCTACCTTACACCGCTTAAATAACCGGCATGCGATTTGGAAAAAAACCGGTATAAATGGACGTTTTTGTACTAGTGGGGTACTTGTAAGTTTTCTGCTTGATCTTTAAGTAGTTATTGTCTATTACTTGGAGATTCTTTAGTATCATGGAAAAAAAAGAAGAAGAAGAAGCAAAAAACAGTATTTAAATCATCTGCAGAATCTGAGTACAAGAGTATGTCTAGTGCAACAAGTGAAGTTGTATGAGTACATGATCTGTTGAAAGACTTAGCGTTGACAATTTCTCTACCAACGTTATTAACTGTGACAACAAAGCAACACAATATATAGCTCATAATCCAGTTTTTCACGAGAGGATGAAGCATCTTGACATAAATTGCCATTATGTACGAGGAAGAGTTGTTGAAGGGTTTCTTTAAATGAAGTATGTGAAGTCTCAACAATAATTGAACGATCTACTTACTAAGCCACTGGGTGAGACTCAACAAAAGTTTCTTCCTTTCAAGTTAGGATTGTTAGATGATTCACCAAATCCAACTTGAAGGGGGTATAATCGGTTTCTTGCTTTCTTAGATATTGTTTAGTTTGCAATAAACAAAAAATAATTCACCAGAGCATAACAGACACTAATGGCTGCCTAATCGTGGTCTGCTTCCGGTGCGCTTTTGTTGTGGAACTTTTTGAGAGTGAGGTCTCCATCTCGGACTTGCTCTTAGTTGATGCGGAATTTCATCGTTTGTCTTACGGTGACAAGTAAAAATAGTCTTTATTTTCAAGCTTTGCTTCATATCACCCACTTGCAGATGAACTAATCCCTTAATACACCCATGGTAGTACAGCTATTCATATGTTGCAATGGATAGACAACAACGATAATGTATCAAAGATGTAAAAATGAGTAAAGTAACGACAAAATAAGGCAATGAAAAAAGAAAAGAAGAAATTGTAGGATGAAGAAATTGTAGGATGAAAAAATTGTAGTGCGGCAAGCATTAGTCACACGGACATACAAAAATATA